>JAEOAD010000029.1:15849375-16513437 GCA_036365145.1 Orientallactaga sibirica | reverse complement strand
CCGCCTGTTCGCCCGCCCGCCTGCTCGGGGCAGTGGGCTGCTCCGCCTCTCCAAAACGGCCACGCGGACCCGCGAGGCTCTCCCACCACCTCGGCGGCAGCTCGGCCCTGGGACTATCCACAAAGTCCACCCGGGTCTCCAGAGCCAACCTGGCAAGAGGACAGGGTGAAGACCCTCCTCCAGCCACCCCGCCCTGCCTGGTCGCCAGGTCCGCGGGCGGACAGCTCCAGTCCGCAGTGGCTGGTGACCAGGAGCACCGAATGCGAGTCCGGACTGACTTTTGCGCTGGGCCAGCTTCGCAGTGCCCAGTTCCCAGGGAGCCCGGTGAAGAGCTGCGGAAGCCTTCCCGAGCGCAAGGGGCTCGCCACCAAGCTGGTGGGCGCAAGTGTCCCCACCGCTTAGAGCTGTCACTGCCTCCGCGGTGAGGAGGTCCAACGGGAAGAGAGCTAGAGGTTTGGGATTTTTTAAAACACGACCTCAGGAAAGTTGTTTTCCGGACACCTCAAGCCGGGTGTGGTCGCCTGTCACTTGTCCACCGCTAGCCTGGCTCCCGCCTCCCCCTAACTCCCATCCCCACCCCCAGCGCTTATCTCAGCCCGCCTCTGCAGAGGCTGTCGCCGCTCGGGCTGAGCCCTAGGAGTGGACGGTCCTCCGCCCCAGCTGTTCCTAAACGCGTCCTCTCGCCTGGCATCCCGAGCCTCCGTGGCTCCAGCTGCGGTCCCCAGCCTGGTGAGGCTCTGCTCCTGCCCAGCCACCTATCGCCCCCTCGCGGAGTACCGTGGCATCGGGCTGGCGGTCGCCCACCTCGGGTCCCGGGCGGCGCAAGGCGTGGCGGCTGCGGCTCTGGGTGACAGCAGCCAACAGCTGGCGCAGCGCAGCGCGGCGCACGGGGCCCGGCGGGCACGCAGCCCAGGTACGGCCCCTTCCCAGTGACGTCTCCGCAGCGGCATATAAAAGCCTCGTGCGCAGCCTGCCGAGGTGCTGCGAACTCCCGAGCCCGGCAGGACCCGAGCCAGGAGACGCTGCGGAGCTGCGGTCGTCTCCGAGGCGACTTCAGCGAAGGAACGCCCAGGAAGCATCTCCAGCCGCTCGCGAGTCTTCAACATCTGGCCATAGAACTTTGTCAGAGCCCTGGGACAGACTTCTTGCCTCTCAAGTCCTCACCCCGGAGGGGCTTTGCCTTTCCCGCTGCAAGCACAGGGAAAGGGCTTGCAAGCAGCAGCAGGTGCAGAGAGGCGAGGTTCTCTTGCCTCCTCAGGACCCTACGAAGTGGGATGGCTTTCTGCCTTTCAGTTTAACGCAGAAGAACCCCTGCCTTCAGATTCCTAACTCAAATGCTTCCCGAAGCTGGAAAGTGGAGGAATTCGAAGCCACGAGGGCCAGACAGACATTGTCTCTAGAAGCATCCATCTTTTGAGCACCAAGTCTGCTGCTTGCGAGGCCAGAGTTCTACCCAGGAAACTCCCTACCTCCTTGTCTGGCCTGAGACATCTGTCACAGGGTCCTGCTGCAAAGTGGGGAGGGGTTCCGGAGCTTTGCAGACTAGCTGCAAAATGGATAACGTCCTTCCTGTGGACTCAGACCTCTTCCCAAACATCTCTACTAACACCTCAGAACCCAACCAGTTCGTGCAGCCGGCCTGGCAAATTGTTCTCTGGGCAGCAGCCTACACGGTCATCGTGGTGACCTCCGTGGTGGGCAATGTAGTGGTGATGTGGATCATCCTGGCCCACAAAAGAATGAGGACAGTGACGAACTATTTCCTGGTGAACCTCGCCTTCGCCGAGGCCTCCATGGCGGCGTTCAACACAGTGGTGAACTTCACCTACGCAGTCCACAATGAGTGGTACTATGGCCTGTTCTATTGCAAGTTCCACAACTTCTTCCCCATCGCTGCAGTCTTCGCCAGTATTTACTCCATGACAGCTGTGGCTTTTGATAGGTGAGTTCCTACGTTGTGAGCAAGTGTCCTGTGCTGTGACATTGCTGTGGAGGCCCAGGGCTGGAGTATATGTGGCCCATGAGGAAGAGTGATAACCATGCCAGGGCTTTTACTAGTGGCTTCTGGGTCAAGTTATCTTTCTAGTTCATCTTTTTCGTTCCTCACTGTTAGCATGCCTCATCCAGACTCCCTTCCTACAGCACATACTCCAGTTTTCCTCATGTAAGGTCCCTTCATTCAATGATCTCCCACATACGTTGAACTCCTGTTTCAGTCATCCCCATACATTCCTTCTGTCTTTCACCTTAAAGATGAAGGGGCTGCCCAGAGCTTGATCAAGGGGCAGGCCCCTGACGGGCTTGGGAAATCCCTCCACACCTGTTATTCTTTTGGACACCCTCTTGTTGCTTTGTGTCCTCAGCAAACTTTCCTTTTCTTTTTCTTTTCATTTTTCCTGAAGACTCAAGAACTTTCTGCTCCCATTTCAAGTCTTCAGTATCATTTGAGAGTGAAGAGCATTTCATAAGAATCATGAAATACTCCAGATTCTAACTTAGCATCATCGTGTCACTAGCAGTTCCCATTCAGGAATGAGAGCTACTGTGCTTGCAAGCAACTCCCCAGATAGAGATCTGGGAAACTTACCCAGGGGAGCTCTAAATGTCTCTTACTACAGAAGGTTAATGTTTTCAGTGTGTATTCGCAGAGAAACGTGCTTTGCAGAAACAATTGAGAGCTCTTGTCTCCTACAACCAGTAGATTAGGGTTTCAGAAGCCAATCAAAAGCAGAAAGGCTGGCATTCCCAAACATTGAGGCTGGCATTCTGGATGAGTGGCTCTTTGGGTGGTATGAGGGGGGAACCTATTACTAGAGCACAGCGGTATTGGTATTGATTTTCCACAGGTGGTCTAGGTCTCCGATGCAGAGTTTATATGGACAGACATGCCCAATATTTGCCTGGGATGTTTATCTTAAAACGCCTGCTACTGTGACTTAACAAGAGTGTTTCAATATCCTTATTGAGATAAATAAGTGTGAGAAACCTGAAGAAAGAATTGGGAGAAAACATCAAAAAAAAAAATCTGAAGCCGGGCGTGGTGGCGCACGTCTTTAATCCCAGCACTTGGGAGGCAGAGGTAGGAGGATCACCATGAGTTTGAGGCCACCCTGAGACTAATTCCAGGTCAGCCTGAGCTACAGTGAAACCCTACCTTGAAAAACCAAAAAAAAAAAAAAAAAAATCCGAAATGACTACTCCCTTTTAAACTCATGAAGCATATGGCTCACAATTTCGTGCCTGTAGTCAATGAACACTTTTAAAATCAGGAAAATGTGCATTTCCATGGTGTACAGTGTTGTACAGGTATTGCTCAAGTTCCACACACACCTCCCTCCATGCCACTCTTATGTTTGCTGTGATGCACATCAAACAAGTTATATGAAGCAATGTACATTTCAAAGGTGGAAGGTAAATCAATTATTCAAAGTGGCAATAAAAGATTAATCTTGTAAATTCCACTGTGGTTGTCAGATATTGTTTGCTAAAAATGAGGTACACCTGTAAATTTTTCTGTTGACTAGCTTCTTTAACTTAGAAGCTTCCTTAAACTTAAAAAAAAAAGTGATAGTACAATGTATAGTCATAGACCAGAGCACAGAGATATAATGTGTTTTGCTCTAGATATTCCCTGAATTAGAGGGCAAACTGGTGGGTTTTACTGCACTGGGGTCTTGTCTGAGTCCTAGGGTCACCTGTCAGTCATTACTGGCCAGAGCATTGGGCAGCTGATGGAGCACCAGTGACAGCTCCCCTCCTTTAGTTCACCCAGGACCATGTTCCGCAGCTCTGCTCTTTCCTCAGGAACTTGGAAGATTAAAACACAGAATCAGAGTCAGGATCCTCACACTGGCCTGGGCAGGGAGCCAGATTTTTGCCTCACTGTTATGTTATTCTACATAAAACATGACAGGATCCTAATTCTCTGTGACAACTGCCCAGAGATCTTAGAATTTCAGATACCAGAGCTGCAGGAAATGACAGCAACAAGAAGGTCCTGTGTTTTCATGTGCAGATGTGGCCCAGGGAGGTGAGACATGGCATGCTGCAGGCATTAGAGTTAGGGTCCAGGCTCTGGTCGCCCATCTTCACATCTTTCAAGGGCATCTTTCTGTTCTTCTTGCTCAGTCTCACTAGCACACCATGAATTTATCCCCTCAGGCCCCTTGATGCATGTGTATCCTGCATGCATGGCCATTCATTCTCTCCAAAGCATGTTGCAGAAAGAAAAGGGCTGGAAGCTTTCTCTGTGTGAATTATCTCTTTCCCCCAGCAGGGAAATTCAGTTATAAAAAATTTTAAATTATTTTTGTATGTTCTTTGATTTTTAAATAGACAACCTTTGAATCAAATCTTTAAAACAACAAATGTGGCTTTCCTGGTTATAAAGTCAAACCATATTTATGGCAGAAGACTTGAGAAATATGAAGAACATAGACACAAACATTCAAATCAACTACTACTTCACCACCCAAAAATAACACCTGCTAACATTTGAATTTCTCATTTATGAATCTTATGCTACATAATTGAGGTCAGTTTTTAATGATTTTAGCTTGCTTTTTACATTGATATTGACAGAAGACATTAATAACTTTTCCTATGATATTAAAAAGTCTTTAGAAATATCTTAATACCTTCATATTAATTACATGTGTGCTATTGTTTACTTAACCATTCCCCTACTGTGTTGTATTTTTTTGTTATCATGATAAATGTTGTCATGGACATTTCCATATGATAATTGTGCTATGCATTTTTTGACTAGGGTAGAGTCTCATAAGTATAATTACCAGATTAAATGAAATAACTTCTTTTAAAACAAAACTTAATGCTCATTATTTAAAAGAACTACAAACCCTGGGCTGAGCAAAGGACATATCCACTCTGTCTTGGTCATTGCATTCTTTTCAGCACAAAGAAGAGGGCTGAACACATGACAGGCCTCCAGATGTTTATCAAATATGCAAATGAGTGAATAAATAACACATGCTCCATGGACATCTGGCAAAGACAGAATCATACAGAAATATAGAAATCACTTATAATCCCACTATGACAGTCAATCAGTGAAAATTCTGCAAGGCTGGCTGATAATTATTTTTCTGTCTGTAATGTTCAACAGTTACATTTTTAAGAATTAAGTCAATAAAATAAAAACAATTTAAATGGCTGATTCTTTGGCTTTACTTTTTTTTTCATGGCTTTTGTCATTGCTGTCGCTGTTGCTTGACATGATCCTATGGGTAATTTTCATGTCATAAAATAGTTTAAAGATAAGATGCTCATATTACATGACTATAATATAAATTACTTTAAATTTTTGTTATTACAAGTACCTTTGGAGTGAGTATCCTAAGCATAAATCTCTGAGAGCATCTCTTTTTCTCTCCTGAGAATAAATTACTTGAAGTAAAATTGTTGGGTCAAATGATCTTGCTAAAACTAGCCAGTTTTCTTCTAGAACCAAAATGTATGACGAGAAAAAACTTCAACAGATTTCTGTATTAATGTAAAATGTTTCCTTAGTCTGTCTATACCTGGAGATGAAGTGAGGAGAGAAGATCTTTGGAAGAAATACCTAGTTTTTGAACACAATTCTTACCTAGAATAAAAATGTTTCAGAGACAAATTAGCTACATAAGATCAGGACTATCTCTAGTTAAACTCCAGCAAATGTCAGGTGTTTTGCCTTTTGAAATAGTGTAATTTCTTGGACTTAAATTTTTAAAATCTTGTATACTATAAACTAAGAGGTATGTATGATGTTTCATGATGTGGGCAGATGAGGGGTAGTATGTGGTAATATTCTCAGTTTACAGGGGCTGGTGATGATGATGTTGCATCAGCAGAATCTAGGATGGAATTGGGGGAACAACTCCTCAGCCCTAAGCAGAACATGGAAGTTGACTGTGAACTATGCACACAGCAACTGGAGGCTCTGAGAATCAGTGGTCTGGTGTTACAATGTCTCTGCCTGGAAGGGGCAGGGCAGTTTCATTGTGATGAAAAACATAAGTTAATTGTTCCTCAGAGGGGTTCTGGGTTGTTGTGTTTGCATGAAGGGAAGCATCCAAATGTAGTGGTCTCTAGACAATATGAGATATGCTCAGGATCTGAATTATAGTTGCCAGATAAGGGTAACAGCTGGAGACAAAAGAGGGAATGAGCTCTTTGAGGGAGTAAAAAAAGAATCAAGAACAAAAATGTGCACAGGTAACAAAGACTCTGCTCTCTGATTTCTTATGACCATCCCACTGTGTTCCAACCACACCCAGCTTCCAGATCTCTACTGTACCTGAAATGTGTCCTTTAACCTTATCTACTGACTAGACTCAGGTGACATTGTTTATCATGAGGCAGAACTCAAGGAATTCCTTCCTACACTGTCCAGAAATAAGATTCTATTCCAGGATCCCTAACCCTAACTGAGATGGAGCTAAATGACCAGACATCCCTGGGATTCTCCAGAAGCTCACCCACCACAGTGTTCCTGTCTTTGCAAATCAGAACCTTGAGTGTCAGAGTTGATGTGGATCAAACTTGAATTTATTACATCTCAGATAGGCATTCCTCTTTTCTAAAACTGTCCCCCTACACTCACACATATTCTCCAACTCCTGGGAGTCCTCAGTGTCCTGGATGGTCAAGTATGTTGTTGTTGGGCTTTTGGTTTTATTTTTGGTTATTGTTTTTTGCTTGTTTTAAGTGGAAGGAATAAAAGTTGCATTAGGAAAAAATAAAGAGCAATTCTTAATGTAAAAGCATATAATAGACATATAAGACATTGCTGTTATTGTTACTGAATTTAAAAATAAGATGGGGACCATGAGGGAGGAATACTCACTCAACTTAGAAAATATATTTAGTAGGGTGATAACACCAAGGTAAGGTGGTATGTTTTAAGTTAGGGCCTTGGGTCTTTCTTTAAAAGACTTATGCCAGCCAGGCATGGTGGCGCACGCCTTTAATCCCAGAACTCGGGAGGCAGAGGTAGGAGGATCACCGTGAGTTCGAGGCCACCCTGAGACTACATATTACATACTACATAGTTAATTCCAGGTCAGCCTGGGCTAGAGTGAGACCCTACCTTGAAAAAAACCAAAAAAAAAAAAAAAAGACTTATGCCATGTACTAGGACAAGTAAGACTAATTTAGAGGTGACCACAACATCAAGTGCTAAGGATGTTGCAGTAGTCAGTTCCAGAATGCTGGGATGAAGTTCCAGGCACCCACTTTAGCCGGGCAGCTGGAGACCCAAGTTATAAGCTGAATAAAACACCTGAGTCTATGGGAGACATACATCTACATTCAAACCACAACAGATGTGTTTCATGTGTGTTATATGGATAAATCCTATAGGGGAGAAGAGGGAAGTCAGGTTGAGCCCTGATGAGTGATCAAGCAATCAATCAAGGAAGACCACAGAGGGGGGTAATTAAGTTGAACCCTAAAAATTAGATATGATTTTTAAGGAAAGGTGATTTTTCCAGGTGGTGGCATTCTAGATAGAAGAAGCTATGTCACAAAGGTATGAGCCTCAGGAGTGTTTAGTGGAGACTGTTAATGAAGGAATTTACACATAAATCAGGGGGTGAATAGAGAAGTCAGTTCATGGGAAGAAAATGAGTTCAGTTTATGTTGGATTTCATAGAGAGATATAATGATTACTTAGAAATGCCCAATCAAAAACTTAAAAGGTAGCTTAGAGAATGGCAAGTCAGGGATCAAAATGTAGAAGGTCTCCAAACACAGTGACAAATACCCAGAAAAACAAAAGTAGAGAACACCTCTTCTGCCTGAATATGTGTTTCCAGAGAAGAAGTTTGAGAGTTACAGAAAAAACATCCTACCAGGCACTAGGAGGGAAAAACTAGCAGGTAGAGAGAGAGAAAAGAGAAGTCAAAATGTGCAGAGTGACAAAGGTTAAAGAAGTAAACTTATGGTTGATTGTGTTCATTAATGTCACTGAATTCAAGGACAATAAGAACTCTGGATTTGGCAGTTAGAGAACATTAGTGACCTAAAAAGAAAAAAACTGTCCACAGACCACAGTTAGAGGACAGAGTTAGGTGGCAATAAGGGGAAATGGCCTCTTCCACAGCCACCCATCCACCAAATCATTATCAAACATGTGCTCCGGGTACACACCCCTTTGTGCCTGTGCTATCTGTCCTCTGAAACTGACAAAGTCACAAATACCATTAACCCAGTGCAATCAATGCTATGCTAGGGGATGGGAGATTAGAAGTATAGCAAAGAACTACCTTGGGAATGTGGGAAAGATTTACAGATTTTGTTTTTAAAAAGAAAGGTGAAAAGAACAGGAAGAAAGGGAGAAGGAACAGCAAGCCTCAGAGTAAAGAACATGGAATTTTGTAATTTAATTAACTTCCAAGAACACTGGATTGGAAATGCTCATAGTAACTGTTTAATATTTGTCACTTGGAAACTGAAAAGGAGATTTCAGGTTAACAAAATTGGTAATGATATTTTGGCTTGGTATGCTCTCCAGTCTCACAAATTTTCATGATGTCAATGGCATTCTTTGTCTACATTGGAAGGACTATTTGACACGATTTCCACCAATGCTCCACCCTTCAGAGCTGGGAGACTCATGTACTTTGCTTTTATATATATTACACACATATCTTCTCAGTGTGGCTTTTGCATGATACCTAAGGAAAGATGTCACTGAAAGGAGCAGGGGGGAGGTGGAGCTATTACTGCACCAGGAAAAACATTTGTTGCAGTCAGGTTCACATTGCTGGCAGAAATTGCCTGACCAAGAGCAGTTTGTTGCAGGGAGGGAGGTTTATTTTGGCTTACAGACTCAAGAGAAAGCTCCATGTTGGCAAGAAAAATGGTAGCATGAGCAGAGGGTGGACATCACCCCTTGGCCAATGTCAGAGGGACAACAGGAACAGAAGAGTGTGTCAAACACTGGCATTGGGAAATTGGCTAAATCACCCCTAAGCCTGCCCCCAGCAATCCACTGCCTCCAGGAGGCTTTAATTTCCAAATCTCTATCAGCTGGGAACCTAGCATTCAGAACACCTAAGTTTAAGCAGGACACCTGAATCAAACCACCACATTCCACCCTGGCCCCCATAAACTGATAAGCACACATGGTACAAAATACAATGCATTCATCCAACTTTAAATGTTCTCATAATTTTTATCAATCTCAATGATTCTCAAACATCCCCATAATTCAAGGACTCTTGACTGTGCTATAATACCAAAAAAATCCCCCCTCCCAAAACCCATAATGACACAGAATAAATACACTGAAAAAGATAGCATTGGACTTAGCAAAGAAATATTCAACCAATACAAGATTTAAACAGGGCAAACAAACTCTGTAGCTCCAAGCCCAACAACTCTAGTCAGTGACAAATCTCCAAGTCTGATAACTCTAAACAACAAGTATCTGGAGTTCCAATTCTGCCCCTCCAGCTAGGCTACTCACAGTCTTGGAAAACTTCATCTGGGGCCAGCAGCTTTCCTTAGCAGCTGTCTCATGGTCCCAGCATCTCCACTGCAATCCATGGTTCATCCTTGCAGCTCCATTGGACCTCCATGCAAGTATCCAGCAAACCTGCTACACAATACCCATGGTTGTTTCCAAAACACAAGACCATGTTGCAAGTTCAGTGACCCTCTATTTCCTGCATTTCTTATACCCCATAATACCAGGAAGGATGCCAATTTGTTAATCCAGTGGGAAATAAAGCAGACTTTGAAGAACAAGACACACTCCTTTAGCATTCAGGGTCCTTCAAAAGAGTCTACATTCTTTCTGTTTGCCCAGTGCAGGTCAGCTGGCCCAATCCCAAAGGTTGTAATCTCTCATATAATTGCAGCTGAACGGGCAACAGTTTTGGCCCAAAGATTTAATTTTTTTCTGTGCCATAGTCCTCCACTCACACCAGTCCATTTCTATGCAATGCAAGCCTGCACAACTTCTCAGAACACAGCCATGACAGCAAGCCTCTCACACAAACTGCTTCTAGCCCAGTCCAGGCAAAGTTCTTTCTCAGCCTCACAAGCCAAACCTTTAGTTCTTACTGCATTCAGGTCTTTCAACTCTGACCAGAATAGCTCATCAAGCTGAACTTACATAACTTAAGGCATCTCTTAGGCCAAGGTTTCAAATCCTTTCACATTCCTCTTGAAAATCAGCTCCAAAGGCCAAAGCCACACAGTCAGGTGTGTAGAGCAATCCCACTCCTCTGGTACCAACATTACTGTTGCAGTCAGGTTCACATTGCTAGAAGAAATCACCTGACCAAGAGCAGCTTGTGGGGAAAAAAAAGGTTCATTTTGACTTAAAGACTTGTAGGAAAACTCCATGATGACAGGGAAAATGGTAGCATGAGCAGAGGGTGGACATCACCCCCTGGCAACATCAGATGGACAACAGGAACAGGAGAGTGTGCCAAACACTGGCATGGGGAAACTGGCTATATCACCCCTAAGCCCACTCCCTATAATACACTGCCTCCAGCAGGCTTTAATTCCCAAATCTCCATCAGCTGGGAACCTAGCATTCAGAATACCTAAGTTTATGTGGGACACCTGAATCAAACTACCACAGCATCAGAAAATCTTCTGACAGTTTTCCACCCCAAAGAAATTTAACCCCACAACATTTCAGATAGTGCCAGTGAAAGAATTTCAAGCTCAGTTTAAAGGTTTAACTAGATTTGTCTCATTTGCTCATTAGGTGGTCATATTACTATTGTCTGCCTCTGGGGAGCTGAAAGCTACCTGTCTGGCTTTGGGCTATGTCTACTGGTCTAAAGCCTCTTCTTCCTTTCTAGTGCATTCCTCCTGAAGCTTCCTCATCCCTAGTTCATTGCCCATGGCTCCCTTATCTTCCATATGAATTAGTTTATTTGAGTTATTCCAATTTGTTGGAGGGATCCTTAAAAGGAGATGAACAGTATGGGGCATTGTTCTGCCACCATTACCCTGCCCAGCACCATCTGCTATAGGACTCACATCCTACCTGGTGGTCAGTGTCCTCTTAAGCTTGGCTCAGAGCCACCTACTCCTAGAAGCTGACCTTGATTTTCAAATTTAAATGACATGTCATTATCTATTCCCATAGCCTTTACCCAATGGTGTTGTGACTGTCCAGAACATGTTAGTTTCTAGCACATCTCCCTGCCCACTAAGTTTCAAGCTCTGAAAAATAAAGATGCTTTAGCTGGTTCCTGTTCCTAGCATCTACACAAGTACCTGGTACAAATCAAGAATTCATTAAAATGTATGTAGTATAGACAAACTTGTTGGACCTCCTTTCTGCACACAGCAAAAGCTGATGACCAAGCCCAAGGCATGAGGCAATCTTAAAGCATGTCAGTGATGTAGAAAAAAAAAAAAAAAAGAAAAAGAAGGCATGGGGGACTAGCTCTTGTTATCCCAAACCTGAAGAGGCTGCAATTTCCCCTCAGAGGGAAGAGGAACTGGAAGTACCCTGAAGGAATCCTGGAGATGGAAAGGAGCTTAAATTTGAGGTCTATGAACTGATCTAAGAAGTGTGTCTAAACAGATCCCAGACATGATGTGTTGCCCTTATTTTAAATAATTCTTTCCTTCATGTACTTTCTAATCGAGCCTCATCACCTTGTATAGCAGACAGCTTCAGGTTCGCTGAGATGAACTTCCAGACCAGACACAGTTATGGAGGAAGGAATATTATTTATTGAAGCTTACAGATCCAGGGGAAGTTCCATAATGGCAGAAGAAGCGACCTGTTCTCCACAGGGCCAAGCAGAGAGAGAAAAGCCAACCAGCCACCACAGCACACAGAGCAAAACTACAGCCAAAAGGTCACACAGCACACTTACAGGAACTCCTATTAGGCACACTTTGCATATCTTTACAATGGAATCTCAAACCCACACCTTAAGACCAGCCCCCAGTGACATTGCCTCTAGCAAGGTGATTGCAGATGCAAACTATAACTAATAAAACACTGAATATATTGGGGGATATATATTCAAACTACCACACCTTGTCTAATATATAAGACTCCATCAGGAATAATACCTGTAATAGTAGAGTGGCTGGTAGGAAAGAGCTCAGACAGCGGATAATAACATTGGTTCTGCCACTTACCAGCACCACTTGTAAACTTGGTTAATAAAATTCCCCTGAACATTACAAACTAGATTCACAAAGTTAACACATCTGCTTTTCTTAAAAATTTCAAAGATTCAACTTACAAACATCTGTAAGGCACTTGACTTAGCTGGGCTTGTTTCCTCTGTAATAAAACAGATTCAATAAAACTGAACTTTTAGAAAGTTCAAAGTGCAAAGAAAGTGAAAGATGTGCAAAACCCCAATTCATTGCTTGACACTCATGCAATGATAATTAACATTATGGTCTGTAATAAAGCCTGACACATCATTGTATCCACTAGACATTCACATTTGTTCTTCGACCCCATCCTGGCTTCCGCTACATCACGTATTATAGCAACAGCATGAAAAGGTTATATCCTCACCCACTAAAATTATTGCTTAAAACCCTCCTGACTGATCATCATATCTCTTGTTAGTGGTTGTCAGTAGCATTGGCATCATGGGGAAATACACACACTCCACTAAAGTCCATCATTTAGATAATTAAAGATTATTCCCTAGAGAAAACAAATGCTTTCTTACATGCCTCCCCCTAAATCAAACCATTACTCCCCAGCCCTTTATGTCCCAGCCACACATACACATGGAGGGTTGTTTGCATGTTTAGCATCCCAAGAACTTTTTCAATGCACAAACTGTTGCAATTGTGTAATTTTAATTGGTATTCAACTTATTAAGGTTGTAGTATTTACCTAGCCTTGCAACACATCTTACAAATCATGAAACTGTTCTTCCACAAATCTAGTTTGCAAAATCTAATTTGCATGTGCTAAAGTGTTAAACAGCCACTTTCTCTTGACCTTTGACTAAAGCTCCATTAACTCTTAAGCATGTGAAAGAGCTCTTGCCTCTAAGTATTTCAACACCATTTTCAAACTAATCAAGCAATTTTACATATTTTCAATTAGTCACAACTTTCTATAAACTTAGAAAATCAAAATATAATCTTTAAGATTTAAGCACCACTTATGAACTTGATTAATTAAATTCTCCCTGAACATTCCAAACTTTAATCACAAATTTAATGCAACTACTGTTCTTTAAAGCTTCAAATCGCTAACAGAATGATTTATGAAAAGAAGGAAGCATCCTTCCAAGGTGCTGGGAAAAAGGCTCAGTGGGTAAAGTGCCCATCAAAGAAGCATGAGGACCTGAGTTCAGATCCCCAGCACCCGTATAAAAGCTTGAGCACCTGTGATACTAGCACTGTAAAGGAAGAGACAGAAGAAGCCTTGGAGTTCACTGAATAACTACTTAAACCACTCAGGAAGCATTGCAGAAGAGAGGGAATAAAGAACATCTGAGCCAGAGGATGGCAAGGAGTATTTTGGAACACTGTCTTCCTGACAGGAAGTGGCTTGTTGCATTCATGACCTCACAGTGAATTGGTGAGCTCCAGGTTCAGTGATGGAGCCTGTCTCAAAAACTAAAGTGGAAGGTTGCTGAGGAAGACACCAGACATTGACCTCTGACTTCTACACACACATGCCTACGTGTAAATTCCACCCCCCCCACGTACTCACACACATATGGACATGCAAACACACACACACCACACACACATACATGCACATAAGTCTCTCTCAGTACTTTACATAGCTCTTATAAATCAGTGAATCACAACTTGTAAATTTAGAATTCTCTTAAAGTATCTCAAATCCCTAAGAATTAAATGTATAAACCCAGCAAATGAGTTTCTGGGCATCTAAATATCAACTACTCAATTAGTTAATCCCCCTAAACATTACAATTAAAATTACTCATCTGGTAAAGTTAAATTACCTAATAAGGTTCTTATTTCAACATATTAAAAACAAATCACACACAGAGCAACATATCACCCATCACAAAACTGACTACCACACCCACACTACTTCTATAGAACTCCATTTCTTCACTGCCTGCCTGGTTTTTGAAAAGGCTTCCCAGCATTACAGATTTGTACAAACAACAGAGGCAGACTCACCCTTTGCAGAGGGCATCTGAGACTCTGACATCAGAGACTGAGTGAGAGGTCTGAGTCTGAGGGTCCCACTGCTGCACTCCAGAGTCTGAGCCTCTCTCATAGTGGAGCTCTGCTTTCCTGGTACCCACACTTTTCCATTGAAGTGCCTAGAGTGTGCTCCGTATTTCCTTAGCTTCATTCAAGTTTTACTGTATTTCTGGGTTTTTTTTTTCTTAGCATTTTATTATCTGACCCACCTTTGGCTTGCATTATTCTTCTTCCCTCCAGTCCAGTTCACTGCACTCTGCACCTCTTATTCTGCCTTATTGCCTTCCACTTCAGAATTGCTCACTGTTGCTAATGTCTACAAAATGTGCTCTACAACCAGACAAACAGATTCACTCTGGCTTCTAGTTGTGCAGGTTCAAGTTGAGGGGCTGCATGTGCTGACTGGCATCTTGCAGTGCAAAGGTGGGGCAAGGCCTCATATAGCCAGTGATGGCAAACAGATGGGTATCTATATCTGTTCTGGTCTTCTCTCCTTATAAAAAGCCACCAGAGGGCTGGAGAGATGGCTTAGTGGTTAAATGCTTGCCTATGAAGCCTAAGGACCCCGGTTCGCGGCTCAATTCTCCAGGACCCACATAAGCCAGATGCACAAGGGGGTGCATGCATCTGGAGTTCATTTGCAGTGGCTGGAGGCCCTGGCACTCCCATTCTCTCTCTCTCTCTCTCTCTCTGCCTGCCTATTTCTGTATCTCTCTCTCTCAAATAAATAAATAAATAATAAAATATTTAAAAAAAAAAAAAAGAAGCCACCAGAGTTCAATCATGTGGTTCCACCCTGATCACTTATAAAGGCTTCATTTATACAGCCACAAATTAAATTTCTACTCTTTTAACAGCAAGGACGAAGATTCAACAAATGAAGCTTACAAAACATTCAAACTATATCCAGGCCATAGCAACATGGGAAAAAAAATGACACCCCCTAAAAAAAGTAGAGAAACTATCCCCTTGTCATAGATCCTCCAGTTGGTTTGCCAAGGCCTTTAAGTCATAAAAAAAAAAAAAATGCCAAAATGTCTCTGGGTGCATCCCATTTCCTCACATGAATCATCAAAAATGGAGTCATGTGTGTTGGTTTTGACAAACCTGGGGTCTGAGCTTGTTTTGGGCCTGTGTTCCAAGGACACTCTTAATGTGAGCATCTGATATAGAAGATCGGGTCTGAAGCTCCCTTTAGTCTTGGCTCAAAGTCTTCTGTTTCAGACACTTCCTTGCTGGAACATGGAACCTTCCCAAATTCCTCCATTAGATCATACGATACTGTTTCTTCAAATCAACAGAGTTTAGGGCTTTCTCATAGCTCTAGGAGTGCTATGTTCCCTTTCCTTTCTCCTCATGCCCTTCAATTTAGGACAGTAAAATAATTTAAAATGATATTCTGTGATTAAAGCCCAACCCAACACCATAAGTCACAGGTGGACTGATGAGTGCTTTCCTTCACTATTCCATGCTTGCATCAACTTACACTAAGAGACCGCTAAATAGTCAGGCTGGCAAGCCTCTGTTCCGTCCATCAAAAAATATAATTAAGACACTAATTTTTATAAGCCTCATGTATACATTAGCAGCATGTGAGGAGATTATGAGTATAAGCTTAAATACCCACCTTGTACAAATTATTAATTTTATTATACTGTGGAAAAATGTCCTCTTACAAAATTAATGTGTTTTTCATAAGAGGACTTGTCAGACTCTGAAATTGGTTAAACAAAAGACACCCTGCATCCAGATAAAATAATCTGCTAAATATCTCAGGAAACCAGAGAAAATTTTTAAAATGCTCCAATTCTACATGATGCACACAGGGCATGCATATCTGCACACATATGTACATAAAACACACACACATAACATATACTACACACATACTCCAAAAAAGGAAAAAAAAATAAAAAATAGAAAACAAACCACTCTAGGACCCTAGAATTCATGATAGGATTCAAAATGGAATCAGCCCTGAGTATGAAATACAACAACTTAGTGTGACAACTTAACTGGGTTCTACAAAGAAGTACCACAAGATGAAACACAAAGCATTTAGATTGGTTCCCATGATTCCCTCTTCCTAGTGGAATATCAGCCAAAGCAGAATCATCAATAGGTGTCAGTGACCTGTGAGGTATTGGCAATCTAGAATACTAGACAACGCCAAAAAAAAAAAAAAAAAAAAAAAAAAAAAAAAGGCAGAGATAGAGTTCTTGCCTTTCTGGATATTCCTCTCCAATGATGCTATAACCAGCTCAAGAAGCTTCACTGATTAAAATCATCCTAAGGGGCTGGAGAGATGGCTTAACGGTTAAGGCACCTGCCTCCTAAGCCTAAGAATGCCGGTTCCAATCTCTAGGTCCTACGTTTAGCCAGATGCAAAAGTGACGCAAGGGCGCAATGCTGCACTTGCCCACAAGGGGGCACACGCATCTGGATTTCGTTCACAGTAGAGGAGAGGCTGCTGGCGTGCCCATTCTCTGTCTTCCTCTCCCTCTCTGTCTGTCTCTGTGTCTTTCTCCAAAAAAATAAATAAAATTAATTTAAAAAAATTAAAATCATCCTAAGATTAAGAAGCTAAGGACTTCTTTCTACCCCAAAGTCTCATCTGTCTTTTAAAAACAGAAATGAGTTCATTCTAGTAAGCTGCTCTTTCGAAAGAAACAGAGAGAGGGAGAGAGGAGAAAGAAAAGCAAGTACGGTTGTAGAGAATCAAGGTAAATATTTTTCAAGACAAGGTCGGTATGAGGCACAGAAAGTGCTAGAATTTAGGTAATACAGAGGTGTCTGGAGTTGCATTTTCACAAAATAAGGCCATATGGAGACTGACAGAGAATGCGTCTGTTGTCATGGACTGCTACCAGAAGACTGTATCCTGCTGTTGTCATGGTTGTCTCCACCCTGAGTGTCAGTGAGCTCTGAATGTGTTAGGGTAGTGAATGAGATTGAATATGTCTTCAGTTCTTTATACAACTCTCTAAGCCACTAATTGCCGTGATAAGTATGCAATGCTTTTATAACTTCTAAGGATGTTATGAAGACAGAACCTCATGGGGATGGAGAGATGAATAAGCAGGTAAAATTCCTTCCTGCACAAGCATTAGGGCTGGAGGAGGGCTGAGATTACCTGAGTGTGATTCCTCAGCACCCACATTAACAGCTCAATATAGCCATGGACTCCTGTAACCCCAATTCTATGGGCAATAAAGATGAGAGAATTGCTTGGACTCATAAAAATGGGAAGAAATGTCAGGCTCTGGAATCAATGAGACTCCATCTCAAGGAATCATGTGCATGAGTGATGTAGAGGGGACACTCCTCTGGCTTCCATGTATGTACCTATGGGCCACCACCTCTGCACATAGAATGCATACAAAATACATACCACACCATACATACTACATATATGTACAGAGAGAGAGAGAGAGAGAAAAAAGAAAGCAAGAGATAAAAAGAGAGAAAGAGAGAGACAGAAAGGAGAGAGAGAGAAAGAAAAAGGAATAAAAGGAAAAGAAAAAAGGCACTATGAACCTGGGAAAATGGCTCAATGAATAAAGTGCCTCACCAACGTGATAACCTTAGTTCAGATCTTCAGAACCTATGTAATACCTGGCTGGTGTGGTGGCCTGCCTGTAATCCCAGCACCTGAGAGGCAAAAACAAGGTATCCCTGGGGCAAGCTGGCTGACTAGACTAGCCGAATTGTCAAGTTCTGGGTTCAAATGAGAGGCCCTGCCTCAGTAAGTAAGGTGGAGAGCAATCAAGGAAGACACCCAATGCTAAACCTAGACTTCGGAACACAGTCCCAGCCAGCCCCAAGGATCCAGTGAGTTGGCGTTAAGGACAGCAGCATAGTGCTGCTGGGAGGGCCAGAGTTAATTCTTCATCTCTCCAGCAGCTTAGCAAGTGGAAGTGTGCTTTTCATGAGTCCTGGGGTAAGGCCAATTTTCCAAGAGCTAGGCTATCTGCCAGGGCCTGTCTGGACCCATAATTCATCCAGAAATTGTCATCCTTTTCTCTTTGCATGTATCTTTCCTTTCTCCTTTCCTTGGATACACCTGGATTAAAAATTCCCTTTTGTTCTACTTCCTCCTAGCCTCTCCTCAACATTTTCAAAGTAGCACAGACTCAATAAATGTCAATGACTAAAAAACAGAGATGGAACAGATGAAAAAACAAGAGCTATTATGTATAAAACATTTACACAGCAATATAAAAAATCAAATCACTCGTGTTCTCATTAAGCAAATGAGTCCACAAGAATGCTTAAAAGAATCTTGGAGGCTGTTCATTATTTAGGGATGAACGTAAGCTATTTTTTTCCCTAAGGAAAAAAAAAATGGCTTACTCTTTAATATTACCTGCACTACCCCAGAGTCCTTCCTAATCATATTTAACATACCTATTTTCAGCCATAAAAATCACATATTTATTGAAGAGAATTAGCAACTTGCCAAAAATAGTATGAAGAAAAACATAAGCAAATCAACCGTTATGTAATTCTCCAGACACCATGATCATTTCTTTTTAAAAATATTATTTTAACTTTTACTGACAAATGTCATATATGGACATAATGGATTTTTTTTTTTTTTTTTTTTTTTTTTTTTTTTTTTTTGAGGTGGAGTCTCACTCTAGCTCAGGCTGACCTGAAATTCATTCTGTAGTCTCAGGGTGGCCTCAAACTCACAGCAATCTTCCTATCTCTGCCACCTGAGTGCTGGGATTAAAGGCATGAGCCACCACGCCTGACTTGATTTTGATCACCAACCCCTCTCATTCCTTCTTTTATTCCCTCTGCCCTACCCCCTTCCACTGAAGCCCACACCCCTTCTTACCAACTAGTGTCTCTTCAATTTTGATCTATTTTGTCCCGTCTCCATCACCCATGTCAGCATGTTGGTGGGTTCAACATTGTGCAGGTCTTATGCAGAAGGACAGCCTCTGTGAGGTCATGAATGCAATGACCACTTCATCTCTAGAAGAAAATTTTCCGAAGCACTCCTCTACAACCTCCGGCTTCTCCATGCTTTCTACCCCTCTTCCACAATGCTCCCTGAACCTTGGAAGAGACGATGTAGATGTCTCTCATTTAGTGCTAAACCTTCAATAGTCACTTGTTCTTAGTACTTTGATGAGCCTCCCCAATAATCACTGCAATTTGTGGGGGGCGGGGAGACCTTCTCTGATGAAAGATGAGAAAGGCACTAATCTATGTGCATAAACTTAAATATTCACAGGACAGTTTGATGGGCACAACATACCCAGTTTTCCAAACAACAGTAATAGTTTCCTTCCTAGGACCTTCCTAGCCATATATTTTTTACTAAATCTTCAGTACTAGACATGAATTCCCTCCTGTGGAGATAACCTCAAATCCAATCAGAGAGAGTTGGTCACACCCTAACAGTTATGTTGCTATTGCACCAGTTAGCAGATGTTGCCTTGATGGCCAGTTGTGTAGTTCACAGGACCCAGTGCTGACTTAAGACTGTTGATAAATTCTCTACCCCAGTAGCGTGCATAGCACTTTCCAGCACAATGACAGCTATCCAGCAGTGAGGAGGCTTCCAGCTTGATTTCTCAGTGTCCTACAACTTAAGGATATAGTGTCTTTAGCAACACGATCTTACTATCTAGTTTTGGTGGGCAAAAAGAACATGAGCAACAGCCAGTATTGTTTTGGGGGTCTCAGGAACTACCTAACAACAACTTACTGGGATGGATCCCACTCCTAGCACTGGAATTTTCCTATAAAAACCTCTGGCTTCGGGCTGGAGAGATGGCTTAGCAGTTAAGGTGCTTTCCTACAAAGCCAAAGGACCTAGGTTCAATTCCCCAGGACCCACATAAGCCAGATGCA
Organism: Orientallactaga sibirica; assembly: GCA_036365145.1. Classification (NCBI taxonomy): domain Eukaryota; kingdom Metazoa; phylum Chordata; class Mammalia; order Rodentia; family Dipodidae; genus Orientallactaga; species Orientallactaga sibirica. Next base: position 16,493,418 of record JAEOAD010000029.1, on the reverse strand, counting down.
CTAAGTGGTGTATGCGTCTGGAGTTCATTTGCAGTGGCTAGAGGCCCTGGCATACCCATTCATTCATTCGCATTCTCTCTCTCTCAAATAAATAAATAAATTTAAAAAAAAAAAAACCTCTGGCTTGGGCTGGAGAGATGGCTTAGCGGTTATGGCGCCTGCCTGCTAAGCCTAAGAACCCGGTTCCAATCTCCAGGTCCCACGTTTAGCCAGATGCAAAGTGATGCAAGGGTGCAATGCCGCACTTGACCAAAAGGGGTGCACGCATCTGGATTTCGTTCACAGCAGCTGAGAGACTGCTGGCGTGCCCATCTCTATCTGTCTCCCTCTCTCTGTCTCTCTCCAAAAATAAATAAAATAATTTAAAAATTAAAAAAAAAAAACTCTGGCTTCTGGGCACAGCAATATTCATTCACCCCCACAGGGTACTTCTGCCCAATTTCTCTTTTTATTATTTTCTTAGTTAACAAAGAAGTAGGTTTCTGTATAGCTTTTTCATATTGTTTTTAGTTTTGGCTAACTCTTTCCCTACCTCTACCCCTAAATACCACTTATAAATTTTCCACCCTCCATATTCTTCCTCTCTACTTATATCTACTATCCCCTCCCTTAAGTCCTCTCCCTTCCATGGCCTCTTTCTTGCTTCCTGGCCTATACTGACTCTTACTCCAACTTACATAGCATAGCAATCTAAAATCTTGAAGCTACGATCTGCATATAAGGAAGAACATGTGACCATTGTCTTCCTAAGCCTGGATCAACTCAAATTTAGTATATTTTCCAGATACATTCATTTTCCTAGGAATTTCATAATTTCATTTTTCTTAACAGATGAATAAAGCTCCATTGTGTATATGCATACATCTCATTACCCATTCATCAGCTGATGGGCATCTAGGTTGACTCCATCATCAATTATTAGGAATTATTTCTTTCCAGAGCATTATTTCTATGCATAGGAGCTTTGTCATAATTATAGCATTTGTCTTGGGCAGCTTTCCAAAACCATGACAAAATATTCAAAATAACCAACCTAATAAGGGAAACAGTTTGTTTGGCTTCAGAGATTTCAGTCTATGGCTTCTTGGCCGTCTACCTTGGTTCTATAGACACAGCACATTACAGTAGGTCTCAATGCTAAGGAGACCAGTTCACTTCATGGTAGCCAGGAAGCAAAGAGAAAAAAAGAGAGGCCTGAGCTGTGGACCCAATATATTCCCTTTAAGAACACACCCAAACTGATCTCATTGCTTCCCACTAGTCTCACAGCTCTCTTTTTAAAATATTTTTTATGTGTGTGTGAGAGAGAGGGAGGGAGAAAGAGAGAGAGAATGGGCATGCCAGGGCCTCCAGCCACTGCAAACAAACTCCAGATGCATATGCCACCTTGTATATCTAGCTTACGTGGGCCCTGGAGAATTGAATCTGGGTCCTTTTGGCCTTGCAGGCAAACGCCTTAACTGCTAAACCATCTCTCCAGCCCTAGTCTCTTATCTCTTAAAGGTTCTACTGCCTATCAATAGTACAGACTAGTGACCAAACTTTGTATACTGCCTTTGGGAGGCATCCAAGAGCCAGAATATAGCAGTCCTTTTGCATGCATTATTTTATATTTGATTTAACATAATGTATTAGTTACTTTTCCCATTGCTGTGACAAAATATCTGACAAAGGCAACTTAGAGAAGGAAGAGTGTATTTTGGCTATGGTTTGAGGGTATAGTCTACTGCGGAGGGGAAGACATGGTGTCAGAAACTGAGGCAGATGATCATATTGTATCCACAGTCAGGAAGCAGAAAGAGGTGAGTGCCTGTGCTCAGCTCACTTCCTCCTTTCCCCTTTTTAATCACTCTTACAACCCCAGCATTCAGGGTGATTCTTGCCTCCTCCATTAAACCTCTCTAGAAACATCCTTAGAGATATGCCCAGAAGTGTGTTTCCTAGGTGACTCCAAATAGTCAATTTAACAGGGAAGATTCACCATCAACAAAATAAATATTTCCAAATGCCATCAGCTGGGGAGACTAACATTCAGAACACTTAAGTTTATGAGGGACACCTGAATCAAACCACCACATTCCGCCTCTGGCCTCCATAAGCTGATAACCATGCATGATGTAAAATGCAATGCATTCATCCAACTTTAAAAGTGGCGGTGTATTGTTGGAGGTGGGCTTATGGGTATTATAGCCAGCTTCCCCTTGCCAGTGTTTGGCACACTCTTCTGTTGCTGTTGTCCACCTTATGTTGGCCAGGGGGTCATGTCCACCCACTGCTCATGCCATCATTTTCCCTGACATCATGGAGCTTCCCCATTGAGCCTGTAAGCCAAAATAAACCTCTTTTTTCCCCACATAAATAAATAAATAAATAAATATTTTATGGAATAAGTTTTCTTTTATAAAATTATGTTGAATGCATAGAATACATCACAATTTAAATAATCTCTCTCATTCTTAAATTTAACTGGTGTTCCCAGTTTTTGCTGCAATATGTAATTTGTGATCATCATGTTTTAGCTAAAGTTGCCTGTGTGCCTGACTGGTAGGATGAATTCTTCCAAGAAAGCTGTCTCTTCAGAATGCTAGACACTTTCAGGCTTATACTCCCTCCCACTAAGTCACCTGCAGAAGGCCTAACCAATCCAGTAACAGCATGAAGGAGAATATTTACAGTCAACATGTAGGAGTGTTGCTTTACCTACATTCCTAACAATTTCAAAATGTTTTGCCAATTCAAAATATTAAAGTTATTGGTTATGTTTACATTTCTAACTAGTAAGTACATTCAAATGAATTTATTATCTTTTATTTTCACCTGTGTGTATTATGTAGCTGATATTCAAATTTTAAATCTTAATTTTTAAGTAACATATTGAATTGCAGAAACTCTATTAAGTATATAACCTTAATGGTCATATAATGCAAATATTTTTAGTGTCTAGTTAAATTTTAAATTTCTTCCATAATGGTTATCTTAGATTGAGTTATTTTATATGATTACATCCAGCTACCTTTTAAAAAATTGTTTCATTATGAATTATGATTAGTCAGACCTTCTTCAATCCATGAGTAAACAAACACAAATAATTTTACTTATTTTCTGGGTTAGAAGTGCTTAACTTTTCCATCCATCAATATTTTAACTTAGATTACCTCTTTTAAAATGCTATAGGTATTTATCTAATCACCTAAACATCATTTATTGAATGATCTTTTTCCTACTGATTTAAGATCTTATCTTTGTCCTACACTGAATTTTATTAATTCTTGGGCAGTCAGTCTCTCTTTCTAATTGTGCAAACTATACTGTTATTAAAACATTAATTATATATATTAGTGGAATGCCATCTGATAATTCCATACACAGATACCTGCATTGATCATATCCAGCTACCCATCTTCCATCTTCTCATCCATACTCTTCCAGTCTCTAGTAATCATCATTCTACCTTTAAGTCAACATTTATCCTTCAGTTTCCAGATATGACAGAGAACATATGATATGATTATCTGTCCTTAATTCCAATGATATGCATTTATCCTTCCTAATAGATTTACTATTTAATAAAATTAATATCAATATACTAGGTTATTATATAAATAATATTGAGACTATAAGAGAGGATGAAGTGCTCTAAGGGAAAGGGTTGAGGAAAAGCGAAGGTAATGGAGCATGTGTGTCAAGAAAGTAGATAGAGGAGGGCTATTCAAGAAAACGAAGGGGGCAAGATTGAAAAGGGGTGTGGAGGTAGGAAGCAGGGTGGTAAAAATGATGGATATGTCTGAAAATACTACAATGAAACTCTTTCTTTGTATGCTAATTAAAAGTCAATTTTATAGCTGGGCATGGTGGCAAATGCCTTTCATCCCAGCACTAGGGAGGCAGAAGTAGGTGGATCACTGTGGGTGGGAGGCCACCCTGAGACTACATAGTTAATTTCAGGTCAGCCTAGTCTAGAGCAAGACCCTATCTCAAAAAAAAATCAATTTTAAAAATTTTAGAAAAAATAAAATATTCCTACTGGTAAATCCTACTGGACTTTTCATTGAAAATGCACTAGATGCATTACATTGGGAAATGACCTTTGAAGAGAGTTGTTAACATATTAGGTTTGTTTCAGAATGAGAATGTGGTACATCTTCTCTGTAGTCAAGGCTTCTTCACACAGGTTGTGCATGTCTTTAAAAGTTACATATATATTACATATGCTAATATAATATGTATAAATATATTATAATATAATTAATATAATATAGTATATATTGATATAACTATATATTAATGATTCATGTCATATTTGTAAGTTATAAATATTATATGTAAATTTAACAGTTTTGGTGGTTAATGAAAATGCAGTAGTTTTCCCATTTTTCTAATGAATTATTGTTGGTTCATTAGAAAGCTACTGATTTTTTAATAGATAGGTTGAAACCAGCTATGTTAATGAGCCTTGGACTTTAGCTGGAGTTCAAATGATTTCACTGAGGCAATCATATGGTCTATATTTATATCAATTATCTGTGTCCTTTACATCTTTTTTTACTTGATCTTTCAGAATAATCTTAATTACCACTGGTCATTGTTGGCATCTTTTTCTTATTCTCACTGCAACAAGACGGTTTCTCTAACAACTATTTCCTAAATGAATTGTTGATGGCTTAAGACAAACATTTTAAAATTACACCATCCACCGGGCGTGGTGGCGCACGCCTTTAATCCCAACACTTGGGAGACAGAGGTAGGAGGATCACCCAGAGTTTGAGGCCACCCTGAGACTACATAGTTAATTCCAGGTCAGCCTGGACCAGAGTGAAACCCTACCTCGAAAAACAAAAAAAAAAAAAAAAAAAAAAAAAAACAATTACACCATCCAGTTCCTTCACTGGGACATTAACCTTTTCTTTTTTCCTTTTTTAGATTAAGATGTCTTGATTTTTAATTTATCAACTGCTTTTTGGGCATTTATCAATACACTCTTTTCTGTTACCTAATTTCCTACCTGTTTCCTGTTTTAAAATTCCTGTAACAGGCACCATTGGTCTTGTGTTTGTTCTTTTGGCACATGGCAAAATCTTTTTTCTAGTATTTTACTGACATGTGTGCATCTTTGCAGTAAAGTACAGCTGGAAAAGGCTTTCTTTTGTTTTATCTCTTCAAATTTAGCTTTCAGGGCTATGAACAAGTGAAGTAAGTTTCTTCTGTTTGGTGAAACAAATGAACATTGGTTAGAAGCTTTTCTCCCAATCAAATTCCTAAGTTATATTACTTCTTTATTTTCGTCATTTATTTATCACACAGCAACCCAGATCTTCAGGTGATTTAAAGGGAAAAAAAAGGCAACACCATAAGTTATTGATTCAGAAAAGCAGTGTGGAGTCTTGACAGCAGTTTGAGGATATCACCCTGTTGGCTTAGAAACCCCACCAGATAAGGACATAAACACAAGAGAGGGCCCGGCTCCACACACTCACTGTCCAGCAAAAGAGCAGCCAAAGCCAATCCCTCCTGAGGTAGGACATGGAGGGAGTCCACTATGCTTCTCAGTGCTCTGAATCTTCCCAGCTAGAGGGGAGGCTGAACCCCATGCCCCCTCTTTTCCTGCCACAATACAAAGCATCTCAGGAGAGACACCTCCTCAGGAATGAACACAGATTTTGACAAATACCAGGGAAATGTAACAGATAAGTAAAATACATCAGTGCAGGCTTTTTTAGCTTCAGTGTGCACTTTGTAGGAACTTTAACAAGCCTGTCATTAATATAACTGTTTGTTGAAAATCTCCATCTCCATAGTTAACATTTAAAGGGGTAAATCATCATTGTAAGATGATTTTTTACCTTCACCCTTTATACATCAGGTTTTAGTTCTTCCAGATTCTACTTTTCCATGAACAATATGAATAAGGCAAGCAAGTAAATACTGTTGAAAAGGAAATATGGGACATTAACCTTTTCTTTTTTCCTTTTTTAGATTAAGATGTCTTGATTTTTAATTTATCAACTGCTTTTTGGGCATTTATCAATACACTCTTTTCTGTTACCTAATTTCCTACCTATTTCCTGTTTTAAAATTCCTGTAACAGGCACCATTGGTCTTGTGTTTGTTCTTTTGGCACATGGCAAAATCTTTTTTCTAGTATTTTACTGACATGTGTGCATCTTTGTAGTAAAGTACAGCTGGAAAAGGCTTTCTTTTGTTTTATCTCTTCAAATTTAGCTTTCAGGGCTATGAACAAGTGAAGTAAGTTTCTTCTGTTTGGTGAAGCAAATGAACATTGGTTAGAAGCTTTTCTCCCAATCAAATTCCTAAGTTATACTACTTCTTTATTTTCGTCATTTATTTATCACACAGCAACCCAGATCTTCAGGTGATTTAAAGGGGAAAAAAAAGGCAACACCATAAGTTATTGATTCAGAAAAGCAGTGTGGAGTCTTGACAGCAGTTTGAGGATATCACCCTGTTGGCTTAGAAACCCCACCAGATAAGGACATAAACACAAGAAAGAGCCCGGCTCCACACACTCACTGTCCAGCAAAAGAGCAGCCAAAGCCAATCCCTCCTGAGGTAGGACATGGAGGGAGTCCACTATGCTTCTCAGTGTTCTGAATCTTCCCAGCTAGAGGGGAGGCTGAACCCCATGCCCCCTCTTTTCCTGCCACAATACAAAGCATCTCAGGAGAGACACCTCCTCAGGAATGAACACAGATTTTGACAAATACCAGGGAAATGTAACAGATAAGTAAAATACATCAGTGCAGGCTTTTTTAGCTTCAGTGTGCACTTTGTAGGAACTTTAACAAGCCTGTCATTAATATAACTGTTTGTTGAAAATCTCCATCTCCATAGTTAACATTTAAAGGGGTAAATCATCATTGTAAGATGATTTTTTTACCTTCACCCTTTATACATCAGGTTTTATTTCTTCCAGATTTTACTTTTCCATGAACAATATGAATAAGGCAAGCAAGTAAATACTGTTGAAAAGGAAATAGAAATGAACCTTACTTGTGGCTTATAAAATCATTATTGTAGCCGGGCGTGGTGGCGCATGCCTTTAATCCCAGCACTTGGGAGGCAGAGGTAGGAGTTCGAGGGCACCCTGAGACTGCATAGTGAATTCCAGGTCAGCCTGGACCAGAGTGAGACCCGACCTCGCAAAACCAAAAAAAAAAAAAAAAAAGTCATTATTGCATTGAGATTGTTGGTTTCTAACATGTTATTAAACAGATGAAATCTGGCACACATTATTTTCTTTATCTTCTCTTTTGAGTTTGAAGGGGTGTTTATCACACCCAACACCCTCATGCTGTGTAAATGTAGATTTCAATATTTATAGAGACTGCAGAACATATGTATATGCCCTGGCTCCAAGAATACAAGTCAGTAAGAATAAGGTATGATTTCTGCCTATAAGGAGCTTATAATCAAATGAGAGACATCAATATTGATAAGAATTCATAATAGTTACTTTTGTATCACTGTGACTAAAATATCCTAAAGAAACATGCTAAAGGAGGAAAGGTTTATTTTTCCTCATGGTTTCAGAGACATGCCAGACATGCGGGTTAACCAAGTTGAGGAAGGTGTGCTGGCAGCAGCAGCAGTGGAGGAGGCTCCTCACATCAGCGCAAGTCAGGTAGCAGAGAGGGGCTGGAATATGTGGAAGGATTAAAACTACCAAAGGCTCCACCTACTGGCCAACTTCCTCCAGCCAGGTCCCGCCTCCTAAAGGTTTCACAACTTCTCAACTTAGTACCACCAGCTGAGGAGTAAGTTTTCAAAACAAGAGCTGGTGGGAAATAATTTCAGATTCAATCCTTAAAAAACACCCAATGTTTATTCAAATAAATGTATAATTACGACTGTTTTAAGAGTTGGTAAAGAATATTAATGTGAGAATATACAAATATGCATTATCTAAATGGTTTGTGGGTAAGATACAAAAAAAGGGGTAGAAATTAGAGGAAGGGGGTTAAGATAGGCAATAGATTGGTTATGTAAAAACAATGGATAGCCTCCTTGACTTTGTGCCACTGCTTACTGTGACGCCCGCAGTGGTCTAGGCTTCTCGGCATGGGATACAAGCCACATTAGCATACAGGTAGTGGGACAGAAGAGGAAGCCTCCAGATTGAATTGCTCTTCCTAAATAAAAAATCACCAACTACGGGAAGAAATGCTGTTCCACCTTTTGCCTTTCCCACTCCTTTGAAACACAAGAAGCCTAGAAGGCAATAGCATGTTTTTATCTGTGTGAACAACCCAGGCCAACTAAAAATTGCTCCCCTGAGCATTATATTGATCCGCATACCAACCCTACACTGCTTAGCTCAGGGCTTTCTTTAAGCCTCTGGTAAATAGACTTTCTGTTATTTGTAACCAAATATAATCCTCATTAATTAAGAGGAACTTGCCAGGTAGGCTACACTGGCTGGCCAGTGAGACACAGGGACCCATACATCTTCTTCAAAACTCCCCAGGATAAACATATTGCTAAGGTCATCAATTCCCTCAAGACACATTGCCCAGTGCTAGGATTACAAGTGTATGTCTCCATGATCTGGCTTTTATATGTGGGTCCTGGGGATTGAACTCCGATCCTCATGCTTGCAAGGTGTATTCGTTACTTTACTAGGTGCTGTGACCAAATATCTGAGAGGAAACAGCTAAAGAAATGAAGAATTTATTTTGACTTATAGTTCCAGGGGATACACTCCCTGATGGCAAGGAAGAAATGGCCACAGGAACCAGATTTTGGAAGCCCCCCCACCTTGCATCCACAAGTCTGGAAACAGAGGGCCAATAGGAAGTAGGGACAGCCTATAAAACTTCAAGGCCCACCTCCAGTGAGCTGCTTCTTCCCGTGAGGCTCCACCTCCTAAAGGTTCCACAACCTTCCCAAATAGCACTACTAGCTGGAGATCAAGTAGTCAAAAACATATTCCTATAGGAGACAATGTAAATTCAAACCACAACACAAGGCCAGCACTTTACCTAATGAGCTGCCTCATGGTGCTCAGGGCTCTGTGGGATTCCTTGCAATCCCCATACGGGAAAAACGATCTTACCAAAGGCCCTTGGAAGTCCAGAGGCCTCCCTCAAAGACTTTCCTTGCAAAGTTCATGAGTTTGGGAGTGGACGACTTGCTAGAACTGTGGAATCTGTCCAGCAGGAATTACTTGATAACCTTAGCAATCTGTTCCTTTGGGGGAGAGCTGAAGGAGGTTAAAGGGTGAGCAATGCAATGCACAACGATAGATCCTCTTCAACTGACACAAGCCGGAATCTGAGATGCACACAGCAACCTCCATGCTCTACTTTTAAAATCACAGATACTTTATATATTTCCTTGCTGAACTGAAATAAAACATACTGATTTACATTCTATCTGTACATGCATTTTCAAGGGCAAAAATCATTATAACATACTTAATTGTTACAAAAGAGAAATCATTTATAATAAAAATATCTATTTTAACATGGAAATGCTCAAGCACACAACATGAAGACAGAGCATGAGTGTGTAAGCTTGCACTTTCATTCACAATAAAAAGAATGTGACAGCAACATACACAAACATGGGAAAAGTTTCCTTTTCCTTCTGTTTTTTTTTTTTGTTTTGTTTTGTTTTTTTTTAACTCAAATACAGTAAGCTGTGCTACTGTCAGTAGCATGGTGTTCTGGAGTGAGAATCAATTCTTGGTAATTAACAGAAAATAAATCTTTTCTTATTTATACTGTAGCAAAGTTCCTAGAAAATTGAAGACATGTTTTAAAAATTGTTCAAAAAATGTTGCTTATGAGCTAGGCACAATAATGGACTCTCAAAGCTATCTACCTCTCAATCTTGAGAATTTCAGAATGAAGTAGTTTCCCTCAATCTCATTTTGGAGGATTTTGTTTGTTACCCACACTGAACTGTGGGCCTGAGATCAGCTGATTTGGGGATTCATTGAGCACCTCTGAAGGGGTTCCACACTATTGTGGCCCAAAACGAGAGATTGGATGGACACAGAAATAGTAGCAGAAGCAAGGGCCATGTATTAACAGAAGATACATTTCCAAGTGAGGAAGCAAGCCACAGCCGGGCAGAGTTTAGATGCTCAAAAGACAAGCAAGGGCTGGGGAGATGGATCAGTGGTTAAGGTACTTGCCTGTAGAGCCTGACAACCCAAGATTCGATTCCCCAGTACCCATGTAAAGCTGGATGAACAGGGTGATGCCTGCATCTGGAGTTTGTTTGCAATGGCTACAACTCTGTGTGCCCATTCTCTCCCCCCAGTCCTTGCAAATAAATAAAATATTTTTAAAAGATTTTTATTTATTGGGCTGGAGAAATGGGTTAGCAGTTGAGGCATTTGCCTGCGAAGCCAAAAGATTCTGGTTCGATTCTCCAGGACCCACATAAGCCAGATGCACAAGGGGCACATGCATCTGGAATTCGTTTGCAGTGGCTAGAGGCCCTGGCGTGCCCATTCTCTCTCTCTCTCTGTCTGCCTCTCTTCTATCTCTCTCTCTCTCTATCTGTCTCTCTCTGGTTGCAAATAAATAAATAAAAATTATTTTTAAAATATTTTGTTTATTTATTGGACAGGGAACGAGGAAGAGGTAGAGAGAGAGAGACAGAGAGAATGGAAACACCAGCACCTCCAGCCACTGCAAACAAACTCCAGATGCAGGCACAACAATGTGTATCTGGCTTGTGTGGGTTCTGGGGACTTGAGCTTGGGTCCTTAGGCTTTGCAGCCAAGGACCTTAACCACTAAGCCATCTCTCCAGCCCCAAATATCTTTTTTATAAAAAAGACAAACAAGCATGTACAAAGGATGGGGATTTTCACAACACATTTTGTTGATTTTTAGGTCTTTTGCTTAGCATAGTTTTCTGGCTCATTTGCATAGCACAGATTTATCATATATTCTCTGTTACATGTAGTTTTACATACAACTTCATGCATAATGTGTTTCATTAGCATCTTAAATCTGTGCCCAGGGATATGCACTTCAGTGTTATGAGTCATAAGTCATTATAATTAATACATATATACAACCTCTGTGCCTGCTGGGAGAAACCTTCCAGGTTTTTCTCATTTGCTAATTTTGCAGCCTTTGGGTAAAGTCTTCTGGACATCGCTTTCTCCTACCTCAGTCTGAAAAAAATTAAAGAAACGTTCCAGAAATAGACAACTTATGTTTTAAATTGTGCTCTGCTCTGAGTAACATGACAGAATTCCTGCCATGCTGTTCTGTTCTGCTCAGGACACGAGTCAGTGCTATGTGCAGAGTATCCACACTGGACATTATTGCCCATCAGTCACTGAGAAGCTGTCCGGATTACCAAATCCATTGTCATGGTACTGCAGTGTTTTCCTGTAACCCTTATTTTACCTAATAATTGCCCAAATTGTAAGAGTAGCAATGTCAGTAGGTAATTTTTATAGTACTTTGTTATTATTGTCATAAAAATTTTATTATTATTTTTGGCAATCTCTTAATACATTAATTTACAAATTGAACTTTACCATAGATATATAAGTAAAAACTACGTGTGTGTGTGTGTGTGTGTGTGTGTGTGTGTGTGTACACTAGGAAAGGTTATGGAATGTATTAGACTCGGAAAGGGAGAGGTTCCATGGGACAGGGGACTTTGCAAATGTGACCACGCTAAGGATCTTGAGATGATCCTGGGCCATTTGTGTGGGCCTAGCATGATAAAAAGGAACCTGAGAGATGAAGGCCAATGCCAGAGAGGACTTCGAGGTTACCAGGATGAAAACAGAGGAAGCAGGCATGCCATATGAGTACAGGCAAGCTCTGGAATCTGGAAACCTGGGGAAATGGACTTGCCATGGACTCTAGACTGAACACAGTCCTGAGACATCTTGATTCTAGCCCAGTAAAACTCACTTTGGACTTTGGGATTATAGACCTGAAGAAAATAATATATGTGTATTGCTTCAAGCAGAATAGCAAGTATTTGCTTTATTTATGTAAAAATCAGAACTAGGGGCTGGGGAGACGGCTTAGTGTTTAAGAGCTCTTGCTGCTAAAGCATGAGGGCCTTGTTTGGCCTGAGACCACCCAAGTTCCATAAGCTTTGTAAAAAGATGGGCAAGTCTGTAACCCCTGGTGGGGGTAGGTGGAGATGGGAAGAATCACTGGGGCTGGCTGACAGAAAAGCTCCAGACAGGGCTTAGCAGTTAAGGCGCCTGCCTGCTAAGCCTAAGAATGCTGGTTCCAATCTCCAGCGGTTCCAATCTCCAGGTCCCACGTTTAGCCAGATGCAAAGTGACGCAAGGGTGCAATGCCGCACTTGACCACAAGGGGGTGCATGCATCTGGATTTCATTCACAGCAGCTGAGAGACTGCTGGCGTGCCCATCTCTATCTGTCTCCCTCTCCCTCTTTGTCTGTCTGTCTCTCTCTCTGTCTCTTTCCAAAAATAAATAAAATAATTTTTAAAATATTTTAAAAGCTCCAGACTGAGAAACCCCGATCTTGGGAAGTATGCTGTTGAATGATAGAGAAAGGGGTACACTTTCCCTCTGGCTGCTATACACAAATGTACAGAGCATGCATCTGCACACACACACACACACACACACACATACACACACACACACACACACACACAGATTATAGGCATGAGTAAGAGGTTTTTCACTTGCTTGACTATCTGGAAGGATATTAAAAAAAAATCATTTGTGGGGCTGGAAGGTAATTCAGTTGGTAGTTTTTGCCTAGCATGTATGAAACCCTGAGCTTGATACCCAGTATCACATAGGCAAGGCATGTTGGTATATGTCTGTGTTCAAGGACATGCTCAGCTATATAGTGAGTTGAAGGCCAGCCTGAGATTCATGAGACCCTGTTTCAAAAAATATATGTCAGGGCTGGAGAGATGGCTTAGCAGTTAAGGTGCCTGCCTGCTGAGCCTAAGAACACCCGTTCAATCTCCAGGTCCCACATTTAGCCAGACACAAATTCTGCGCTTGCCCACAAGGGGTTGCATGCATCTGGAGTTCATTCACAGCAGCTGAGAGGCTGCTGGCACACCCATTCTCTCTCTCTGCCTCTTTCTCTCTGTCTCTGTCTCTCTCAACATATATATATATATATATATATATATATATATATATATATATACACACACACACATATTCAGTGGGCAATACTTCCTTGTGCTGGACTATGCCTCTTCTTACAAGGCATCCAACATTCCTGGCCCCTATATCTGAATGCCAGCACCTACATAGAGTGATTGTAATAAACAGGCACCTCCCAATTCTAATTTGTAAATGAAAAAAAAATCAAGAGATCAGCATTCCTACTAGAGCACTTCTCTGAACTAGACACCTAGGCTTAAGGATGCTTTCCAGGGCCTTTAGTTTCTTGGAACTCAAAGAAGGAACTATTCCAGAGTCAAGATCAGTAGCCTATCAGGCTTCTGATTAATCAATAAACATCCCCTCTTGATTTCTTAAAAGCTCATGTTAAGCCTTTCCTTGCCTTCTGTCCCTGATCATGGCCACCAGGCTTCCCAGGAGGCATTGTAATGAAAATCTTCAAGAAGGGAGCATTAATAAAATTAAAATAGTAAACAGAGTGATGCCCTTTTGATTCTCCACTGCTATAAATTAGAGGAGGGCAATGTTTTATCTAACATTTCCTACCTGCACATCCATTTGTTTCTGCAAAGGTAGAACATACTTAGCAATCATTTATGATAGAGAAATCTGTGCCACAGTGGATATCATCATACAGATGCCACTTTGGTCCCTACAGGGCATTCTGAGTGTGATACCCAGAAAAGGGCTACAGAATTCAGAGAGGGTAACACAGACTGGAAGCTCTCACAGACACATCCTTTGGTTTGGGAATGAACCACGGGAGTGGGAGAGGCCTGAAGGCAAGAGAATGGATGTTTCCACCCTGAGCTACAGTCTTGTAATCAGTCCTTACCAGGGAGACCAGGCACCCTCACATTACTTAGCACATCAGGCTGTCCATCATCAAGGAAAGCCATGTGACTCAAAAAAAAAAAAAAAAAAATAAGGAGCAGGGTGAGACAGCTCATTACAGAACTGCTCTTTGCATAGGAACAGGAAGTTCTAATTCCTGCCTTTCTCTCTACTGAAGCACACGGCTTGATCATTACTAAGTCAAAGGATGTTCTTTTCTGGTGAGGGGAAAGTATGATAAACAGTATTTCAAGTTAAAAAGAGTAGATAATTGTTCTGTAATTAGACAACACTGCACCCTAGGGTTTGCTGGAGGCAGACCCCTCCTTGCAAGTTAGGAAATACTTCGCTTTCCTTACCTCTCACTTAATTATGGGAAAGTCAGTGGCTAAATTCCTCCAGCTATTCCCAACCCTCCTTCCTTTTACACCCGTTCTTCAGCTTAATGTGATTAACGTATCAAGAAGCTCAAAAGCCAGCTTCCTAGGTAGAAAATGACCTCTCACTATTCTTGATTCAGTAAGGAAGGAATCCAAAGAGAACATTAATACAATTGACAATTGTGGGGTATTACAGAGATATGGTGACAAGGACTACAAAATTACCCATTTATCAACAAATATCTATCTGATAAATGGAACTTAAAGGTTAATCTGGCAGTCAGTTAATATTCTCTGAAAAAGCTCTCCAGGTTGTATGCTTTCAATGTAATGCTCAACAAAGTAGACACAGTCATGGAACCTACGACAGCACTGGGTGTTTAGGTTACTCATTGGATTTACGCTAGTGAATGATATTGTTCACTGAGCTGCACAAAGTTTGCAAAGGTCTGCGCCCTTGACCAGAGTCAGACTGTGTCTAGGATAGCAGATGGAGATGTGACCCACCAGCACTGTTGTGAGTTGAATTTTATGCTCCAACCCCACCAAAATTTCTATGGTAAATCCCAAAGCTAAGCATGGTGATACATATCTGATTGTAAGCTACAGCTACGGCAGAAGCTAAGACAGAAGGATAGTTTGAACTCGGGAGTTGACAGAGGGCATGAACATTAGAGTCAGAGCCCATTTCTCAAAATTACATCACACACACACACACACACACACACACACACACACACAATTAGGGTGAGCCTTCATCCAATATAACCCATACCTTTTAAAGACAGAAACCTGGACCCATAGAGGGAAGACTGAAAGAAATACAGGCCAAAAAAAGGTCACCTAAAAGCCAAGGAAAAAAGCCTGTTACAGGGTCTTCTTTTGTTCTCTGAAGGAACCAACTCTGTCCACTCCTGGGTCCTGACCTTCTAGACTCCAGAACTGAGCCTGCTCTTCTATGGTTGAAACCACTGGGTTTGTGGTATTTGCTACAACAAACCTACCCAAGTATTTTTTGTGCTCACATGAGGGAGCAGGTCTCCAGGAAGGCTGCTGCTTTGGAGGTGTCCAGAAGGGTGCTTTCCACAAAGATTCCAGAGGAATCTTTGCCGGTTCCTCTTCCCCCGGTGGAAACCTCTTGTCCTCTCAGGCTGCATAGGGCAGGGCAGACAAGGGACAGAGAAGGAACAGGTGTTGGTACCTGAGATGATGTTTGTGCCCTTAGATAAGACATGGGAAGTAGTCAACAAGATGAAAAAGAAGAAGAATAGAAAGATAAGGAAATTTGGGGGGACATGAGAAAGAAGAAAGCGTCTCCCCTCTTCACTACATGTTTAGGCAAAGCCATGCTCCAGTAGAGAAATGGCGCAGCTGCATAAGGACTTTCTCCCCCTCCCAGATATAAACCTACAACTTTCTAGTAATCTCACCCCAAACTCAATTTATAGCAAAAGCCATGTCCTTAAATCTCTCCTGGTGGCTCCTGGTTTGTATCACATCAGATTATGGCACCCTATAATCCCAAATATCAAAAGTAAATGGGCTGGGAGGGTCTTCTGGAGATCCAGTGAAGAATGGAATTCTAGAAAGCTTCTAGATTCCTATTTCCAGTTACCACCAGGACACTTGAGTGCAGCTCTCCTGCAGGAGCCCACAGCCATGCTTGCATGTGCTGTCATTCTCTTTCTCCTAACCTTCATGCTTAAGCCTGTTCTCAAATAACTGATATGATTTTCACCTCGGTTTCTACCTGTTCCTCCTGAAATGCTGTTTAGTGTCAAAGCTGGGAATCCTGGGCTTGCCTGAGTTGAGGGCCTCAAAAGCCTAGGGGGAACTCCCAAGGATAACACTGCAGAGATGTATCTCTGCCCTGATGCTGCTCACTGACATGAGGAACTTTAGCTTTTCATATCAAAGGATCGTGTAGCCCTTTCTTCTTAAAGAGAAACAGGCATTTTGTACAAGAGAAACTTCTTTCTTTCTTTCTTTCTTTCTTTCTTTCTTTCTTTCTTCTTTCTTTCTTTCTTTCTTTCTTTCTTTCTTTCTTTCTTTCTTTCTTTCTTTTGGATTTTTGAGGTAGGGTCTCACAATAGCCCAGGCTGACCTAGAATTCACTATGGAGTATCAGGCTGGCCTCAAACTCACAGCAATCCCCCTCTGCCTCCTGAGTGCTGGGATTAAAGGCATGAGCCATGATGCCCAACGAGAAGAGAATTTTCTATCTCGCAGTTATTAAATCCAAAAGCTGGCTCAGGCTGTTCATATATTTTAGGTGAGGATTGACAAGTTCTCAAATGCTCAATGGGCCCTTGTTTGTGCCAAACCCAAGGTTTGGTTGGCTTTTCATTCAAGAAACCACTTGGGAACACATTAAAAAAAGTCTACAGTTCAAGATGAGATGAATATTCTTCTAAAGAAAAGGCATTCTTTGCATAATTTAGCACAAGAAAGAAAAGTCAGAGTTTTCTGAATGTATAAGAAAATTTTGCATCTCACAAAGGGCTATGTCAGATAGGAGGAAACCACAAGGAAACTGACGATGCAATTTCAGTATTCAAATTTCATTGAAGATAGTAACACACACAAACAAGCCAAATTTGTCTTATAGAAGAAAAGAGAAAATTGTTCTGGAACAAAGGAGAAGAAAAATGAAAATCTGAGAGAAAGTTTTTAGTGATGAAAAAAGCAAGCCAGAAAAAGTCCAGTTTCACATTGTGACTATTCTTGAAAAAGAAACAAAGCCAAGCTGAACAGCTATGACAGAATCACCATAGAAAAGCCTTTCCTGAACAGAGCCTACCTTCCAGAGGCTACATAGATTGGATTCCTAAATTTAAAATATAGGTGAAATATCTATACTTGTTAATTTTTAATTCTAAGTTTAAATCTTAAAATCATTTTGTATATCCAAGTAAGAAAAATAAAAGATATTTAAAAGGAAATAAAAATTACTCCAAGTTTTCTGGTAGAATGAGATGAATGGCAGAGCATAAATGAGTAAAATCTACATAATATTTTTAGCAGAAAAGATTATGACTTTACAGGGTTGGGGATATAGTGTACTTGGTAGAGTGCTTGCCTAGCAAGCACAAAGCCTTAAGTACAGTCCTATCACCACATAAAGCAGAAATGAAATAAATCACACAGTTCAACCAACAAGGAAATAAAAAAAAAAAAGAGTCAGAAGATTCTAATTATAACTCTCTACAGACCTCATAGAACAAAAACTGATTAAAGAGGGCTGGAGAGATGGCTTAGCAGGTAAGGCACTTGCCTGTAAAGCCAAAGGACCATGGTTCTATTCCCCAGACCCACATAAGCCACATGCACACAGTGGCACATGCAGCTGGAGTTTGTTTGCAGCTGCTGGAGGCCCTGGTGCACCAGTTCCCTTTCTCTGCCTCTCTCTCTTTCTCTCAAATAAATAAATAAATATATTTTTAAAAACTGGAAAAAAAACTGTAATGCCAGCCCTGTAAGGAAAGATAGAGGCAGGTGAATCAGAAATTTATCCTTAGTTGCATAGTGAGTTTAAGGTCAGCATGGGCTCTCTCTCTCTCTCTCTCTCTCTCTCTCTCTCTCTATATATATATATATATATATATATATATATATATATATATATATATATATATATACACACACATATATATACATATATACATACATACACATACAGCCTGGCTTGGTGGCACTCAGGAGGCAGAGGTAGGAGGATTGCCATGAGTTTGAGGCCACCCTGAGAATACAGAGTAAATTCCAGGTCAACCTGAGCTAGAGTAAAATAAATAAATAAGTAAAAATAAAAATATTTTGAAAAATTATGACTTTACATATTAGCTGCATTATTATTTATGTGTGGAAGATATTCTCAGGTATGTAAGGACTCTGATCACAGAACAGTTATGTCATTTTCCTGCATAAAGACTAGAATAACACAAAGACATAACAACCATGAAGAAATGGAAAACAAATTGAAGACTCAAAGAAGAAAGAACTGAGGCAAAATAAGTGATCATGAGAATTAGAATTGTTCAGTAGCATGATTTCCACCCACTTGTTACATAGAAATTAAATTAGAAGCAAATTTTTAAATTTTTAAAATAAATCTTGAAAGATTCATATTTTAAGTGCAGTAACTAGACTAATAGTTTTCAATGAGTAGTAGCCCAAGATTTATATAGAACTAGGGGAATATGAATATAAGTTTGCTATAAATTAGGTTATTTAGCTTTAATAATTACAAAATTATAGATTAAAATGGATTTTACATAGCATATTTTTCTGATTACAAAAGGGAGCTATGTTAATTTTAGAAAATAGAAAATCAAATTTAAAAACTTTTAAGTGCCTTATCCCAGCATCTACAAACAATTACTACCACTTCTGAATTTACATTTCATCCTTGGAACTAGCCTGCCATACTTAAACAGCTTTGTAACCTGCTTTTCGCATGTAATTCCATAGGCCCTTAACCAATGACTGTTAACACATCATCTCATTTGTGAGTTTTCTGTTGTTGCTGTTACAAATTTCCACAGACTTACTGGCTTGAAACAAAAATAATGATCTTGAATTTCTGAAGACTCCAGACAAAGGTCTCACTTGTCAAAGCTTGTTCTTTCCTGGCTAGCTGTCTCTTTGCTTCCTCTGCCTTACTCAGGCCACCTGCCTGCCTCAGCTGATGCCCCTTCCTCCATCAAAGCCAGCATCACAGCCCCACTCTGACCATTTGTGATGCTGTCTCCCCCCTCCCCCCGCATCCCCCGGACCACAGCTGAGAAAGACTCTTTGAAGGTTCCATGGTAATCTCTTTGTATTAGAGTCCTTCATGACATCTGTCATGCCCCTTGTTACAGGGAAGGCCCCACTTATCACAGACTCCTGGCATTAGAACTTGGGCTTTTTGGAATGGGGAGCATTAGTTATATAGTCATAACATAATCAGCTCTCTTTGCTTGGCATTTATCTTGCTATTTAAAAAATAATAAATAACAAATATTCTACATAAGTCTGTGCAAACTGAATATTTCCAGAGGGCAAATTTCTAAAATTGGAATTCTAAGTCAAAAGCTATTTTTTAAAATGCCAAAGCTCCTGACATGTCTTAGAATTTACTTCCCAAAAGGTCTCAACACAGCTTTCTCAAGGGCCATATGAAAATGCCTGGTGTTGTACCTTGACAACTGGGCACTGGGTATCTACTTTTTAATATTTGACAAACCAACGAGTCAAGAGTGGTATCGCATTATTGATTATTTCTTTGTTAATTAATTAGCCCAGACTTTTAAAAAATATACTTTATTTATTTGAGAGAGAGAAAGAGGCACAGAGACAGAGAGAGAATGGGCACATCAGGGCCTCCAGCCACTGCAAATGAACTCCATATGCATACTCCCCCTTGTCAAATAAACTCCATATGCATACTCCCCCTTGTGCATCTGGCTTATGTGGGTCCTGGAGAATCTAACTGGGATCCTTTGGCTTTGCAGGCAAATGCCTTAACCACTATGCCATATCTCCAGCCCCCATACTTTTAAATAATAGTTTGAAGAAAATGTACCATGCTAAAAGAATCATTTATTGCATCATTACCATGTCACAACTTAATCTTATAATCTAGGATCTTAATTTCTGATGCTGGACAACTTTCAGATCTTAACTGCCAGCCTGATGTACTGGTTTTCCTAATTTGAAATTGAGTAAAATTATTAACTTTTTAAATGAAAGGTATAAATATATGTCAATTTTATTTGCTTCTTAAATTTTTTTCTGATGTGTTTTGGAATTCAGAGTTTTACATAATCTGTTAAGAATATCGCCTTAAGTTCAAGTCCACCCTGAGACTTCATAGTGAATTCCAGGTCAGCCTGGGCTAGAGTGAAACCCTACCTTGAAAAACCACAAAAAAAAAAAAAAAATATAGTATCTTTTTGGGCTGGAGACATGGTTTAGTGGTTAAGATGCTTTCCAGCAAAGCCAAAGGACCCAGGTTTGATTCCCCAGGATCCACATACACCAAATGCACAAGGTTTTTTTTATGCATCTGAAGTTTGTTTGCAGTGGCTAGAGGACCTGGTACATCCATGCTCGCTCGTTCTCTCTCTATCTCTCTCTGTCTCTCCGTTTCTCCCTCATTTATCTCTATCTGTCTCTCTCTTTAAAAAAAAAAAAAATGGAGTCAGGCGTGGTGGCACACGCCTTTAACCCCAGCACTCGGGAGGCAGAGGTAGGAGGATCTCCATGAGTTCAAGGCCACCCTGAGACTACATATTTAATTCCAGGTCAGCCTGGACCAGAGTGAAACCCTACCTCGAAAAACCAAAAAACAAAAAAAAAAGTATCTTTTTGCTTATCTTTAGTGTCAAAAGCTCTGTCACCCCAACATATTTACCTCTGGTTGCTTGTGGCTCTAAATTCTGACAAATCTAGGCAAATCTTACCACTTTGCATAAGTTTACAATATCATGAGTAGTTTATACAAAATTATTAGATGTAGTGGAATCTGTAAACAATTTATTACAGCTCTTTGATTCATCTTTTTTGACACCTTTTAATTTTGTATTGATAACTTTTTTTAATTATTGGGACTTTATTTCAATATCTTTCTACTACTCTCTCATAAGTACCATATGTTCTGTTACTCTGGACTCTTTTGCAGTTGATTTTCCCATGTGAACTTTTAATTCACTAAAGTTAAGGTCCAAGAAAAATATTCTATTTTTTAGTGGAATTGTACTAAAATGTAAAAAAAAAAAAAAAAAAAAAAATTGGGCTGGAGAGATGGCTTAACAGTTAAGGCACTTGCCTGCAAAGCCAAAGGACCCAGACTTGATTCCTCAGTACCCAGGTAAAGCCAGATGCACAAGGTGACACATGTATCTGGAGTTTGTTTGCAGTTGTTAGAGGCCATGGTGCACCCATTCTCTCTCTCTCCCTATCTTTCTCAAATAAATAAATAAAATATTTTAATGCAAAATATGAGATATAATTAATCTTGTTATTATCATAAACCTTGTACTTTTAATTCCATTTTGCTTATGACAGACATTAAATGTGTTCATCATATGACCATACCTCACATTCTAATTTGTTTCTGCAGTTTGTCTTTGTTTGGTGTTATGGGAAATACTTTAGTATCATATGTAGTTTCATTTATTATTGTGGTGAGTATAAAAATGTCTACTGTTTTAGACCTATTTTGTAACTAGCTACAACAAGCAAAAGGTAACTTTTATTATTAAAAACCACAAAGCAGAGTCATATCTGTATGATGGAATGAACTAGAATGTGCTTTCCTGGCTCTTAGCTCTGCATCTCATTCTATGTCTATTCCATTTCCTCTCCCTTTTTCCCAGCAAAGAGTCTTCTTCACAATATCTTGAACCAAATGAAAAAGGATGTAGCCTCTGATAGCATCCAGTCCTACATTGTGCAACTTCAGCCACCCACGAGATCTGGCCTATGCACTTTACTCATTTTACAATGCTCTCATTCTGTCACCCTCGTTCTCTTGCCTCCAAGATGTCTCAGGAAGCAATTTCCATCTCTACAAAAGTCAGTGATATCCGAGAATCTGAAGGTCAATGAATGTGTAAGGGGCTGGGGCCATCAGGGAACAAAAAGGTAGAAGTTCTGTTTGACCAACAGCCAGGCCAGTGTCCTATATAATCCTTGAATTAGCAAGTTAGGTGATAGTGCTAGTGTATAGAACTACTGAAAGCAGCTCCAATGTTAAATGTAGTGATAATAGAAGACACCCCACACAGCAAAGAGATACTTTTCAGATTTTATCATTTCATATGTTGCATGTTATCTATAATGCTATCAGATATATAGTAAAGAAGGATCTGCCCAGGTGCCTAAGATTTTATCCAGAATGGATGTAGTCAGGTTGGGGAAATAGCTTAGCCAGTAAAGTTCTTGCTCCACAAGCATTAAAACGTGAGTTGGACATGATAGCATGTGCCTGTAATTCCAGTGCTGGGAAGGTAGAGACAGGAGAATCTCCAGGGTTTTCTGGCCAGCTAGTCTAGCCTAATAGGTGAGTCCAAGCCAGTAAGAGAACCTGTTTCAAAGAGAAGTGGACAATGTTTCTGAGGAACCATATCCAAGATTTTCCTCTGGCTTCCACACCCATGTGCACACACACCTGAGTATGCATGCACCACACACATGCATCAAAAAAAAAAAGAATAGATTTTGGACTTTATTTACTATCATTTCTGGTCTGTATCCATATAGCCAACAAGATTTTTTCCTTTAACCTAAAAGATGTGACCTTTGATTATTAACAGATGTTCCAATATTAATTCAATCTTGTTTTGATAGAATTGTATACCTGTATGATCACATGCTTTAGACCATCCTGCAAACCCCTCCCCTTTGAGAGACAAAAGTGTTCCTTTAGGGAACCTTCATTTGTATGGATTTTTAATTAAAGGATAAGAACTTAAAAGATATTTGTAGATATCAATTATTTTAGTTAGCTTATTAAAGCATGAACTTTTTCTTCTTGTATAAAATTTATCCCACAAATTGTAAGCTTGACAGGTTATACTGCATAATGGAAGAAGGGAGAAACAGTTTGAGGTAGGACCTGGCAGAATGTGGGCCATCTACCTTCCTCCACTGCTAGCTACTTGTTATATCAGAAATGGAGGACAAAAAGACACTTGAAGCTAAAGGATTTACCATGGTGAAAGGCAGAGCTAGCCTGTGTATATCCTGTTTTATAAGGAATCACCCATGGATGGACTGTCCCAGATTATTCCAGTGACCTGAAGAATGGAAAGTGAGCAACAGAGTGGGCTTCATCCCAAGACTATTAGAATGGAGTTTGTAGTGAGCATCTTTTACTCAAAAAGGATTTAAGACAATAGAGGGAGTTGTGGCCAAAATTTTACTGCCAGTTTTATGGAGAATTGATGGAGATTGGGACTAGCATTGGCAGAGCTTCTGCAGAGGTCAAGTGGTAGTTTCAGCTAATTCACCTAGAAGGCACAGTGGACCAGGATCTCAACAGACAGGACCTTCTGGCAAACCTAAGAACCCATTTCACTGTAGCACTAGATGCTCCTTCTTAGAATATAATATGTGCCCCTATCTTGGCTCTTATGAATGTATGTTACAAATATTTTACTTACTGTTTTGGGTTTGAGGGAAGAGTCATCAGGACAGATCAATGATTGATTTATCTACATACTATGACATTAATTCAGAGGATTGGTTTATGTCACAGGAACCATATAATATCTCTTAGCACAAACCATTCATCAGGTGATCTTTTCATTTTCTTCCAAAATTATTGCACATTTTAGATTGCCAGGTTATACTTTAGTTGGTCTGGGTGATTTGTATTTCCCTTTAAAATTCCCTATTTCATTCACTGCACTCAGTTGGCATGATTGGTGTGTTTATAGGTAAGGTCTTTCATCTTACAAGATATTTTGCTGTCATAATATTGCTCCTCTTATTTTTATTTTATACAATGCACATATTGTTTGCTCATGCATACCTTAGTTTGTATTTGCCTGATTATCTTTGTATCTATGTTTGCCTATTTTTTTAGGGCATGAGTTTTTATTTCAAGACTGGAGAGACAATGTTCATACCACTTCAGGAAGCACTCTTAAGAAACAGAAGAACAAAAATTTGTACAAAATATAAACTTGTTAACTTTCATGGAGAAATTTAAATGATTCATTTTAAGCTTCATTGACTAGTGATACAACAGCCTTATAAAAAGCCATGCAAAATTACAATGAAAATTCATCTCAATACCTCTTTTTCTTTTCCTTTCCCTTCTTTTACATCTTTACGTTGACCAAGCCATCTTCTAAAGAATAAATCATAAAATGCTTCTTATGAAAAAAAAAAGTCAGACATCATAGCTTTTTTCAGACAGGGTCTCACACTATAGCTCAAATTGGCTTGACTCTCACTGTGCCTAGGCTGGCCTGGAATTCATGGCAATTGTTCTGCCTCAGCCTCTAGAGTGCTTGGATTACAGGCACGAGGCATCATGCCTTGCTGAATGTTACCTTTGTAACACCTGTGTGCCAACCTTCTAGAACAAGAGATTAGAAAGGAAGTCCAGAGTTCTTCATTCCTATTTCAGGTTTTTTCCCATTTATTTGCTAAAAAATTACTATATCAAATAAAAACATACCTACTAATTGTTTTTGTCTTACCACCATCAGTGTAAAATTACACGTAGTAGACCATAAGGTTTATGAAACACTAAATTGGTTATGAAGTTAGTTAATGACCCAACTAAAACAATGTCTATCATGGACTGTTTCCAAAACCACCCTTTCCTTTCAGGCAATGTTAATATTTTAATGTTCCTGAATTTGAAAGGAAAGTAGGGGTGAGGTTGAGGGAACTAATTATCAGGTAATAAGAAGCAGTTGCAACTGACAATCTCTGATTTACCTGTAGGTCAGAACACAGTTTGCTGTTTTCCTCCCAACCTGATATGAATCAGTGAGTCTTCTCCCCTAATTTGATTACTCAGGGGATCAAATAATTCTCTATCTTGTCACAACACCATTTAAGCACATGATTTCCAAGGTGTGATTACTGGGTAAGAGAGATGTGAAGGTGGAATATCAGGTTTTAACTCTTTCCACCTGGAAATGACACACATCACCTCCTCTCACAAGCCTTGCATGGTTGCATAGACATTGGGAAGGGTTCTCTCTCACAAGCCAAGACAGAGGATAAACCAGGTATGCGAAAGTACCAGTCTCTCCTCATAGTGACCCATGCTTCACACCAGTGGATCAGATTACAAATGGAATGCTAGCATATCTGAGTCATCCATCTTTAAATAAAATGGCAACATATAATTAATGTGCAGAAAGATTTTAAGTAAACAGTCCACATCTTAATAGTCTCCCAGACATAAACAGTGCACAAAAAGCCAAAAATGTAATCATATTGACTTTTAATTACAGGAAAATGCATCCTTAACCAAGAAAATCATGAAATATAATTAAATATGTCAAGATAAAACAGAGCTCAAATAAATGTACTCCCTTTGATATATTTTTCACTAATGGCTAAGGCTTCTTGATTTCCACTGCATCGTTTTATTGTTCTAGTTGCAAGGTTTTCCTGTAATAAAATAATTGTAATTTTAATATGGAAGCACAGCCTCTCGCTGTTATCATCTGGAGGTGCAGGCTGCTGGCCATTGAATTACTTAGCATATGCTACAGCGTGTGTCTCCAGCTCATGAATTTACGATTCTGTCACTTTCTTAGATAAATGTTTACATGGGGTCATGAAAGCACACATTACCTTAAGGATGTCTTTTACTTTCACAAAGCTAATTTTGTAAATTTGAATTGCATGGCTATCTTCTTTTGAATCTGTCCATGTCACAAAGCAAGTGTTTTATTCTAAAATAGATTCTCAGAACATCCTTTGTGTTACACTTTGCAAACAGAATTTGGGCTTGGGCTTCTCTCCTTCAGATTTTTTTCTTTTGTGTTTGTGTTTTATATGTGTGTGTGTGTGTATACATGTTTGTGTATATGGGAACACACGTGTGGGTGGGTGCACATGCACACACATAACCGTGTGTGGAGGCCAGAGATCAACATTGGGAATCTTCCTCAATTGTTCTCCACCTTATTCTTTGAGATAGAGTCTCTCACTGAACTGGAAGCCCACCACTTAAGCTAGACTAGCTAGCGAGCCAGCCCCAGGGATCCTCCTGTTTTCCACCTGCCCCGTGCTGGGATGACAGGTGCACACTGCAATGTTTGGCTCTTATGTAGGCACTGAGGAAGACCAACCCTAACTGTGGGTAGCAACATTCCATGAGTTGGGGTTCCAGGCTGAAGAAAAAGGAGAAAACAAGCTGAATAAGCATTCCTCTCTCTCTACCTCCTGACTATGGACATAACGTGGCCAGATACTTCAATGCTCCATTCTCCTACTTTCATGTCTCCCTGCCAGAATGGATTGTAACTGGGAACCGAAAGTTCATTAAGTTGCTTTTGTGTGGTATTTATAACAGCAACAAGAAAAGCACCTAAGACAAATTACTTAGAGACATGGAGAAGCATACTTGGTACACACTTTCTGAAACTATCATACAGATCTAGAATGGAATAGAAATCAAGTCTTCAATTCTTACAAATTAACTGCTTTAAAAAAAGAATTAATATTCACTTGTTTCTTCAGTTAGTGATTATTCTAAGAATTAGGTGAGATAATACATATCAAGGATTCAGCAACACAACCTTCAGAGGCTGGTGCTATAAACAGTTCTATTCATAGATGAGGGCAAAGATGCTCAGAGACCAAGAACTTGCTGGAAGCTGTATGGCTGATTGGTGGAAGAGCTGGGGCTGGAACACAGCACCATCTAAGGGTCTCATGGAGCTCAAAGTAAATTACTGCAAGGGCAGCATCTCTCCTGATCACAGATTCCTCTCTCTGCAGCTCTGCTTTCTCTGATATACTGGAAATATTCATTTGAGGAATACTTAGCTTCCAGAGTCCAGCTGCCAAATAAGATTATGCTGCAAATGTTTGGCTGTCTCTCTGTGCTACACCACATACTCAACAGGCATTTCAACAAAAATTAACTGACGAAAGTGTGTGGCAATCACCCAGCACTGATAAAACCAACACTTAATATTGCTGCTAAGAACTAACAGATTCAACAGTTAGAGCTTCACTTGCGGCCTGAGCCAGAGACACCTTTCTTAGGATTATTTCTGTTTGTGCCATTGTCTAATTAAAGATGTATTTTATCTTGGAAAACAGCTGCCCTGTTGCTGTCTTTTCTAGTAATCCCTCTTACTAAGTTAGGATCTGGGAATGCATGATATGCATGTTCTTCCCAGGAAACAGGCAGAGAGCAAAGGGGAACTAGTTGGCATGAGAGTTACCCTGGGCCTAGTTAGGCTGAATAAAATTCCACTGGTTAGGCAGCTACCTGCCACAGTGCTTTCTCTGCAGCCACTCGGGCCTTCGCCCACCTGAAGATCTTAGCAACACTGAGTGCAAGTGAATTAGATGCAAAGGTAGTGAAGGAGTATTAGAAGACCAACATGATTCACAGCTGGGGTCTCACACTTTCTGCCCTCATCTATCTCTAAGATCTTATTTCAGGTCTCTTTATAGCTAAGTTTCCATCTTTAACTAGTAAACAATGGTTAGAGCAAACCCATGAGGTTGTAGTGAGAATTGCAAACACACATGTGTACGTATGCAGTTCTTTGAGAAACAATCTCTGCACTAGAGCTCATTCTCACAGGGACTTGGATTTGGGTGGCTCTTACCTTCCCATGTCTAGGGAGAAACACCAAATTATTTTACCATAGTAAATTATCTCTCAATAAGCAGATTTTCTTTCAGGGTTCTTCCCACATCTTCCTAATACAGAACTGAAAGAATGGAATGAAATATTCAGACTGCTGAAGATCTACCTCTTCCTATTTGTTGAAAGGACAGTTCCATCTAGGTGTGAGATAAGGCATCCTTGTGACTGGCCTCAGCCCCGAGATCCATCAGTTGTCTTCGTCCATGCCCTATGTGATGGCATGGTTGCCTGTGCCACTAATCTGACCCTGCCTTGGCACATTGTACATAGAAAAGCAGGGGAATCTGGTGGGTGAAATCCTCTGTTTCACTCTTGTCAATATTATCCCTGTGCCACAAGTCAGAGATTTGTCTTCTAGGTCCTTCCATGATTAGCAAAGGTTTATTCATCAGAACCTGAAGTCTTACTTTTGGGAAAGTAAGAAAGAGAAATTCAAGTATCTATGACATTGTTGATGGCTAGTGATTCCATGAGTGCAATATGGAGGGCTACTGTGGGCATGGCAGGAAGGAAAATGAAAGAAATGGTGATTTGATCAGACTTCAGACTCGGTGACATTGTGTCTAGCCTTCTCCCCAGCCTCGTTTACCATTTTGCTCCAAGATGGCACTTTACCTCCTTCCTCATCAGTCTCCCAACATTTGTCCCACCATGTTTGAACACCTGAACAGAAGCTAAGGAGACAATCCCCTCCAGCCTGTTTCTGACCACTGCAGTGTCCAGGTCACCAATCAGTATTCACTGCAAACATGAATCCTTTGAAGAAATGCACAGAGACCCAGCCCCCGCTCCGGGCCTACCGTGGGAGGGCTGTCAGCTTCTCTGTGGGACAGGGTTTCTTACTGTCTCCTTCATCCTTGTGGGGGGTTGTTTGGTTGAATTTTTATTTTTGTCTTTGGGGCCTTTTTTAAAAGACAGTGTCTCACTACATAACCCAGGCTGGCCTTGAACGATCTGGGTTTCCCAAGCTGCTCTTGAAATCCAAACCCTCCTGCCCAGCCTCCTGAGTAGTGAGCTGAAAGGTATATGCTATGATTACCAGCTTCATTTTCCTCTTCATCTTACTAGAAACAGGCTTTCAGTGAGCCTATGAAAGCACAGATTGGAAGAGAAGTTGGCCAGTGTCTTCATTTCCTACTCTGTATTCATATTGCTTAAGATCCACATATTCCTTTGTGAGATAAATTCATCTACCAATTTTCTTATTTTTTTATTTTAGTTATTATTTTTTTTGGAGAGAGATACAGAGAGAGACAGAGAGAGAGGGAAAGGAAGACAGATAGAGATGGACATGCCAGCAGCCTCTCAGCTGCTGCAAACGAAATCCAGATGCGTGCGCCCCCTTGTGGTCAAGTGCAGCATTGCGCCCTTGCATCACTTTGCATCTGGCTAAATGCCGGACCTGGAGATTAGAACCACTGGAGATTGGAGCCAGCGTTCTTAGGCTTAAGAGGCAGGCGCCTTAACCGCTAAGCTATCTCTCCAGCCCCCAATTTTCTTATTTTAAAAGGATAGTTCTACCTATGTGTGAGACTAGGACAACTTTGTGTCTGGTCTCAGTGATAGGGTCCCCCACTTTTCATACAGAATAATAGAAAACCATTTTTTTTCAGAGTTTTGGAGATGAGTAGTCCAAAATTCAAAGCATTGGCAGGGCTGTGTTCCATTCAGAGGCTCTGGGGAAAACCATTCCTGGTTTCTTCTAGTTTCAGGTAGCTCCAGGCATCTATCCTTTGGCTTGTGCTGTCATGAGTCAAGTGTCTCTACATCTGCTATCACATGGCTTCTCTGCCTTGTCTGCCTTCTCCTACTTTGAGTCTTACAAGAACACACGTCTTTGAACTTAGGGCCCACCCAGATTATCCGAAGTGATCTCTCAGGATTGTTAATTACATCTGCTAACACCATTTTTTCCAAACAAGGTAACATTCACAGGGCCAGATACTGGAGCATGGGTAAGTCTTATGGGAGGCCATCCCTCAACACATTACAGTCAGAGAGTAAATGCTTTAGGTTTTATAGGCCATATGGTCTCTGTCACAGCTGTTCAACTTGGCTGCTACAGTGCAAACATTGCCGCAGACCAGAAGGAAACAAGTGAGCCTGGCTGTGTTCCAGGGAAACTTAATTTAGGGACACTGAAACTTTTATGAAAATTTCACAAAATTTTCCTACATTCCGGTTTTCCAGACGTTTAAAAAATATATATATTCTTAAGCCAGGCGTGGTGGCACACGCCTTTAATCCCAGCACTCGGGAGGCAGAGGTAGGAGGATCGCCAAGAGTTCGAGGCCACCCTGAGACTACATAGTTAATTTTGGGTCAGCCTGGACCAAAGTGAGACCCTACCTCAAAAAACCAAAAAAATATATATATTCCTTACCTATAAATCATATGAAAATAGGCAACCTTCTAGATTTGGTCTGCAGGACATAATTTGACAATCCTGGTTTATAATAATAAGATGAATTATAGTCAAGTTGTATTTTTTCTAAATATTTTAGTTATTTACTTGCAAGAGAAAAAGAGGGAGAGAGTGACAATGGGTGTGCCATTGCAAGTGAACTCCAGATGCATGTGCCACCTTGTGCATCCAGCTTTATGTGGGTACATGGGCATCAAACCTGGGTCTTTGGCTTTTCTGGCAAGCATTCTAACCACTAAACCATCCAGCCCTCAACTTCTATTGTTGAAGGTCTCCAATAACCTTCTCATAAGTCCAGCTATCTGTTCTCTGTCCTCATTATCATAAATGCTTCTGTGTCTTGTGACATACATTGTGACCACTCTCTTTTTTAAAACTCTCCTTCCTGCCATGTGGATATGTTAAAATGCAATATCTTGACTTCACAATGAATATGATAAAAAAGGGTAACGGGTGGTTTCCAAAAGCACAGGAAGTGATTGTCTTGACCTTGTCTGCATGTATCTGAGCTCTATGACACTAAAGATGCAGGATATGGGGCTATCTGTGGAAGGAATAGAACATTCCACAGATGAGCTGGGACAGTTGTGCTGGTGGTGTGGGGTGGAGGGCAAATGGGACAATTGTGAGGAGCTACTAGAAATTTGATAGGTAAATAGAGACAGGGAAAAGGGAAGGGAGAACTCAAGGAGAAAAGGAAATAGAAAAAATGGAGAGGAGAAGACGGGGGGAGGGGAGAGCAAGTTTGTTCATGGTGCAAGCAGAAATTAAATCTAAAGGATACTAGGTGTTCTTGAGGCTTTAGAGGCCATACCAGGAGAAAGGACAGCTAGAGATGTAGACACAATCCCAAGAAGGAAGAGAAGTACCTGAAGCCTTGCAGGCAGGATAGGCAAAAATACTGTGCTTGGAGCAATTCCT
Organism: Orientallactaga sibirica; assembly: GCA_036365145.1. Lineage (NCBI taxonomy): Eukaryota > Metazoa > Chordata > Mammalia > Rodentia > Dipodidae > Orientallactaga > Orientallactaga sibirica. The sequence goes on along the minus strand of JAEOAD010000029.1, from coordinate 16,462,386 downwards.
GAATCCTTTAGAGGTTGTTTGTCTTGTTCTTGTTGTCATTTGTTTTACATGTGCATATATGTGTGGTGTGCATGAGTGTGTATGCATGTTCTCATGTGTGTGGGAGCATATGCATGTGGGGGTGTATATACATGTAGAGGCCAGAGTTTGATGGTAGGTGTCTTCCTCAATTGCTTTCCACATTATTGTTATTATTATTATTATTATTATTATTATTATTATTATTAGAGACAGAGTCTTTCTCTGAACGAAAGCTCTCTGGATAGTCCAGTTGGCCAGCAAGTCCAAGAGATTTTCCTGCCTGCACCTCCCTAGTGCTGGGGATACAGGTGCACAACAACCCACGTGAGTGCTGGGAATATGTACTCACCATGCTTGTGCAGGCAGCACTGTACCCACTGAGCCATCTCTCCAACTCTGCCTATCTTATTTTTGAAATGGAAGTCAAAGTGCAATGACCTTCTAGAATAAATAAAGCTTCATAGATGGTGGAGGAGAGCGTGAGGCCTCTCTCTCTCTGAAGAATTACTGGCCATTAATGGTTGTGGGAAATAGATCGACATTTCCTTCGGTGATGTAGCCACTGGTAAGTTGCACATGATCTAGTAAATAAACCCCCCACCCATACTCAGGCAAGCAACCCTAATTAAATTCAATGGAACACGCACACATGCACACACGCAGGCATGCACACATGCTGCACATCAAAGTAGAAGAGACTACTTGGGAAGGAATTCAGTGGAAAGGGCGCCTGGAAAGCAAGCAGCAGAGGCTTTGGAGAAGCAGGGAAGAGCAGGGTCCTGAGCAGAGCTGAGGAGAGAAGACTCCACATGGTTGCAGGGTTGCAAGGTGGGGGAGGAGGTAGTGCCTGAGGCAAGAAGCCCAGAGAACTCAGCAAAGTTAGCGGTCACCAGCTGCAGTTCACGCAAGATGCACCTGGGCCTGGTGTGTAGCAAAGATGAAAGAGAAGCGACAGCCAGGACATGTTCCTCAGACAGTAATCATGGCGGATGGACTTGAATTTTCCTCTCAGCTATTTGGGATTCTGTGGTGAACTCCCGGTATTTAAAACTTTAGGGATTTCTTTTATTTATTTAATGTCTTAACTGATTATCTTCCTGGACCACCCTTCTAATTACCACCCCCCCCCCAGGAGGAGAGGGCTTCAGTAAAGCTACCCCCCATATGACATGCTCCATCAGGAGGGCCCAACTCCTTGTAGCACCCTCGGGGGAGCTGCTGTTTGAAAATTTCAGAAATAGGACAGGTGCCTCCATTGTAAGAGCAGGAATCTAGTACATTGCACGGAGGGAAGCCAGGGGTTTGGAGGAAGTGGCTTCAGGCCAGTCTTCCTGTGGGCTGTCCATGGCTTTGAGCATGGAAAGGACACCCGAGGGAGATAATGTTCTCTAAGCAAACCCCAAACCACGTTCTTCTTCAGACAACCAGTTATCCAGAAGACTCGGCCTGTACTGAAACCCTTCAGCAAGGTTGGTTTCCTTACCAAGGTCAATGTCCTTAGAGAGTAGGACCACCCCAGTCCTTTGTACAGCAGCCTGAATAAGGCAGAATCTTGCTGTTCACCATGACAACTCGAGTAAATTAATTCAGAGTATAGTGATGGTCTGGAGTTCGCTTTAGTATAGAGAGAGGACATTCCAAAGAAGCAGATTCCTACACATGGGAGTTAAAACTGCCTTCTCCCTTTGGTTCCCCTCACTGACCAACCTGGATCCTCTGACCCTACAAGTGAAAAGGGTCGCCAGACACATGGAAGGAAATTAGCATATGCTGGATACATTTCAGAGATGTTGATGGTACTTCACGCAGGTGACACAAATTCAAGAATATTCTAAAGATCAATAGATTTATTTTTAATATCTTTTCTGATTCTTAAAGCATGTCCTAGGTTGGTAGATCTGGAGGAAACCCCATGGAAATTCAAAAATTAAGCCAGTGACACTCAGAGGTTAGAGGCTTGTTGTGGCTCAGCTACCTCATTTTGGCATCAAGACTCCTCTGCAGCAATCTCTCACATTTAACTAGGCAAGGATGATTTCATAAAAGATTCCTACAATTGGACTTGGGAGATTGCTTAGTGGGTGAAGTGCTTGCCATGGATGGATGAGGACCTGACTTGAGATTCCCAGAGCTATGCAAAATGCTTGTTGCGCAAGCATGAGGACCTGAGTTTAATCCCCAGCAACTGCGTTCCAAACAAAAACAAAACCTGAATAATGGTGCATGCTTGTAATCCAGCACTGGGAGGCAGAGACAGGTGGTTCCCTAGGGTCTGCTGGCCCATAAGAGACCTTGTCTCAAGAAAGATGGACAGCACCTGACAAACAACATCCAAGATTGTCCTTTGGCATTCACATGCATATACATACATGTGCACCCCCACACATGAACATGCAGGTGTGCACACACCAAAACTAAAGAGAAGTATTCCTACAATTTCATACCATAGTGTCTTGTTAGGTTCAGTGGGGGCTAGTGGCGATGGTGCAGTTCTAGGCCTGCCTGAAACAACTCCCCCAGGAGGTCTGGGCCCCATCCCTGGTCCAGTAGTCTTTGATCCACATACTGACAATAGAGTGTGTAGTGTACCCTCCCACGAAGATCCCCTAAGAAGTGGATTAGCCTAAAGAACACAGTTGGGGTGATTAGGAAGGCTATAATCTATAGGCCTCTTCAGTAATATTCACTTACTAAGTGTTAGTTGAACTTCTACTGTGTGCCCAACTGCCCAGCTTGCTGTTTTCACCGTTAACAGGAGACAGAACTTTGATCATTTCAACTAGCAACTGGCATACTGGACACCCTTTGTCTAGAACTTTGAACATATATTTATCAACATTCATGTATAATCATATTATAATTAAGTGCTAAACTGTTTCTCTTTTTGCACTAAATTCTGAAAGCCTCAAGGGCAACTCACTATTATTCATCTTTGTACACCTTATCCTGGCAAAGTACCTGACATTTCATAGATGTTTAGCACATACTCTCTGTTGGAACAGATGAAGGAAGGGAGGAATAAAAGGCTAAACCCATTGGATTATTACCATTGATAGTTGTCACTGGAATGTGCCCACCGAGGGTCCTGAGAAATGTCAGCCCTGTGGTCATATGAGAACCTCACAATAGAAATAAAGGACAAGTGAAATGTCAGCTGGTTTGGGCCATGTGCTGGGCATCCCTGGGTTATGTTTAGTGGGGACATTTTACAGTGTAGTTCTGGGAAGTGCTGGCATCTATTTAGACAAACAGGAAAGCATTCTGCCACCTCACTTGACTGGAACTGGAATTCTGCTCCCCCTTGGATGACTGAAACAATGCATCACATTGCACAACATTTCAGATCAGTTGGCTTCCCCAGCAGCTTTGTTTGCGTCAGTGCAAAAGCACACAGCGGATTGTGTTTCCCTGCTAACAAGGTTACAGAACATAACTCAGGATGAATACCTAGCACCACACAAGAGGAGGTAAGGACATTTTTCAGGACTACTTTCTTGGTGCCATCATTTTTAACACATTTCATGTAACAGTGTTGCCTGGAAGATAGCCAGCACCCAGAGAGCACCGTCTGCTTTTTTTTTTTTTTTTTTTTTTTTTTTTTGAGAGAGAGAGAGAGAGAGATATGGGCATGCCAGCGGACTCTCAGCTGCTGTGAACAAACTCCACATGTGTGCACCCCCTTGTGGGCAAGTGCTGCATTGCGCCCTTGCGTCACTTTGCGTCTGGCTAAACCTGGGACCTGGAGAATCAAAGACGCATTCTTAGGCTTAGCAGGGAGAAGCCTTAACTGCTAAGCCATCTCTCCAGCCCCCCCCCCGTCTGCTTTTATAGTAGTGTCTAGTTAAAATGTTCACAGTCATTATCACACTTTTCTTCTGCAATTATAACTCTATAGAGGAGGAAATTAAGACACGAGGGTTTAGAGATTTCACATAAAAGTAGTAGATTCCATATTTACTGACTTCTCCATGGTTATTAGCATCACGTGAAATTCAATAATCATGAACTCAAGTTGGGCACATCTAAAATAACAATGAAAGTATCCTACTTTCATAGAAGCCAGAAAGAATTGGTAGAGAGAAAGGCTATCTTCTGTCCTTATCTTGTTTCACATGTCTGTCAAAAAAACACATGGACTAAATACTCTCTGCTCCTTGAGGCTCTGATTTCCGAGATGGTACCCTCCTTGGATTTTCCTCCTGTCTTAGACCACCTCACCTTCATCTCATTTGCTGCTCTCTGTTCTGCATCTCTAATGAATGTTGGTGTTCTCCAAGCACTTGTCTTTAGCCCCTTTCTCTCTGAATATGCTACATTCTTATAGAGTTCCAATTCCAGTTCATGTCTTCAATAATTTACTGTTCAGTGATAATATCCAGTTTCTGTAGGTGGCCTAGAACTCTCTTCAGAATTCAACATAGATGATATATAGATGAATGGTCAGATAGATAGAGATAATAGATACACATATAGATAATATACATAGATATACATATTGGCATAAACATATACACATATACACATTAATAAATATATACATAATTGATAGATATGCATGTAGATTTATATGCATTAACATGTTAATATTTAGATAGATATACATTGATAGGTATAAATATAGATATATAGATATGCATTGATATATATACATGTAGATACACAGATGAACATGCTTCTGTATCTCTGCCTCTAGGTACTCCATAAAATCTGCAAACTCCACACATCTCAGGTTGAGTTTACATATTATTCTAATATTTCAGAACTAGATCTGCCCATTTAGAAACATATGTCTCATTATTTATTTCAATAAGTGAATATTTGGCAGTTTTCTTCATAGGCCTTGTTGTAGCTTAAATAGATGGCCCGCAATATATTCAGTGTTTTATTGGTTTGTAGTTTGGATCTGCAACCATCTGGCTGGAGGTGGTGTCATTGGGTGGATCTTAAGGTGTGGTGGTGGGTTTGAAATTCCAATCTAAAGATGTGTAAAGTGCCTAGTTCCACCTGGAGTTCCTGAAGCATGCTGTGTGGTGTGGCTTTTGGCTTATGGTTTTCTCTCTCTCTCTCTCTCTTTGGACCTGTGAAAGCAGGGCCAGCTTCTTCTGCCATAATGACACTTCCCCTGGATCTGTAAGCCTCAATAAATCCCTTCTTTCCATAACTGTGCCTGGTCTGGAAGTTCATCTCAGCGAACCTGAAGCTGTCTGCTATAAGCCTGGTACATTTCAGCATGTGTTTTCTTTCATGACCATTATAGTATGATTGTTTCCATCATATTTTATTAATGACTGGACTAAAATCATTTGATTTTCAACACATTTATTTTGAATCCACCTATTTTATGAAACACAATTTGTTTTGCTTTACACTATGAATATCTAAGTTCTTTTACTTCTCTTAATTAGATTAACTAACGTGCCAAAAACAACATTACTACTAAAGATAATAGTCACTTCTGTGGTATTGACTTCAGTAACATTAGAACATGTCCATTTTTAATGCGTGTGTGTATGTGTATGTGCAGATGCACATGTGTATGCAAGTGTGCATGCACATGTTTGCATGTGTGTGTATGTGTGTAAGCCAGAGAACAACCTCAGGTATCATTCCTCTGGAATGCCACCATTTTTCTACTTTTATCATTATTATTGACAACATATTTTATATGGATACATCATGTGTTGGTATCTTCTCTTCCCTCGTCCCTGCCCCTATTCTGCTGGGGACCTTCCTCAGTGAGGTTGCAGGTATTCTCCATTTATGCATTGTGGGAGCAGAAGTCAGTTATTTCCGGGGGTGGGGGTAGTGAATGCCTCTGGGCATGATGTGTCAACCTGTGGCTCTCTCTGCTCCCTCTCCCACAAAATTCCCTGAGCCGTGGTGGGTGAGTTGTAAGTCTACTTCAGTGATGAGCTCTTAGGAGCCTCTGGATCTCTGCTTTGGTAGATGTTGAGTGTCCTCAGTGTGTATTGCCTTCACCCTGGTGCTGATTATCATGTTCAGCATGGAAGCAGCACTCTTGCTCATCTCTCCAATTCCTCAGTGGTTTCAGCTATGGTTTGGCTGAAGTGTGAGGGGTAGTTTATCTCCTCAGGTCTCACTACCTCCCGAACAAGAACAGATTCTCCAATGAAGAATGAAATCAGCATAGATTAAATGGGATAAGCATTATTAAATAGGGAGCATTTAATATATCTAACCACTCTTTAGCCAAAGACTAGAGAGAGCTTGACACTGGAGAGCATAATCTCTGTCTCCATAGGATTCTGATATGGTTCCCAATTCCAGGTATGGATTTCTTTATAATGAGTGGATCTCTTAGCCAATCAGAAAGCTATTGGTTACCCATCAAGGCTGTGTGCCACTATTTACTGGTATGTACATCCTGTCAGAGTGTTTGCTTCTGAGTAGCTTAGACCCCAGGTTGTTCAGTCCATTATTGGCCACTTTCCCCCAGTAGCTCATGTAGCATTTTCCAGCACTAGACAGGCTGTCTGGGGACGATCTCTCTTCTGGATTCCAGCCAGGACTCTCCATGCTCTGTGTTGGCAGCATATGGTGTCTTCAGCAGTTGGGTCTTACCTTTTGCCTCAGGTGGGCAATAAAGTGCTTTGACAGAAGCCTGTCTTGACTTGGGGACCTTGGAGTTCTTTCCAATCAACAGCTCAATGTGGGAGTTACAGGTCAGAGATAAAATAAAACTTTTTTTTAAGCTTAGGCTTCATCCCACCCTCTCCAGGGCCCTTCTTTTCAGGTGCCCCCCCTACTCCTTTTGAGGGTTATATCTTTTAGGCTATCTCTAAGGATAATGATTTCTATAGCACCAGTTCATTGTGAATTTAGTTTTCTGTTTGTTTTCTCTCCTCCCCCCAAACCCTTCCATTCCTATTGTCTGGGTCTTGAGTTGACTATCAGGTATGTCAGCAACTCAAGCTGGTACAAGTTAGGAACCATAGATAAGTGAAACCATGTAGCATTTGTCTTTCTGTGATTGTGTGAGTTTGCTGAGTATAATATGTTCCAAGTCTGTCCATTTTTCTACAAACCCCATTGTATAATTTTTTCTTACTGCTGAGTAGAATTCAATTCTGTAAATGTACCACAAAAATGATGGGTATCTGGGTTAATTCCAGTTCTTAGCTATAATTAATTGAGCAGCCATAAACATGGCTAAGAAAATATCTCTGTAGTGATGCATGGAGCATTTAGGATAAATGACCAGTAAGGGAATAACTGGGTCTGTTGGCAGCTCTATGTTCATCCTTTTCAGGAATATTGATTTCCATAGTGGTTGTACAAGTTTACATTCCCACCAACAGTGGATGAGGGTTCCTCTTTCCCCACATTCTCCCCAACATTTGTTGTTAAATTTGTAATGATTGCCATCCTTACTGAAGTAAGGTGGAATTTCATGCATTTCCCCAATGGTTAGGGAAATTGAGCATTTTCTTAAGTGTGCGTTAGCCATTTGTATTTCTTCCTCTGACAACTCCCTATTCAGTTCTCTGCCCTATTTTTGGAGTGGGTTGTTTGATATTTTTATTGTTTAGTTTTTTGAGTTCTTTGCAAATTCTAGGTATTAGGCTTATGGAGGAATACTTTTGCTGAGTATAGTAGCTTGGGGTGGAAGCCGTAGTTTTTTAGACTTTGAAGTGTTCCATTCCAGGCCCTTCAGGGTTTCCATTAAGAAATCTGAGGTAATTCTCACAGGATTGCCTTTGTATGTAGTGAGTTGTTTCTCTCTTGCTACTTTCAACACTCTCTCTTTGTTTTCATTGTTAAGAGTTTTAACTATGATGTGTCTTGTAGAGTTTCTTCTTTGGTCCCTGTCTGTTTGGTATTCTGTGAACTTCTTGTATCTGGATGGGCCTCTCTTTTGAGAGATAGGAAAATTTTCTTCAATAATTTTTTTTTTTTGAGGTAGGGTCTCACTCTGGTCCAGGCTGACCTGGAATTCACTATGTAGTCTCAGGGTGGCCTTGAACTCTCAGCGATCCTCCTACCTATGCCTCCCAAATGCTGGGATTAAAGGCATGCGCCACCACGCCCGGCTTCAATAATTTTATTGAATATGCTCTCTATGCCTCTGGCCTTTATTTCCTCTCCTCTGGTATACCTATGATTTGGACGTTTGATCATTTTAGGGTGTCCCACAATTCCCTCATATTCTGTTCACATGATTATTTTTTAACTTAGCAACATTTTTGGTCTCCCAATCAATTTCTTCTGTCTTGTCTTCCATGTCAGAGGTTCTGTCTTCCACATGAGAGGGTTTTTTTAGTTAATTTTTTATTTATTTGAAAGAGAGAGAAAGAGGAAGAGAGGGAATGGGCACATCAGGGCCTCTAGCCACTGTAAACAAACTCCAGAAGCATGTGCCACCTTGTGCATCTGGCTTACATGGGTCCTGGGGAATCAAACCTGATCTTTAGGCTTCACAGGCAAGCACTTTAAGTGCTAATCCATCTCTCCAGCCCAAACAGTAAACTTTACTTTTTTGTTGTTTGTTTGTTTTTTCAATGTAGGATCTTGCTCTAGTCCAGGCTGACCTAGAATTCCCTATGTAGTCTCAGGCTGACCTCAAACTCACTGTGATCCTACTACCTCAGCCTTCCAAGTGCTGGGATTAAAAGTATGCACCATCACATTTCACTAAACGTTTTTTATTTTTATTTTTTATTAGAGACTTGGGTACTTAGGCTTCACTGGCAAGTGCCTTAACCTCTAAACCATCTCTCCAGCCCAAAACAAACACTTTTTATATTTTATTTATTTATTTGAGAGAGAGGAAGAGGCAGAGACAGAGAGAGAGCGAGAGAGAGAGGGAGAGAGAATTGGTGTGCCAGGGCCTACAGCCATGACAAATGAACCCCAGATGAATGCACCATCTTGTGCATCTGGCTTACATTAGTACTTGGGGATTGAACCTGGGTCCTTAGGTTTCACAGGCAAGTACCATAATAGATAAGCCATCTCTCCAGATAAAAGGCTTTTAAGAGCTCTATTTGATTTTTGCTTTCTGTTGTGTTATTTCGCTTCATGCCCATCTCCTTTTTGAGGTACAATTTCTGTTCAAGGTCTGATTTTCTTGATGATTTCTGGAATTCACACTTGCATTTGATCAAGTCTTCATTAAGCTTAATCAACTGATTATTGAGATCTCCCATCTGTTGACTCACCTTCAATTCATTTATATCTCTTTTGAGGTTTCTAACATTTTCTTCAATTAAGTTAAGCCTACTATACAAGCTGAGTGTTCAAAAAGACCATTCTGATGAATTTCATTGATGAGATTGTTGGTCTTTTGATGGCTTGATTCCAGTTCAGCAATTCTTTTGATCGGGGCCACATTGGTTGTTATGTTTTCATTTTGGGATTGAATTTTTGTTGATTTCTCTATGATTTCATTGGAGGCTTCCACTGTGGGACTAAGCATGTATTGTGGTCTATCCAACTTGGGGAAACATTTCATTCTCTTGAGGGGGAAACAAGTATTTTTCCTTGTAGTTCTTTCAGTTGGTGTTCTGTCTTAAATGTGAACTGGATTGGTATACAATGGGGTTATAACTGCAGATGCACAGATTGTGGAGATTGCAAGTTCATCAAAAGAACTGGGAGATCTGGTCTACTCACTCCACTTGCACATACTCTTCAGCACACAGAGATCAGGATTGGGGAACCATGAGCCAGGAAGCTGGAGTGCCAGGGGCAAGAGGCCAGCTCCTAGAGTGTCCCATGTACCCTCTGGTTCCAGGAAATAGGTATTTGGGTACCCAAGGGCCAGTTAATCAGGAAACTAGAGCAAAAGGCCTGCTTTCACAGCCCACACGGAGGGACCAGGCCACACTAAGGCAGCAGCAGGGGTACTGGGACCAGGGAACTGGGAGATGGGGAATCAACAAGAGCTCTGGCCTACTCACTCTGTGTGGACACCCTCTGGAGTGATCCAGGAGTTGGGGACCCAGAGGCCATTCAGTCAGGAAAGCCAAGCAAGGGGCCTCCTTCTGCATCAAGCTAGCAGGGTCCAGGTATCCCCAATCCAGCAGCAGGGGAACCTGGACTAGGGAACTAGCAGGTGGGGAAGGAATGGGGAGTTCCAGCCAACACACTCTGGAGCAGGGGATCCAGGAATTGCACCCCCTTTTTTGAGACAGAATCTCTCATTAGCCTTTAGCTTACCAATTAGGCTACACTGGCTGACCACTGAGCTCCAGAAATTCTCCTTTCTCTGCCTCCCCAGCTCTGGGATTACAGGCACATGCTGCCATGCCTGGCATTTTTACATGGGTTCTGCAGGGTGAACTCAGGTCCTTGTGTTTGCAAGCCAAGCACTTTCCTAGCTGAACCATCCTCCAAGACCCACTGCTATTTTTCATCATTATATTTAAAATACTTTCATCATTATATTAAATATATATATACTTTACTAATGATATATCATTCTACTTCTATCTTACATTGGTAAATTATGATATATTTTTATTAAATGTCTTTTAGTCATCCAAAGAAATGAATATAAATTGCTTCCCCTTTGACCTGTCATATGATAAATGATATTAATAGAGTTCCTAATATTGAATCATCTCTATTGTAATGTTTTCTCCAGGAAGGGCCCATTTGGTTTAAAAACTTATAATCTTATTCTTCTCAGGAAAATACATGGCAAATATATTCACTATGTCATTTTCTTCTGGATTTCCTATTGTAGTGGCTTTATTATTATTATTATTATTTCAAGGTAGGGTCTTGCTCTAGCCCAGGCTGACCTGGAATTCACGAGGAAGTTTCAGGGTGGCCTCGAACTCATAGCGATCCACCTACCTCTACCACCCAAGTGCTGGGATTAAAGGCGTGTGCCTCCATGCCTGGTTCATGTAGTGGCTTTTTAAAACTTTCTATTGACAAATTCCATGGGGTTATGGGTTGTGAGTTGAGAGAGCAGCAGTCAGCCATTGTGGGGGAGGCAATGTCTCTGGATATTCTTTCCCACCCTGTGGCTCTTGAAATTATTCCACTCCCTTTTCTGCAAAATTCCCTGAGCTTTGTTGGGTGTGTTTTAAGTCTATTTCAGTGTTGAGCTCTCAGCAGCTTCTGGATTTCTGATTTGGTACATTTTGAGTATCCCCAGTGTCTGTCTCCATCACCCTGGCACAGGTTGTCAGGATCACCATAGAAACAACACTCTTGCTCATCTTTCCAGTTCCTCTGTGGTTTCACCTGGGCCCTAGCTGCTGTGTGAGGGGTGGTTCATCTCCTGACAGAAAGTCAGCTATCTATTCTTGTCTTAGTGATAGATTTTCATTGTCCTCAGTTCTCACTGCTTTCAAAAAAACAGATTTTCCAACAGAGAATGAGATCACCATAGGTTAAAGGGGATAAGCAAGGTTAAGGTTAATTTAGAGAGATTTTGATGGGTGTATCCTCTCTTTCAGCCAAAGACTAGTGGGAACTTCTCATTGGAGTTCATGATCCTGGTCTCCATAGGATTCTGACTTGATTCCCAGTTCCAGCTATGAGTTTCTTTCCTCTGAGTGGATCTCATAGCCAATTGGAGAGCCATTGGTTACTCATCTCTACTGGGTGCCACTATTGCACAGATGTGTACATCTTGTCATGCTCGCTTTTGTATAGCTGTGCCCCCTGCTTGCTGAGTCTCCATGAGACTATGTGACTTTGAGGGACATTTTCTTGTTTGATGTGTCTCACTTTTTGGTATGAGCTTCCATCAGAGAAAAACATTTGCTACACTTCTCAGATGAGGTTTACAAGCCTCACAAACATTTTCTAGACCTCATCGTTTTCCTGTGTTTACCCATTTTTCCTTGGAAATTACTGTTTGTTCAAGACTGTAAATTATGCTGGTTTCTGACAAGTTTATGATTTCTTGCTGGAGTCTTACATCTAAAAAAAAAGAGAGAGAAATGTGTACAGATTTGGTTTGTAGGGATGCCACTGGCTAAGCAGAGCAAGTGGAAACTTCATCCAGAGGCATGTGCAGCAAAGAGAAGCTGGTGTGTTGAAAGATTCCTTCTAGTCTGCAGTAAAGTGCATGGATATGTAAGCTCCAGTGCTGTTCCTGCACTTTACTTACCACACCTCCAAACTCCATCTATTACTCCCATCATACTTCTGAATAGCAGCCCATAGACTCTTGGCTCTACTGCTCAAAGTTGTTTACATTTGTATGTGCATGCCACGATAGAAATATGCTTCATTTGGCAGCTGGGAAATTAGTTACCACTGAGCATTTATTTGCCTTATAAATTACCTCATTGCCTTATACTTGTCTCTTGGTCCCAACATTATTCTTCCTCTGCACTCTTCCCTTGGACTGCCTTGCTTAAGGAAACTCCAAGCTTGGAAATGAAGGGGATTGAACTATGTAGCCTATCCAAGGAAAAGTCTGGATCAACTTTTCCTTCATATGCATAGAATTGGGGCAGTGGGCCATCAGTCATCTATATAAGAAAGTATGCTGTATTTCTTATCTCTATGACACAACACCTGACAGAAATAACTTAAAGGGGAAAGGGTTTCTTTTGCTTATGATTTCATAGGTTTCAGTCCATCTTGGAGGGAAGGGAATGTGGAGCAGAGTGGTTCATATCATGGTGGCCAGAAAGCACTCAGAAGGCTTGTACTACTAGCTTGCTTTCTCCTTTTATTCTTCTGGGCTCCTTGCTATCACCTGCATTCAGGGCTTGTCTTTTCTTCTTAATTAATTCTTTCTAGAAATACCCTCACAGATACACGTAGAGCTATGATTTAGTAATCTCCTAAGCACTTCTCAACCTAGTCAAATTGACATGATTATCATAGGCAATACAAAGCCATGATAAATTCCTGCTTTAAAGTCAAACTCCTTGGGTTCACATACTAACTCTACTACTAGCTGTGGAACTGCTGGATTTAGTTGCCTTCCCCATGCCTTGGCTTTTTTCCATCTGTAATAGCTCAGTAATAGTCCATCAATGAGGAAGGTACCTCCTTCATAGAGACTATGAAAACTCAGTAACCTCACAGTTGCTAAGCATCAGTCAGGCAATGCCCATCATAGCGACACTCCATCAATATCAACCACTGCAAGATACTTGCCAACTCGTCTTCTCCAAGGCATTCTTTGATTTTTACTCTCTCTCTCTCAATATGTACATATAAACATATATGTAATATAAATATATATGTCCATATAAATGTATTTGTATGTATACACACCCCTTTGGATTTTCACCTGTGTGTATATGTTTATTTGTTCTGCACATGTGAGCAGGTATATGTGCACATGTATGGAGGTCAGAGAGTGACTCTCTGTGGTGAACTGTCTTATGTGAACTCAGAGCACAGCAACTCATCAAGTCTAGGTAGCCAGCTTACATTGAGAATCCCCTGTCTCTTCCTCCCCAGTGCTAGAATTAAAGTCTGGCTGCTCCACATGGGCTCTGGGAGTCCAAACTTCAGCACTCACTCTTGAATGACAAGTGCTTTATCCACAGAGCCATATCCCCAACCTCTTTTTGGATAATTCAATTGATTTTTTAGAAGGAGAAGAATTTATGCAGAGGCTCATATTCCCATGTTGTTCCAGAAGTTTTAATGCTTCTAAAATGTGAACTGTCCATTTCACCCCACTGATTTATCCATTTGAACGGCCACCCATGTCAAAAAAAAAAAAAAAAAAAAAAATTCGATCTCAGTTGTGGGATTAATACGGCAAACTGACCTTTACTCTAACCTTGTCCTCTGTTACATGCCAGGGTATGGCCCAGCCAACCATTCCAGGATCACTGTAGTAGTTATACCACAAGTCCTAGCTCAGATAAGACCTTCTACCCCAAAGCCCTTTGTCCCTCCCTTCTTAGCATCCCATGCACCTAATTTGCCTGTCTACAATTCCAAGGGCTTCTTTCAGATATTTCTTACTCTGTGAAGTCCAGAAACACACTGAGTAACCCCTTCATTGGAACTATGGACATCCACTGACAGACTCTCTTCAGTGAACCTAAGACCTTACTTCCCAACTGCTAAGGTTGTTGAAATCAGCAAAGGGACATGTTAAAAGTACAGAGAATGGTTGTACAGCTGGGGAGGACTCTAGCTTGTTAAGTCAGTGGAGGAGCCCAGGAATCCAGGTATTTATACAACAACTGAGGTGATTCTGAAAATCAACGAGGCTTAAAAATAATAATAATAGATACAACCCCTCTGCTTAACATACCCTTCACTGTGGTTAATATGCCTTCTTTCTGGATAATTTGCTACCTACTTGGGTGGCTTGTTTTTACCTTGGGCTGGGATATACCACCAGTCCTCACCCTGCCATAAATACAACCAAGATTTGCTTTGGGACAGGCACCTAGTCTTAGCTACCGTGTGTCCCCAGCACCTTACAACATTTGTGGCACTCCAAAATGTGTTACATAAACACAACTGAAGTGCCTCTTTCATCCAGTCTAGTCAGTATTTCTATCTTTATTATTCAGTGGTTTTGCTCATCCTCATTTGACTTTCAGAGACTTAATTGAGGAACTTATAGAGAGGCAGACTTGTTTCTAATTTGGCAACATACGCCACACATATTTGCCAACTCTGTGAACCTTCTGCACCCCTCTGCCGCCCCCCCCCCCCCGCACGTCTTCTTGAGAAAAGAGCCTCAGGGATCAAGAGCTATTGTGTAACCACCTTCTCTCCTAAGACTTGAATATTTGGCAGCTTCAAGCTTGGTATGAGGATTGGCACAAGGAATAGGAAAGCTGAATGCTCAGCAGGCATTTGCCAACACCTTAAATGGAAGGCGGGGAAGCAAACAGAACCTGGAAGCAAAGACTGGAAGAGCTGGGACTGTACTCTACTCCCTCTCCATGGACTTCCCATGCTGGTCATGGGAAGCAAGTTATCACCCACTAGGGTCTCCTAAAATGGGTCTCATGAAGTGACTATAGAGTCCAGTGAAATGATTTGTGAAAGCACCAAACACAGTGTAATTAAGGTTTCCTCTTTCCTTTCTAGTGTATCTCAGGCTGTGGCTTGGAAACTACAGCAGAATGACAAGGAACAGCCCAAGGCCTGGCTTGGTTCCTGTGATAGGATAGGCAGACATGGAGAATGCAGCTTTGAGAAGCCAGAAAACACCCACTCTAGGAAGCAGACCATACTTTCAGCTAGTATGAAACTTTGAGCTTTGAGATAGACCAACCAAGATATCTTCTCAAAATATGCAGGGACCATCCTGGGGTTATAGTAATTCAGAAGTCTAATACATTTCCAGCAGATATAATTGTTATTTTGGGTGGGGAAAAGGATCAACACCTCACTCATCTAAGTAGTTTTAGTGCATAATGGATGGCTCAATTAAAGACCAAAAAGTATTTGCAAATTAAATAACGTGTAGACCAAGGCCCAACCTGGAAGGTCTCTTCTTCATTCCTTGGTTTTTCCCTGCCTCCATTCTCCAGATAAATTTTCAGATTTTTGTGTTTCTGATCTTTGTGTGATGGGAGTACACTGGTGATTGCTGAGAATGATGTGTGTGTGTGTGTGTGTGTGTGTGTGTGTGTGTGTGTGTGTGATGTGTGTGTGTTCCATGGTACATTCAAAGGTCAGAGGACAACCTCCAGGTGCCAGGCCTCACCTTCCACCTTGCTTTCAATAGGATCAGTCTTATGTGACACTGCTCATGCAGGAGATCTGGCTGATCCTTCAGCGTTGAGATTCTCCTGACTCTGTCTCCCATTGCTGTAAATATGCAGCTTCCATCTGGCTTTATGAGAGTCCTGGGGATCCAAACCCTGGCCATCAGGCTAAAAGCCAGCCAAATCTCCAACCTAAGAATGATTCTTTTCATACATCTCCCTTCATCTTTGATTGGATGTGGTCATATCATCCCAGACAGAGCTTGGTCTCCTCAGCTGTTCCTCAAGGCTGACAGGATACCCACTATTCCTTCTACATGGCAACTTTGAGCTTCCTGCTGTCAAAGAAAATTCTAAGTCTTGCAAAGCACCTTTATTATAAAGGTTTTCATGTTTGAAATGCTGCAAGTTCTGCTTAATTCAGTAAGTGAAGGTTCCTGTTCAAACCTCCAGTTGTTTTCTGAGAATGGCAGGTCCTGAGCTGAGGTAGCTATGCTTTGCTAACAGGATACTGCTGTAAAATTGTAAAGAAGGGAGCTGAAAGGTTCCAACTACTAAGGGAAGGATTGTTTTGGCTTGGGGATAAATCTCAAAGGGAATTAGAGAGGGAAAGATAGTCAACCAGGTTATGACAGTTGCCCAGTGAGACCCCCCTGAGTCCTCTAAATTCTCAGTTCTTACTAGGTTCACTGATTTTTATGCTATTAGTAAAAAAGTGAATTTTGCACCTATGTTAATGAAGGAGAAAAAGAGACAGTCTGTGCACTTAAAAACTAGTCACAACAGGAACCATTAAAAGAGATACCATAAGAATCCTCACATCTCGTAAGCATGCTTTGATCCAAGACATGAAAGTAGGAGTTTGAACCAAATTGATCCTGGCCATTAGAGCAGCCAGAAAAGACATCTCCATAATACCTGGTACCAACTGTAATTTTTCTGTTCTCAGATCAAGTCATGATTGTCACCAGGTACCTTTGTTAGGAAGGGAATGCTTGTGGGAGAAGCAGGAAGTTCATTTTCAGTTTTCTGAACTCAATATTATCCTGGACACCATAAGGAATGCATGATTAGTGTGCAGACTACTCCTTGTCTTTGAAGGGCTCACAGCCTCGGTGTGCACACAGGATCTAAAACCACTGAGCAGGGTGTCTTCAGGCTTCATTTTCATTTTAGTAGAGATGGATGGAGGGAGAAAGGGCAGTTAGAGAAAGGCCTGGGGAAAGACTCCTTGAGGGGCCACCCTGACTTGATCCTAAAAGAGAAGTGACAGGATTTAGTGTGGAAACATGTGGAAGTTCCTGTCAGCAACTCCTGAGACACAGCAGCCGGGAACACCCAGGATGAAAGCATCTTGGACACTACTCACGTTACGCCTATGCCTCAAATAACCTATGTGTGAACTTAGCAGACACATTTGGCTTCCTTATTTCTTACAGTAACCTTTAAAGTCACTTCTCCAGGTGGACCTGGACATTTATCTATCTTTGCTCTTTTGTCCAAACAGGGAAAGATAAAATAAAATAAACCTTTATTTCCCTCTAATGTCTCACCATCAACTACATTTGTCTTTTGCCTACTAAATTAACTCGAATAAAAAGAAAATAGGTACTCACCACCAACCCATCCCTATACCCCTAAATTAGTGTGTCTTCATTGCATCTACACACAATGGTAAGGATAGTAGGCTACTCTGAGAAACTCATAGTTTCAACTTCTAAAAGATAACAGAGAAGGGGCTGGGGAGAGGTTTCAATGGGTTACCTACTGGTCTCACAAGAGTGAGGATCTGAGCTCCGTCCTCAGCACCCATGTGGATTCTGAATGTGGTGTATGCATGGATAATCCCAGTGCCAGTGCTGGGGAGTTAAAGGCAAGCAGATCCACAGGGCTTACTGGCTAGTTAGTCTAGCCAAATCAGTAAGCTCTAGGTTTAGCAAGAGACCCTGTCTCAAAAAATATAAGGTAGAGGACTACATAGATGGCTCAGCAGTTAAGATGTGTGATAGTTTGCATATATGGCCCCCAATATATTCAGTGATTTATTAGTTTATAGTTTGCATCTGCAGCCACCTTGCTGGAGGCAATGTCATTGGTGGGTTTGAGATTCCATTGTAAAGATATGCAAAGTGTGCCTAATAGGAGTTCCTGAAGTGTGCTGTGGCTTTGGGCTTGTAGCTTTGCTCTGTGTACTGTGTGCCTGGTTGGTTTTTCTCTCTCTTGCCATTATAGAACTTCCCCTGGATCTGTAAGCTTCAATAAATAATATCCCTTCCTCCATAACTGTGCCAGGTCTAGAAGTTCATCTCAGAGAACCTGAAGCTGTCTGCTACAAGGTGCTTGCCTGCAAAGCCTAAGAACCTGGATTTGATTCCCCAGTACTCACATAAAACCAGATGCACAAAGTAACAAAGTGGCACATGCATCTGGAGTTTGTTTACAGTGGCTAGAGGCCCTGGCATGCCCATTCTCTCTCTCTCTCTCTCTCTCTCTCTCTCTTCCTCTCCCTCTATCTCTGTCTCTCTCTCCAAGTAAATAAATAAGTAAAATATTTTTAAAAATAAAGTGGAGAGCAATTGAAGAAGATATCTGATGTCAACTTCTGTCCATCACATGCACAGGCACGCACATATGAACATTCAAACATATGCACACACCACACACATACACATAAACAAAGAACAAATAACAAAAAGATAATGGATAAATCTTGGTGGTTGCACTTTTATTGTTACCAAGACTGCTAGAAGCATCCAGTGTTACTCAGAAAATGATTGCCAAAGCCCATATGATTGGACTTCAATTTCCATCTTAGCAGAAACATGTTGATTTAAAAGAACAAAAGCAGAATTCTTAAGTAGAGATCTTCTCTCTTCATTGATATATGGCTGTACATCTGGAATTAATGCACTACTCTTCTCCCAGTTTGCAAATTGGGGTTGGCCAGGGCTGTTGCACTAACTAAAGACTTCTCATCTTTTCGGTGCCTTCCTCTCTGCCTCATTGTGATTTCTGTTGTCTGAATGAGATGTCAGCATTTTGGCTACATCTCAAACAAACTTAACAATTCAGGTTTTTATCTCTTTCCCTGGTGGAGCTTCTCAAATCCCTTATCTACAGCTCAACAGGAAGGAGATTACTTTGTTACCAGAATATTGAACACTGATGATTTACTTGTTTATATGTGAAAGAAAGAAAGCTCTGAAAGATTTCATTACCTGTACAACAGTTCCTGACTCTCCACGAAGGAGCCTGATGTGGCTTGAATGAAGAGAAAACATACTGCCATCCCCCAGCAGGTAGGAAAGGCCATAGGCACCCAGGGTCAGAAAGGGCTCTGAGGCACAGAGGGTGCATTTGTGGCTAATGACATGGATTCTAATTTGCTGCTTTTATTTTAGTGTAAAAATTATAGGTTCTAACATCAGACAGCCTGGGCCATAGCCTACCTGACCCCAGTCTAATAGGACTGTTCATCTAGAAACCTCTTCTGCTCCATTCCTCCCTAACAGTGCGACACTTTGAAAATAACGTGTTGCTTTGTGCTTCATGCTCCTTAGGCATAAAGTGTAAATGACAGCACTTGGGTGATAGAGAGATTTATGGGAAATCAAAGCTCTTTATTTATGTAGCTGGATACCCAGACAACCCTGTTTGTCAAGTAGCTCATACTAAATGCTTAAACAAACATTAGTTTTATCTTCTTTCTAATCTTTATGACAGAGCTTCTGAACTCTTCAACTTTCTCTTGAGAAATTCTTACATGACCCCAGGTACTTAGGCATATAGAACAGGTATACAAATTAACCATTTACTGATACTAAAGCATAAAAAGATTTTATTTTTTCCCCTGAGTGTGTGTGTGTGTGTGTGTGTGTGTGTGTGTGTTATGTGTGGCATATGTGGTGGTGTATGTGTGGTGTGAGCACATGCATGCAGATGCATGTACCTCTTACATGTGCATGCAGAGATGAGAGGAGAACCTCAGGTGTCCCTCTTTCATGACTCATCTACTTGTTTCCTTGAAACAGAATCACTTACTGACTCTGGAGTTTGTCATTTTCATAAGTCCCAGCAATTCTCTGGTCTCTGCTCCCTATGGGACTGGGGTTAGAGGCATGCCTAGCCACACCCAGCTGATTTATATGAATGCTAGAAAATCAAACTCAGGTGGTCTCAGGCTCCCTTGGGCTGTCATGCTTGCTCAGGAAGCACTTTCAACTGCTGAGCCATCTCTCCAGCCCCATAAAGAGATTGTGATACAATTTTTTTTGGTGCATATAATTTTATTGTTCATTAAAGGGGACCACAAGTTTATATACCAATGAGATGGATGTGCTTGTTTATTTTTACACAAAGAATTAACTCTTTGAATATTTGATACTGCAGGACACACAGCATCTTGAACGTTTTTCAGACTATGTTGGTATTTGGATTTTATATTCATCAATGCTGAGACTGCCATAGAACAAAATGACAGATATGTTTAGAACAATTTCAGAAATTATTGGGAATTTTGATCTAATCCCAAGCCAAACTTTAATTATGATTTTTTATCAAACTCAAACAGCAAGATTTAAAATCAAGCATTCTAACACAGTGCATGCCAAAGGTATAGTTATTTGATACTTACATGCTGAAGAATGATGGTAGGAATTTATAAAAAGCCTTTGTTTTCATAATTAAATTACTATATTTCTATAAAAGCAAAAAAAACTGTATTACAATAAAACACTACAAAAGTTAAATCTGAGCCAAGGTGTTTCTGGAAGCATTCCTTGGCTTCATCCGCACTGTGGCATGAATTCCTCACAGTAAAAGTGCACATGTTGTATGTTCTGCCTGCAGTGAAGTCACACCATGCCACATGGGCAAATGCTGCCAGAAACACCTAGGATTCATGACACTTTAATTTTGAATTAATTGTGCTGGATATGGTAGTGCACGCCTTTAATGCCAGGGTTTGGTAGACTGTTATTGCTGTGAGTTCAAGAATGGCCTGGGACTACAGAGTAAGTTCTACCTTGAAAATTTAATAAATAAGTAAATAAATAAATAAACAAAAAAAAACTAAAATAAAGTCATATTATTTTTTATTTAATTTTTGGTTGTTGTGCAGTCAGAAGCCTTTTACTGTTGCCAAACTTTTCATCACCCCCACCCCCCACACACACATTTAGTTACATGATCCCATATGGAGCTGTGACCCTCCAGTTTAAGAAGCTGAGCTTTCAGAGACCATTGTGAAAGAGAGGGCAGGAAGAATATATGAGCCAGAGGACAGGGAAGAGTGCTTTGGACACGAAGTGGCAGCCATATGCATGAACTCTCAGTGACTATTGTGACATGCACCAGCCCTGCACAATATTGGCCCATCAACATGCCATCATGGATGGCAAAAGAAAAAACAAAAGAAAGACATCAAAGTAGAAGAGGGACTAGTTTGAAAGAATAGGTCCAGTGGAAAGGGCATGAAGGACAGAAGTTAATGGGAGAGGATTATGATCAAAAGAAAAATACCCAAAAAAGAAGATGGGTTTTGGAAGACTAAATCCATACCTAGAATGTTTAGTGCAGATATCAGCAAACTATGGTCTAGGAACCAAATCTGTCTGGCAACCCATTTTAGAAGTAAAGAGCTGCTGCTACACTCATGTATTTGCATGTGGCCTGTGACTGCCTTCATTCTACAATAGTAGTCACAATTAAAAAAAAAATAACTCATGACTCAAAAAAGTCAAAAACACTTACTGTTTAACCCTTGTGGTGTTTTTTTTTTTTTTTTAATGTGAAATGTTACCCATAGCCTCGTGTGTTGTGTGTTTGTAATTAAGCCTCATACTCAATTCCCAGCTGGTGGCAGTTTGGGAAACGGAACATTGTTGGAGGTGGTGTGTTGCTCCGGTCAGGTCTTGAGGTATCCTAGCCTAGTTCCCCCTTGCCTGAGCCAGCTCAGTCTCGCTGCTGTGGCAAGATGTGATGGCCAGCCTCGTCTCTGCCATGCAGTGAGGAAATATCCCCTTGACACTCTAAGCCAAAATAAACCCTTTCCTTTCATATGCTGCTATTGGGCAACTGTTTTGTTCTAAAATTGGAAAGGTAACTGTTACAGCCTGTAAGAAAAAGTTGGCTCATTTTTTTGGGTTATCAGAAGGTAGCTAGGCTTTATAGAAGAGGATTGGAATCCTGGCTTCATACTCCATTTCTTCATGTGTAACATGGAAATAGTACAGCCTGATAGGTTGAGCATTAAGCAATGGGAAATATATAAAGGACTTTACTATTCTCTCTGGTTCCTCTTACTCTGCTCCACTCCCAGTTATCTGAAAGAAAAGCCCAAATCAACATTTTGTGCAAAGAATAGACCTTAGATGTGACCTATTTCACTTCACACCCCAGAAATTCTGACTTGTCAGGTCTGAAAAAAAAAAAAAAAAAAAAAAAGCAGGGGCATCTGCCTTGATATATAAGTTCCTTAGATGACTTGAAG
Source organism: Orientallactaga sibirica (assembly GCA_036365145.1). Classification (NCBI taxonomy): domain Eukaryota; kingdom Metazoa; phylum Chordata; class Mammalia; order Rodentia; family Dipodidae; genus Orientallactaga; species Orientallactaga sibirica. The sequence goes on along the minus strand of JAEOAD010000029.1, from coordinate 16,440,246 downwards.
AGCAGTCTGGAAGAGAAGATCCAGTCCTCCACAGACACATGGCAGCAAGAGCACAGACGTGACAGCCTCCAGGCCCATCCTGGGTCAGAAGCCGTCAATCACAGCATAAGGAGACACACAGCTTGGCCTCTACCCGCCCCACCCCCCAAAGCAAGGAGACTTAGAGAAAAGCCATTTATTCTCCAGAGCTGTCTAGTAGAATTTTAGCAGACTTACCTTTTCCACAGTTCCTCCTGGGGCCTAAGAACAAAGGGTACTAGAAACTAGTTTATAACTGAGTATCATTTTTACTTGTCTTAGGCACATGAGTGTGTGTGCCCAAGAGATAATGAAGACTGAAGGCACGGAGCACGAGATGACCGCAGGCCTTCATATACCCAGCAGAGGTCAGTGAGCCAAAACAAGCTCCTCAGCATAACACTAAGCAGTGGCTTCTCATTCCCACCCCATCCCAGCCTGCCCAGGACTCTGCAGCCAGGCAGCCCAGATATTCACACAGTTTAGAAGCCATGTAGCCTTGGAGGCATTACTTAATCTGTGGCTCAGTTTCCCATCTGTGAAATGTGCATCATAGTAGCATCTACCTGTTCAGATTGTTGAGAGGATTAAATGGGTTTAAACTAGTACCTGGTACCAGTTTAGTTTATGTAAAAAGCTTAAGCTAGTACCTGGCCCAGAGTAAACCCCTAATGATATAAACTATTATCATTATCTCACATCATTATCTCTCTCACTTCCTATGTTCAAGTTCCTCTCAGGCACCAATCTTTCTCCTCTGCTGTTCTCACTCCATCCTTGAATGATTCCATGCCAAGCTTACTTCTTACCTATCAGATCCAACTGGCCCTCTAAGTCTCTACTCAAACGTCACTTCCTCTGAAGTTTTCCCTGATGCACAAGGCTGTTCAGATCCCCTTGTCACGTGTTCTCTAGGTTCTTCTTCAGAGCTCTTAGCACAGCTGCAACTGGAAATATACTTCTAAGTTTAGTTGAGAGCCAACCATCACTCTTCTAAGACCAGAGCTTCCTGAAGGACAGGTGGAAATTTTAATCTCTTCTTCCATGCCTGACTCCTGTCATAATGATAGGAACTCAGTAAGTATTTGAGTTAATTATCAATGAGGTGAGTCTCCAGGATACATTGTAGTGATAGTGACTAGTAAGGACAGTCCAGAGGAAGCAGGTACCTCACTTTAAACGTGACTATCACCCAGAAGAAGTCTGATGACCATGGCATATGCAAATAAAGTATGGTCCAGGGTTCCATCAGAGTGCAGCCATGTCAAATACATGACCTCTTACTTGCTGATCATGGATCTGTGCAAACAGTCCATCAATTCTGAGTCTAGAAAATAGAAGATCTCTTTTTAGACAGGGGACTGTTTCATTACATTGATCTTTTTCTACTTGATTAGCCATAAAAAGGCAAGAGGTCTACTTATGGGCAGACAGCAAAATTTTCTGTGAGGTTGAGGCTGCATTTTTTTTTTTTTTTTTTTTAGTCACTAATCTGCCAAAAGCAGAGTCATCTCCCAATGCAGGGCACCTGGCACAGAGAAACATTAAAGTAAGTTTTTGCCAGCAACAGTGCCAGAATCTGTGGCAGTCATTCTCAGTTCTCAGCTTTTCTTCTGTCCCTCTGAATGCAGGAGGTCTCTGGACACATCTTTTAAAGCATGGAGTCAGAGAGGCTGTTGGGTGGAGGTCCCAGCTCTATTGGCTAACTGCCGTGTGTCCATGAACACACTCCAGTGCTCTTCCTTGTCAAAGGCTGGGGTTGATGATATATATATATATATATATATATATATATATATATATATATGCCTTGCTGTTTGCCTTTAGAATCAGTGCCATTTTATTACTTGAAGCTTTTTGGGTGCCTTCAATGAAAATAAGTCCTGGGTAGCATTGGCAAAGCCCACCTCAGTACACTCAGTTTTCTGGAACATCTTACACAAAAGTTCCCATCATGAAGTAACACACTAAAAGTCCAGGAATGTGGGGAAAGTGGATGAATATAAGAAGGTCAAAAATACTTTTAATATCTCAAGTGCTGGAAGTCCCCAGAGCCAAAGACTTGCTGAATACAGGTGGATCTCTAAGGAATATTTGTCTTTTAAGCTCAGAAGAGGAAGGGAATAGAAAGGGGTTTACCTAGATGGCTCAGATACTGTTTACAGAAGTTCTATTTTAGAAATGCTAATTTTAAATAATTTGGAGGAATGGACTGAAATAAGTTCTTCTTCCTCTTAGAAAACTTGGCTTTTCTATTAAGTTCTTTACAGGCATGGGATGTGTTGCTTGACATCCAAAGGATGTTGGAGACATGGAAATACTGTGCTTGCCTAAAATCCAGTGTCCACAGAGGCACCCAATGTCTACAGAAAAGTAAGGGGTTTGGTGTTAAGGCTCAGACAGGAGCTCACTACCTTTAAGGGAAGAACAACAGTGTTACCTCCTTATGGGTGCAGTCATAGAGCCATTATTTAGCTACATTTTGGTCAACGAGCATTGCATCCTTTCAACCCAGTCACACTCCAAATGAAAGCTTCTCCTAGCAGAATTGTGTCCCTTCCTCCTCTACAGCCCACTGGCATCTTGGTGTGTAGCCTCTCTGACTACAGCCTGAGTTCATCACTCTCACAGGACTTTACAAAGACCGCAAGAAATGAGTCCATAAATCCTACTGATCATAATGCTTCCAGACTGAGCACTTGAGAGCTGGCCTCCACAGTGCAGTGGGCCATGTGCTGGCTACATAATGACAGTCACCGAGTTTCTACCCTGTCATAGCTGAGTCTGTAGCATCTGTCTTCTCTCCTCCAATCTATTTATGTCCTTCGCCTTAGCATACCCACTTACACACCGTCCTCCTTCATTGCCATTAGCACTCCCTATTTAGTGACAGGTCCACCACAAGATTCCAGGAGACACTCACATAAACTATCCAGACACTTTTAAGACAATTGTTTCTGAAGTGGCCCATGGCCAACCCTGTCATTTGGCTCTGTTACCCAGGGAACTTACAACCACTCAGAGTAACTAGTCCAAAGAGAAAAAGAAAAAAAGGAGAGAAGAAACATTGAGAGAGGCCTCAAAGCCGGCTAGGTAGCCATGAAACAAAAATAAAGCCACTGAAGCTGTTTAAACAAATGTCCTTAATCTGTTTGTGACACCTGTCGCCAAGGTACAAGAAAAGGCCCTGGAAGGTCACAGACCTTCAGAACATAGTAGGAGACCCCCCCCTTGAAGGGCATTTTAAAGCTGGGTATAAATCATTATCTTTTCTGTGTGCAACTATTATTATAACTAAAATCCCACTTCAGTGAATGCTATTGGCCTTCCAAATTGCTTTCTGTGGTAACAGAGGTTGATTCTAATGAGCTTGTTGCTAGAAATTACTTTTCTAATTACCTAAATCTGGACAGTGATGTAGGTACTAGCTTTTCTTTGAAGCGAGCATGCCTGGCTGCTCTGCCTCTTGCACTTGATTCCATGTGATCCTGGCAGAGGCAGGGCTGGGCTGCCTAGTCCAGAAAGAAGACTCATGGAATGGGGACTGGCACTGAAAAGGCTCAGATGCCACATCTAGTTGGGAAGCTGAGGACAGCCCTGGAATGTCAAGCTCTGTGGTGTCTGCACCAGCTCTTCTCAGATATTCTGTGTGACACTTTGTCAGTCATAAAAAGTGCAAAGTGTTCTGCAAATGCAGTTTCACGACATTCCTCTCTCTCAGTCTAGTCCGTCCAGTATAGAAATTCTGGACCTAACTCCTGACGTTAAGCACAGCTTTCAGGCTCAGCAGTCAGTATTTGGGCATCCTGCATTCTTCTGTGCTTAGTGTGCTCAGTGAAGGAGCTGGGTTAAATAATCTTGACTCCCCTCACCCTCCTAGAAGCCCACCTAGTCACTGAATTCACAGGTGTCATTATCATGTAAGGAACACAAACAGATGAACTGAATCCCTGGCTCAGGTTGCTTCTAGTGCAGTTGGCATTGACCTAGCAGCTTCGCCTAGGAGGCAAGGCTAAGGGACACCTAAGCTGAAGGTTAGAATATCTTCTCGGATTAAGGCACAGTTCCAAGGCAGTGTGAGCACTACGGACACCTGAGGGAGTCTACCTGGCCTTCTGCTTTGTGCTGGTCCACGTGGTGGTCTGTGTCTTTCTTGAGCTCTGTGTGTGGCTTAGCACAGTAGCATGAGTTGCTGTGCTTCCTATCTCCCCTGCTCCTGGAGGCCCCTTTGATGACTTTCATACCAGTAGCTCACAGAGCAATGACAGCCCTTGTTTTGGATCTTCACAGTCACCAGGTACATTAGTGAGGGTCCTCTAGAGGAAGAGAACAGATAGAATGAACACATGTTACAAGAGGACTTATTAGGTTGCCTTACATGAGACAGGAAAAGTAATCCAACAATGGCTGTCTACATGCTGGAGAGTCTGAGAACCTGGTACTGCTCAGTGCGCAAGGCTGGATGCCTCAGCAGTCCCAATCTGGTGCTGAAGGCCTGGAGGGTTCCTAGAGAGCTGCTGGTCCTCAGGCCTTGCTGGAAGGACAAAGAAGCTGGGTTCCAGTGTCAGCAAAAGATGCAGCACTGGGGCAGATGCTCTCACCAGCAAGGAGCAAGGGAGTCAAACAAAAGGGCTGCTTTTACCATGAACCTCGCTTTATTTAGACTGCCACCAAAAGGGCTGCCCACTCTAAGGGAGGGTCGTTCCCCAATCAATCCTTCCTGGAAATGCCCTTGCAGACCTGCTCAAAATCATGTCTCTTACTTGTTTCCCAATCCATTCAAATTGACCACAAAGATTAACTGTCACACAAAATGTCATGGTTAGGCTCAGTAGTGAAGGGCTGGTCCTAAGCACACGGCTTGAGGGTCTAAGTGAGTTTTGTGTGTGTTCTTACTTGGCACTAGAGAGCAGCAGGCAGTGTGTCCTCTACTGTGGCTGATGAGAACAAGGCATTGAAGGTCAAGATCTTGGAGCTCAGACCCCTGTTTCCAGAGGAGACAACTGTAACACAGGAAGGACAGAGAGCTGTGCAGGGGACCCTGGGAACCCCAAGAGGCTGGGCTGTACCCTGGCAGGTGTTTGCCTGGACCCCTGTCCGTAAGGTGCAAATCCTGCCATTCTTACCTGTTTTCCTCCTCCTCCAATGTCATGCTGACACTCCCAACCCTTGTGCTTAATCCTCTGACATCCCCCCCTAGTGTCTGGTGTCATAACAACTCCCTGGGAAGCACTCCCAACCACTCACAGAAACAAGATTTGCAAAGAACGAAGAAAAAGAATGGATGGACAGGGGAGAGGCAGAGGTGGGAGAGGGTAAATTGAACTTCTCTATAGAGAAGCTGAGTCTTGGGGGGTCTCCCTGCCTAGAAGTGATTCATTCCACTGTATAGTTTGGCCAGGTGTTGGGGCCCCTTTATCAGCTGTGATACAGGTTTCAGCAGTTATTGTGTTTAAATATCTCACTGGATTTAGCACATGGGGGCTGTGGGGATGAATAATACTGCTTTAATTTACTTTTACCCATGAAATACTATTTAAGTTGTAAATTGAGTACTTCCACCCTTGACAACAGCTATTAAGCTGACGCCACTGCCTCATTGGCCTTTTGCTGTTTTGAATATCTTTGGGCGCCTGGCCCAGGATCCAGTCTGATGGTTTAAGTGTCTGGTGCCCTGGACTTAAGCTAGGCATTGAGGCTCTGAGAAGAACCCGTGTGTTCCCTAAAGAGGTAAACTATAAAGATGTTGTGTGCTCATGATGCCCCAGTCATGGTCTATTAATCTTCCGTGTGCTATCTCACCCGGCCATCTCTGCCCAATGAGTGTATCGACCCTTATTTCAGGAGAAGAGCAGATAGAGCCACCTCTTCCAGATAGATTAAGCAGCTTTTGAAAAAGCAGTAAGGAGAAGCAATGAGGAGAATGAAAGATAAAAGTCCTGTGTTGAGAGCCCCACAAATGAGGAAAACCATGCCATAAGTCAGGCGGCAGGGGTTCCCCTGCTGGGGGCTCCACACCAGGAAAGCCCTACATCACCAAGGAGCAGGCCTCGGGGGTCTGTGAACACAGGTCTGTGGAATGTTTACTTTCCAGAGAGAATGTTTCCTTCTTCTGGGCTCTGATTGTATTGGCCATCCCTGGTTCCAGTTTTTTTTTTATTACTTTGAAAGTTAGCATTCTCTCGGACTATGTCATCCACAGAGGCTCATAAGCCTTGCCTTCTCTCACCAACCCTGTCTCCTTTTTTCCATCATCATTAAAAGGATGCAAACTCAGAAACCAGGCTCTCTGCCAACTGCCTGCTTAATAGAAGGAAAGGGTTATTCTGTCAATCAGCTGGTACATTCTAAGGAGCCCTTTTGTGTGTGGTCAGGTGTTATGGAACCTCAGAGAAATAGAAGACGTAGACCTGACTGACTCCTGAGAGGGTTCAAGCAAGTTGAAGGTGATTATAAGTGAACCATTTCTCTTCAGGTCTCGGAACTTTCATCTAGCTGCCCTCCTCCTGCAGAGAATGAATTTGTATGTGTGTATGGATGGATGTGTGTGTATGCATATATGAGCACATGCACATAAAGGACAACCTTAGCTGTAGTTCTTCAGACTCCATCTACCTTTCTCTGTTTGAAACAGGGTCTCTCACTGGCTTGGAACTCACCATCTAGGCTAGGCTAGCTGGCCAGCAAATCCCAGATATCCATTCATCTCTGCTTCCTGAGCACTGAGATTACATACATATATCACCATGCCCAGCTTTGTTTTGTTTAAGATGGACTCTGGGGATCCAATGTAGATCCTCATGCTAGCAAGTCAAGCAGTTTACCAACCGAGCCTTCTTCCCAGGCCCTCCTAAAGAACATGTTGTATATGGCCAGGTGTGGTAACTCCCAGTTATAATCTCAACACTTGGAAAGCTGAAGCAGGGGGATCACTGAAAGTTTGAGGTCATATTGGACTACATAGTAAGTTTCAGGTCAGCCTGGGCAACATAGTGATAGATACCCTGTCTCACAAACAGGGTTGTGGAGGGAATGGAGAAATGCATCAGCACTTGGAGATGCTTGCTTGCAAAACCTGATGGTCCAGGTTTGATACCCCAGTACCCATGCATAGCCAGATGCACAAAATGGTGCATGCATCTGGAGTTTGTTTGCAGTGGCCACAAGTCCCGGTGCACCCATTCTCTCTCTCTTTCTCTCTCTTCCTGTCTCTCTCTTTCTTTCTCATTCCTCTTTCCCTCTGTCCCTTGCAAGTAAATAAATAACATATTTTAAAAGGGAATATGTTGCACACAGCTCTCCATAGATATACATACCTACACAACCGTTCAGGTCAAATTCAAATGTGCCTTCCACTGAGAAACTTCCTGATTTCCCTGAAGAAATTAACATGGCCTCCTGTGTGCTTATGTTTCTGCTTCACACACTTCATGCATGCTCTGTAACTCCCCACAGCAGACAGCACATAGCATGAAGGCGATCATGTGTATGCCTCTGCAAGAAGCAGCCACTTCTAAAGAGCACAAGGGTCCTGAGCTCTGTTCTGGAACACAGCAGAAGGTGGTTAAAAGTGGGGCTGGGGGCTGGAGAGATGGCTTGGGGGTTAAGGCACCTGCCTCCTAAGCCTAAGAACACTGGTTCAATCTCCAGCGGTTCCCATCTCCAGGTCCCACGTTTAGCCAGATGCAAAGTGACGCAAGGGTGCAATGCCACACTTGACCACAAGGGGGTGCACACATCTGGATTTCATTTGCAGCAGCTGAGACACTGCTGGTGCGCCCATCTCTGTCTTCCTCTCTCTCTCTCTCTCTCTCTCTCTCTCTCTCTCTCTCTCTGTGTGTGTGTGTGTGTGTGTGTGTCTCCAAAAATAAAATAAAATAAAATAAAATAAAATAAAATAAAATAAAATAAAATAAAATAAAATAAAATAAAATAAAAAAGTTTTTAAAAAGTGGGGCTGGAAGGTGGCTCAGTCAGTAAAGTGTTTGCTGCACAAGCATGAGGACCTGAGTTTGGATCCCCAGAACCCATGTAAAAACCAGACATAGTGGTGGGCACCAGTAATTCCAGCACTGGGGAGAGACAGAAGAATCCCTAGAACTTGCTGGCTAGCTAGTCTAGCCAAATTGGTGAGCTCCAGGTTCAGTGTGAGACCATGTCTCAAAAATATGATGGAGGGCTGGAGAGATGGCTTAGCAGTTAAGGCACTTGCCTGCAAAGCCTAAGGACCCATGTTCAACTCTCCAGATCCCATGTAAGCCAGACACACAAGGGTGAGGTCACATATTCCCACTCAGTGGCACGAGCATCTGGAGTTTGATTGCAGTGGCTGAGGCCTGGCACACCAATTTTCTCTCTCTCTCTCTCTATCTCTCTCTCTAAAAATGAAAAAAAATGATGGAGAGTTTAAGGAAGATATGCAATATCAACCTCTGACCCCGCCACACAAGCACAGAGCACATCCACACTACATGATCACAAAAAAAAAAAAAAAGAAAGATTAAATAAGACTTTGAAATGAATCAATCAAAAGCAGTACAAAAATGTATGGATGTATAGATTTCTTTGTGCACAGAAAAGGTTACACCCACTGTTGACAGCAGGTGTGAGAGTCTTGGACCACTCTTTGATTCAAAGCAAAGCAAACACTATGTAGTCAGCCTGCCATGTTCAACCTCAGCCCTACCCCTTGGAAAATGAGTTGCTTATCTGTGTCTCAATTTTCTCATCTGGTAAATGGGACCATAACATCAACCTTACTCAAAGTTGATGAAAGATAACTTGAATCAACACAAACAAAGCATATTATAGGCTGGAGAGGTGGCTCAGCAGTTAAGGCACTTGCCTGCAAAGCCTAACAACCTGGGTTTGATTCCTCAGTACCTTCATAAGCCAGCTGCATAAAGTGGCACATGCACCTGAAGTTCATTTGCAGTGGCTGTTGGCCCTGGCATGCCCATTCTCTTTCTCTCCCTCTCTCTCTCCTTCTTTGTGTGCTTGTCTATGTATCTCTGTGCTTGCAAATAAATAAATATTTTTTTAAAAAAGAAAGCACAATATATAAAGCCCAACATTTACCAAGTGCTCAGAATGTCAGCTGCATGCAGCAACTAAGGACTGAGGTGAAGGAGAGATTTTTCTTTAATATCTTTACCTGTTCACTAAATTTTTATCAGGAATAATTAGACAATAAGAAGAAAAATGAAAAATAAGAGTGCAGAGCTCTCTGTAAAAATGACACACTAGGGGCTGGAGAGATGGCTTAGAGGTTAAGGCGTTTGCCTGCAAAGCCAAAGGACCCCGGTTCGATTCTCCAGGACCCACGTAAGCCAGATGCACAAGGGGGTGTATGCATCTGGAGTTCATTTGCAGTGGCTGGATGCCCTGGTGTGCCCATTCTCTCCCTCTCTCTCACTCTCTCTCTCTTTTGCCTCTTTCTCTCTCTCAAATAAATAAATAAATAAATAAAAAATAAATAAATAAATAAATTTAAAATATATTTTTAAAAAATGATACACTAGATAATTTGACTAATGCTCTTGAAAATAACTAAAAATGATAAATACCACAAAACATCATTTGACATGTTTTTATTACCTCACAAAAAAGTAAGGACTCCTCAAGTTGAGAGTTAAATAAAGGTATACTGAATTTAGGATAGAACGGTGAAGCGACTTTTTTCTTCAGGGCATTTGACCTCAACCATGACCTTTAGAGACAACATTTAAAGGTCACACATTCTTAGTACATGAGTTGTCTCTATATTTCTTTTTAAATTTTTTTCCAAATTTAAAAACTGTAAAACTGTGGTTTTTCTCAGTTCATACATTCTATGCTTATAATGACCATAAGTTATTTACTAAAACACAAGAAATCTATTGAAAAATTCTCAGTACTCAAAATAGTCCTAAGAGTTTAAAAATGCAGTTGTGCGCACCATGTGGTCTTTGTTTTTAGTTCCTCTCGTGCATTATTGGGACAAATCTCTGCATCATTCAGTTTGTCATATTTGTATTCAAAAGCCACAGTTTGCTACAACCTTCAGAAGTCAATATTTTGAGACCTTCATTAAAACATTTTGATTAAAGGGTTTTTTTTAACTAATTTTAAAAACATGCAACCCAAATCAGAACTACTACTTGAGTTAATTTACAGAAGTGTATCAAAGGCTCACATACACCTAAAATCTTATTGAAGCAGAATTTTGTATTCACAAAATAAAAAATGATTACCAAAAACTAAATTAGTTGTTATTCTATACTAATTTGTTTTGTAACCTTTTTTTTTTTTTTTTTTTTTTTTGGTTTTTTTTAGTTTTCAGGGTAGGGTCTCACTCTGGCCCAGGCTGACCTGGAATTAACTATGTAGTCTCAGGGTGGCCTTGAACTCACAGCAATCCTCCTACCTCTGCCTCCCGAGTGCTGGGATTAAAGGCATGTGCCACCATGCCCTGCTTTTGTTTTATAACCTTTAATACCTATAGCTTCTGTTTCAATTGGCAAACCATTACAGCTTGTTTTGGCCCAATTTCAAATTATGTGTATCACCTAATGATACCCAAGTACATTTCTGTTCCATAAGTTTCTTAATTTAGAAAAACATTATTTTAACACATGGTACTCATTAGTAACAAAACAAAACAATTTATCTTCATTGTTGAAGTCTGAAATTAATTCACGACATTCACAACTCTGTCAGCTGTTTCACCTTCCAAAAACTTTGAATTCATGAAGTAATTGGATTAAAAGAGAATTGAATCATTATTGAAATTAACTGATTTTCTATTTGAAAAATCTGATGACACTGATATAGAATTAGAATCATCTGGCCATTTGGCAAGTTCTTCTGCAAATTGAGCCAGTGTATTAATAGCTATTATTTGACCCTTTGTACATGCACCAAAAAAAAACTTGGAATTGAAAATGATTGAAATTAATTATTTAATTTAAACGAAAAATCTTGCTTCCCATATAGATGGGTAAATATTCCATTCCCTGCATATCTCATACATGCCTTTGGGCTCAATTGTCTTTTGTTATTGTTGTTTTGTTTTTTGAGGAGTGCCACTGTGTCTGGTCCTCCTGCCTTCAACTTCCAGAGAAGTGGATGTACCACCACACCCAGCTGAATGTCTGTCCAAAAATAACTCCTCATGTAGTGGTGAAGATGTCTCTGCTTCTCCAGCAGATGCATGTGTTCAGTGAGAAGACCTTGGCTCCTATTGTCATTTGAGTGTGGCATGTTCCCCACAAGCTTGTGGGTTTCAACACTTGGTTCTCAGCTGATAGCAGAGTCTCACTGGGGGAATTGGTCACTGGAAGCTGCCCTTGAGGTTTTATAGCCTGGTCCATTCCTGTTCACCCTCTCTGCTTCCTGACTATGGATGCAATATGACAAGCTGTCTCTTGCTCCTGCCACCATGCCTTGCCAACCTTGATGGACTATTGTATTTCTTTTGAAACCATGAGCCAAAATAAGCCCTTAAGCTGCTTCTTGTCACAGCAACAACAACAAAAACCTAATACAGCCCCATATATTGAGATTTCCATATGTTGAACCACACCCGGTGTGTTCCTGGGATGAAGCCTACTTGATCCAGGTGGATAATGCTTTTGATGTGTTGTTGAATTTGGTTGCCAGGATTTTGTTCAGGATCTCTGCATCTAAGTTCATCAGAGAAATAGGCCTACAGTTTGTTTGTTTTCCTTGTGGCATCTCTGGCTAGTTTTGGTATTAGGGTGATACTAGCTTCATAGAAGGAGTTGGGGAGCTTTCCCTGTTCTCCAATTGTGTGGCACATTTTGAGAAAGACTGGTTTCAGGTCTTCCATGAAGGTTTGATAGAATTCAGCTGAGAAGCCACCTGGTTCCGGACTCTTCTTTTGGGGGAGGTTTTTGATTACCCTGTCAATCTCAGTGGGTGTGATAGGTTTGTTTAGGAGATTAATCTGCTATGATTTTAGGTTTGGTAGGTGGTATGTGTCCAGGAATTCATCCATTTCCTCCAAATTATCCAGTTTTGTGGAATAGAGGTTTTTGAAATAAGTTCTAATGATTCTCCCAATTTCACTTACGTCAGTTGTGATCTCTCCCTTTTCATTTATAATTTTGTTAATTTGAAGCATCTCTCTTTTTTTTCACTTGATCAGACTGACCAGGGCATCAATCTTGTTTTTTTTTGTTGTTGTTGGTGGTGTGTGTGTGTGTGTGTGTGTGTGTGTGTGTGTTTTGAGTCAGGGTCTCACTCTAGCTCAGGCTGACCTGGAATTCACTATGTAGTCTCAGGGTTGCCTCGAACTCACAGTGATCCTCCTACTTCTGCCTCCCGAGTGCTGGGATTAAAGGCGTGCACCACCACATCCAGCTTCTTATTTTTTCAAAGAACAAGCTCTGTGTTTCATTAATTTTCTTAATTGTTTTCTTAGTTTCCAATTCATTAACGTCTGCTCTGATCTTAATTAGTTCTTCCCATGTGGAGCTTTGTGGGTTGGATTCTTCTTGTTTTCCAATGCCTTTAGGTGGATGGTTAGGTTGTAGATTTGGGATTTCTCTGTTTTTGTTATGAAGGCATTTAGTGCAATGAATTTTCCCCTGAGGACCACCTTTATTGTGCCCCATAAGTTTTGGTATGATGTGTTCTCATTGTCGTTCATTTCTAGAAATTTTGCAATTTCATTTTTTATTTTGTCCACTACCCATTCATTATTTAAATGTGTCTTGTTCAGCTTCCAGGAAATGGTGGGATTCCTGACACATCTTTTGTCATTAATTTCTATGATCTGCTATCATGCAGGAGATTATGTTGATCTTCCTAAATATATGGAGGCAGGCTTTATGACCCAGTATATGATCTATTTTAGAGAAGGTACCATGGGCTGCTGAGAAGAATGTGTAATCTTTGGATTTGGAGTAGAATGTTCTGTAGATGTCCATTGGATCTAGTTGATCTATGGGTTTGTTTTTTTTGTTTTTTTGTTTTTGTTTTGTTTTGTTTTGTTTTGTTTTGTTTTTTTGAGCTCTCTTACTTCCCTGTTAATTTTCTGTTTGGATGATCTATCTATTGCTGATAGTGGAGTATTGAAGTCCCCAACTATGATGGTATTGGTGGTTATTTCTGTTTTGTTGTCAAGTAGGTTTTTTTTATGAATTGTGGTGCACCTGTGTTGGGTGCATAAAGATTGATGACTGTGATATCCTCTTGTTGGATTGTTCCCTTGATTAGTAACAAGTGGACTTCTTTTTGGATTACTTTTGGCTTGAAGTCTATTTTATCCTATGTTAGTATTACAACGCCTGCTTGTTTCTTATTTCCATTTGCTTAGAATATCATTTTCCACCCATTCACTCTGAGGTGGTGTCTGTCTTTAGTGGTAAGGTGGGTTTCTTGAAGACAGCAGATTGAGGGGTCTAATTTTCTGATCCACCTTGTTAGCTTATGTCTTTTGATGGGTGAATTAAGGCCATTAAGTTACTGGTAACTTTTCAGTCTTCCCACTGACTCTGTCACCATGTGGCCTGGAGCATTTTAGGCTGCAGGCATAGGACACAATGCAAGTGATGTTGCATGTGGTGGGTGGCAGGGGCCTCACTATGGGATATAGACCCCTAGACACTGCTGGGTCAGAGTTTGCTCCATTTGATCAGTGACTGTCTTGTTTGGTGGCTTTGAACAGAGGATATCATCAGCATTGGGACAAGGGTTAGACAAGTGAAACACTCATTTGAAGGCAAAATTTAAGGGGGAACAAAAATTCAGCACTTGGACTAGGGATGAAGCTCCATTAGTATAGTGCTCTCATACCAGGCATGAAGCCCTGAGTTTGAACTTCAGCAAAGCATAAACAAGGTGTGGTAGTGTACACATATAAACCCAGCCCTTAGGAGTTGGAGACATGAGGATCACAAGGGCAAAATTATCTTCAGCTAAATAAATAGTGAGTTGGAGGTCAGCCTGGCTACATGAGACTTTATCTCAGAAAGAAGATAAGAGGAGAGGAGAAGAGATGAGATGAGACAAGAAGAGAAGAGATGAGACAAGAAGAGAAGAGAAGAGAGGAGAGAAAAGAGGAAGGGATGGGAGAGGAGGGGATGGGACTAGACAAGAGGAGAGGAGAGGAGAGAAGAGGAGAAAAGAGAGGAGGGGAGGGGAGGGGAAGGGACAAGAGGAGAGGAGAGGAGAAGAGAAGAAAAGAAAAGAGAGGAGAGAAGAGGAGAAAAGAGAGGAGGGGAGGGGAGGGGAAGGGACAAGAGGAGAGGAGAGGAGAAGAGAAGAAAAGAAAAGAGAGGAGAGAAGAGGAGAAAAGAGAGGAGGGGAGGGGAGGGGGAGGGAAGGGACAAGAGGAGAGGAGAGGAGAAGAAAGGAGAGGAGAGAGAGAGAAGAGAAGAGAAGAGAAGAGAGGAGAGGAGAGGAGAGGAGAGGAGAGAAGAGAGGAGAAAAAGGAAGGAAGGAAGGAAGGAAGGAAGGAAGGAAAGAAGGAAAAGGAAAGAAGGAAAGAAGGAAAGAAGGAAGATGAGAGGGAGGAGATATGGTAAGAAATAATTCAGTAATCAAGGCAAATAGTATTGTTGCAGTCAGTTTCTCATTGCTGGGACAAACACTAACCAGAAATAGATAAGAGGAAAGGGTTTGTTTCAGGCTTACAAATTACACAGAAACACCATCAATGAGCTAAGAAGCTGGCTCATATCCATACAATCTAGCAGAAAGACATCGCCAAATGGTCAGCGAAAACCAACACCAACAAACAGGAATAGTCAGAGTTCCAACTGCTCTTAATACACACAGTAGGGCTGGACTCAGATCCACCCCCAATGACACACCCCCTGTAGCAGGGATCTGCCTGCTAGGGGATCAAGTTCAAGCTCAATTTTAATAATACACCTAAGTCTATGAGCCCATACATTCAAACTATGACATTCAAACTAGCACAAGTATTTTAACACAATAATTTAAAATATCAAAATTAATACAATAAAACTTAGCCTGTAGTGGTAGCACACTATGTTCCCAGCAGTCAAGAGATGGAAGCGAGAGGATCAAGTCATCCTTGGTGACACAGGCCAGCCTGGGCTACTTGAGAGCCTGCCTCAAAGAAAGCATTTTAAATCAATACAGGATCCAGTTCTGTACTTGCACACCCCTCACCATGAGTCATTCACTCCCGTCACCTCTGGTTCCCACCCACAGATTTTGCCTCTATGGGCTACAGAGGGCATCTGTGGAAAGAAAGAGACCTCCCTGAGGAAAGAGGCAGCAATGGAACAGGTCATTCTCTGAACTCAGCTCCTAATGCAGATCTTTGTCCCAGCTGCCCCTGCTTTAAGTTTTCTGCTGGTAAGATTAAGTCAAGCCTTTGTCATACACATCACATACCTCCCAATTCCACTGAGAGAATCAAAGACATTCTAAAGGTGCCTTGAGGGTCTCAGTGGGTAAGAGTGCTTTGTGCAAGCATGAGCACCTGAATCTATCCCTGAGCACCTACATAAAAAGCCCAGGCATGGTCACACATGCCTGTAATCCCAGTGCTGTGGAGGGCTGAAACCACAGGCTTGCTGGGGCTCTAGAGTCATCCAGTTTGATGACCAACAGAAGCCCAAGGTTCAGTGAGAGACTCCATATCAAGGAAAGTATGGGGAAGAACTACACAGGATGACAACTGGTGTTCTGCTCTGACCTCTGCTAGTACATACATGCATACACTACACACACACACTCACACTCACACAATCAAATAAAGTAATAAGAACATGAATGTGCCCTTGTTTGATGGTAGCATTTTCTAGATCGTCCAACAGGCCCAATGAAATGGATGCTTCAGCCTCACAAAAGGAAAGAAAGAAAGAAAGAAAGAAAGAAAGAAAGAAAGAAAGAAAGAAAGAAAGAAAGAAAGAAAGAAAGAAAGAGAGAGAGAGAAAGGAAGGAAGGGAGAGAAAGAGAAAGAAAGAAAGAAAGAAAGAAAGAAAGAAAGAAAGAAAGAAAGAGAGAGAGAGAGAAAGGAAGGAAGGAAGGGAGAGAAAGAGAAAGAAAGAAAGAAAGAAAGAAAGAAAGAAAGAAAGAAAGAAAGAAAGAGAGAGAGAGAAAGGAAGGAAGGAAGGAAGGGAGAGAAAGAGAAAGAAAGAAAGAAAGAAAGAAAGAGAAAGGAAGGAAGGAAGAAAGAAAGAAAGGAGAGAAAGAGAAAGAAAGAAAGAAAAGAAAGAAAAAGAAAGAAAGATGGAAAGAAAAAGAGAAGGGAGGAAAATTTAATGACTGTAAACTGGTAGGCAGCAGAGGCCTACCTCACTGGGCAGCCATAAGGTTGCACGGTGGCATAGGAAGGGGGAAGGGGCTCTCCCACCTTGTGTGTGAGCAGTTGGCAAGGCCTGCACTGCTGCAGCGTGATTGTGGACTGTGATCACCATCAGCATACAGCTCGGCGTACTTCAGTAACCTTCCTGAGGACTTGCCCTGCATTATACCCACTCAGCAACAGCAGCAGACCCAGCTGGATGCCAGGGCAGTCCAGCAACTGCAGTGCCCAGGGTGGTCAGCACCATGGGCAGCCTCAGTATCACCATTGTGGAGGCAAAGTTAGGAAAGAATTCTAGCATGGCTCCCTTGAACCCTTATTATTGTCAGGCACCACAATGTCAGTCCACAATGGCGCCAAGAGCCCTCCCTTGAACAAAGCCATCCAAATGCATGCTGCTGCCAGGTATGGACTCTTTCCACTACAAGATCTTCAATGAGCAAGTCTTCTCCACGGATGACTGCATGGCCTGGACCACATCACCACGCATCACTCTGAGTCCCTGGTGCAGGGCCAGAGGGATGATGAGTAGTATATTCAGAGTAGGAGGTAGGGCGAAGACAAGGAGTGCATGACAAACCTGATGATGGTCTCAGGTCCCTGCTGCCTTCCCTAGTCTGTGGTTCTAGTGCCAACTGTTTACCTGCAGGGCTATTACCACTGCAGAAATGCCTGCTATAGCTGTGACTGCTCAACCCTTACATAACAGAAAGGACCTCAAGGCCATCCAGGACATGGTCCCCAAAATGGATAGAAATGTGATCCACTCAGTGCTTGGAGCCCATGCGGGAGGGCAATGAAAATGCTGCCATCAACTCCTGCTGCAGATGAGCGAAGATTCCTAAACCTTCCTGCCACCTTCAGCTTTATGCCACTGGCCTTTTGGACCTGCCCACCCAGAGTATCCCAGCGTCACCATCCCCACAAGATCCCAATGAAAAACCACCCATGTATCCCTTCCTCGATATCTATGCCACCCTCTACCACCTGTTCCTGGGATATATGAGGGCCTTTGGTTCTACACCCTCTGCCATCGGTGGTGGGTGGGGCAGCTCCCTCCTTGCTTCTGATTGGGTGATGTTGACACGGCCCTGTCACTGAACAGACAGACCCACAGTCCTGTTGCTTGGGAACCTGCCTCTCCCCTCCTTGCGTCTCTCCTTCTGAGCATCCTTCTGAGTCAACCAACAGTGTGGGGTTATTCAACCTAACCAGACAGACCCTGCAGCTCAAGACACACTGAGTACATGTGCCCTGACTTGTGGGCTTATTTTAGGGCCTTCAAACTGAAAGCTTCTTCCTTCTGTTGATGCTGTGAACTAGGCTCTTCACCGGGTCCTGTGCTTCCCAGGCAGTCAGCAGTCCTGACTCTTGCCTGGCTCCACTGTCACTGTCCAGCCAGACCTCAGCTACACATTCCCACGAATCCAGAAGGCCCAGACCTGGTTCTGCCTGGCCTTTGCCTGCTAGAGGCTGCTTTTCACTTTCTGCTGTTTTGTGCCAGCACTGTGGGGTAGCAGACACCCCTGCCATAGGGCAAACAGGTCAGGAAGGACAGGACATTCTTGACGTCTCACTAGGTGTCAGAAACAGATGAAACACTGCGAAGAACGAGCCTGGGAGTTCCAGGCATGGCCATTTCTTCCTTTAGATTGGGAGGTACAGGGCACATAGGCACCTTGCTCATGTAAGATTCTCTCAAATTTGTGACCCTAAACCCTGAGTAGCCCCTGTCGTACCCACAAGAGGCTGAACAATGGTTTCAAGAAAGATTGACACTCAGAACTTAACACATACTTCTCTTTTTCATGAGCATTTTATTTTTTAATAGATATAAGAAAGATGACATTTTATAAAGCCTGTAGTTCGGTGAGATCCCTCTCACCTCTATTCTATGCTATTTCCTATTGTCCAAACATTCCCTCACCCAGGGCTGGGGAAGAGACTACACTCACCAGCAAGGTTGCTTGACCCCTCCATCTATCCTATACCTGCTTGCGGTCACACTTGGAAAGGGTAGTGTCCCCAGCTCAAAGGCAGAACCACACTGGACACACCTTTGCTGAGGAGCCAGCCCCTCTTTGGGTCTCTTGGATGCAGCTTACAGATGCAGGTAAGTGGCAAAGCCACAGCATAGGCTGGGGTCTGGGCTCAGCCTGGACTGTGTTTCCTCTTGGCTCATGCCGGTAGCCAGAGTTGAAGCCCATCCAGCATCTGTGATCTGACAGGGCTTCTGGCTTCCATCACATTAGTGATGGCTACCCAGGCAAGATGTGTTTTCAGATGCTGGACTCTGCCCACACCCTTTCAGGATGCTCTTGTCTAGGCATACAGACATGGGGCTGAGATGCATGACCTGCTGTTTGGTAGAAATGGTTCTCAGAACTTCCAGATTTCTCTTTGTACAGTGTACTTTTACTTTTCAGTCTTTGGTTTAATAAGTGATCCATATATATAAAAGAGAAATAAAAACCTCTAAGGAAATATTTTTAATAATCTTTGATGTTGCTCACAGCTCAAAATTGGTAAGGAGGGAACATTAATTAAAGTAGTATCAAAGCCATAATGTATAAGATGAAAATCCAACCCTACCTCAGATTATAGCAGCTCTATTTTCCTTTCTCACTTCCTCACTGACCAGAGAGGGTAGTTCAGTACTCCAATGACAGAAAAACCAAAATTGTCCCAACAAGCTGAAGGTGCCCTTGTTGTGATATTTCCTTCATCATTTCATATTTCGGATCTCCTCTCTCTTACTTTTCTTGGATTGATTAGATGAACCTTTTTCTGGATTTCTGAATTCAGTGTTTCATTAATTTGTTTTCATTTTTCAAACAGTGACAATATCTACCAGTAAAATCTACTTTGTCTCCATTCCAGAAGTACTGATTGTGTGCTTTCTAATTCTTGACTTTTTAGATAACTTACCACTAGGTATAAGTTTTATTGCCCCAACCAGGGATTTACCAAAGTTGTCTAATCAGTACAATTCTCCCCTTTCCTAATAGTAATTAAAATATCAAAGAAATTGTCTTCCAAACCTCTCACCTTTTCTTATTTTGCCACTGGTACCACTGTGGCCCATCAGCTTCTGTACACTGAGCCTTTTAGGGTCACAGAGCATGTCCCAGTGGCATCATCCTGTTGCCCAGAGGCTGGCTCTTGTCTGTCTCACACACACCAGCAACTTGGGAGCCAATTCTCAAATGCAAGTGTGAGGATGCCCCAGAGGAAGAAAGCAGTCATTAGCGATGCAATGGGGCAGCACGTAACTTCTGTCAATGGATGTTGTGTGAGAGCTGTCAAGCTAATGAGATGGTGTGATACTTTACTCAGCTCCCATATCACCTTTTTTTTCAAATATTTTTATTGTCATATAGTCATTATATATAGTATTGGATTTTAGACAAATCCTTTCAAGTATATCATGTACTTTGACTATTTTCACTCTCTTCTCTGTCTTCCCTTTAGTCTTCCTTCCCTCTCACGAATCTCCCTTTCCCTTCTGCTTTCATAGCATACACACACACACACACACACACACACACACATCTGGTGTTGTATCTATAAAGAATTCTGGAACCCACAAATGAGAGAAAACATGATATTTGCCTTTTTTTCATCTTATCATCTGATTCATTTTGTTTTAAATGATAATCTCTGGTTGTATCCATTTTCTAGCAAGTGACATAATTTTCTTCTTTTTTATGGCTGAATAAAACCACATTATGGATATAAACTACATTGTTTATCTATGCAACTGCTGATTAACACCTAAGCTGATTCCATAACTTGACTGTTGTGGATAATGCAGCAATAAGCATGGGTGTGCAAGCATGTTGACTCGGAGGCTGCGGTAGTTTAAATGGATGTCCCCTAATAAATTTAGGGGGTTTATTTGAAGCTTGTAATTTAATTTAAATCTCCAACCACATGGATGGAAAAAGTGTCACAGGAGGGCACCTGGAATTCCAGTCTAAAGATAAACAGAGTGCTTAAGCTCTGCCATTATGGGGTTCCTAAAGTGCTTCTTTGCTTTGGGTGGTTATTTCTCTCTCTCTCTCTCCCTCTTTCTTTCTCCTCTTGGATCTATTAAAGGGAGACCAACTTCTTCTGCATTATGGAACTTCCCCTGGGGTCTGTAAGATTCAAATAAATGCCATTCCTCCCATAAACCGTGCCTGATTTGGAAGTTCATCCTAAGAATGTAAGGCTGACTGCTATCGAGTCCTTCAGGTGTCCACCCAGATGTGGTAGCTGAGTCATGGTAGATCTACTTTTGGTTTCTTGGGGAATCTCCATACTGATTTCCATAGTGGCTGGACCAATGCACATGCCCATAAGCAGTGTATAAGGATCCTCCTTTCCATTTTTCTTTTTGGATAGAAAAATTCGAGAAAAAAGCAAAAGCATACCTAAGCTCCATGTTCTTGCTTTACTCCATCCTCTCTTATCTTCAGTTCAACTTTGATGTGGTAGGTTGATATTTATTATTATCCCATTTTTATCAATTTTTAGTTTATGAGATAATGTGTCATTATGACATTTGCATATGTATAAAGTATGAAATTTATTTTTCATTTTTATTAATTTTATTTGTATATATGATAATGGGTTTCACTGAAACATTTTCACGTACATGAGAGAGATGGAATTTCTACTGTGCCTAGTGCTTAGGTGGTCAGCCTGATACCTCTGATGGTGCTGTTATCACTGCTGCCATGTACCTGCTGTCATTACTGCCATGTACCTGCTGTCATTACTGCCATGTATCGGCTGTCATCACTGCTATGTATCTGCTGTTATCGCTGCCATGTTGCTGCTGTCATCGCTGCCATGTTGCTGCTGTCATCGCTGCCATGTTGCTGCTGTCATCGCTGCCATGTTGCTGCTGTCATCGCTGCCATGTTGCTGCTGTCATCGCTGCCATGTTGCTGCTGTCATCGCTGTCATGTTGCTGCTGTCATCGCTGCCATGTTGCTGCTGTCATCGCTGCCATGTTGCTGCTGTCATCACTGCTATGTATCTGCTGTTATCGCTGCCATGTTGCTGCTGTCATCGCTGTCATGTTGCTGCTGTCATCGCTGCCATGTTGCTGCTGTCATCGCTGTCATGTTGCTGCTGTCATCGCTGTCATGTTGCTGCTGTCATCACTGCCATGTTGCTGCTGTCATGGCCCCATCCCTGCTGTCATCGACCATTGCTGCTGTCACATCATGCTGCTGTTTTGCTGGTTTTTTTTTTTTTTTTTGGTTGTCATGTTGCTGCTGTCATCGCTCCATGTTGCTGCTGTCATCGCTCATGTTGCTGACATCTGGAATGTTGCTGCTGTCATCGCTGTCATGTTGCTGCTGTCATTGCTGTCATGTTGCTGCTGTCATCACTGCCATGTTGCTGCTTTCATTGCTGCCATGTTGCTGCCTGGCCCATCCCTGTGGCAGACATACTCAGAACATCATGCTGGGTTTTATTTAGACCTTTTGCTGCCCTCTCCCTTTGTTCACATCAAGTCTTAGTCTTGGGTATGTTTATGGTGGCCTGGCTATAAAATAACAATACAATTAGCCAACCACAGTACTTTATCAATTCTAGTTTTACATCTTACATTCCAAACTAGCTTTAAGGGACCAGAAAGTTGACTCAGTTGGCAAAGCATTTGCCACACAAGCATGAGGAACTGAGTTTGGATCCCTAGCACCTGGGAAAAACATACTTAGTGCAGCAGTGTGTGCCTATAATGCCAGCACTGGCAGTTGAGGGGTGGAGACAGGAGGATTCCCAGGTTTGCTGGCTAACTAGACTAGCCAAATTGGTAAGCTTTAGGCTCAATGACAGACTGTGTCTCCAAAATAAGATAACTAGTGTTTGAGGATGCCCATTGTAAATCTCTGGCCTCCATTCATTTGTACACACATACACACACATATGAATATGAATACACACACATGCACACCACTCATATACATACAAACATATTTTAATAAAAATAATCAAAATAGTACTGTGAGTTCATTGTGGAAAAACTGGAGTTCACTTATCCAGCCCCTTGTAATCTGACCCTTTAAGTGTCTGTGGAGCTGCCATATGACAAAAGATGGGAATCTTTGGGCAGAAGTCAAATTACACAACCAGGTAAGCTTTTATTGATTGCAGAAGGAGCCTAGAAGATCAGGAGATGGGTGCACACAACCCATTTCCTCAGGAAGCTGATCATCTGTGGTGAAGGCAGAGCAAGGGGACAAGTTATCCTGATGGAAGGTGGAAGTTGAGGGCTGTATACAAATGCATGGCTAACAGGAACAGGGGAGGGTATTCAACTGGATATGGGTAAGATTGTCACCATGCAGCAATTTTAAAATGTTTTCCTGTGCTGGAGACTTAGTGGTTAAGGCACTTGCCTGCAAAGCCTAACGACTTGAGTTCAGTTCCCCAGTACTCGCATAAAGCCAGATGTGCAAGGTGGCACATGCATCTGGAGTTCATTTGCAGTGGCTGGAGGCTCTGGTGTTCCCATTCTCTTTTTCTCTCCTCTCTCTCTCTCTGCTTGCAAATCAATAAATAAAAATATTTTTTAAAAAGTTTTCCTAGGCTGAAGAGATGGCTTAGCAATTAAGGTGTTTGCCTGCAAAGCCAAAGGACCCAGGTTTGATTCCTCAGGACCCTCGTTAGCCAGATGCACAAAGTGGCACATGTGTCTGGAGTTCATTTGCAGTGGCTGGAGGTTCAGGCTCCATTCTCTCTCTTTCTCTCTATTTAAAAAAATGTATATGAAAGTTTTCAGAAAGAGATTGTTTTGAGACTCATGCTTAAAAGACAGGTAAATTTTCTAGAGATAGTAGTGGGCTAGGAATATGATTGAAGGAAGGGCCCTGGGCTACAGGTCTGGAATCACTTCCTCTCATTATCCTCCAGTGTGGGGACTATGTTCCCTAACAGCTTGAGGACTCCACACCTTTTTTGAATTTTTTTTGAGCCCCATGACAGTTCTTTGATCACACATAAGGCAGGAATCTCCAACAACAGTAGACTGTATTGCCTCCTTCACCTCGCCCCAGACTCCCACAGTCTCTCAATTCCATCTTCCTTGCATGCATTTCTTCAAGTCTTCTTGGTGGTGTCCTGCCAGCTGGCACATTTTCAATTGAGTCATTCATAATCCCGTGGAAATCAAAGACATGTGCCTTATAGAACTGGGCACAGCACAACAGTGGGACAAGAGGACCTATGGCATTAATAAAGATGCTTTTTGATGTATGTATGAACTTTGTGCCATCTCTGTACGCTGTTCAAATGCCTCTTTGTTTAAAACTCTGAGAGCTTAAGTTTATTTGAAGAAATCAATCACTGGTCAAGCCAACTAGCTAATGAGGTCCCTGGGTTTTTGTGATAAAAGTAATGTCCTGGAACAAAATTCCAACTGATGAAATTTTAATGACCTTCAGTAAAAAAGACTGTCCTCTTTATGATGGAAAGAGGGTAAGAAGGAGAAAAAACAACTGTTCTCAAGAAAAGCCATACTTGAGCTGTTGCCATCCCTAGCCGTTTGAATTCAGGAATGTGTGATTCCCTAAAGGAAATTCATGCCAGGATGGGGAGATGGCTCAGTTGGTAAAGTGCTTGTCGTGCAGGTGTAAGGACCTGAGTTCCAATCCACAGTACTCACTTTAAAAAAAAAAAAAACTAGGTATCATGGTAGATGCCTATAATCCTGGTGCTGAGCACATCTGTGCCAGGGAGGCAGGGGACAGAGACAAGAGAAACTCCAGGGATTACTGTCTGGTATAGCTAGCAAAATCCATGAGTTCAGTTTCAGCAGGAGAGTGCCTCAAAAAAATAAGTGGCAAGCAATAAATAAAGACTCCCAGCATTGACCTCTGTCATCCACATGCACATATGTGCACATCACCTACATACACATGTATGCACACACATACAGATATAGAAACACACATGCATGCTCACACACACACACACACACACACACACACACATACCAATGCAATGCAAAACAAAAATCTTTTGTCCAAGGATGGATATCCTCTCTACCCAGTGATTTAGCACTGTGCTAAGTGGAAGTTCTGAGCACAGTGCATGGTATATTTTGCCAGATTCAGGAGATGTTCTTTTTTTTTTTAATTATTTTTATTTTTATTTATTTATTTGAGAGAGAGAGAGAGAGACAGAGAGAGAGAGGATGAGGCAGATAGAGAGATAGAGAGAATGGGCACGCCAGGGACTCCAGCCACTGCAAACGATAACTTGTTGAGCCTGGGGAATTGAACCTGCCTTTGGCTTTGCAGGCAAACGCCTTAACCACTAAGCCATTTCCTCAGCCCGAGATGTTCTTTTTATAAAGCATAATCACATGAGGGGAAACCTACACCATAAGTTGAGCTGGAAGGCTACATACAATTCAAATCAGAACTGTTGGTCTTCCATGGGACAGAAACCACCTTGGGTACAGAATATGATCCACATACCACATAGCTGCTGGACCTCAACTCAGGCAGCCTGCTGACAGATGTATCCCAGGAGGACATTTCATTTGTTGGCTTTGAATCCCATGAGCTCAGTGCAGTCAGTAAATATTTATTGAATGTATTGTCCTAGGGCTCATAGCATTCACACAGTGATATTTTATAAAATAAGAAATAATTGTTCAAGGTGGATCCAAATAAATATGTTGCATATTAATGAGATACAAACTAGGAGTGGAGATTAGGAAAGAAAATATTCACCCATCTGTAAACAGGTTATCCAAATGAAACTTGCCTTTGAGTAAATAAGAAAGAAGTATGTTACATGAGCCCTAGAAGAGAGAGAGAGAGAAGAAAGGAAGAAAAGAAAGGAAGCAACAGAGATTTATAACTGGTTCTGCTTTGAACAAATAAAAATGCACACATTTTAAAGCCAATCTTTTCTGCTCTCTCTGGCTTTATATAAGTACTACATTCATCTGTTGCTGAAATGGCTCCTAGACTAAGGGAATAGCGCAGAGTTAACTGAAATGAGCTCCCAACTGCAATCTTTGTAAAAAGATAAAGCATGGCTTTCTGCCACCTATTTGGAGCAATAGTGCCAATGTGCTAATGCAGTGTCCCTGAAGCATAGTCACGTTAGATTCTAAGTGGTATAATACCAATTTGGGTATGGACATTAGGATTCATTTATTTAAGACTGAGCATTTATACTGAGTTAGAAACAAATTAAAATCTTGCATTCGAGATCGTATTAAAAGAGGGCACTATAATTACCACATTCTCCCCTGTGCGTCTTTTTCTTTCAAAGCCTTAGAGTTCACACAGCTGCCAGTGAGGGTAGAAACTGGTATAGGCACGGAGAAGAGATAAGACATCTTCATGGCTGATAGTCCAGCTTTGTAGGAAGGGGAAAATCTTGCCAAGAGACACAGAAGTTTCAGGGGAATTCCTTCTGGAAATTACCATGAATTTTCTTTGTAAGTGTGTGTGCTTGTGTGTCTGTGAGTGGATGTGTACATGTGTGCATGTGGAAGACAGAGGACAGCCTTGGGGTCACTCCTCAGGAATGCCATCCACTTATTGTTTTTTTAATTTTGGACAGGGTCTCTCATTGTCCTAGAACTCACTAATTAGGCTAGCTTGGCTGGCCAGAGATGCAGAGTTCTGCCTGCCTCCACCTTCCCTTCCCAGTGCTGGGACTACAAGTATGTGCCCCACACCCAGCATTTTCACATGGGTACTGGGCATTGAATTCAGGTCCTCATGTTTGCATGGCAAGCATATTATAAGCTATCTCCCCAGCCCTGACTTCTTATTGCACATATAAAGGCTGACTCGAGGTGTCTTCCTAATATTTAGCCTCCCTACACAGAGCATTTTCAGGAGCACTGATCTTATAGATGAGAGAAGGAAGCCCCAGGTCTTCTCATGGAAATACAGAGATAGCTAAAGACTGCCCCAACAAGCTTACTATCTATCAGGTTTTCCAGAAAGTCAAACCTCATCCTAACAGAGGGAAAGGTTTCCAAATACTTGCCGCCCTTGGAGCAAGATGCTCAGCAGGCTCACCCTCAATTCAGCTGAGAATATCCCTTACAAACCCTCACCTCCCATTCTGAGACTTTATTGCCTCTGCTATGTCCCTACAGCACTGAGGTACTGATCAGATTATCAGGTGAGGTCACACATCTGCTGCTGCAATTTGTGGCTATTGATTAATGCACCTTGCTCCCCTGAGAAATTAGAAGCTCATGGCACAGAACAAAAGGCTGTCTGCATGCAGCAGGTGCCTAGTGAAGATCATTGAGCTCATACTGAATGAAATTGCTCTACTTGTAACCATGGCCCCAATCGTTGCTCAGAAATCCTAGGAATCCAAAGAAGAGAATAAGAAGGATATGGAATTATGTGAAGTCAGCTGACAGCTGTGCTTTCTTTTGTCTGCATTTTTGAAGTCTCCATTGAGCATTCTGTCCCACGGAAGCCAGCAATACTTGCATGTCAGATAATATTTAGACCCTGAAGCCTGTATAAAGTATCACTCCTACTCTGAAGAAAAAAAGTGCACAGTTTTAGTGGATGAATAACATTTGCAAGAAAAATACACTCAGGGAGAATGTCTTTTCAAGGAGAAGAGAACAAAATGATGTGTTATATGGAATGCCAACTTACTGTGCAGTATTCTTCTGTGGTACCAGACTCTGTGTACAACTTCAAACACAGGGAGACACTCACTTGAATAATGCTTTTTAATCCAGATCCTCGGCGTGAGGGCACACAGGAATGGCTCCACTCTCCAACTGCAAAAAGGATTCCTGCAGCTGGACTTTCACATTCTTAGTGTGTTGTGTTCAAAGATGTTCACCATCTTTCTACTTATAAAGCAAATGCACTTAGCCCCACATTGACTCTTAGATGCTTGAAGAAAGGAAAATTATTCCAGGAACTGGGTATTCTTACAAACTCCATCCACACCACTGCTTTCTCAGACCTACACTTGTACTTTCCCTCAAATTGTATGGCAGGATGTTGGATTTTGCTAACCTATTATGCCACAGAAGAACATTACAAACTACTTCGGTCACATTCTACTCATCAACAAAGGCAGTCAGAAAACGCAGTAGGTGATTTTGTCACTGTGCAAGCCTCAGCATGTGCTTACACAAACAAAGACAGCTGTGGGGTCATTAGACAATGTCATCTCAGGGCACCATCCTATAGACAGTGCTTTGCTGACTAACTTTTTTGCAGTACCTGGTTATATTTCTATTATCATTATCCCTTTTGTTAAAAAAAATCATAAAAGAAGTTGGGAATATAGTTCAGTGGTAGAGTACTTGCCCAGCAAGTACAAGGTCCTGGGTTCAATCCCCAGCACCAAACAACAACAACAAAAACTGGAAAAGTCTTTATATTGAGTGTATTTTCAACATTGTACTTATTTTTGTCACGTCACCATAAACTTCTTATACTTGGCCATTATGTCCCTTCTACAGCATTTCAATAGTGAAAATGTTTCTCTCTGAATGTTGCTAGACGGGTATTTTTTTTTTTTAATATAGCTGAGCCAACATGATAGCTCATGCCTATAATCACAGCACTCAGGAGACTGAGGTAAGAAGATTCCTATGAGTTCAAGGCCAGCCTTGGCTACAAAGTGACTTCCAGGTCAGTCTGGGATAGAATAAGACCCTGCTTCAAAAAATTGAACTGGACATGGTGGTATATGCCTTTAATCCCAGCCCTCAAGGGGGCTGAGGTAGGAGGATCACTGTGAGTTCCAGGCCAGCCTGAGGCTAATTCCATGTCAGCTTGGAAAAAAAATCAAACTGACTTTCCTTATGGATTTTAGTATTGTATGTCATAAGCCAGAAAACTTAAGGGCAGGCTATAGAAAAGGGTTCAAAAGATAATTGTAAAAATCACAAGGAAGCAAAGGGTTTCTAGGAGTATTTTTATTGGCAGGAGAAACAACAATCACTGGTACAGATTTTGGTGACCGAATCAGAACCTTGTCCCTTTTCTACTGCAGATACATGGCCATCATCCATCCCCTCCAGCCCCGGCTGTCAGCCACAGCCACCAAGGTGGTCATCTGTGTCATCTGGGTCCTGGCACTCCTACTGGCCTTCCCGCAAGGCTACTACTCAACCACGGAGACCATGCCCAGCAGAGTCGTGTGCATGATCGAGTGGCCAGAGCACCCCGACAGGATTTACGAGAAAGTGTGAGTAGAGACTGGAGACTTGTGCTGGCAGCATCCCTTATGCCTTCTTCCTTCCTGTATTCTTTTGTCAATGAGGATTTTATGTGCATCTGCCAGCATTTCTCATATCCACTCTGATGTGGCATGGATGTGTCCACAGCTGCACAGCTGTCAGGTGATTATAGTACCGCAGTCTATTCTGGGCTTTGAAAGACAGTCAGAAAAAAAAAATGTTCAGACCTAGTTCCTATTTCAGCAGACCCTTTGGGAGCCTTGTTACATCTCATGGGCCTTTTACTCGAGATGTTTCCCTGCTAGTATCCATTTCTGCCATTGCCTCTTGCCCTCAAGCAAAGTGTGCTGGTAGATGGAATGTCTCCACCCCAGTAGTTCTGTGCAGTGACTAACTGAACTAGCATAGGAAAAGCCTGTGCCCTCTCCTCTCAACTTCCTCTGTGATTTATGTTTTAGCCCGTGTGTGATTTCCTCATGAAATTAAGCTCCAGGTGCCCGCACAGCAGCTGGTTGGACAATGGACACTTTCTCTGTACCAGGGCCCCATTCTTTACTCTTTCTCTTACTAAATAAGGTAGCTGCACTTTTATCTTTTTTTTAATCTTTTATCTCATATTCTGCCTCTGGGGAAGAGCCTATACTTTCCAGGATTTGACTGTGTGAGAAGTAAGACACCACCTATGAGATCCAGTATGTTAGAATGTTAGAGATTACAGAGAAATTACAGGGCAGGCCTGCTTATCTTCCAGGAAGTGGGCTGGTCACAGTTAGGGTTTTTCAAAGTATCTTGACATTTTTCTCTAATACTTCTTATGCTAGAAGCAATGTTTAAATGACTTATTCTTTGCCCTGTTCTGCTCAAGTGAACAGCAATGTGACATTTATGTAACCATTAGTTTTCTGGGCTGACAGCACATGGTTAAAGTGGGTCTTTTTGAAAGTTCTCCGTGATTCTCTTATCTTGTACTTATTGTTGAACTTATGAAAACACACTGGTGTTAGTCAAAACATCTGATTTTTATTCTTTGTGTGCATGTTTATTATGTGGTGTTGATGTGTGTGTGTGGGTACACATGTGCCACAGCACACATGTGGGGATCAAAGGACAACCTCAAGTGTCCATCCACCTTGTTTGACACATGGTTCTTATAGTTTGCCATGGTGTACACCAGACTAGCTGGCCCATGTGCTTCTTGGGACTCTTCTGTCTCCACCCTTTATCTCACTGTAGGTGCTGGGATTTGAAATGCACACTACAGCACCCAACTTCTCACAGGTTTTGGACATCTGAACTCAGAACGTCTTGCTTGCAGAGCAAGTGTTTTACCCCTAAGCCATCTCCCCAGTCAAGATCTAGGTTTTAATTATGAATTGCCACTAGCTGTGTGCAAGGATCATAGCTTCACCTCCTTTTTAAAGTGGAAGAAAATAGTTTCCTGTAAACTGTTGAGAAGATCAAATGATATGTCATACAAGAGTTATGAAACAAATTCATTAGATAGCAAGTATAATTGTGTGGCCTTTTGCTAAGTGCTGAAATGAAACATGATACCTCTCATGCCCCTGAGCTTTGAGGGCTGGAAAGCCTATTGCACATAGTCACCCTGGTGCATCTGTTCCATGGAGCATGGAAACATGGCCTGCCAGGAAGCAATACATAAAGCTCAGACATCGCCTTCCAGACACAGACAGTAGGATTTAATCGATCAAGCAGTGGGGGATTAATGCTCAGCCTAGAAGGAGACACTGAAAATTATTCTTTCAAATGAAACTACAAGCCTGAGCAGGGTCTCAGCAGGAGAAATAAGACAGCTTTACAAGCTGTGCAGGATCCATGAATATGACTGAGCCAACTTTCTTCAACAGGGGAGAACACCTCTGAATCAAAACTCCTCATATAAACTGCTTCAGAAATCTCCAGCACCAACATGGGCCATGGTTCTGGTTCCTAGTTCTCATGATCTTTCTAAAGTCTGATCCACTTGCCACAATTTTTATTTTACAATAATTACAGTTCTGTTAACTTACAACAAATCCAAAGGGAAATTTAATATAGATTAACTTTCCTGCAGAACTGTGAACTTTTAGCCAAGAAAGAAGTAATGTTTAAAGTCTTACTTTTGAACATACTGATGATTTATGCTTAGTAGTGACCAGAAATTTCCTTTGAGATTCAACATAATGCATTGGGATTGTCTTGTTTCCTTGTGTTGAGAGTGTACAAGAGCTGTTACTGGTTATGTGGTTAGATTTGCAGTCACTGTTTCATCATCTTCACCTAAAAACAGGAGTTTGGCTTATGAATGTCTAATATTGTCTATTCAAGAGGTTTATCATGTTTATTAATTATGGTGGTTTGAATACAAAGTGTCCCCCATAGCTCATGTGTTTGTTTTAAGCCTCATACTCATCCCCAGCTGGTGGCAATTTGGGAGGTAAAGCCTTTCTGGAAGAGGTGTCCCTGGGGGTGGACCTTGAGGTTAATATCCCAGCTGACCAGTGCTAGTTAGCTCACTCTCCTGCTGCTTCCTGCCAGCTGCTCTAGCAAGATGTAATGTCCAACCTCTGCTCTGCCATGCTTCCCTGCCACTATGAAACTCCCCCTCAAGACTGTAAGCCAAAGCCCTTTCCTCCCATCAGCTGCTTTGGGTCAGGTGTTTTGTTCTGGCAAGGAAATGACAACTACAACACTGATAAAATAGTATGTCCAAAAAGTCTATATTTGCCATCCTCATTATGATGCAAACATAATTCAAGTGCATAAGAAAACAATCTGTAGTAAATGGTATTTTCTTTGTGTCAGTACTTTTGCTAATGCAATTAGACTATGTTTAACTAAGTGATTCTAGTCTTTTCTTTTGGAAATAATGGTTGTCATTTCCACAGTACATGATAATTGCAAATTTGACGCCAGATGGAAACTTTGTTTTGAGGCACTGTAATAATTAGTATTAGATTGCAGGCTCAAGTTAAGTGTGCGATCAATTTCTGATCCATTGCTGTCTATTTGAGTCACTAATGGTCAAGTAATTTAAACCTTTAGCTTGATAGTATATTCCACATAGAAGTATTGGAAGAAGTGTGATAGTTAGTCTTAATTGTCAACTTGACTGGATTTAGAATCAGCATGGAAACACACCTCTGGGTATATATAAGGGTGTTTCCAGAAAGGTTTAACTGAGGAGGGAAGATTCATCCTGAATGTGAGTAGTACCATCCCGTGGCCTAACATCCCATGGGCTAAATAAAAAGAGATAGAAGAAAGCCAGCTGAGCATCAGCATTCCTGCCTCTCTGCTTCCTGACTACAAAGGAAATGTGAACACTTATTTCTCATCCCTAAGCCTTCCTTCCATGATGCTTATAACATCAAACAAAGTCAAATAAACACTTCCTTCATTCAAGTTGCTTTTCTTCCTTAAGTTGTCAGGTATTTTATTCATAACAATGAAAAAAATAACAGATATCTTAAGTATATAACCTACGTGAAGTTCTCAGCCCAGGGCTCTGCAGCAGTGAGGGTCTGGTGAATGTAACGACTGATAATAACATCATTCATTGATTGGTAGCTGATGGACAGCAGAGATGTGGTTGGCAGATATGATAGATCATTTGTGCCAACTAATTACATAAAAGCATTTTGCAGAATATCATAATATGCTGCAAATGTCTTCTGGCTAAGTGGTGAACTTCCAGCACTAATTTTTTATTAATACATAGATTAAATGAAGAACTATGAATGACAAGAAAGCCAATAAGATAATGAGCAAAGATGAACTTTCACCCCCAAAACTCCAGATGGACAATGAACATAAAGAGGTGTAAACCCATCACCCATGAAATGTCAGTTAAAATCACAAGGATATTATACTATACATCACCTATGAAATGTAACTTAAAATCACAATGAGATCATACACTCAAATTAGCCAGTGTTAAGGAATCTGACATAACTAAGTAACCCAACTTTGGCAAAGAGTGGAAACAACGAGAGCTTTGTTGGCTGCTAGAAGTATAAGTTTTCAAAACCACCTTGTAAAATGCTTTAATAAGCATCTAAAAAAGAAGCTGTGCATACTTATAATTCAGAAATCTCACTCAGAGGTAATAACCCTAGAAGACCTCACGCATATATGCACCCAAATGTTCATGTCAGCATGGTTCCTAATGACCTAGAGTTAATTCTTATGTCCATAGTCAGTAGAATATATTTTGAAAAATGTGATGCAATACATATTTCACTAAAAACATCAATTAAATGTAGCTCCATACAACATGGGTGGCTCTTACAGAGTTCTAAAGCAAGCAAAATAAAATCCAACTTTTGTGCACTATATAATGGGGTGCAAAAACTAAGAATTCGAGCAAGTGTTACTATGTAAGCCAAGATTATGTTTTCCCCCCACAGGAAGGAAAGTGGTATGATCAGGAAGAGGCGCATCATGTGCTTCTGAAGACAGAACATGGTTATGTTTCCTACGCCTGATGGTCGTGCCATGAGTATTTGCTTACAAGTTGCTCATGGGAATGAAAACTTTGAATCTTTGGAATGTATGTTTCATACTTTTTAAACTTAAAAATAAATATCACCCAAAGGATTTTATTTTCACAAGCTGTCTCAAAATTGCTCTCCATGTTACGTACCAATGAGGAGGGTCCCTTCAGTGGGGGTAGCACAGGAAGGAGGCTATCAATGGCATTAACATGAATGTATTCACATTATGTGCATAACTAAAAAAATTGCTCTCATTGGGATGAACCACAAAATTCTCCCCAGAAGTCCTTGTCTTGTGAAGTATGGGGGCTTTGCCTGATATGGAACTTGCCTCTTAATAAGCCACATTACACAGACCCCACACCATCCTGATATTTAACAGACTTCTTGAGTCTTGCCTTGTGTCAGCCCACTAGGAGTTTTCCCAACTGCTAAGGGAGGATAAGCCAGATGCTTGTTCCTAAAGGGATGCACAAAAAGTTAAACCCAAGAAAAGGCCACACAGGCAGGGTCCACACCCTTGCTAATGCTATATTCATAGACAGGCGCCTCTGGACCATAAACATCTGCAGCTGTACTTGCTTCACTTTACACAAAATCATTAACAACTGTATTTTGGATGTTATAATGTGTAATGAAAGTTCCTAGCACTTCTTCAGTGACTCATAGTCCCATTATTTACTAATATTGCAAATTCTGCTCTTGCTTTCTTTGAAGATATGTGTACATATAAGGCACTACAAACATAGATTGTTCCTCTTTATAATAGAAAGCAGAGTTTATTACAGATGCTATTCTGCACCCTGTTTAACTTAACAATATGTTTACAAGATCTTCCTGTATCAATTCATAAAGAGCTTCCCTCCTCTGATTTTAGTTACACAGCATTCCATTTTTGAATGAACAACATCATTGCTGCAGTCATTTACTGGTGGACTTTGGATTGTCTCCAACTCTTTGGTTTCACCATGAAATCTTTCATATAATGATAGCTGTAATATATCAAAGGATGATATGTAACTTTGATATTTGCCATCTATACAGAATCGTACTAATTACTTTCCCATGAGTTATATGCATGAGTCCTTGTTTCTCCATGGCCACAACAAAGTACATGTCAAGATTTTAGGATTTTGTCCAGCTGATGGGGCTAAATGGTATCTCATTACTGCTAAAATTTATCTTTCTTTTATTAGAAGTCAGGTTGAATGATTTTTCATTATTTAGCCATTTGTGAATGCATTTTATAAACTATTTATAAATAATTTCCTATGTTATCCATCATATTTCTACAACATGATATGAATATATGTGGATGGATAGATAATAACTAGATATAGAATACATACATAAATATATAAATAGACAGACTGATAGCTCACTGAAATTCAAAATAGACTACTTCTAGCTGCATCCCTAGTTCCCTGGGAGGATTCATTGACTTTCCCCTGCTACTCTGTGTTTATGTTTATAATCTCCAATGATAGAAAATTATGCTGATGTTATAACACTATCAAAAATGAGGACATGGCAAAAAAAAAACTGAAAGAAGAAAAAAGCCGGGCGTGGTGGTGCATGCCTTTAATCCCAGCACTGGGGAGGCAGAGGTAGGAGGATCGCTGAGAGTTCGAGGCCACCCTGAGATTACATAGTTAATTCCAGGTCAGCCTGGATCAGAGTGAGACCCTACCTCGCAAAAACCAAAAAAAAAAAAAAAAAAATGAGGACATGGGCCCATCATTAATATCATATTACTTTAATTTACAGTAGAGCCCTGACATCATTAGCAGCCTGGAAGCCTGCCCATGACTGCTGTAGCGACAGTGACACAGCCAGGAGGCCCTATAAAGGTGGATTTGATTGACAAGTGATGAATAAAGATTTCATGTATGGCCAAAAGTGACTGTTTCTGTTATATCAAAAAAAAAAAAAAACATTGAAAGGAAGATGAGAGAATAAAGAAAATAAAGACGAGAGACTAAATATTGGCTTTATCTAAAACTGTGCAGTAGTTTTCAGCTGAATCAGAGCTAAGGTCAATTACTTGCCTATGCTATACAAGATATACGGTGGCACTGGTCCAGGTGGTACCAGGGCAAAGCCCCTGCAGACAAGGGAGATGAATATACCAATTTTTCTTCATCTGAAGACCCTTTGTGGCCAAGAAAATGTCTGTAATGAAAAAGAAAAGAAAGAAATTCAAAAGAATGAGGTTTAGACAGCTGAAGAATTTCAAACTTTGATAAAGCATTTATTAATATTGGTCATAGGTCATTTTCTGCTATGGGAAATGTCTCAGTTGGGTAAAAGTGTTTGCTGTGAAAGTATGAAGACCTGAGTTTGAATGTAAAGCTAGAAGCAGTAGTGAGCACTTATAATCCCAGATTTCCTGTGGCAAAATGGGAAGTTGAGGCATGAAAATCCCCATAAGCTCACAGGCCAGGTATTCTAGCACACACAGCAGCAAGAAAAACAAAAGGCTCTGTCTCAAACAAAGAGGAAAGTGAGGACCGACACTGGAGGTTGTCCTCTGACCTCAACATGCATGCCATGGCACACATTCATTCATGCAAACATACAAAATGATAACAAAAGTATGCTCTTTTCAATAACTACAGCATTGTCTCTTCTATATAATCCACTGTCATAAATAAGCTAAAATTTTATGTTTATAGGAGTGGGGAGAAACCTCAGCTGGCAAAATGTTGCTTTGCAAGCATGAAGACCTAAGTTTGATCCCCAGTACCCATGTAAGATGACAGACATGGCAGCACATGTTTGTAATCTCAATGCTGGAGAGGCAAAGATAGGAGGATCCCTCATGCTCACTGGCCAACTAGTCTAGCCTAATTGGTGAGTTTCAGGCCAGTAAAAGAGTCTGCTTCAAAGAGACAGCTTGGCTGGAGAGACAGCTCAGAAATTAAAGGCATTTGCTTACAAAGACTGCTGAACTGAGTTCAATTCCCCAGCACCCACAAAAACTAGATGCAAAAAGTGACACATGTGCCTGGCATTCAAGTGCAGCATCAAGAGACCATGGTATACTCATATACATACATATTCCAATAAATAGATAAATTCTTTTGAAAGAAGTCGATAGCGTACCTGAGGAATAACACTCAATATTGTCCTCTGAGCTATGCATATACATATGCACACAGCTGCACATACACATGTGTCCACATACATACAAACATGCATACATACACACCTTCACATGCACCACACACACATACCAAAATACACTCTTTTATTCATAACAAAAATTGAAAATGAACTTACAGAGAATGAGAGCAGAAAGAAAACATGTGAAAATATACCTGCTCCATTACTTCTAGAATTTTCAACCTTCTTATTTCAGAAGAGAGAGAAGAAAGAAAGAAAGAAAGAAAGAAAGAAAGAAAGAAAGAAAGAAAGAAAGAGAGAAGATATAAAGAGAGGGAGAGAAGAAGGGAGGAATATAGGAAGAAAGGGAAGGAGGGAGGGAGGGGGAGGGAGGGAGGAAGGAAGGAAGGAAGGAAGGAAGGAAGGAAGGAAGGAAGGAAGGAAGGAAGGAAGGAAGGGAAGGAAGAAGGGTGGAAGGGAGAAAAGGAGGAAGGAAGAAAGGGAGAAAGGGAGGAAGGGAGAAAGGGAGGAAGGGAAAGGGAGAATGGAGTTTTTTACCATGCTGCTCCAAACTTTGGCCAATTTTTTTGTTTCTAGTATTGATTGTTTATGCTAGCTACTGTGATTCAGCTTTTCCCATGACACCCACTGCATGCATAAATATAATCCAAGTCGCCTAGCTTTGTCACCACTGTTGATGAAAATCAGTTAAATCAAAAATGAAGAATGTATTCATGCTAGAGGAAAGATGGTAGCATTAAAACAAGACTGAGGGCTGGAGAGATGGCTTAGTGGTTAAGGCACCTGCCTGTGAAGCCTAAGAATGCCCATTTGAATCTCCAGGTCCCACGTTTAGCCAGATGCAAAAGTGATGCAAGCACGCATGTCGCACATGTGCACAAGGGGGCACATGCATCTGGAGTTCATTCACAGAAACTGAGAGGCCCTGGCATGCCCATTCTCTACCTGTTTCTCTCTATTTCCCTCTGTCTCTCTCAAATTAAAAAAAAAAAGAAAGAAAAAGAAAAACCAAAACTAAGCCTTAACTCCCAGGAAGAAATGAAAATGAGAACTGGCAAGATGGCTTAGCAGTTAAGGTGTTTGCCTGCAGAGTCAAAGGATCCTGGTTCAATTCTCCAGGACCCATGCAAGTCAGATGCACAAGGGGGTACGTGCATCTGGAGTTCATTTGCAGTGGCTGGTGGTCCTGGTGCACCCATTCTCTCTCTCTCTCTCTCTCTCTCTCTCTCTCTCCCCTTTCTCTCTCTCAAATAAATAAAATATTTTAAAAAAGAAATGGAAATGAACAAATCAAATAGATGATAGATGAATAGATAGATAGGTGGATGATGTATGAATAGATGATGGATGGATACATAGATGATAGATCATACATACATACATACATACTGAAGGAAAGGAAAGTCAAGATTATTAAAGACACTATGAAGTTGCCATAAAAATGGCAGAAATTTCATTACATTCCTGGTAGATACTACAAAGGTTGAGCCAAGCAGGAGGCAGCCACTGAGCACTGACTGGTATGGATAATTGATCCTAACAGTCTCTAATTAGATGGTCAAAGTGTGAACCTGGGAGTCCTAAGGCAGGCCTGTCAATTTGGTATTCTTTTGGGGGACTGCAGTCAACTTTTATAGGCAGCTGTTCTCAAACTGAGAAAAAGGAATCTCAAACATGCCAGAAAGCCAAGCCTAGTGGACAATAAGATAAAAATGGATGAGTTTCTACAATGCCAAGCAATAAAGCTGATACCATCTGGAGAGCAGAGGAGATAAAATACTGATCAAGATTTGTCTTTATAGAAAGAAGTTGGAAAGAAGCAGGAAAATTCTTTCAGATGTCTTATGCTCTTCTAGAGTACAGAAAGCTATGAAAATCTTTCAAACTTCCTATACATGTCACACATAACCTACTACAAACAACAGGCAAAGAAAACCCCAGACACAGCTTATCAAGCCAATTTCATTTACAAAAAAAAGACACAAACATCTTATTAACATATTCACCAAAATCTTATTACAATAGTTTTGGGTTTGAGCATGACTTTTTCTAACAAATAAGATTAGTAAATTATCAGGAAATTATTATATTTAATCAAATTAATTGGTCAAAGAGAAGCATCATATATTTATCTCAATAAAAGCCAAAAATCCTTTGTTAAAGTCTAATATCTTTAACGGAAAAAATGGCTTACATCAGCAATAATCCTAGAGGAAAAAAAATTAATAGATACTCTTTCTGACACAGAACAAAAACATTTGGAATGGTTAAGAAATAGCCAGATTTTATATGAAAAAGCAAGAGAATGCTTAAGAAACATACATTGAAAAATTGAAAGTATTTGAAGCTATACAAGAGTCAGCCTCCCTTCTATCTTTGCATAATTCAATAAAAATATCAGTTATTGGGTTTTGGAAGCCTGAGTACCTACTTCAATCCTCCCCAGACCTTGTGTAAAATATTACAAACCATGGAAGGCTTCTGTAATTGCAGCATACTGATGACAAGATGGGAAGTGGAGACAGGAGAGTGTATTGGAAGCAAAGAACAATGACAGGGTGAGACCTGGGGAGAGAAAGCCTGCTTTGAATGAGATGCAACAGAAGAACTGAGTCAAAAGTTGTCCCCTGACCTCCACACATATAACATGGCATACATGCACCCCCACACACTTACACGCACATGCACCCAGAACACATTCACACATGAACACACAAACATAATCAGTTTTCAAACCATGTCCAAAAATTAGTGCAGGTGATTGATAAAGTAAATCCTTGGAAAGAATAAATGGAAAAAGTCTCAAGAAAATATTGAACAAAAAGAAATAATTTTGGTATCAACAAAATAAATAAAAAGAATAAGAAGCAACTTGATTTACCAAATATTGAAACAATCAGTGCAAGAAATGATAGAGAAGGGAAGAAAGAGGAAGGGAGAGAGAGAGAACTTGACAAATCTATAAGGCTCATTTCATTTTTTTTAAACCTAGATAACTGAAAATATGAAGGGGTTGCATGCCAACCTGGAGAAGTACAATAAGTATACTGAAACCTCTGAGCATATTAAAGCTCCTTTTCTGAAAAAGCAATTTTAGTTAATTTTTCTACTTAAATGTGTGACAAAAGGCAGGAAATTTGGGGGTAGATAGGAAAGATTTCTCACTATCATCTTGGCATAGGTTCTATTCCTTTGTGCATAACCGCTATTTGTTGTCTCTTGTGGGCCTTCCAAAATTTCTTTATGATCGCTAATAAGGTATAAACACTTATGCTTATTTTGCTCTTTATAATCATACTAGTCTTACTGTCGTCCGTCTGTAGCAAGCCCTCTTATTTGTTTTTGCAACTGCAGCATGTTTTTGTATGAAAACCCATAATGGACTGACCCAGCATGATACTGATTTATTTTTGGTTTATTTTTTTTATTAAGTATATACTTTGTATGGACACATCATGTGTTAGTACCATCATTTCCCTCCTCCCTGCCCCATTCCAGTGTAATGCTGGTATTCCCCATGGGGTTGTGGGTTATGAGTTGTAATAGCAGCAGTCAGTCATTGTGAGGGGGCAATGCCTCTGGATATACCCTCCCTTATGCTCTTTCCACCCCTTCTTCCACAAAATTCCCTGGGCTGTGGTGAGTGTATTTGAAGTCTACTTCTGTGTTGAGCTCTCAGGAGCTTCTGGATTGCTGCTTTGGTAGATGTTGAGTATCCTCCAGGTCTGTCTCCTTCACCCTGGTACAGGTTGTCAGGTTCACCATGGAAGCAGCACTCTTGCCATTTTCTTTCTGTTTTCACCAGGGCCTTGGCTGATGTGCACAGGGTGGTTTCTACTTGGAGTGTTCTAGTGCCTTGCCAAGTTATGTTGCAATAACTACTCTACACTGTGACAAGTTTTGCAGCAGACAACTGATAATTTTGTTAAATACTGTGTTTCCCTACCTTACTGGATCACAGAATATGTCTTTTGATTAACACTGACAGCTTGCAAGAATGTTATTTATGGCTGGAGAGATGGCTTAGCGGTTAAGGTACTTGCCTACAAACCCTAAGACGTCATTCAAATCTCCAGGTCCCACATAGCCAGACACACAGTGATGTAAGCATGCAATGTCCCACATGCACACAAGGGGGTGCACGTGTCTGGAATGTGTTTGCAGCAGGCTGAAGGTCCTGATGCACTCATTTTTTTTCTCTCTCTCTCCCTCATTCCCTCTCTCTCTCAAAATAAAAAAGAATGTTATTTATTCTTAAAACATACTCAGAAAAAAATCCAGGTTAGCCATAAAGGTGGATTTTCCTCTAGAAAATTAAAACCAATGTCTTCCAAATAAGTTGGAATAGAGACTTTCAAAGCATAACATCCAAGGTCAAGCCAAGATAAAATAGGTTGCTTGTTTGAATATGAATATCATTACAGGTATAAATATAGATGCAGATATATGATAGATAAATAGATATATGATAGATAGCCTGTTTATTAAATTCTGCACACTGAGAAACTTAAGATAACCATCTTCAGATGACAGATAAAACACAAAATATGGAGCAAAAGATATAATTAAGATATAAAAGTTCTAGCTAATTATCAGTCTTAGCTACTTGGCCACCTCATCCCTAGTTCTACCTAGTAAATAACAATAAAGTAAACTAAAAAAATCCAACAGATCATGAAAGAATATGAAAAATTGCATTTGAAAAATGTACACAATTTTCCATGTCTTTGACCATCCCAAATTAAACTTAACTAAAATGTTTTTTGGGTAGGTGAAAATTATTTGCAAAAAGGTAATATGCCAATATCTATCAAGGTTTCTAAATGTTCATGATCTTAATCAGCAATTATACGCTCAGACATTTTTAAGGGGAAAATGTATATGCAAGACATTGATATCAACATGTATTAGAATGTTGTAAAATTAGAAACAAATGTTCAGTAATAGAAGAGTGACGAATTTAATTATGTATTATCAAAGGAAAACTAATAAATTATTAAAATGATATTGTACAAGCACATTAAGCTGAAAATATATTCATAATACTCTGATCAATAAAATAAAACAAGATTCAAAGCAATATGCATAGTTAGGACCACTTGTCTGTTTTATTAAGTCTCCACTTGTACCTTTACATAATAGGGGGAAAGTCTGAGAAGTTATCAATAACACTAAATATTCAATGTTTTTGTCTTGAATGTTATAATTTTTGTCTTTGCTCATCTGCAACTTAAATTTCACCATTCTAACTATAAATCATTGTCTATGTGGCACTTTTAGTTAGTAATGTGAAAGGCACTTTTAATATAACAAAATCACATGAGACTAAAAGATGAACTGAGAAGGATATCATCTTGTACCTGAAAACTAGATCACAATAATTTTCTTTCTAACTTCTTTTTATCCTGCCCTTTAAATTTCATTTTATTTGCCATTTAACAAACATTTATTGGATATTGGAATCAAAGTGAGCACCTAGATCATTATACATGGTACTTAGATGAATGTACAGTGATATTCAGCATCTAATACAGCTTGCTTAAATTATAGGCCTACTAGCAGAGCATGGTGGCAAATAACCCCAATTCCAGCACTTAGGAGGCTAAGCTAGGAGGATCTCTGTGAGTTCGGGGCCAGCCTAGGGCTACAGAGTGAGTTCCAAATCAATCCGGACTATAGTAAGATGCTGCAATGAAAAACAAAATTATAGGCCTACTGGTATTTCACCTTGTGTGGGCTCAGGGAGCTGGTTAATGATGACCTGGAGCAGGTGCAGGACTGGAGCCTTTCAATGTTTTACTTCTTTCAACACTCCTGGTGTTATAAACAATTAAGGACGTCAACCCATTCCTTCCTGAATTGCCTGATAAACATGGGTTTCACAAGGCTTCATGGGAACCCACAAATTCTTAAGGCTTTGAAGCAACTCAGCAGGACCAAGGGTGAACCACAACAACCACAACTTAAATTAATTTTTCAGTTAGCATGCAAAGTAATGGATTTTCATACATATGTATCATTATACATTGTTCTTATTCACACACCCACTGCTCTCCCTCATTCTTCATCCTCCTCTTGATCACTCCCTCCTTCCTCACAAGTGGTCCTATTTCTGCTTTCTTATCACATACATTCCATTACCCTCCCTTATTCCCCCCCTTAAACCATCTCTTCTTTCCTTTTCATAGTCTCTTTCTACACAACACACACACACACACACACACACACACACACCTATGTCTGATTGTATAACTCAGTTGATACAGTCTCCTCTGCACGTGAATACATGAAATATTGAATTTGATCACTAGTACCACATAAAAATTGAAATCTAGAGTCTGCATTTGAGAGTAAATATTCAATATTTGTCTTTCTGAGTCACGTTTATTTTGCTTAACATGATAATCTCCATTTACATCCATTTTTCTGCAAATACATGAATTTTATTCTTTTCTATAGCTGAATAAAATTCCACTGGGTATATGTAGTACATTTTCTTTATTCACTCATCAGTTGATGGGCATCTAGGTTGGTCTTGGTTATTGAGAGTAGTGCAGCAACAAACTTGGACGGGCTAGTATCTGTGGTTTTCTTAAGGTATTATTCCATACCTGCGAGCATTTACTTTTGTGAAGAAATCTGGTGCTGAATATTTTTTCTAATTTAGACATTTTTGTCAATTCTGTCTTCTTGAATTTAAGATTTTTACTTTTGGGCTGGGCGTGGTGGCACACGCCTTTAATCCCAGCACTCGGGAGGCAGAGGTAGGAGGATCGCCGAGAGTTCAAGGCCACCCTGAGACTACATAGTTAATTCCAGGTCAGCCTGGACCAGAGTGAGACCCTACCTCGAAAAACCAAAAAAAAAAAAAAAAAAAAAAAAAAAAAAGATTTTTACTTTTGTATTGTTTTAAAAACATACCATAAAACATGTTTATGTTTTGGGTTTTTTTGTTTTGTTTTTGTTTTTGTTTTTTGGTTTTTTTGCTACAGTCAAATCTCTAGCTCAGGGAAATTAGCGTCTAAAAAACTTTTAACTCCCCTGCCCTCTCTCCTGCTCTGCATCCGAATTAGTGCTACACACAAATTATTTGCCTCAAGCGTGTCCCTGCTATTTTACTAATCTCAATCAACTTTTTTCATCATTTTCCAAGTTTCTAAGTGAATTCTAAAAAATCTCTGGTGAAACTGAAGAGATTATCTTCACTGCTTTGGCACATTCTGAATTCTACAATCATGTTTTCATTAAAAGCAGTATTTCGGGGCTGGAGGGATGGCTTAGAGGTTAAGGCATTTGCCTGCAAAGCCAAAGGACCCAGATGCACAAAGGGGCACATGTGTCTGCGGTTTATTTGCAGTGGCTAGAGGCCCTGGCGTGCCCATCTGCTTTCCCTCCCTCCCTCCCTCCTTCTTTGACAGAGAAAGAGGGAGGGAAGGAAAGAGTATGGGAAGGAAGGAAGGGAGGGAGGGAGGAACAGAGGGAGGGGAAGGGAAGAAAAAAAAATTTTTTTAAAAGGTAGTATTTCCTGCCTCTTTTTACAGCTGCAGCAGCCTCTCAACTCATGTTCTGAATACAAATAAGGAATAACCTTAAATTTCTACCTGTTCCTTGAAATAAGACCTCTCACAAAGAGACATTGACCTTTTCCAGTTTGATTTCCACGTGAGTTCTACCAAACACTCATTCATTTTCTCTCTGCTGATCCTGGTCGAGTCTGGTCCAGAAATGGAGAGTTGAAATGGACTAAGCTGGAGGAGCCTCTGCTCAGACTTCCCAATCTTACATGAAGAGAGGAGCAAGCACAGCT
Organism: Orientallactaga sibirica; assembly: GCA_036365145.1. Classification (NCBI taxonomy): domain Eukaryota; kingdom Metazoa; phylum Chordata; class Mammalia; order Rodentia; family Dipodidae; genus Orientallactaga; species Orientallactaga sibirica. The sequence goes on along the minus strand of JAEOAD010000029.1, from coordinate 16,396,312 downwards.
GTGCTGAGCTTTCATTCCTACCAGCTGCTCCCAAGAGGATCGTCAGAGACTTGTCCTTCTGCAGTCATGAGCATTGCTGTCTCCAGCTGTTCCAGCCAGTGGGGACTGGGCGTCCACTTCTCAGCTGTCATCTTCATACCCTGATGCCTACTGTCTATCCTAAAGCTGAAAGAAGGTTCAAGGTCTATCTTTACTATTTTCTCAGTTCTACACAGTTCCCTCTGCAGCCTCCTGTAACAAAGCAGGTCCCAGGTGTTCTTCTTACTGATAAATCCTCCATTAGTGGACTTTAAGTAGCTCATACTCTAAAGAAATTTGTTCTAGGGCTGAAGGGATGGCTTAGCGGTTAAGGTATTTGCCTGCAAAGCCCAAGGACCCAGGTTTAATTCCCTAGAACCCATGTTAGCCAGACGCACAAGGGAGCACACATCTTGAGTTCGTTTGCAGTGGCTGGAGGCCCTGGCGTGCCCATTCTCTCCCTCTCTCCCTCTTTCTCTGTCAAATAAATAAATAAAAATAAATTTTTTCTTTAGAAAGAAATTTGTTCTGGCTAGTGAATGGTACCCTGTAGTCACTTCCATTTCTTTTAACATCAGAGACCAACTCAGATGTAGGACTTAACTGTATTGAGCTTAAACTAGAGTATTACCTCTAAATTGTGAATTAATTTTTTTATTTCCAATGGATAGCATAACAAAATAACAGTTTTAGGAGCTTCTCATTTATCTAGTCAATGTGTCTATTCTAATAGTACTTAAAATTATTTATTCCTAAGAGAACAATCAGATCATGTATCAATAATGGTTTCATCTCCATCTTGGTAGTGGTAAGAGCTCTTACTTCTGTCTCATGTTGTACTGCAGTGAACAAAAGGCTCACAGTGCTGGACTCTGTTGATTTTATTAACTTTTTTGCTTTTCTATGACTGTTCCAGTACTTTACCACTAAGGAGATTTGTGGTTACTGGTCTCACAATGTCTTCTCACAATGTCAGAAGCTTTCTTGAGAAACTGCTTCTCAATATTCATATATCTAATTACTTTAAAATCCTTCTGTTCCTGCTGTAATAAAGATTTTTATCAGAATATGTCAGCATTGGTTAGGGAAAGTTTTCGGGCATGTGTGTGTGTGCACGTTTACATTTGCCTGTGAGTGCACTTGCACATGTGTGCAAGTGCATTTGGAGGCCAGAAGTTGACAGTGGGCATCTTCTTTGATTGCTCTCTTTACTTGATTTAAATGTCCCTCATTTCAACTAAGAACTTGCCAATTTAGCTAGTCTAACTAGCTTGCTCCCAGGGAGCTCTGTCTCCTGAGTGCAAGGATTACAAGATGGCCACCACACTCACTCAGCAAACCACTATATCCACGAGCCATCTCCTGAACACCCTCTCCCACTAAGAAACATATTTTTAATATATCCCGCCATTGAAAGTTGTCATTCAATCCCTGCGATTCTTGGATAAATGTGTTGGCCCTGGTATGCTATGCATTAAATATATTAACTAGCTAGATATATTGAAACTGTTTATATCAATATTGGAAAGTAATATTTGGTGTTTTGTAGTATTTTTTCAGGCTTTGGTATTAAGTTCAGGAACACTTTAAAGATTGGCCTAGCTTTCTTACAAGGCCTGAAGGCCCAGTTTCAATTCCCCAGTGCTCACCTTAAACCAGATGCACAAAGTGGCTCATGTGTCTTGAGTTCATTTGCAGTGACAAGAGCACTCATTTAATCTTTCTCTATAAAAAATAAATAAATAAATTTTAAAATAAATAAATGAAAGAAAAACTGGCCTAGTCTTCTGAAATATTACTGGAATTAGTAAGGGAACTCATCCACAAAACCAGGTGGCCCAAGAGCATTTCATGAGAGGAATTCTACAATATGTTTTTGTCCCATTGTGGTAACTTTTATTAGTTTTGTTGCTTTTTCAATTAGTTGAGTGTATACTTCGTAAAAAAATCAATTTCACCATCACATTTCATTTTTAAAATAAACTATTTTATATCATTTTTATAAATTTAATTTCAATTTCTTTGTTCTTATTCCAAAAATTCCTACCAAAGGTTTTTCTTTATAAATTTTACTAAAGTTCCTCAAATAGCTTTGCTTAAATTTTTAGTCTTCTCTCTCATTTTTTTTTTCTTCAGTGAGTAAATGAACATTTTCTAGATTTCTGAGTTTAGTGCGTTGTTCATTTATTTGGTTTTGCAAACAGTGAAAACATCTACCAGTAAAATCTAATTTGTTTCCATTCCAGAAGCATGGGTCATGTGCTTTCCAATTATTTGCCTTAATTAACTTACTGATTACTAATTGATAGATTTTTTTTAACCCACCAGAAATTTGCATTTTTAAGGCCAAGGCATTTAATATCCTTCCTGTCTTTCCTCGTTTTTTTCTTTCCTTCCTTTCTTCCTTAAACTTCCATGAACTATCATATGCACCAATGATCACCTCTTAGAAACTTATTACAGTGCTGTCTGTGATCTAAATAGACACTTGAAAGGACAAGGCATTCTGTACAAATAAGAGTCAAGGTTTCATGGTCTTACAAATTCTTTTCTTCAAATTGTTTTTTCATAGACGTTCAATGACTTATCCAGTCATAAAGAAACAGAAATGTCTTACAATCTGCCAATGTTATGAGATTTCAGCGAAGTTCTTTTTTCATTTCTAAAAGATTTTGCTTTATGTCTGCTAACGCTATTGTGTTTACATTCATTAGGGATTGTAGCTTTAGCAGTAGAAAATATCTTTATTAAGTACTTATAGTAATACTTCATGTAGGAAAAATAATGATGTCACTGTTATTTGTTTACTTGGCTTCCATCATTTTTTTTGTTCATTTTTTATTGACAACTTCTATACTTACATACACATGATATTTCCCTCTCCTCCCCCCATTCCACTTTAGAACTCCAGTGTCCATCATATGCCCTCCCTCTCTCCATTAGTCTCTCTTTTAATTTGATGTTATCTTTTTCTTCCATTTTGAGGGTCTTGCAAAGGTATTGCTAGGCACTGCAACGTCATGGATATGGAGGCCAATTTCTGTCTGGGCAGTTGCATTGTAAGAAGTTGTACCCTTCCTTTGGCTCTTCCATTCTATCCTCCCCCTCTTCTGCAATGGTCCCTGAGCCTTGGAGGGTGTGACAGAGGTGTTTCAGTGCTGGGCACTCCTCCATCCCTTCTTTTCAGCACTCTGTTGCCTTTTGGGTCATCCCAGTGGTCATCGCCATCTGAAAAGAGAAGCTTCTCTAACCAGAAGTGAGAGTAGCATTAATATGTGAATATGAACATTAAGTGTAGTGCTTTCAGGGCAGTTTGGTGGGAATAATGTATACATTTAGTCAGACAAGAACAGGCTTTATACCCCTAAGGCTCATGCCCTCACCTGCCATAGACGTTTGCTTAGGATTTTCAGTACCAGGTATGTATTCCCTCCCATAGGGGCCTTCAGTCCAATTATGGAGCAGTTGGTTACCCCAAGAGTAGACATGCCACTATTGCACCCGTTCAGTCATTGGGCCTGTATGGTCATCAACAGTGAAAACAGTGGACACTGAATATTCAAGTTTGCCTTCCATCATTTTTAACTTTAGTTTTTCCATATTATTTAGGTTTTCCTACTACTTTGTTGTAGGAATTCCTCTTATACACAGGGTACTTCTGTTATTAGTTTGTAACCTAATTAGAATGAGAACCTAACTTGAATAGGCAAGTTTACCTCTCTATGAATCATTGGTCCACATATAGTTTCTTTGCTGATTTAATTAAATTTTAAGTTATCATATAAAGAAATGGGTTCTATCATGGCATCATTAATGCTATATTTAATCTTTCTTCACCATTTGGTATTCACTTTCTGGCTTTTATTGCTTGCTCCCAGAGAACTCTGTCTCCTGAGTGCAAGGATTACAAGATGGCCACCACACTCACTCAGCAAACCACTATATCCACTGAGCCATCTCCTGAACACCCCTCTCCCATTAAGAAACATATTTTTAATGTAATGTAACTGCAACATAGGGAATATGTTTCTTGAGGGAAAAGCAATCCATCAAGGCAGAGTGACAATCTCATCATGTCATACCCAACACAATGTTTCCAGCATATTTTATTAATACTGATGTTAATTTTTTCAGCTTCATTACAATATAATTCACCAATTAAGTTTCTATATACTCATAGCATAAAACATTTTGTTTAATACACTTACAGTCATTAAATAAATCTAACACCACTTCTCATACTTATTTTTATGCTGGAATATTTACCATCTAGTCTTAGCAATTTTCAATTATATAACAAATTATTGTAAACTATAGTTACCATATTGCATAACCAATCTTTAAAATTCATTCATTCTATCTAGCTAAAACTTTCCCTATTCCCAATGAGTTAAACTCTTAGATTTTGAAATGTTTGTCTTTCTGTGCCCAGCTTATTTCACTCAGGGTAATGTCACCCAGGTTCATCATGTCATTGCAAATGACAGGATTCCCTTCTTTTTAAAGTTAAGTAATATTCCACTGTGTCTATACCACATTTTCTTTATTCATCTTTCTATTAATGTTTGATTGTCTATCTTAGCTATGGTAAATAGTGCTACAGTGAACCTGAGAGATACCTCTTTTAAGCGTCAGTTTTATTTCTTTACACCCAGAATTGGAATTGCTGGATTTTATGGTAGTTTTATCTTTAGTTTTTTGTGAAATCTTTATATTCTTTTCCATAATGGGTGTACTAATTTATAATCATGCCAACAGTGTTCCAGGGTTCCTTTTTCTCCACATTGTCACTAAAATTTACCTTCTGTCTTTTTGGTGATGCTCATGGCCATTCTACCAGATGTGAGGGGGTGCCATGCTGTTCTGATTTATAGTTCCCTGATGATTAGGGTTGCTGAGACCTACCCACATACCCACTGATCCTTCACATCTCTTTTGTGAATTTTCCTTACTGTTACTAATTTCTACCTAATGCTATTGTGGTAAGAAAAAAAACATTTGATCTCATTTCAAGCTTCTTAAATTTGTTTTGATTTGCTTCTTAAAATTGTTATCACTTGTCTTGTGGTCTGCTATTTCATATTGCTTGAAGAGAGTGTGTGTTCTACTCCTACTGAATGGAATTGTCTATAAATTCCACTTAGATACATTTGGTCTAAAGTATGGCTCAAGTCCAATGTTTTCTTATTGATTTTCTGCCTGGATGATCTATCCATTGCTGAAAGATGATTATTAAGTCTCCTATTATTGTTATACTGTTATCTATAGATCCTTTAATAATTATAAATATTTGTTTCATGTGTATGGGTGTTTTCACTATTGGGTTCATATATATTTACAATTGCTACATCCTTTTATCAATACAACTATGACATTATTTCCCTCTTTCATTCTTTCTGACAGAATACTGTTTTCTAGCCTTTCATTTTCAACTTCTGTGTATCCTTAAAGCTAAAGGCAAAGCTGCCTCTTACAAGCAGCCCGTAGTGGATTTTATCTTTTAATTCATTAAACCATACTGTGTCTCTTCCTATCCTTTTGTTTTTCTGAGAGAAGGTCTCACTACCTAGTCCCAATGCCCTGAAGCTTGCTATGGTAGGCTGGCCTCCTGCTCATGATCTTGCTTCCTCAACTTCTCAAGTGCTAAGATTACAGGAATTTTTTAAAATATTTTATTATTTATCTATTTATTTATTTATTTGAGAGAGAGAGATACAGAAATAGGCAGGGGGAGAGAGAGAGAGAATGGGTGCACCAGGGCCTCCAGCCCCTGCAAACGAACTCCAGATGCATGCACCCCCTTGTGCATCTGGCTTACGTGGATCCTGGAGAATCGAGCCTCGAACCGGGGTCCTTAGGCTTCATAGGCAAGCGTTTAACCGCTAAGCCATCTCTCCAGCCCAGGAATTTTTTAATACCCATGGCCACTCGATATCTTTTTATGCCAAATTTAATCCATTTATATTAATGGTCATTGTTTACAGGCAAGAACTTACTGGTGCCATTTCATCATTGTTTTCTGTACTGTTGAAGGGACCATGCTCCATCTTACTCACTTGCTGTCCCCCTCTATAATTGGATAGTTTTCTGAAGTGATATGCTGTGTTCTCTTTTTTCCTTTCTGTTTTGTGTATCCTCTATGTTTTATCCTTTGTGATTACCATTAAGCATACATGAAACATCTCCAAGAAGTCGATTTTAAGATGACAAGAAGTTAGGCTTAAATCTTTTACTCCATCACCTTGCCATTGTCACTCCCCTTCATGTTCATCTTGGTTGCCTAGCTTGAGTTGGTGTGTATCAGATTTGACCACTGTGAAGATTTTTTTACCTTTCTCACATTTTAATCTTGGGAAGGAAATTACTATGCAGAATCATCTTGCATTACTTGAAAGCAGAGTGTATACATAAATTATTTAGAATTCTTTTTGCACTGATTACTTGTGTATCATTCACCGCTGATTCATTTACTTGGTTATTTATCTATTAAGATAATGTATGGGAGCTAGAGAGATGGCTCAGTGCTTAAAGGCACTTAAAGAGCCTGGCAGTATGGGTTTGATTCCCCAATACCCACATAAACCCAGATGCACAAAATGTCTGATGCATCTAGAGTTTGTTTGCAGGGACAAGAGGTCCTGGTGTGCCCATTCTTGCAGTCTCTCTGTGTCCTTACAAATGAATAAATAAGATTTTTTTTAAAAAAAGATAATGTATGGATTTGCAGATACTTATTTTCTACTGAGGGTGTGATATCTTTGGGTTACTCACTTTGTTGTGCAAATTACTCAACCCTTGGTCAATGGATCACTTTCAGACTGTTCCTTTTGACATATCCTATTAGGATGTACACCATACATTATTGTCATCTGGACTTTTGTTTTGTTTTTATTGTGTTGTGCTGTGTTTTGAGCACTGTCCTGCATGGTGGTACTACAAGATGCAATGGGCTCATCTTGCATGTTTCTTTGCCCCAGTCCATTTCTCTAAGGTACCCTGCTTTCTTTCATTGGGAAATGTCCTTAGAAATCAAGATCTGAGCTCTAACTTATTATTGTTATGGTAGATGACTAACACTTTGAAATGTTCTAAGATTTCATATCTAATATGGTCAGCACTGACAGATGTAAACTATACAAACAAAAATGCCTTAGGAGTCTCAAGAAATTTTATTAGTGAAAACTGATCCTGAGATAAAATGGGTTGGAAGCAAATGATTTAGAGATGCTCTCTTTAAAATGTTCCTATTCCACTTTATAATTTGGCTCAAGTAATGTCATTGCCATATTCTTTTGTTTTTCTAATCATGACCACATTTCTAGCTGTATGGCCTCCTTACTTCAAATCATCTTGATTCATCTTGCTTTGTCCTGGAGCATACTTTTTGATAATTTCTTTACACTAAAGATACTTTCTTATACATTAGAAAGTACTTTTCTCTTCCATATGTATGCAAATGGCAGCTAGATTGTGAGAATATTGTATTTCTCTTTTATTATGCATATGTGTGTATTCCTGCCTGAGTGCACATGTGAGCACATGCCTGTGGGGGCCAGAGGACAACCTCAGGTATCATTCTAGGAATATTGTTCACTTCTTTTTTTTTCAAGGTAGGGTCTCACTCTAGCTCAGGCTGAACTGGAATTCACTATGTAGTCTCAGGGCGGCCTCAAACTCACGGCGATCCTCCTACCTCAGCCTTCCAAGTGCTGGGATTAAAGGCACATGCCACCATGCCCAGCAATTGTCCACTCTTTTAAGACATGGTCTCTTATTGGTCTGGAGATTGCCAATTAGACTAATTTGGGTGGCCAGTATGTCACAGGGATCCTCCTCTTCACCTCTCCAGTGCTGGGCTTACAAGAACACATTCCTACACCTAGGATTTTTATAGGGTTCTGGGTACTGAACCCAGGTCCCGTGCTTGTGAGGCAAGCATTTTACCAATGAGTTATCCTCCAGACTTCATGTTTCCTTTTAAGCTCAGCAGAGATTGCTCTTTGTTCATGGAAGTTGAAAGGATTTCTTTTTGTGTGAATAGAACTGAAACCTACTCTCTGCAAATACTTACAGCATTATATGTTCATCACTGTCAGGGCAAGGTATGTTTAGACTTTAAGTACTTTTTCACTCAATTTTACTCTATTATAGTTAAGACTCTTTTGGCCAAAGTAATAAAAAGTAACATGAAAGCCAGGCATGGTGGAAATGCCTTTAATCCCAGGATGTGGGAGGCTGAGATAGGAGAATCGCTGAGTTTGAGGCCAGCCTGTGACTACATAGTGAATTCCAGGTCAGCTGGGCTACAGTGGGATCCTACCTCAAAAAAATAAAAAGAAAAAAAGAAAAAGAAAAAAAAAGAAAGTAACATGGAGTGTATATAGAAGTTAGCTCCTCCTGCATAAACTTAGTGGTTTGCAAAAGCTATTCATTTAGATCATGATTGGGCAATGGTTGGATGGCTGATCTGGTTTGTGCCAGTTCAGCTGTGTTCTGTGGAAATTTCTCATATGTCTGCATTCAGTTGTGGGTCTTCTGGCTGCTAGGCAACCTAAGAAGCCCTCTCGCATACTTAGCACTTAGAAGACTGCCAATGATGGCCACAGGGGTGACTGAGCCATGTGTTTCCTTTCATACAGGCTCCTTCACATATTGGCTGGATTCCAAGGCATCAGGCAAGCCTTGTAGCACCACTTGTTTTACATATGCTAGCAAGCCACCGGCCAAACCCACCAGATGGGAGAAAATATGTACATGAAATCATTTCAGTGGCCAAGGGAACCTGGTATTTATTTCTCAAATACCATTCCAGAATTATGACAGTGGTTTTAACAACATAGACCTAGACCACACTCCCAAAGTAATCTAGAGTACAGCCATGTGGCTTTGGACAAGTCACATCAGTCTCATCTGAAAACTGGTAATAACAAGAATATTGACACCATGAATTATTATATATTCAATTATAGTTAGGTCTCTTTTGGCCAAAGTAATAGAAAGTAACGTGAAGGCAGGGCATGTTAATATTTAGCCCTTAGCACATAGCAGTCATCTAATTTGCTTTCTTTATTGTTATAATTGTTTTTGTTGTTTTAAGTCTTGAAGTATCATCATGAGGAGAACTTATGAAAAAGATACTCAAGTCAGATGTGGTAGCTCATGTCTGTTATACTACTAATCAGGAGACTGAGGCAAAAAGGTTCACAAATTTGAACCTAGACTGGACTACATAGCAAGGCCCCCCTTGACAGTGTGTGAGTCAGTGGTAGTGAGCTTTTCTAGAATACGTGAGACCCTGGATTCAATTCTTAGCACAAGAAAAAAATAAAATAAAGACACTCATTGCAGATTCTTATGTATTACTTTGCTTCTATCATCTTGATATCTTTTAGAAAATCTTTTTATTAATAGACAGCAGATAAAAATCTCTTGAGGCTCTCACTTCTCTCTTTACTTCTTTTTGCTTTTGTGATGTGTGTGTATTCATGTTGATATGTGTATGCATATATATGTGCACATGCATGTGGAAGCCAGAGATTAACATCAGATGTCTTTTATCACTCTTTACCTTATTTTTTGAAATGGGCTTTCTCTGTGAACCTGGAACTCACTGATTTAGCCAGCCTAGATAACCAGAAAGCCTGAGGGACTCTTCTATCTTAGCTCTCTGTTATATTTTTATTCATTTTTATCATTCCTCTGTTCTAAAATATTCTCAGAGGACACTCAAGTTATCTTCTACCTGATTAATCCAATTTTCTTCTTTGTCCGATATGTGATTCACCATTACTTAACTTTTCTTTTTTAATTTTATTTTAGCAACAAAGAGCTGAGAAGATGGCTCAAGCATTAGTATTTGACACACAGCATGAGGTGTTTATTTACATAGAACCCACATGAAAGCTGGGTATGCTGGTACATGCCTGTAGTCCCAGCACTGGGAAGGCAAAGACAGGAGAATACCTGGGGTTTGTTTGCTAGCTAGTCTAGCAAGTCAGAGAACTCCAGGCTCAGCAATCAATCCCATCTCCAAAAACTAAGTGGACAGTAATGGAGGAAGATACCTAACACTGACCTCTGTCCTACACATGAGTACACACACACACACACACACACACACCTGTGCACACAAGTTCATCCACACACACAACACATGCAAAAAGAAAGAAAAGAAAATTTAGCTGCCATGTTTATTACCATGGTTGGCTAGGTAAAGATGTTGTAATTCATTTAATGGAAGTTTCCTTCTGTTTCTTAAAGACCAGAATATGAGCATTTCTGGGCAGAACAATGATCTATTTCAACAATCTCTTTTTTTGCAGTCACCTCTTTCAGAAAATGGTTGTTCATATGACCAAGAATGTTCAGTAAATTCAGAATTGCATTCTTATGAACCACGGAGTCTCTTCATAGTTTACATGAACTTGTCTGGCTTCTTAAAGGGGGAGAGCTATGGTTCCTTGGCATGATTTATCAATTCATGCATTCACCTAGAAAATATGTGTGAACCTTTATAGCAAGTGCTAGGCTTGACATAAAACCATGACCAACGTGTTCTCAAAGTTGTGAAAATCTACAAGGTGATCAGGGATAAAACAAGTATGTAGACACTACGAGAATCAGTCCATAGGGTCCAAGAGCACAAAGAGGGGCATTCCGATCTTAGCTCAGAATTGTGACATTTTCAACACACAACCAAGTCATCAGCTGTGTAAGATAGAGTGTAGACCAGAAAGTATACAATGGAAGAAAGAATTTCATGGTAGCATTGACTGTGCACAAAAGTTTAAAATAGATTCTAGGCTATATTTAAGAAACTAAATTTTAAAATGATAATAGCTAATGTTCATTAATCACAGTATTGGTCAGTCTTCTTTGTCAACTTGACTGGGTTAAGAAATGCCTAGGCCTTCAGGCATGACTGAATCATACCTTTAAGAGGGCTCATAAGGCCTTTTTAAGGGAGAACTGACTGAGGGGGGAAAGATCCTTCCTGAATGTGAGCAACATCACCCATGAGCTATGTTCCTGAGCTGAATAAAAACAGAGAAAAGAGGAATGCAGTTACATGCCAGGATTTCTCCTTTCTCTGCTTCCTGGTCTGCCTAAATGTGAGCAAGCAACCTCACACTCCTGCTGCTATGAACCCAGCCACTCCCACCACCGTGCTTGTCTTGCCATGATGGACCATACCCACAAACCATGAGTCCAAATAAACCCTTCCTCCCTCAAGCTGCTTCTTAACAATGAGAACAATGAGAAACATAACTAATACAAGCCCTTATGAGTTCCAGGCACTCTGCCAATGACTATACCTGCATCGGCTCTTTTCATCCTCTCAGCAACTCAGCGGGGTAGATTCCTCAGTAATAAAACTAAACGTGTGTGTGTGTGTGTGTGTGTGTGCATGAGCTATGGAACATGTATGTGTGGCATATGCACATGTGTGTGCAGCATATGTATGCCACACACACACACACACACACACACACACACACACTTTATACACATTCAGAGGCCAAAGAAAGACATTCAACTGTCCTTCTCTATCACTCTTCTGCCTTATTTCCTTGAGACAATGAATGTCTCTTACTGGACCCAGAGCTCAAGGCACTTTTTTTTAAAGCTTTTTTTTATTTTTATAATATTTATTTATTATAGACAGAGAGAGAGTGAGAGCAAGAGAGAGAGAAAAAATGAGAATGGGCACACCAGGGCCTCTAGCCACTGCAAACAAACTCCAGACGCATGCACCACCATGTGCATCTGGCTTATGTGGGACCTAGAGAATTGAACCAGGGTCCTTAGGCTTTGCAGGCATGCGCCTTAACTGCTAAGCCTTCTCTCCAGCCCTCAAGGCACTTTTCAATTAGACTGGCTGACCAGTGAGCTCCATGATCCTTCTGTCTCTGTCCCACTCAGAGTGAGGATACATGCTTGGCTTTTTAAAAACATGTGAGCTAGGGATCAAACTTAGATCATCATTCTTACACAGCAAGCATTCTTACCTACTTGACCACCCAGACCCCCAAATGAAATTCTGAACCAAGGAAGTCTCATCTGGGAGCTCATTCATTAGTACTACCTCATCGTGCATCTCTAAACTAACTCAGCACGGTTGTATGGTGTGTGTGTGTGTGTGTGTGTGTGTGTGTGTGTGTGTGTGTGTGTTAGGTGAGGCAAAATAGAACAGAAGTTGGTACAGAAGTATCAATGTGGAGATAAAGAGTTCAGGAGCCCTTTTGGTTTAGCTTTGCCTTGAGTGGAAGAACAAGGGCAGCATGATGGTCATGAGATGCCTACAATGAGTGGACATATGAGTACAGCTCACGAGTGAGGCATGAGGTAGAGATAATGAAAGGTGAATCAGGAGTTCATAGATGGACTTACAACCTTGGGAACAGACAAGTCACCTGGAAAGAACTGACTAAGGAGAGTCAAAAGGAATTTGACTCAGCAAAGGGGCTGTGAGTCAGAGTACAGCCAGGGAGAAGGGAAAATGATGAGTGTGCCACAACAGATGGAAGAAAGGGTCCCAGGAGTTTAATGTCAGTTAAGCTCGCTGTGCATGAAGAACTAACTAAAGGGTCTGTCAACAACTACCTTAATGCTTTCTGAAGCCATTTGGTTCTTGTCTAGTGACCTAAAGACATTGCACTAGTTACTTTACTCATTGCTGTGACCAAATACCTGATAAGAAGCAGCTTAAGGAAGGAAAAGGCTTACAGTTCCAGGGGCATAGTCCATCACATCCAGAAAGGTTTACTGTCAGGAGCAGGAGGCCAGCTGGTCACATTGCATCCACAGACAGGAAGCAGAGGCAAATAGGAAATGGGGCCAGGTTACAAAGCCTGAAGGCCAAACCCATCACCCACTTCCTCCTGAGGCACACAACCTTCGAAAGGATCCATAGCCTTCCAAAACAGCTCCATCAGCTGGGAAACACATCTTCAAACACATGAACCTATGGGGACATTTCACATTCAAACAACAGCAGACCTCTCTCTAAGCTCCAGCTCTTAAAGGGCCACCTTTCCTAATATGGCCCACATGGATGACCAAGTTTCCAACTCATGAACCCTCAGGGTACATGCTTAATCTATATTCAAAACAGCACAGATGGGATGCTTGAAATCTGCATCTCAAAAGCAGTAAACACTCTAGGTGTGACCAGGGAGCAGAGAAATGGGAGAGGAGTCTGAGCACCAAGAGGCCCATGTGCCAGGCAGGTTTCCTTGGAGATAATGAAGTCACTGAGATGAGATGGAGGTTGGATTGGAGAGGGGGAATTTGAGCCAAATCTAAAGTCCTCAGGGAGTAGGTGACAGTGACCAGGAGGTTGGAAGGTGGCAGCAGCAAGAAAAAGAGATAATGTCGCTTGATGTGCGCCCTTCAAAGCGATAGTATTAGATAGGATAGAAGGAGGAACTAAATGAGTAGGGGCACCAAAGAGCAGTCTTCCCCACGTGCTGAGAAGAATAATGTAGAGCCTTTGTTAGTACAGAGAATCGAGGCTAAAGGGAGCAGGGGAGCAGGGGAGCAGCTGGCACTCTGTTATGGAGAAGTAGCCTTTCTGAAACTCAGAGCATAGGTAGTAGTTTACGTGACACAAGATAGGAGTTCAATAGCAGAGCATGGGAGTTTGAGAGGAAAATGGGAGAGACTATGTAGTAATGGGACAAACCCAGAAAAAGAGAGATGAGAATCCTAACAAAACCCATGCATGGTGCTGAGCAAGACTAAGGCATACATGGGTTTTGGATCTGAATCTTAGAAGTCTTTTAACAGATGAGAATCACTGTTTGGCTCTGTAGACCCTGAGGACTGGCCAGAGTATGACAGCCACTCCTAGGAGGTTCCTTCCATGTTTCCCATGGGACATCAGCCCCCTCAGGCTTCCACAAAAAAATATCTTTGGAGGAACTTCCCCTTACACATGAGAATTCGAGGAACCTGATTCGCAGAACCCATGTTGAAATGCCAGGTATGGTGGTGCATCCCTGTCATCACAGCAGTAGGGATGCAGAGGCAGCATGGATCACTAAAGTTCCTTGGCCAGCCAGTCTAGCCTACTTGAAGAGTTTCATGCCAATAAGAGACCTGGACTTAAAAAAGGTGTATGATGTTCCTGATGATAACACCCAAGATTGTTGTTTGGCCTACACACACTCACATCACACACGTGTGTGTGTGTGCCTACATGTACATGTATACTCACAAATATGCATAAAAATATTTCTAGGAGATCTGAGGATATTTGCTGAAGTAAATGACATCAAGAATTGAAAATAGAAACCAGAGGTGGTAGTGCATGCCAGTAGTACCAACATTCAGGAAGCTGAAGCACGAGGATTGTTCTGAGTTCTAGACCAGCCTGCACTACAGTATGAGACTGTCTCAGAAAAACAGCAGGGAGAGTAACAAGCTCAAGATGCCAGGATGTGGTCATGTTCAATTACTCACTAGAATGTCATACAGCTGCTAAATTGCTTAGGATAAATTCAGTAACAAAAGGACATGCAGTGATACAACTGTAGAACGGTGATGACCACTACATGATACTAAACACGGAAAGCTATCTGAGCATTGACTTTTCTCTTTTGAAAGTGGAGTATATCAAATTACTAGCTTTCCTGTGGTGATGATCCTCGTTCTTTCTCTCCGTCTGCATTCTGCCCTGCAGGCCTGTGGTGTGCAAGTGTTCTATAGCATGCACACTATTTTTCAGCAGGATGTGCAGTGTGTTCAGCAGCTGCCAGCTCCAGATTTCAAGAGCCAACTATACACATCTCTTTTCAGCTCCACATTCAGTGGTGTCACATTCTAGCTTGAAATTGAAATTGGCAGAAGGGTTTATGCCACAGCATGCTACAAATCAGTGGCTTTTCTTTGCAGGGAGGCAGGTGTTACCAGCATACCATCAGGATGCCTCATTTGTCTTTAACCTGATACAAATCCCCAGAGACAAGAAAAATAACTTGTTTTTGTACCAAGAAACCAACAAAGATCTGGGCATAGTGGTGCACGCCTTTAATCCCAGCACTCTGGAGGCAGAGGTAGAAAGATCACCATAAGTTTGAGGCCACCCTGAGACTACATAGTGAATTCCAGGTCAGCCTGAGCAAGAGTGAGAAAAAAAAAAAAAAAAAAAGAAGAAAAAGAAGAAAGCAACAAAGCTTACCTTTTGAATTTAAGTAGTAATAACTGCGATAATGGGCAATGGTCGGGGCCTGTAGTGGGAAGAATTCCTGAGACTGGCTTAGTGCTTGATAGTCCTCATTAATGTACAAGGATCTGTCAGTGTCAAAACATTTTCTTTAAAAATGCTTATGTGGGGCTAGAGATGGCTTAGAGGTTTAGGCACCAGCCTGCTAAGCCTAAGAACGCCAGTTCCAATCTCCAGGTCCCACGTTTAGCCAGATGCAAAGTGATGCAAGGGTGCAATGCTGCACTCTCCCACAAGGGGGCGCATGCATCTGGAGTTCATTCACAGCAGCTGAGAGGCTGTTGGTGCACCCATCTCTATCTGTTTCTACCCCCCCGTCTCTCTCAAAAAAAATAAAATAAAATAAAAAATGCTTATGTGCATATGTGAGGGGTGCATGTGTGTACAGGTAGGCACATGTGTATATGCATGTGCCAGATGACAACCTCACATATCATCCTCAAAAATGTCATCCACCTCATTTTGAGACAGGTTCTCTCACTGGCCTGGAGTTTACCAATTAGGCTAAACTCTCTGGTCAGCAAGCCCCATAGATTCTCCTGTCGCTACTTCTCCTACACAGGGACCATGCCCAGCATTTTCACATGGGTTTGGGGATTGAACTCTGGTCCCCAGGTTTGTGAGGTAAACACTTTACCAGTTGAGCTATTTCCCTAGCCCCTTTCATAAGATCTAACATGTTGAGGTCTATGATTTTAGTCATTGATGTTTAAAGGCATAGACTGGGTTTCATCATGAATGTGCTGTTTTTCAAGTGAGATGACATTTATGACATGGTTTCAAATAGTCACATACTATGTGGGACAGAAATGGTTTCATCATTTGCAGTAAAAAAAAAAAAAAAAAAAGAAAGAAAGAAATCCCTGAAATAATGGCATTTCTTAAAACCCAGAGTTAGAAGAATCAAAGAACAGTTACTGACCCTTTTCATTTAACTCCCTGGTTGTAAAAAAATAAAAATAACTGACTGCTTCTCCCACAACACATAACCCAGAACCCCATAGGGGATACCTGCAATCCCACTGAGGAGGGTCCCCAAAAGAATGGGGGCAGGGATGAGGGAAAAGAGGGTACCAACACATGATGTATCCATACAAAATATGTTGTTAATAATAATAATAATAAGAGACTGCATTTTTCCAATCCTTAAAATAAAGTAATACTGAGTACCTATTCAAAACAAAAAGCTCCAAATAACTACCTCTAGCTGTTTATTTACCCACAGACATCACACCCACCAAAAAAATAATTGGCTATTTAGCTGTGATCTTCTCATGCAAATGAGCATGAAGCTGTTCTTTTGGAAATGTAGTAAAGAGAAAGATCAAAAACATAACATTAAACTTATAAGGCAAGTATGGTAAGAGACTGACATTTCTCAAGATATAAGAGACAAAGCACAGTACTAACAGCATGGGCATACTGAAATACACAAGAGAGATGGAGCAAAGACTGCGAGGTTATATAGTAAGAATGGGGTTGTGAACCCACGTGGAGGGTTTGTTCCTGGAGCAGGGAAAGATCCCATCTTCCTCAGCAGGGAAGAAGAATACAAGATGTGCAGAAGCATAGACACTCCATGTTTGAACTTCTTAATATTCTCAGTGGAAGAAGAGGCAAGATCATCCACAGGAAGATAGGGCAATGTTTAGAATCTACACACAGTGAATGTGAAAGGGAGGAAGTAAGCCCTGGCTGGCACAGTTCTGTAGCTATGTGCAAATGATACACAAACCCATGAATACTTAGAATCCTATGTAGTTAATAAAGTAACATTCACACATCTTTTTTATAAATTTATCTCTTTGAGTGTGTGTGAGTGCAGGTGTGAGCATGCCACAGCGCATGTGTGGAGGTCAGAAGACACTTCCAAGTCTATCCTCACATATCCACCTCATTTGCGGTTTCTCACTCTGGATTTGAGCTCTGCTTAGTTCATTTGAGGTTTCTTGTTCTGGATCTAGCTCTGACAGTCTTTGCTGTGCTCACCATGAGCTTCCAAGAGATTCTCCTGTCTCTCCCTCCCATCTCACCATCACATCAACATGTTGGGATTATAGAAGCCTACCACAGCTTCCAGATTTTTAGGTGAGGTCTGGGGTTTGAATTTAGGTACTCCTGCTTGAGCAGCAAGCACTTTATCCACTAACAGCATCTCCCCAGACCTTCACACATCATATCTCTGTTTATAAAATAGCCTTGTACAGTAGGAAGTTAAATTATTATCTCTACTCTTTTTTTTATTTTTGGAGAGAGAGACAGACAGAGAGAGAGAGGGGAGGGAGACAGATAGAAAATGGGCATGCCTGCAGCCTCTCAGCTGCTGCGAACGAAATCCAGATGCATGCGCCCCCTTGTGGTCAAGTGCAGCATTGCGCCCTTGCGTCACTTTACATCTGGCTAAAGGTGGGACCTGGAGATTGGAACCAGCGTTCTTAGGCTTAGCAGACAGGCGCCTTAACCGCTAAGCCATCTCTCCAGCCCTATCTCTACTCTTAAAGGAAGAAGATAACCCACAGAGATTAAGAAACTTACTCAAATTTATGCCACTAATAGCTGGGTATCCAGGTCCTGCACATCCAAATCGTTTGGCCTTTTACTATACCAAAACACTTTCAAATCTAAATTGCTTTGGAAATTCTGAGAAGCATCTACTGGGTTTGGCTGCTATTCAGGGAGAACTGAGGTATTCTACCTCCTCATCACCCATTCCAATTTAAATGCTATCCTTTCTGCCAGGCATCTCAACCCAACTGTTTCAAGGTATTCAAAGAGTAACCTGGGCAAAAGTATGGCATCCAGTAAAAAGGAGAAGAGAATCAAGGATTTTACAGTCTTCTACTCTCCCCAGTGTCTGGAAAGCTCTGAGCTGTCTGGATGCACATGAGAGGAACTTCACAGATGAGGAGTTCCAGACCTGGTATAGAACCTTCCCCTCACTTGCTGTACTCATCCTTCCTCACCTTGGCCCTAAGACTTGAAAGTTGTCAGGATAGTCATCTGAACAAAATAACCCACACCTTGAGCTCCTATCACAATATTTCACTTTTCATCCACAGTATAAGTCACACTCAGTAAAGACAGTCTTCTGTCTCATAATCAAGAGTTGGGTAATGGAGACTCCAGCTTATAGCAAGTGAGGAATATGTATTAGTTACTTTTTCTCACTGCTATGACAAAATACCTGACAAAAGCAACTCAAGAAAGAAATACTTTCTTTTGGCTCAGTTTGAGGGAATACAGACCATCGTAGCAAGGAAGTTGTGATGATGGATGAATGAGGCAGCTCATGTACCCACAGTCAGGAAGCAGTAAGACATAGATGCTGACTTCCTTTCCCCCTTCTTATTCAGTCTGGGACCCCAATCCATGAGATGATACTGTCCACATTTAGGGTGAATCTTCCCTCTTCAGTGAAATCTCTCTGAAAAAGCCATTGTAGACATGCTTAAAGGTGTTTCTCCTAGGTGATTCCAAATCCAGTCAAGTTAACAATGAAGTTTAAACATCACTGGGTGGACTATCTAGAAGTGATTCTCTCATTTCTGGTTGCCAGAATTCACTCCTAGGGCCCGGCTCACTTCAAAAGAGAACAGTCATGAAGGGTACCTTATGGTTATTAGGGGAGCACCAACTGTCTTGTTTCAGAAGCCCCTATCCTAAGAGAAAGCTGACTTCTTTACCTGTCAGGATCAAGTCCTTCTCTGGCTTGCCCAGATGAATCTATCCATCAGCTCCCACCATTGATCTACCAATGTCACTATCCCTACCACAGCCACTGTTTTCTTCCCTTCTGAAACATCCTCCCACCTTGCTGATCCAACCCCTACCTCCTTCAAAATGCAGACAAACCTCACTCTTTTGTGAGGTGATCCTATTTTACCCACCCTTCAGTGAGTTCTCTCTTCAAATGGGGTGAGGGAGGAGAAGGGAGCAGCCATAATGCTGAGCTCCCTGGTCAGGAGCTGCAAGCCTGACCATGCTGTGGACTGAGTAACAGCTGTGAAATGAAGGCTTGTGTGCAGATGTGCTTCCACTTGGGCATGCACACTCATGGAGAGAGAAGTCACAAGACAGGAAGGGTTGAAATTCAACCACGTGTTGTTCAGCTTCTTGGCCAGGGTGATTCAAACCAGGTACCAGTACCAGTCCCTCTGAAAAGTCCAAGGAACATGACTCCAGACCCTAGGCCTCACGGAACTGACCATACAGCAGCACTCACCATGGTACATCACACAACTCCAGTGTAGTCTGTTTCTGAACACACATGCATACACTGCACCATGCATGCCACACGGCACCAGTGAATGCTGCCTTGAATCACCTCAGCTGAGATTTGAAACATTGTAGGTTATCATTTGCAGTTTTTCAGTTTTTTTATCTTATAGAAACATAATGGTTTAATTTATAGAAAACAAAGACTTTTAATATTTTCCTATCATTATTCCTCAACACATAAGCATCAAATTAGTTTATCTTTGAATTGTATTTTGTTGGCCTGTTTGATTTTAAAAATTACTGTTTCAGTGAGCTGGGGAGATTGTCCAGTGGTTAAAGTCACTTGCTTTCAAAGCCTGCTGGGCTGGGTTCAATTCCTCAGTACCCACATAAAGCCAGATATACAAACAGGTACATGTATCTGGAGTCCATTTCCAGTGGGAAGAGGCCCTGGCATGCCTATATTCTTTCTCTCCACACCCCCCCCCACCGGCAAATAAATAAATTTTAAAATAAAAATTACTTTTTCAGTTGCTGACTTGAGTTCCATTAAAAAAATCAATAAGTGAATTTTGGCTTGGAATTAGCACAGAATTTAGAAAATGGCCCTAAATGTACATCTGCCATTTTGTACTATGTATTTATGAGAAGTGGTTTTCTCAGCATTGACAACTACAAAATCAAAATATCAATTTTCTCTGGAAAATATTGAAAATTCTCTGTGTCCTTTAGTATCAAATACTCAGCCAAGATGTAATTCTTTACATAAAAATAAACAAATACATCCATATCATTGGGATATAAATTTGGCTTTCATTTATAACAAATGACAAAATTATTTGTATGCCAAAGAATGGTTCTAAAGTAAATGTATTGTTATTTATTATCAATAAGTGTTTGATTTGTGCCCTTACTTTATATATACCTGAGGTCTTGCAGAACTGTCTTGGGTGAAAAGGGATATCAAGTGGTATAAGTTTCAGAAGCCTTGACTGAGAAAATTCAGGATTTGTCTTCTCCTTGCAGCATCCATGAACTAAATCAGCACCAACAACATGGCCATCATCAACCACAGATATGTCTCAGGAGCTATTTTCAGGGCTTGAGAGATGGCTTAGAGGTTAAAGGCACTTTTTTGCAAAGCCTGTGGCCTAGATTTGATTCCCAGTACCCATGCAAAGTCAGATGCACAAAGTTGTGAAAAATGTCTGAATTTTGTATGCAGGATCATGAGGACCTTGCATATCCACTCCAATAAATAAATAAATAATAAAATAGTTGGTTTTTTAAGAAGCTATTTCCATGTGGTGTTGCCTTCACATGGTATGATTTAAAAAACAAATAGCCCTGAAAGAATGATGTCAAGAGGAAACACTGGTGTTTGGAGTTAGAAGACTGAGTCTTGTCCTAGTTTTGCTCTGCATTTCTGTTTCTTGTGGTTGAGAGTCTTTTTCATAAGATCGTTTCTAATGTTCCAGGATTATAAAGCAAAAATGCTCATCTCTTGTTATCCAAATTCAGCTAGTAAGGGGAAATAATGAGATTGCAAACTTAATAATTAAAAGTATAGACTACATTGTTATTTTTATTCATGTTTATATACCTGTATGTGTGTGCATGTTAATGCATATGTGAGTGCATGTGCTTGTGTCTCTAACCAGCAAAATCTTAAATTTACTGAGGGTGCATCAGGTGCAGTCTGATCCAAGTTTACTGATGGAGAAAATCTAGCAAAGAGAGCAAAGCATCAGCTGTCACTGGCAAGCCCCTTGGTTTGTTCTGTTGCCTAGCTCCCAATGCCTGAGATCTGCAAGGTCTTCCAAAGATGAAAAATTTAAATCATTAGTGTTCAGGGAAAGTCAGTTTAGGGAAGTGTAAGTCAGACAGAAAGAAGAAAAATCACTATTAGATATCCTTAGGGTGTCATAAATTGTAAAATAGCAAATGGCAATGCAACCCTTCTACCTCATCCATCTCCTTCTTTGCTCTCACTTAAACACTCATCCTGCCTTGTCTGCATTTGTACATGAGTTATAACTCCTGGAAGCATTAGAAATTAATTTTGTTTACCACACATGCAATAACTTTGCTTGTGGGTAACTAGGACCATTTGAAGATACTTGCCATGGATTTTCTTGTTTTGATAAGTTGAATACCATCTCTCCATTCCTCTGTAACTCCAGACAGCTTCCATATACTTCTTCCAGACATATTTGGCTACCAATGAATTCTCTAGAAAAAGCTCATCACACTGATACTGTGTTCAGAGGGCTTGTCTACAATGGGGAGTGCTGGTCAGTGAGAACCCTGTGGGTCAGCCCAGACAGCAGGTTCTGCTCCTCTAGGAAGGCAGTTATAGTAGAGCTCTCCTCACTTGCTCCAAGGAGCTGTTACAGAGAGTCACTGTGAGAGTTCAGTGGTTCTCCAGGTATTCAGTATGCACCAACCAGTGTCAGGTGGTAGGTGAGCTATAGTAAGAGAATACAATTGGTTCCACATAGCAAGTCTTAGAGCTGAGCAAGAAAATTGAGCAGATCATTGTTCTTGAGTTTTGAAATGCAATTCAAAGTTCATGACAGATTATTTATTATATCTAGGTCTGTATTCATGACAAACAATTTTTTTAAGAAGCTATTTTCATGTGGTATTTTCTTTACATGGTATGATTTTTTAAAAAAAAATATCCCTGAAAGCATGATGTCAAAAGAAAACTATAACAGGAGCCTGGGGAGATGGCTTAGTAGACAGCACTTCTCACACAAATGTGAGTGCCTGGGTTCAGATGCCCAGATACCAAGTAAAAGAAGCAAAAGGCAGAAGCTGTGAGACAGGCTCTGTGACCCTATCTCACTGAAGACGAGACAGGAGAATCCACTGTGGGACAGGCTCTGTGATCCCATCTCACCACGGAGGAGATGGAAGAATCCACTGGAAGCTCATACAGGAGGGGACAGAGCAAACAGCACTGTGACCAAACACAGATCCTGCTTCAAATGAGATGGAAGGCAAGGAGTGACAACTAAAAGTTGTCCTTTGACCTCCACACCCATGCCTTGGCATGAGCACACCCATGCTCACACACAAACAAAGAAGATCAAGACCATTCTAAAGGGGACACAGGCTTTATAATTGAATGGACTCAAGGCAGAATTCCTGTCCTATCTCATTAACAGTCACTTAAGCAAGTTGTTTTGTTTTGAGTTTTTGTTGTTTTAGTTCAAGTTGTTTTGTCAATGGTTTTTAATTTTAGTTTTCCTCATCTATAAATGGTCAAAATAGTTCCTTCCTACAAGATTGTTGTGAAGTTTATAAATGACACAGTTGAAGGATCTGTCATTATAATTGGATATAGGTCATACTATGAAACTGGATCTGATTTCTAGCAATATGAAATATGAAGTGTTCTGGAATGCTCTGTAATTCAATTCCTTGTCTACAAAATAAAGAAACTGTAATACTAAGTGGGTGAATAATACCCCCAAATTACCATCAACTTTGTCAGTGAGGAGTAGTTCAGTGAGATTTTAGCTTTGTTTGATTTTTGACATCAAAATACATAAGAAATAGAAGATAGCAAAAAATGTTAATGATCCTGTCATGCACCACAATGTGTGGGCTCAACAAGTTGCACCATAAGTACTCAAGAGGAGGTAGAACAGACACAAATCAGAACCTAGAAGGAAAGTTAGGGCTTGCTTGAATAGTAAAGGCATGATAGATTTCTAATGGATGGAGGGAGGTGACAACATTTTTCGGACAATGTAAACAGTATAGGAGACAGCTAGATCACCTCATTTCCACATTGTGACCAAGGGCAGTCCTATCATAAGGAGTCCACTTATAATAAGCACTGGTCATTTGTCACACTTCTGAACTTGGATCATACACTGCACTCTTCAAGGAGAAGGGTTTTAAGAAGAATGAATGGCCCCACCCTTCCTTGGGAAATTTTTCTCCAAATTCTCTAAAGTTCTAAGATAGGCTGATGATGCAGAGTAGAAATTGAGGATATGGTATCCATTGCTAGCTAATCCTTCTTGATTAGTATATATAAAAACCTAAATGCATCACATATAATAAATGCTTTAATCCTCACAACAACACTGACATTGGTATTGTTATTATCCCTACTTTACATGTAATGAATCTGAGACCAGAGAGATTAAGTAATTTTCCCATAGTCATAGCTGGTTAGTGTTGGAGCCTGATCCTAGAGCCTACTATGTGAAACAATAGATGCTTTAGGACCCAAGTGTGGGTTCAAATCCACCTCAGCCATTTCTAAGATGTATTTTTATTTTTTTACCCAATAATATATACAGGTGGCTATGGCTTTGTGGGATTTTCTTAAGGTTTGCATGAGTAATTGCTTTTATATTCTTTTTCTTCAAGAGGATGCCCTCAATTTTTATAAATGTTATCCAATAAAATTCAAGCCTTCCCTTTATTTGTAACCTTATCTTTTTTGTACAGTTTTAATTGAAAACTCTAATACATGAACATACTATAATTTGATCATATTCCCCTCTCATTACTCTCCCCAGTCCTTCCTCTATCTTGGTGACTCATTCCTTTTGTCCTCCTCCATCCTTTATGTCAGAATGTTGATGGCTCAGAACTGTGTGGTTCTTGTGAGGGTACAGAAAACCACTGTTTATTCATCAGTCAATTTATTTCAAGAGAACAGTGCCCCAAAGTACTCCTTCCCACCTGGTGACTCTGATATTCTCTTCTGCATGTATTCCTCAGTGGTCCCTGAGCTCTGGAAGGTGTGATAGAGATGTCTCCTTTAGTGTTGAACTCTCAACAGCCTCTTATTTTCAGCTTTGATGAGTTTGAGTCTTCTTGGCATATGCCGCTATCTCCATAGAGAAGCTTCTGGGGCTGGCAGTGAGAGCAGCACTTATATTCCTTCTGCCACTTTCTCTAAAGTGTTCTCTAGGCCCTGGCAGGTATGATAGAGATGACTCATCCAGTGCTAAACCTGGGCTTTCTCTTCTCATCATCTTGATGAATCTTGTGTGTCCCTGGTATTCATCCCCATCTGTAAACAAAAGCTTTTCTAACCAAAAGTGAGGACAGCATCAATTAAAGAACATAAACATGTACATTTAGAAGGCTTTCAAACTGGCAGAGCATCTCCATTTATTTCCCTCTAAGGTCTATATCTTTCCAAGCCATGCTTTTGACTTGGTTCTCAGCACCTAGCATGACTTCCCTTCCACTGAGCAGGCCTCAAATCCTATCAGAATGCAGTTGGTTACCCCTCATAACTTAGGTGTTACTGTTGCATCCATGAGCATGCCTGGCTAATTGATTATGTAGCTTACAGGATTCATGGCTTGTTAAGACTGTTGATGACTTTTCTCCCCAGCAGTCAGCATAGAGCTTTCCAGCACTATGATAGCTATTCAACAGGGAGATGCTTCCATTTCAGTTCTAGCTTGATTTCTCAAGGTGACCACACTGTGTGGTGTCTTCAGCAATAGGGTTTTACCATCTGGTTCTGGTGGGTAGCAAAGTGCTTTGGCAATAGAAACCTATCTTGTAAGAACTGAGAAGAGGTCAAGCACTAGAAGGGCATAACCCGTTTGCATATTTAAGACATCATTCTTAGGAGCTGGGAAGGTGGCTCAGTGGGTGAAGTGCTTACCACACAAGAACAATGACCTGAGGCTTATCTGCAGAAGCTATGTAACCTATGTGGCATATGGCTTCAGTCTCAACACTGGGGAGGTGGAAATGGTTGGAACTCTATGAGCCACTAGCCAGCCTATTTAGCCCAGTTGGAGAGCTCCAGGCCAATATGAGACCCTGTCTCAAAAATAAAGTAAGATAAAGATGGATGGCATTCCTGAGAAATAATACCTAAGGTTTTCTTCTGGTCTCCATACAAAGGTGCACTCAGGTGCATGTGCACTCACACATACACATGTACCTGCCCACACATAAACACCTCACACATGCACACTTTTTCTTGGAGAGAGACAGAGAGAGAGGGAGAGGAAGACAGATAGAGATGGGTACGCCAGCAGCCTCTCAGCTGCTGTGAAAGAAATCCAGATGTGTACGCCCCCTTGTGGTCAAGTGCAGCATTGCACCCTTGCATCACTGCATCTGGCTAAACATGGGACCTGGAGATTGGAACCTCTGGAGATTGGAACTGGCATTCTTAGGCTTAGGAGGCAGGCGCCTTAACCACTAAGCCATCTCTCCAGCCCTCCACTAATTTTTTTTTGTAAGTTTAAAACCACCCCTCTCTCATCTAGGCCTCTTATATGCACATCAGCAGAGGTTCTCATGAACAATGATGCTGTAAATAAAGTGATTGACCTCTCATGTTTCACGATAACCTCAGCAGTGTGATTTTCTGTTTCTAGGAGAAAAACCAGGAGGAGCCAAATCAAATGTAGAATTACATATTCGTCAGACTGGAACAGAGTCCTGGGGGAGACAGAGGTGGGGGTGGGGACGGGCAAGTCATTCGCCTGCCTGGAGAAATGGTACTATAGGCAAAGCAGCACAGAGGCATGACCCTCACTGCACAATCAAGGAACTGGAAGGATGCCAGCATTGCTGGAGTGCAATGAGCTAGGAAGTGAAGTAAGAGGCAAGGTCGAAGAGGCCAGTCACATGGACTTCAGCTTCCCTCTGAGTGAGTCTTTCATGGAGGATTCTAAGCAGTAGAAAGATTTGGCTGGACTAGATTTCAACAAAAACACCCTGGATAGAGAGTTGAGATGGTGAAATAAAGGCAGAGGGAGGAGAGTGTGGCAATAATTCTGAAGAAAGACATAAGGCTACTGACAAAAGGAGATGAGATGTGGCCTGATAATTTTGTTTCTTTGTATGCTTTGTTTTTCTTGTGTATGTGTGCATAGTATATATAATGCACACATGTTTGTACATGTGTGAATGCACATGTATATGTGGGGGTGCATACATGAGTGTGTGCATGCATGTAGAAGCCAGAGGATAAGTTCGGGTATCCTTCCTCAGGTACACCATTGAGCTCTTTTTGAGACAGGATCTCTCATTGGCCAAGAACTCACCAGTTAGGCTACACTGGCCAGCAAATCCCACAGATCCACATATCTCTGTCTCCCAGTACTGGGGACACAGATGCATGCCACTACACCCAGTTTTTGACAAAAGATCTGGTTCTTGAAAGATCTTTGGAGACCAAGCAGATTTTTCTAATGACAAAAAGCTTATGTTTATGGAAAAATATCATGCTCTTACCAGTCATGTAAGAGCATGACAGCTGTGATATCTAAGAGATGGAGAACTCCCCCACGTGACTTGGACATTGTCCCAGCCCTGTGTGGATGTAAGAGGGAATGTGTGTTTGCACATGTGTGTGGCTGCATGATGGCTGACTAAATCTGTGCTGTCTTACATGGGTATGGTAAAAACCAGGAACCACTATAAAAGAAAGAAAACTCTTCTGTGCACACTAGAAAGCTTGGTACTCCCCATGGGATACTGCCAAACTAGCAAGAGGGTGAGGGCAGTATGCAGGAAGGTAGGACAGAGAGACACAGGCAGCTAAATCAAATGAGTTGTTGCAAAGAGAGAGGAGATTTCAGGTCCAGGAAAAAGGAAATGTCAGCAAATAAGAAAGATAGCTCAGGCTAAGGGATGAGGGAGAGAGGAGTGACTGGAGGTTCAGGCCTGAAGGGATGCTGTACCTCACATCTTGTCTCCATGTCTGAGCTGGCCTGACATGTAACTGACATGTGTAACCCATCATCACCTCCCTCAGGGTAACTACAACCTAAAGCACGTGGGTCTCCTCATCATGAAGGGAGGAAAAAAGGACAGAGGAGTGTGCTCTTGGCCATGGACCAGGGCAATTGGAACAATCTATAGGAGTGGCAGAATAAA
Organism: Orientallactaga sibirica; assembly: GCA_036365145.1. Classification (NCBI taxonomy): domain Eukaryota; kingdom Metazoa; phylum Chordata; class Mammalia; order Rodentia; family Dipodidae; genus Orientallactaga; species Orientallactaga sibirica. The sequence continues at coordinate 16,368,963 of JAEOAD010000029.1, read as the reverse complement.
TGCATGTGTTCTATCATTCAGCAAATATTTATTGAGTCCCTATTACTAGGGATGCAAAAGTGAACAACACAAGCATTAACCTCTGCTTCCAGCTGCTGAAAACCAAATGGCAGAGAGACCCAAATACTCTTACAGCTATGTAACATTATCAGCTGGGATACACATTCTGAAAGAAAAGCTCAGGCCCCCATGGGACCAAATTTTTATTGAATGGAGGTTTCATGGAAGATGCCCTGAGGAGCTAAGCTTTGAGCTATGAGCAGGGAGGAAAGGGGGACATATTGGAGGCAGAGACCTCAGGAAGTGTTGTATAGCTATTTTGTCTAAATTGAAAAGTTCTTGCCTGAAGATGAGAGGGGCATAAGACTCAGGACACTAAAGACATTTACAAGGTTCAGGAAGCTCAAGGAATTTTCCAGGTTCATGAAGCCCAGAACTATAAGATTCACCTTCTATTTGCCCTTCCCAAAGCTGTGAATAACTGCTGAGGAGAAAGCAGAGCTCCATTGGAATTACCTGCAAGTTATGCTGAGAGTGCCAAGAATGCAGCTTTTGAGAATCATCACTCATAGTAGAGTGGACTTCTTGGGGATGTAAGTCCTTTTTTTTTTATTATTAGTTATGGACATACTCAGTACATAAGCAGCACATGTTGGTACCATCATTTCCCTTATCCCTGCCCCCCTCCAAAAGCACCCTCCTCATTGGGGATGCAGGTCATCCCCATGGGGATTGTGGGTCAGGCATTGTAGGGGCAGCTGTCAGTTATGGAGAAGAGGCAATGTCTCTATGCATAATGTCTCAACTTGTGCCTCTAACAATCTTTCCGCCTCCTTTTCCACAAAATTCCCTAGGCCCTGTTGGGCACTTGTTAAGTCTACTTCAGTGATGGGCTCTTAGGAGCCTCTGGATCTCTCTTACTTTGCTGAAAGAATCACCTTTAAGAGTTTTGAGATGGAGGCTCTCATGTCACTTATGTATAATATCATGTCATTTGCAAATAGGACTAACAACTTCTTCCTTTCCAATTTATATCCCTTTTATTTTTTTCTCCTGTCTTATTGCTTGGGCTAGGATGTCTCGTACTATGTTGAAGAGCAGAGGTGAGAGTGGACACCCCTGATCTCAAGGGGAATTCCTTCAGTCTCTCCCAATTAAGTATTATTGGGCTTTAGGTGCTCTATATATAGCCTTTATTATGTTGAGATATAAACCATCCATGCCTATTCTCTCCAACATTTTGATGATGAAGTGATGTTGTATTTTGTCAAAGGCCTTTATTGCATCTATTGAAATGATCATGTGGTTTTTGTGATTAAGTTTATTTATGTGGTGTATTACATTGATAGATTTCTGTATGTTGAACCAATCCTGCATTCCTAGGGATAAAGCCTACTTGATCAAGGTGGATAATGCTTTTGATATGTTATGGAATTCAATTTGCAAATATTTTTGTTCAGGATCTTTGCATCTAAGTTCATCAGGGATATAGACCTATAATTTTCTTTTCTTGTATCTGTCTGGTTTTGGTATTAGGGTGATGTTAGTTTCATCAAAGGAGTTGGAGAGCTTTCCCTGTTCTCCAATTATGTGGCACAGTTGGGAAAAATTGGTTTCAGTTCTTCCATGAAGGTTTAATAAAATTCAGCTGAGAAGCCATCTGGTCCTGGACTCTTCTTTTGGGGGAGGTTTTTTATTACCTTTTCAATCTCGATGGTTGTGATAGGTTTGTTTAGGAGATTAATCTCTTCTGAGTTTAGTTTTGGTAGGTGTTGAGTGTCTTCAGTGTCTATCTCCTACACTCTTGTGCTGATATCAGGTTTACCAAGAAAGCAGCATGCTTGCAAACTGTTTCTTCTGTCTTGTCTTCCTGTTTTGAGGTTCTGTCCTTCACATGACTGACTCTGTTCTTGAGGGATTCTAGAGAGGTTTGGACTTGTTCAATTTGGTTTGTATTTTCTATTGCGTTTTCCCTCTCTGTTGAGTTGCCTTTTCAAGTGATTTTATGGTTTTCTTAATGCTTCTTATAATTCATCCTTGCATTTATTTATGTCTTCATTGAGCTTAGCCAGCTAATTATTGAGGTCCTCTTCTTTTGGTTCTTCTTCAGATCACTTTACTGTCTTTTCAAGTCTCTCTGTTTTTTTGTTTGTTTGTTTGTTTGTTTGTTTGTTTTTCTATTAGGTCCAACCTAGCATTCACATAATTGTTGGTCTTTTGTTGATTTTCTGCAAGTTCTTCCAATTCTTGGTCAGGATCACATACCTTGTGTCTTCATTTGGGTTTCTGATCCTGTTGTCTCTTCTATGTTTTGATTAGACTTCCTTTATGGTACTAGGCAACCTTGTTGGGGTTCCTTCCATTTGATGTTTTCCATTGTTCCTTTTGTGCTGTGGTCTGCCCATCACGGTGTGGAAATCTTATTTAATTCAGAAGGAAGCTGTACTTTACCCTTGAAGTGTCTTCAGTGATTGTTCCCTTTTATGTTTGACTAGATTAGGCTTTTGATGGCAAGGGGGCCTGTCTGCTTAGTTGGGAGAGTTGGCACAGCCCGGTAGGGATCTGCAGAACGGGTGGTGGGGCAGGGAGAGGAGCCTGCAGACTGCATAGTCTCTGAGGCAGGTGACAGGGCAGGAGGGATGGGATGGTGCTGACCCATTGGCAGGTGGCGGGGCAGAGGGATGAGTTAGTGAGGACCTAGTGGTGGGGAAAAGGAGGAGGAAAGCCACAGAAGGGAGGGAGGAATGAGAGCCAGTTGGTGTGGGGCAAGGTGAGAGGCACCTGGCCCAGACCTGCAGAGTATTCAGGTAGTGCAAGAACAACTGGTCTACAGTGGCTGGGATGGCTGCTTTAGAGGTCTGGGGGTCTAGTGGGCTACCTGACAGTGTGGGAACCAGTGGATTCTTGACTGTGCTCCTCCATGCCCTCCCACTGGAGGTCTGCTAGGACCCGCTGACCCTGGAACCCCACAGATCTTGCCTGGTGTTATCCTGGGAGTTGAAACATGGTTGGGTGGATGCCCTGTAACTGCTTTTCAGTCACCCATGCTTCTCTGTGTAACAAGGTCTTTTTTTTTTTTTTTTTTTTTTTTTTGAGGCAAGCCCTACAGACTGATCTTTTCTTATGAGAGAGAGAGAGAATTGGCATGCAAGGGCCTCCAGCCATTATAATTGAACTCCAGACGAGTGAGCCACCTTGTGTACATGTGCAACCTTGCACATGCATCACCTCATGCATCTGTCTTATGTGAGATCTGGGGAGTCAGACATGGATCCTTAGGCTTTGCAAGCAAGACCCTTAACCACTAAGCCATCTCTCCAGCCCTATAACAAATCTTACCCATGATCCTATACTGCTCCAATGAACTCATTGGTTCACCAAGCTAGACTTGGGTGGAATCCTTTCTTTGAGTTGTCATGGGTGTCTTATCTGGGGTGAAATTGGCCTTGTTCATATCTCCTTCAGCATGGACAGGAGGCTGGAGGCAACAGGACCAACTACACATGGGCAAGAGCAAGCCAGGGAGGACAGCCGGAGCACAAGACAGGGGAGAAGGGGTTCTGAGCTGAAGCTGCAGAAAGACCAGGTCAGACAAAGCTGTACTGGCCACATTGAGGTTCTGTGCATTCACCCATCCATCTCTCACAGGAAGTAGGTTGGCACTTCTAGCTGCAGTAACAAAATGCAAGATAGAGGTCAGCTAGAGAATCAAGAACCTGGGTATGGGCAGTGCAAATTTCATTCCAGCACTAAGAAGAGTGTCTCTTAGAAGGATTTCAAAATAATCCCTGAATGCCTATTTGGCCCAGAGTTCTTCCCAATCTCAAATTCTCTATGCAACTTTATACACAAATAGCAGCTGGGTCATTAGAATCCTCAACCTGCTAGAGCCATGCCAGATGCTAAAACAACAGCTTTGCCATGCATGGTGGCTCAAACCTACAATCCCAGCAGTTGGGAGGCTGAAGTAAGATGATGGCCGTGAGTTCAAGGCCAGAGTGGGCTAAAGTGAAACATTTTTTCAGAAAAGCCCAAAAATCAAAGCATAGCATCAAAAATGTTTTCATGGAATTGAGATGATAACTCAATTTGTAAAGCATTTGCTGTGCAAATATGAGGACCTGAGTTCTAATGCCCACACAATATTCCAGCACTCAAGAGGTGGGGAAGGCAGGTCAAGCTAGCTCCCTAGGGCAAACTAGCTAGCTCTACTGGCTGAATCAGTGAGCTCTGGACTTAAGTGAGAGAACCTCTTTCAGTAAGGTGTAGAGTGATGCAGAAAGACCCAACATTGACCTCTGGCTTCCACACTCATGCACACACATGTCCACACACATGTAAGCACACACACATGAATGCTCACACACTCACAAAAAATATTTTACTTCTTCCAAGGGGATGGAATGGTTCTGTTTACTGAGCCTCCACAGAAGAGATGTGGTTAAGAATGGCAAGGAAGGGGACAGAATGTCCAATTATTTACTATTTTAAAAGTAAAGGAAGGGGGGATCAGTGACAACCTGGAATGCAGCTGGAGAAATGTTGACTAATGCAAAAGGGAATTTAATCACAGATCTCTCCTTGAAGTCGTTTAAAACTGATGGGGCTTCTTAAAGCAAGGCTTTTAATTAGTTTCAATTTGAATTAACACTTCCACAGCCTTCCTCAACAGTTAACCTTGTCACGCATGTGTGGGGAATTATAATGGTTTTTTGCAACCATCTATTAATGGATCTTCCCAATACCCCAGACAGATAAGTACTGTTCTACAGAGGAAGGTTGACAAGGTCTTGTCCCTGGGAGTCCCTAGCAAAGAGCTACTGAGATCTCTTTCCTGGACCTATCACCAAGCTATCTTACTTCATCAGTACAGACCAGCACTGCCCCATGGAAATATAACGCAAGCCATAAATACAAGCTGAATATGGAATTTTTAATTTTATGCTATTTTTAAAAAGTGGAAAAGTTAAATAAATTTGAATTGTATACATTTTTGGACCTAATACATCCCTAGCATTATCATACACTGAGTACAAATATATTAATGAAATATTTTATACTCTTTTGTTGTAAGTGTGTGTTCTGTTTTCAAAATCTAGCATGTGGGGCTGGAGAAAGGGCTTAGCAGCTAAGGCGTTTGCTTGTGAAGCCTAAGGACCCCAGTTTGATTCCCCAGGACCCATGTAAGCCAGATGCACAGGTGGTGCATGCATCTGGAGTTCGTTTGCAGTGGCTAGAGGCCCTGACATACCCATTCTCTTTCTCTCTACCTGCCTCTTCCTCTCTTTCTTTCTGAAATAAATAAATAAAATATTAAAAAAAGATCTAGCATATGTTTTTACAATAGCTCAGTTTGGATTAGCTACATTTCTAGGTTCATCACATGTGGCCTGTGACTACAATACTGAGCCAGATAAGCATACACGGTGATGGAACTTTTACTAGATTGTGAAATTTCTGTACATTACATTTATAGTAACTTTTGGAGATCCCTCTTCCTGAGAAATCTGATGCAATAGTGCCTGAATCTGTCATTGTCATCAGACAGCTGAAGGCCAAATTGGAATTCAACACTCCCTTCCTCTTGAATGTCATTGCTTAGCATCCTTCTTTTTGGCCTTCACCTCAGTCAGTACTTTAGTCCCATCTATGCTTCCCTTGAAGTATTTCTCACATCCATTCTCACCCTCTGGTGCCAGCAGCCTGATCAGCCCTTTCCCTCAAGCATGGACCATGGAATGAGCATTCCAGTCTCTTGCTGCTCAAACTCCTCTGACATGCAAACTCTTGAGAATATAGAGAAACAGACTAGCTGTGTGAAACTGCCCAGTGTCATTCATGCATTCATTCAGTGCACATGTAGCAAATATCCTCTACAGTCCGAGTCTATGCTGGGCCCTTAGAACAATTCACACTTGATAAAATTGGTACCATTTTATCTTCTAACAGAGTCAACTTGACTCAGTGATGATTTAAAACGTTGTTTAACACACACAAATGGATCATGATGTGGACTATAAAATCTTCATGAAGTTTTAAGATGAAACAAGAGACTTCATGTAAATGTCTAGGCTGTATGTGTCATTTAGGACTATGCCCTCGTGTTTCTGCAGGACACACATGCTTAGCTTCACTGTTGCACAAAGTAGCTTTGATGGTAATGTCTAAGAAGTCCAGTAATTGTTTCTCTTCTCCCATTGTCTTTCTTTTCAACCCAAATACACATAACTGTGAGAACAGTCTTGCCAGGCCTTGTTTTATTGCCACTCTGTGCTTACCTACAGAATTCTAGTCTCCAAAACTATTAATTTCACAATTTAACTCTAAACTGGTCAACACCCATTTTAGTAGATTTTCTTAAAATGCTTGTGCATGTTGATGGTCTATACAAAAAGGGGAGTCTATGTAATAAAGAAATCTCAGGACTGGGGAGATAGCTCAATTAGTAAAGTGTTTGTCTCCTCACAAGCATAGCAACCTGAATTTAATCCTCACTGACCATAGAAAAATGTTGGGTGTGGTGGTGCATTTCTGTAATCCCAGCACCAAGAGGCAGAGATAGAAGGATCCTTGGGCTCGCTGGCCAGAGAGTCTTATCTAACTGGTGAACTCCAGACCAATGAGAGTCTATGTCTCAAAAAAAAAAAAAAAAGTGGACAGAATTTCTGAGGGTCACATCTGAAGTTCTCTAGACTACACACACACACACACACACACACACACACACAATAAAAATAATAAAAAGAAATCTGAGAAGGCTCCATGGAGGAAGTATAACATATACGGAGTGAAATGTGAAAACAAAGTAGAAATTTAGCCATGGTGGGAAGCAGAAAAAGTGACTGGGGATGGAAGAAATCAACAATGATTTGCTCCTACGAAATCACTATTTCTGTTATTAACTCCAGGACATTTCCCAGTTATTCATATTAAGGAATTTTTTCCCAACCTTAATGGATATGTCAAGGCAGAAGTCAAATCCCAGGGAGGAAGTCATCTCTGGTGCTTGCAGTTAATTTCAGCAAGAATTAATGTCCTCCCAGCCTTAGCATCCTGGAGTAAGTAATAGTCTTGTCACAACCTCTAGCATAATTAGGGAATAACTGCTTCCTCCAGTGCTATGATCCACCAGCAGATCAGCTTAATTGCTTCAACATCAGCTTCTGACAACCTTCCCTGCACCTTGATGCGCATCAACCTGCCTCGGGTAATGTGGCTGCCCAAGAAGGTTGGGCTTCCCCTTCTCAAAATGACTGCAGCATTCAGGTTTGCCACTAACATTCACAAGCCAGAGCCAGGAGCCCTGACTTAAAACATTCCCAATGTTACAAGTCTAACTAAGATTCAAATAATTAAAATCTTTACAAAATACACTTTAATATTGATCTGAAGCATAAGGTTGAACATATGGAATCCTGGAGTTCTGTATTGGAGCATGTTCCTACAAGACAATGCAACTCTGTGTTCTTAGCCTGCTACACAGAAGTCTCACACATGTATCCTACTTGCAGATGTGCCTTGGCCACCCCTCAGACAGTATGAGCAACACTGTTTACCCTTAGGAAGGCTACCCAGTAGCAGAGGCTCACAATAGCCCCAGAAGAGGCCCCAGGGAATTCTAGGGTCCTTGTACAATAACATAATGAGGAGAGGTGTCTCCTGTGCGCCTGCCAAACACATCTCCTGGGCCCCTAGCTTTTCACCCTATGGAAAGATAAGCCTGGACATAGAAGGGTCTACATGTGGCTCCCATATCACAGGACCAGGACAGGGGCTCTTCTTGCTTAAACAATGAACCCAAGCACTATTATGGTTGGCATATTAAAAACGGAGCTGGCTAAACCAATATGCTCTCTTGATTCAATATATTTTCAGTATGATCTGATTCTCCTTCGTCACTCATATAATGCTTCTCATTCAATTGTAGTTTTCCCCTTGGTGGGCCTGGCTCTTCTTTTGTCTTTCTCCTAGTCCCTGTGGTCTGATGGAATAAGGACTGATGCATTGACTGGCATGCTCATTATACTTGCAGGCTGTTCATCATATGGCCTAGAATTACAGCAGTTTCCCAGTTAACTCTGTGAAGGTGATCCTTCCCTGACTCCTGCTGACTAATTCATACATTCCTACATCATCTCTATTTCTTTACCTGGCCCTGACCAATAGTTTCCTTCTTCCCTAAATCCCCATCCTAGACTTTATGGTTTAGGATATTTTCCTTTCATTTATGTTAACCCATCTGCAATGTTGTAATGATTAAGTGATAACTATATTCACAGCAATAAGACATGGTGCTGTCATAGCCCACCTTCTTTGTCAACTTGACTGAGTTTAAAGTCACCTAGGAGACATAACTCTAGTCATGTCTGGGGTGCTCCCTGAGAGGTTTGCCTGAGGAAGGACGATCCATGCTGAATGTAAAAGGCACCATCTATGGACTGCAGTCCTGTGCTGAACAAAACAGAGTTTCAGTATTCATCTTTTTCTGCTTCCTGATACAGAGCAACCAGTCACTTCTCACTCTACTGCCATGCCTTCTTGCCATGATAAACTATAGCTCCTCAAAACATTAGCCAAAATAAACGCATTGCCCCTTAAACTGTTTTTCTTTGCTTGTGTATTTGGCATGTGTATATGTTCATATGTGTGTGGGCACATGTGTGTGTAAGTGTATGTACACATGTGTGTGGAAGGCAGAGATCAACATCACGTGTCTTCCTCAATTGCTCTCCACCTTATTTTTTAAGACAGTCTTTCACTGTACCTCCAGCTCACCAATTAAGCCAGACTAGCGAGCCAGCAAGCCCCAGGGATCCTCCTGTTTCTGCTTCCCCAGCTCTGGAATTACAGGCACTTGTCACTATACCAAGATTTTACATGATTGCTGGAGATTTGAACTTGGGTCCTCATGTGGCAAGCATTTTACTGAAAAACCATCTCCCCAGCTCCTTGTTGTTAGGTGTTTTGCTTTGTTATATTCTAATTTTTTTTCAGTTTTTTTGCCCCAGCAACCAAAAACAGTAATTGATATGAGTACCTTGTTCCTTCAACTGTCCTAATTGTGTTCACATTGGTTCTCACCATAGATCCTTGTAACAACCCTAGGAAATAGGAAATGCATCTATTAGCTTTGTCTGACAGTATGAAAGGCTAAAACATTCATACAAATAGAATAGATGCTCAAAGGAAGAGATGATGATGATAATGATTATGATGAAGATGGTGGTGTGTGTGTGTGTGTGTGTGTGTGTGTGTGTGTGTGTGTATTTTCATTCACATACTTAGTATTGCTCAGCCTTTGGGGCGCCTTCTCCACAGGATGGAGTAAATAAGTAATACATGGTTCTTCCTTGGCATATTTAAAAGAGACATTCAGTGTTCCAGCTATTTGAAATGTAAATCATGCTCTTATAAATATTTATATGAAGTTAATTAGAAAGTTCTATTTGCATTTCAGTTTCTAGTTTCTGTAAGAATTCGCTTCCTCCCAATCTTAATATCCTGAAGTATAATAGATAGATATCAACCTTTTGCACTTGCTTCCTCCAGTGCTGTGATACGTGGACAGAGCAGCTTAATTACTTCAAATCAGTGGCAACCACCTTCTCTGTACTTTGTGATGCAGCAATACCTCCAAACTGATACACTGCTTAGGAAAAGCTGCTTCTCCACCTGGATGCTGTCTTCCCTCCAGATAATACCAAAGACCATCATGGGTTCCATCTTCCAAAATATTACTAAAATTAGGTAATCCTCCTGAAGAATAATCTCTCAGAGGATGGTTGGAAATGACTCACTGCAGAGGAAGACAAGAAGGCATTCAGTCTAGACATATATTTTGGACTTTTCCGTAGATATAAATAAATCACATTTGAACACAGAAGGTAAAGTCATGAACCTTCCAGAAAAAGAAATAAATATAGAACAATGAAATCAAGAAGGCAGAAATCACAAGGTATTTTTGGCAGCAATTGTCCATATCGTTGGAAATACTGCTAGGAACCACTCACTGGGTTTGGAGTGCATTGAGACAGGTCAGGGCCAGCAGTGGGGAGCAGGTCGGATATTGTGAGTAATGACACTGACTCAACTTCCCAATTAACACTTGTACTTTATCCAACAGGCAGGCACCTAGCATGGAAAGGAGAAATCCAGCAGGAATGGGGAAGATGTTAGAAGAACAGGCTAGTCACAGAGAGACATGCTATGGAGATTTATTGCAGTCACCTCCTCTAGCATGATGCCACTAAAGCAGTAGCTGTGTGCTGAGACTGGAAGGGATGTATTGAACAAAGGAGTGAAACCTGTCAGAAAGAAAGATGTGAGATTATTTTGAGTTGCCTCATGAAAGCACAAAGACCTGAGTTCAGATCCTCAGCATCCATGTAAAAATCTATGCATGATGGTGATATCCATCTATGAGTGCTGGGTTCATTTTCTCTGCCAATTAAAGAATTAAAAGTTTAGGCTGGAGAGATGGCTTAACAGTTAAGGTACTTGACTGCAAAGCCAAAGGACCCAAGTTCAATTCCCCAGGACCCATGTAAGCCAGACGCACAAGGTGGTGCATGTGTCTGGAGTTCATTTGCATTGGCTGGAGGCCATTCTCATTCTCTCTCTCTCTCTTCTTCTTCTCTCTCAAATAAATAAATAAAAATAAAATATTTTACAAGAATTAAAGGGTTGGAGGAGTTTAAAATAATAAAGTTTTCTTCAAAGTAAAAGAAAAGAAAAGATAGAGAACACATGCCTCTGGGAGAAAGGATTCCAGAGCCAGATAGTCCACCACTGCAGTGGAAACTGAACTTTTATCAAATGATGGAAATTCACCCATCCAGAGTCCCTGATTGGTCATCTTAAGGAAAAATGAAGTTGCTGGCTGGTCCATGATGCATCCAGTACTGCATAAGTCCCAGAAAGCCTGTCTAGCCAGCCAGGTGAAAATATTCACTTAGGACAAGAAGAAGGAGGAAGAGGGTCACCTTCTTCATCATCTTGGGTTAGAATACAGCCACCACCACCTACATGTCTGCCCAGCCAATGAAACTGTCTATCTCCTAGTGAAGGTGGTGCATGCTTATAATCCTAGTGCCAGAGAGGTGGAGGTAGGAGAATCCTTGAAATTTGCTGGCCAGCTAGTCCAGTTGAATCAGTGAGTTCTGGGTTCAACTAGAGACTCTGTATTGATAAAATAAGGTAGAGAGCACATTGATGAAGTCACCTAATGTTGATCTCTGACATTCACACATGCATTCATTCACACACATACAAACACACATACACACATGCCTGTATGCCATATGCACACACAAACACATGAATGAAAATGGAATGAAGGCATGTTGCATGGCATCCATGTAAAGATAACTTTAGGACTAGTTCTGTCTGGGAGCTAGTGGTACAGGCTGCTTTGTGTGGGATAGTGAGCTCCTGGCATTCATTGGGAGGATTAGAATATGAACGTTTTAATATGTTCTCTAGAGAGCTGATGAGTGTGTGATTTGACCTCACTGTTAATTGTTTATGGACTTTGAAATTGCTCACAATTTGCCCTATACTTCTGAGAATCTTCAAGATTTGTGACCCAGTAAGTGACTGGTAGAGGGAAGAGGACTTTCTTCAGGGACGTGCAAAGGCAAGTCAACGCACTATGCTAAGCATTGTCCATGCAGCATGATCATCTGAAAAGGAACAAATGAAACCAAGAGCACTTCTGGTTTGAAAACCAGCTCGTTACATGTCCCTTCTGGTGCTGTATGAGGAAGACCATTCATTCCTGTGCAGGTCCCCCACCTAGGGCATGGTTTCATCTCTATGCTTCTCTGTGATGTTAGAAAGACATAAATCATGTGATTGGAGCAAGTTGAGATGGAATTCAGGAAAGGAAACCAAGATGTTGTTGTATATCTTCCCTAGAAAAAGAACATCATAATAGAAAGAGGCAATAATAAAGAGACCAGCCTGATTCTCACAACCTCCCATGAGGAGGGTTGTAACATATCCTCTACTTTATAGGTGCATAAGCTGAGATTTGGAGCATTTGGAGAATTATTTAGTCATGAAATTTAAAAATTAATGCCAGACCCAATACGCCAAGCTCAAATAAGACTGTATATAAGAACCCAAATTAGAGGACTAGGGAAATAGCTCAATTTATAAAGTTCTTGACTTGCAAGCAGGAGGACCTGAGTTCTACCCCCAGAACCCATGTAAAAAGAGGTAGGGATTGTGGCACACACTTGTTATCTCAGTGCTGGGAAGGTGGGAGGTAGATCCCTGGGGCTCACTGGCCAGCCAAGCTAGCCCATGTGAAAAGTTCTAGACCAATGAAAGACCCTATCTCCAAAAAAAAGGTGGGTAGTGCCAGAGATGAATAACACCCAAGGTTGTCCTCTAGCCTCCACACATATGAATGCATGTGCACATATTCCCAGATACATGTGCAAACCCCCACACACACACACATCAAAAATAATATAATCTACAAATAAACTAAATTTTGCATTAGGCACATGCCTTTAATCCCAGCATTTAGGCTTGTTATTCAGATACTGAATATTGTATTCAAACTATGTGAGTAAGCTCTGTACCATTGTTCTTCCCTCCATGGTAGGTCAGAGCTCTTACCTGGGTTTATTCATTCCTTTTATTATTGCTGTGACCAAATCCCTGACAAAAAGCAACATAAGGGAGGAAGAGTTTATTTTGGCCCACAGTTTGAACAGATGCAGTCCATAATGGCAGGGAAGATCTGGTAGCAAGAGTAGCTTGCGGCTGTGGCAGGAGGAGCAGAGGCTGCATACTCACATGTCGGTGGACCAGGAAAGTGAGAGGGGCAGGCATTGGGGCTTGGGTTAGAAAACCGCAAGTCCCACCTTCAGTGACCCTCTTCCTCCAGTGAAGCTCTACCTCCTAAATGGTCCACAACCTCCCAAATCAGCACCACTAACCAAATAGGAGTCTATGGGGAGCATTTCACATTCAAACCACAATACTGGGTGCCCTTAAGGTTTCCCCACACACACACTTCCACCCCTGATCTGTAACATTTTCTTACTCCAATAATAGTAGTCAGCAGTAGAAAAGTGGTTCATTTGGTATTAGGAATTCTAGGTTAAAGGATAGATCCTGACTGGGCATGGTGGCACACACCTTTAACCCCAGTACTCAGGAGGCAGAGGTAGGAGGATCACTGTTAGTTCAAGGCCACCCTAAGACTATATGGTGAATTCCTGGGCTAGAGCAAGACTCTATCTCAAAAAAAAAAAAAAGAACAAATTTTACAGACAGGGCTGTGCAATAGAAGTATGAGTTTACCAGCAATAGGAGTGAGCTTTCCAGGGTGAGTCAGCAATAGAATTTAGCTTTCAAGCATAATCAGCTGTTTATGGAAAGAAAGAGAGGAGCACAGAGCTGAGACTACGTTAAAAGCCTGGAGCTTAGAGAAGAAAAGAAAGAGTTAATGGTTATGAATGGATTATACTCCTACAGACTTTGCTGATACTTTGCTGGGGAAAGACCTAGTCTCACACTCCAAATGTTTCCTTGAATCCTCAGCTGAGAGAGGAAGAACTGAATAGACACTTTAAATGAGTAATCCCATTTGATTCTCATAGCCTCTCATGAGAAGATTTGTGACATAACCTCTACTGTACAGCTTCATAAGCTGAATTCAGAGCACTGGGAAAATAACTTTGGTCATCAAACGTGCTTAACTAGTGTTACTAATCACTCCAGCCCCAGAAACTCAGGCCTGATTCACAGAAAAAAACTCAGAAAATATTTGCTAAGTGGATACAGAAGTGAGTGAACATAAACCTTGACCTGTCGACTCAGATTGTGCCTCGAGATGGTATGCTACGTGTGCCTTGCCAGAATGTTTGTGGATTTGTGTTTCCAGTCGATTGTCAGACATTTGTTGGATTTTCACTCTGTTTCTACTATTTACCAATTCCTTCTCCTTCCCTCCAGCCCCTCTGGAAGCATGAAACCTAACAGAAACAGACATTCCCAGCAGATCCGTGTGACTCTTGAGCGGATTCACCGTAGTGGCTTGCTTATCACAGAAAAAGCACAAACTCTGATGTCAAAGGACTTGAGTCTAACTGCTGTGGACACTACCATTCTAAGTGTCCCCTTTCTAACCCTCTGTTCTCATCAGTACTCAGGAGGTTAAGGGAGGAGGATTACTGTGAGGTCAAGGTCATCTTGGGCCTGCAGTTTGAGTTCCAAGTCAGCCTAGGGTAATGAGAAACCCTGTCTTGAAAAAAATCAATAATTATAGATGGATAATAGGAATTTGTGAGTCATGCAGAATCCAGTAGTCACATGATAAGTGATAGGTAACTTCCTTTTTCCTACTAAATGAAAAAGGCCAATTGAGGGGCTGAGACTATAGCTCAATGGTAGTATCTGCCTAGTATGCTCGAGGTCCCAGGTTCAATTGCCAGCATCCGAAGAAAAACCAGTTGATGGCAGTGCCTCATCAAGACCTAGGGTTCTCAGTTTCTCCCAGGTAAGAACCCAGCCCCACCACCTTAGAGGCAAGGAGGAATGCAGAGATAAGCAGAAGCTTGATCAAGATTGCACTAGTGGGGTGAGGGAGATGGCTCCATAGATAAAGTTCTTGCCATGAAAACTTGAATACCTGAGTTCAGATCCACAAACACCACATAAAAAAGCTGGTCATGGGCTGGAGAGATGGCTTAGTGGTTAAGCACTTGACTGTGAAGCCTAAGGACCCTGGTTTGAGGCTCAGTTCTCCAGGTCCCACGTAAGCCAGATGCACAAGGTGGCACATGTGTCTAGAGTTCATTTGCAGTGGCTGGAGGCCCTGACGTGCCCATTCATTCTCTCTCTCTCTCCCTCTCTCTCTCTCTCTCCCTCCCTCTCTCCCTCCCTCCCTCAAATAAATAAACAAACAAACAAACAAAAAGCTGGTCACTGTTACATCATCTGTAATCCCTGACAAGAAAGCAATCATTATAGAATGTTTCAGGGAACATGGCAGAAACGTCATAAAAATGCAAGAGCCAGTGAACAGGGAGGTGTATATTGAAATGATGTCTTCCTGACATGAAGTAGCTGCTGCCTTCATGACTTCACAGCTACTGTCATTACTTGCTCAAGGCCTGCAATTGTGCCCATCAACAAGCTTTCATGGATGGTGGGAGAGGGTTAAAAAGTATATTAAAGTAGGGCTGGAGAGATGGCTTAGCAGTTAAGGTGTTTGCCTGCAAAGCCAAATTACCCCAGTTTGATTCCCCAGGACCCACGTGAGCCAGGTGCACAAGAGGGTGCATGTGTCTGGAGTTCATTTGCAGTATCTGAAGGCCCTAGCATGCCCATTCTCTCTCTCTCTTTCTCTCTTTATCCCTCATTGACTAGCTGATGAATATATATATATATATATGGGACTAGCTGGAAAGAAGAAGAGGTTCAGTAGTAGGAGTGGAAGGGCAAGAGAAGGTGATGGGGAGGGGACTATGATCAAAATACAGTATATGCATGTATGAAAATTATCAATATTAAAAGTTTTTAAAGGGCTGGAGAGATGGCTTAGCAGTTAAGTCACTTGCCTGTGAAGCTTAAAGGACACATGTTCAACTCTCCAGATCCCATATAAGCCAGATGTACAAGGTGATACAAGCATACAAGGTCACACATATGCACAAGGTGGTGCACGAGTCTGGAGTTCAATTGCAGTGGCTGGAGGCCCTGGAGTGTCAATTCTCTCTCTCTCTCTCTCTCACTCTTGTTCTCTCCTACACTCTTGTTCTCTCTCTCTTTCATATAAAAAACGTTTAAAAAATAAAGATGTGCATGGAAAGAGAAACCACTCAGAGAAGACTTTAAAAGAGAAGGGAGAGGAAAATGGCAGAGACAGGAGAATCAGGCCAAAACTTGCATGCCAGCTAGCCTAGAAAACACAGCAAAGAACAATAAGAGACCCTACCTCAAATGAGGTGAAGGTGAGAACCAATATCAGGAATTTGTACTCTAACCTCCACACATGCACCATGCCACATGCATCCCCTCACTCACACACGTGAACATGCACACACACAATTACACACATACCAGACATACACACACACCAAAAAAAAAAAACCTTGTCATAATGACTGTCAAGACAAGCATCCCCAGACTCGTGCCTCTAGGGAGTCATGTACCATAAGCATTGACAATTTGTTCGTTTAGGCTGCACTAGAATTGCTGCTTAGGAGAACTGCACTCTGAGCTTTCACAGCTGGTCTTTCCTTGATTCCAGGGCTGTGGATCCTGTATTAATGCCAGCCTCCCAGTGGAGTTGGCCTCTACTGACTTCCTCACTCTTTCACCTCCTAATTGACTTCTACAGGCAAAGCAGACATACAACTGGGTCTCTTTTTATTTTGTCAGCCCTTCAGTGGACAGAGATCTATAAGCTTCTGCATATGTAAAACTGTCTGGGAAAAATGGGAGTTGAGGAGGTGGCTTTGCTAGGAAAAACAACAGGTTATGAGCTCTCCAGAGACAGGCAGAGAAAGAGTACCAGCTGCTACTGGGTACAGAGGCATCCACCATGTGGCAAGGCTTGTTCCAGACTCCTCCTGGCATGGGACTGTAGGCACTAGATGGATGCCTCACCCATCTGGTGCAGTTCCTTTTGTCAAGTATGGGAAACCACAATCTCACTAACAGAAGAGACTCGCTCCAGGTCACATGAAATTAGGGGGACAGAATGGCAAAGGCAGATCCAAGCACAAGCCACATCTCCCACCCTCTTGCTGTTGAAAGTCTCCCACATAGTTGGAACTTGTCCATTTCTCCTAGTCATTCTGTTGAGTTTTGTTTCATACAACAAAGATGTATAAATTTGAGTAAGTTTTACTTTTATGGGGATCTTGTGATTCTCTGTCTCCTCGTATATTACAAGGCATAATAGCTGTTTCATAGTTGCACAGTTGCCTCTAGCTTGGAACATCTTCTGTCCTTTCACTTCCAATCCTTCTGTACTTTAGCTCTTTGGTATATTCTTATAAGCCACACTTAGCTGGGTTTGTTGTTAGCTCAACATAACCTTTCTATCCTTGCCTTTTAACCAGTCAGTTTTGTCTCCTTGTCTTCATCATGTCTGTTGACAAATTTTGAATAAATTCTACCTTCTTATTTTCCTAATATATATTTATTATGTAACATTTTCAAAATGAACATGACATATATGTAAGTTATAGAACATAATAATTTTATAAATGTGATCCCAACACCTGTCTTCTGAAGTAGAGTATGATTAAGTAAAAGAAATCTTCTGTGTAGGCCCTCCTAAATAAGACTGACTTTGTTCGGCCTTGATCTTTGTAGAAATGAAGTCATACAACTTGTAATTTCTAACTTTTTACTCAACATTCTGTCTCTAAGCCCATATTCTTGCCATTCACTCTTGCAACAACTATATGTTCTTCCAAAAGCAAATGCCTCATAATTTACCACCTACTCTCTTGCTTCTTATCACTTGGACATTATCAAAATTTTGCTGCTCTGAATATTCTTCTCACTCCAAATCCCCATTACAAGAGCTTCTCTAGGACAGATATCTTTTTTTTTTTTTTTTTTTGAGAGAGACACAGAGAGAGAGAGAGAGGGAGGGAGAGGAAGACAGATAGAAGACAGATAGAGATAGGCACTCCAGCAGCCTCTCAGCTGCTGCAAACAAAATCCAGATGTATGTGCCCCCTTGTGGTCAAGTGCGGCATTGCACCCTTGCGTCACTTTGCATCTGGCTAAACGTGGGACCTGGAGATTGGAACCAGCTGGAGATTGGAACCAGTGTTCTTAGGCTTAGGAGGCAGGCGCCTTAACCACTAAGCCATCTCTCCAGCCCTAGGACAGATATCTTAATGGGAAATGAACTTGAGTTTGTACACAGTTAACTTTATAAGGTAATTCCTGTAAGAGCTTTCCACATAGGTGCTCCAATTTACATATCCTCCTGCATTTCCCACTGGACCACATTCTCGCCAGCACCTAGAATGATAAAACTGCTATGTTTGTCCCTAGCTCATCAATGTGAAGTGCCGCCTTGTGGTCCTGGTTTGCACTTCCCAGGTGATGGAAATGGCTATTTCCAGTAGGATGGAATGCTCAGCTGTGTGAGTGCTGCTTCCTGGCTGTGGTGATCACTCTTCTCAAGGAGATCTGCATTTTTTTTTTCTGCCCTACTACGGGCTGACTGTAGAGCCTCATACATGTTTAGAAATTGCTCTATTATTGCATTATACCCCTAGCTCTTTTTTTTTTATCTATGACAGGATTATATTAAGTAGCCCAAGCTTAGCTCAAGTAGATCTTGAATCTGTAATCCTCTTGCATTAGCCTCCTGACTGGGATTATGGACCTATGACACCAGGCCTGGCAGAAGGCAGCATTTTAACATGAGATACTTCCTGGACTTGAATGAATGACTTGTAAATAGTGCCTCATCAACAGTGAGGTCTACTGCTTATCCGTGAGGGCCGAGGGCTGGTAAGAAGATCAAGTGCTCAGCACTTCCACACACCTAGAGAACCACTAACCACTTCGTTTGCCTGGAACTGAGAGTTTTCTTGGAGTGGGGGACTTGTGGTTTTGAAAACAGAAAAAAAAATCCCAGGCACATAAAAGTCAGTCACTATGCACTGTGCACATTGAGCACATAGATGCTCTCATAGAGCCCTGATATCCTTCAAATGCTTTATTTCATACGAGAAATCTAGTCTTCCATAGCACAAAAGTGGCCTGTGTGTGCTACATGGCAGCCCTAAGCCTACAACCTGGAGCTACTTTCTCACCTGAAGGGAAAAGAAAAAGAACTATTTTCAGGGACCACTCCATAATGGCTAAGATGAGTCAAAACATTGTCTTCTTTATTTGTATGTGTATGGGTGATGGGTATGGACATGTGAATGCACATTTGTGTGTGGACATGCATTATGTGTGTATAAGTGGACATGCATGTGGATGACAGAGGTCAATACTGGGTGTCATCCTCAACTGCTCTCCACTTTATTTGTTGAGACAGGGTCTGTCACTGTCACCAAAACTCACTGATTTCACTAGACGAGATCACCTAGGAATCCTCTGATGACAGGCATGTACCGCCATGGCCAGCATTATACATGGGTTCTGGGGATCTGAGCTCAGATCCTCATGGTTGCATAGCAAGCAACTGAGCCATCTTCCCAAGATGAAAGTTTTATCCTTACTCCAAAAGAAATCCACATCACATTGGACTTTATGTCAGCGCATTCCTCAGTGGCAGTGGCCATTTTCCAAAAACCTATTTTCCCAAGCTAGAGAAATGGGACATCTCTACAAGACATCTAACAAATGACACAGACTCCAGGGCCAATCTGCCAGGAGAATCAGCTCCATGCTGCAGAGCTGCGCTGTGCACACACCAAGTCTGAGCTCTGCCTCCCCCACAGGCCTGGGCCCACCCGGCAGCTGTAGATGGTTGAAAATCAGACTTAATAGGGCTTTTGCTAGGAGCTGATGTTGCAGGGAACAAAGATGACAGGAAGTCTTAGTGTCAATTTGCTCCTTTATGACAAGTTAGGACAGCACCAGCCAATGTATGTGGGTGGCTTCTCACCCTGCAGATAAGACTGGTGCTCCTTGTACACTCTCTGGGAGCATACGGATGCAGACACCTCTGCATGGAAATATTTTAATCCTTCCTTTTACCGTTTGGTAAAAATATGCAACTATCAGTAAATAAATAAATAATAACAAAGGGGGATTATTAACAAATTTCTAGTATGTGGGCTTAATCTTAGTCATTGTGCATGCCATATAATTCCAAGATGTGCTTTTGGTTTGGGAAGAGTATATAAAGGGACTTTGGGGACCAAGGAGATGGTTCAGTTAGTAAATCTCTTGCACAGGCAAGTATAAGGAACAAAATTTAAATCCCCAATAGACACATAAATGCCAGACACATTGGTGAGTGCCTGTGAGCCCAGAACTCAGGAGGTAGAGTCAAGAGGGTACCGAGAGCAAGCTGGCTAGCTAGACTAGCTGAATCAGTGAGTTCTGGGTTCATTGAGACACTTTGTATTAAAGAATAATGTGGAGAGGCCAGATATGGTGGCAAACACCCTTAATCCCAACACTCAGGAAGCAGAGGTAGAAGGATTGCTGTGGGTTGGAGGCCAGCCTGAGACTACATAGTGAGTTCCAGGTCAGCTTAGACTAGAGCGAGACGCTACCTTGACAAGAAAGAAAGAGAGAGGGGAGGTAGAGGGGCTGGGAGATGGCTCAGCAATTAAAGTGCTTCCATGTAAAGCCCGACAGCCTGGGTTCAATTCCCCACTACCCACATAAAACCAGTTGCACAAAGTGGGACATGCATCATGTGGAGTTCATTTGCAGTGGCAGGAGGCCCCGGCATGCTCATTCTCTGTCTCTTTCCCTTTCTCTGCTCTCAAATAAAAAAAGAAGAAGGTGGAAAGTGGTTAAAGAGGACAAATGACATCACCCTCTGGCCTCCATGCAGCAACCTGCACAGAGACATGCATCCATACACATATGAACACACATATACCTACATGCCATGTACACAACCATACTCATATGACAAAAGAATGGGATTGTGGGGGCAGGGGGATATCTTGCTATTTATTTCAGGGGCTGAGGAGCCGCCAACATGTTTCAAGCTATTATGTAGGAAAGAACTACACTGAGTCAAGGAGAACAGATTCTATAAATGCCTTAAAGCAATAGTGCTCTGGGTTAGTCAGGGGAGCTTTGCTATGTTTGGCCATGTGTCCCTTGGTGAAAAGTGACCACTCTTTTCTGTGGAAAAGGAATCTTCCCAGGTCCTTTCACATGGGTAAAAGTATGAGTTAATGGTATGGTTTGAGTTAATATTAAATGCCCCATATAGGCCCATGTGTTTGATGCTTGGTTCCAACTGGTTAATGCTGCTTTGGGACATTGTAGAAGCTTTAAGAGGTGGGGCCTAGCTGGAGGAAGTGTGTCACTGGCAGAAGACTCTGAGATTTATACCAAGCCCTACTTCCTGTCTCCTGTCTGCTTCTTTATCTGTGAGCAAGCAGCAGCACACTCCTGCCACCACAGCTCAATGCTATTCCTAGTGCCATGCCTTCCCTGTCATTATAAACTGTCCCTTCAAACCTTGAGCCAAAATAAATTCTTCCTCCATCAAGCTGTTTCTTGTGGGGTATTTGGTCATAATGCTGAGAAAAGTAACTAATAAAGCCAGGGTCTCACAAATGACAGGCAGCTGTCCTTCTTTGTGGCTGATCTCCAGACTGAAGAGTCTCCTGTCAGCCCCATCTTGCAACAGGTCTGTTGCAGTTACCTTCACGTTGCTGGACAAACATCAGACCAGAAGCAGCTTATAGGAGGAAAGGGTTTATTTGGGGTTTATACAGAACCCAAGGGAAACACCATCAGAGGTAAAAGAAGCTGGGGCTCACTTCCGTAGATCATAGCTGAGAGACATCCCCAACTAGCCAGCAAGAACAACAGCCAGATCTCCAAATTGCTCAGAAGACACCTTAGGGCTAGACTACAGGTTCCATCCCCTGTGACATATCTCTTCCCAGCAGGGTTCTTCCCACTGGAGACTCAAGTTGCAAGCTCAGTCTTAATCAGAAACACCTGACTCTATGGGGCCATGCATTCAAACTATCACAAGGTTCATAGCTCCCTTGTCCTGAATCAACCTCACTGGATGCAAATCTGACCAGACGGGGAAAGCCTTGTGGCATATCTTCCATGTAATGAGTAAACACTATCCTGTCCTTCTCTGGTCTTTCTTACTCTTTACCCATCTTTAGTTTTGGTCCCACTAGGTAGTTCAACCAAATCATTGCTGCTTTACCTTACCATCTGTATTAGTCAGGGTTCTCCACAGCAAGAGAACCAATAAAATCTATATATAATTACAAGAGGGTATTTCATTATGCATGTGTATATATGTGTGTATATGAATGTGGAGACCAGATGACAACCCTTGGTGTCATTCTCAGTCCACTTTTTTGAGGCAGAGACTCTCATTGGCATAGAGCTTATGAGTTATGCTAGACTGGCTGGCCAGTGAGCACCAGGGATCTTCCTGTCTGTGCCTCCCCAGAACTGGGATCACAAGCACAGGACACCACACATGGCATTTTTTTGTGGGGATCAAACTCAGGTCCCCATGCTTGCAAGGCAAGCACTTTACCAATGAGCCATCTCCCCAGCCCAAAAGAGAAGATATTTTTAACTTTTAATTGACAAACTCTGTACATATAGGCAATGCCATGATTATAACCCCCTCCTACAACTCTCCCTTCCCCGCCCCAAATGTCCACACCACTGAATCCCTTCTTTCCAAGTAGTCTCTTTTCTATTTTGATGTCATCATTTTTTCCTGCTATTATGCAGGTGTTATGTAGGTAGCAAAAGCCACTGTGAGCTCAGGAATACCACAGCCACGTTGGAAGACAGGATTGTAAAACATTCCTTGCCTTCTTTGGGCTCTTACCTTCTTTCTACCACCTCTTCCTCAGTGGTTCCTGAGCCTTAGATGGTGTGGTAGAGATGTCTCAGTGCTCCACTGACACTCCACTGCCATTTCTTTATATATTTGTTATATACATTTTTTATTTTAAATCTGCAAAGAGAGAGAGAGAGAATGGGTGTGTCAGGGCCTACAACCACTGCAAACAAACTCTAGATACATGAGCCACATTTTGTATATGGCTTTACTTGGGGAATGGGGAATTAAACTCAGATAGTTAGGCTTGTTAGGCAAATACCTTAACCACTGAGCCATCTCTCCACCCCTTCACTGTCATTTCTTTTCAGCACTTTCATAAGTTTTGCATCTCCCTAGTGATCACCACCACCTGAAAAAGGAAGTTTCTCTAACCAAAGAATGAGAGAAGCATTAATAAAAGGGCATAAACATACGTATTTATAGGGTAGTTTGGTGGCACGATATAGCCATCCAATCAGACAATAGTAATAGTTTTTCCCAAGGACCTATGACCTCCCTGGCATAGGCTTTTGACAAGCTTTTAAGTACTAGGTAAGAATTCTCTCCGTGGAGTAGGACTCAAGTCCAATCAGAGAGCACTTGTTTCTCCCATAACAGACATGTCACCACTGTACCAGGTGGTATATTTGGCCTGGCTGTCCAACCACAAAGCATGCAGGGTCCACTGCTGGTTAAGACCCTTGACTTTACTCCCTAACATGCTGTATAGCTCTTTCTAGCATCCTGACAGCTAGCCAACAAGAAGGAGGCTACCAGCTAAGCTTTATCTTGATTTTCAGTGAACTGAAGCCCAACCATGTGGAATATTTAGCAATGGGGTCTTACCATCTAGTTCTGGTGGGCCACCAAGAACCTTGGTAATAGTCTGTAATGTGTAAGGCATCCGGAGCCTATCAGGTTTCCATGTAGCTTATTCATAACATCTTCAATTTTATTAACCCTCCCTTCAAAACCTTCTCCTTTTCACCCCACCCCTGACCTCACTTAGACCATTCTACCCCCAGTATTCTGCCTCTCTATTTATATATCTATTATACCCTCCCCTTAAGTACTCTCCACTCCTCCTTCCCTCATAGCCCCTTTCTACTGACTTTACTCCAACTCACATACAAATCTAAACATTTGAAGCTAGGATCTACATATATGGAAGATCATGTGGCATCTGACTTTCTGAGCCTGGGTTCCTCACTTAATATAACCTTCTCCAAATCTACCTACTTCCCAAAATTTTCATTATTTCATTTTTCTTTTCAGCTGAATTAAGCTCAATTGTGTAAATGTGTAACATCTCCATTATCCACTCATCAATTGAAGGGAATCTAGGCTGGTTCCATTTCCTAGCTATTGTGAATATAAAAGCAATAAACATGGATAAGCAAGTATCTCTATAGTAATGTGTAGATTCCTTATAGTATATGCCAAGGAATAGCATAGCTGGATCATACAGTAGTTGTTTTAGCTGTCTCAGGAATCTCCACACCAATTTCCACAATGGTTGTACCAGTTTACCTTCCCAGCAACAATGGACAAGGGTTCCTCCTTCTCCACACCCTCAGCAGCATTTATTGTCATTTGATTTCTTGATAATAGCCATTCTGACAAGAGTGAGATGGACTA
Source organism: Orientallactaga sibirica (assembly GCA_036365145.1). NCBI lineage: Eukaryota > Metazoa > Chordata > Mammalia > Rodentia > Dipodidae > Orientallactaga > Orientallactaga sibirica. The sequence goes on along the minus strand of JAEOAD010000029.1, from coordinate 16,344,818 downwards.
TTGTCAAAGTAGTTTTAATTTGTATTTCATGGTGGCTAAGAATATAAAACTTATTTTCAGAAGTTTATTGGCCATTTATATTTCATCTTTTGAGAGCTCTCTATTCAACTCTATTGCCCTTTTTGATTGAGTTGTTTGATTTTATTTTAGTTTTTGAGTTCATTTTCTTTACTTTTTATTGACAACTTCCATAAATATAGATAATATACCATGACCATAATCCTCTCCCAAGACCTTCCCTTTTTGCCCTCCAACTCTCCCCTCCACTGAATCCCTTATTTCCAACTAGCCTTTTATTTTGATGTCATCATTTTTTCCTCCTATTATGTAGGTCTTATGTAGGTAGCATCAGCCACAGAGAGATCATGAATATCAAGGCCACTTTGTGTCTGGACAACAGTATTGTAAGCACTCCTCCCCTTTCTTTGGTTCTTATATTCTTTCTGCCACCTCTTCAATAGTGTCTGAGCCTTGGAGTATGTGATAGAGATGCCTCACTTAGTGCTTGTTACAGTCAGGTTCATATTGCTGGTAGAAATCATTCAACCAAGAACAGCTTGTGGGGGAAAAGGAGGTTTATTTTGGCTTGCAGGCTCAAGAAGGAAGCTCCATGATGGCAGGGAAAATGATGGCATGAGCAGAGGGTGAACATCACCACCTGGCCCACATAAGGAGAACCATAGCAAACAGGAGAATGTGCCAAACATTGGCAAAGGGAAACCGGCTATAAAAGCCATAAGCCTGCCCCCAACAATACTTTGCTTCCAGGAGGCTTTAATTTCCAATTTCTATCGGCTGGGAAGATTAACATTCAGAATACCTAAGTTTATAGGAGACACCTGAATCAAACCACCACAGTGCTGAACACTCTACTGTCACTTCTTCTCAGAACTATAAAGTTTTGAGTCACCCCTGTGGTCACTGCCATCTAAAAAAGAAACACTTCTCTAACCAAAAGTGAGAGTAGCATTAATATATGGGCATAATATGTGCATATTTAGAGGGCAGTTTGGTGTGGGCATAATATATCTATTTGGCCAGACAACAGTAGTAGTTTCCCCACTAGGACTTTTGACCTCCCTAGCCATTAAGATCCTGAAGAGGTTTTCTGTACTAGTCAGGATTCCCTCCTGTGGAGCAAGCTTCAAGTCCAATCGGAAAACAGTTGATTTCCCACATAAAAGACATGCCATCTGTAGCAGACAGCTTCAGGTTCGCTGAGATGAACTTCCAGACCAGGCACAGTTATGGAGGAAGGGATATTATTTATTGAAGCTTACAGATCCAGGGGAAGTTCCATAATGGCAGGAGAAGCGACCTGCTCTCACAGGACCAGTCAAGGGAGAGAAAAACCAACCAGGCACACAGCACACAGAGCAAAACTACAGCCCAAAGCCACAGCACACTTCAGGAACTCCTATTAGGCACACTTTGCATATCTTTACAACGGAATCTCAAACCCACTACTACACCTTAAGATCCGCCCCCAGTGACATTGCCTCTAGCAAGGTGATTGCAGATACAAACTATAAACTAATAAAACACTGAATATATTGGGGGCCATATATTCAAACTACCACACCATCATTGCACCAGTTTGTATATTTGACCTGCCTTGCCAGACATAAAACTTGCAGGATACATTGCTGGATAAGACTGTTCATGACTTTTCTCCTTCAATCATCTGCATCAGTCTTTCCAGCATCTTGACAGCTAGTCAACAGGGAGGAGGTTTCCAGCTCAGCTCCAGCTTGAGTTCTCAGTGACCTGCAGCCCAACCATGTGGAGTCTTTAGCAGTAAGGTCTTACCATCTGTTTCTGGTGGGAAACGAAAAGCTTTGGCAATGGCCTGTAATGTTTTGAGAGCATCAGAGACCGCCCTGGCCAAAAACTTACTGCAAGGCATCCCACCCCTGGTGCTGAAATTTTTCTAATAACAACCTATGGCTTCTGTGCATAGCATTACCCACCTCCACATGGTACTTTTGCCCAAACTCTCTCTTTTTTAACATACATGTTTCTTAGCTAGTAAAGAAGTGGGTTTCCATAGGGCTTATTCATAACATCTGTGGTGGCTTGAATTAGATGTCCCCCTTAAATTAATTTGTTTTGATGGAAATTTGGGAGATGGAACATTGCTATATGGGGTCTGTCACTAGAGATAGACTTTAAGGTTTATCAGTCCCCAGTTTGCCAATGTTAGCTGGTTCACTCTCCTGGTGCCACTTCCACCTGCTGTGGCAGAGGTGATGTTCAACCTCTGCTCATGCCATGCTTTCTTCTTCCATCATGAACCTTCCTATCAAGACTATAAACCAAAATAAATAATTTCCTATCATCAGTGGCTTTTGGTTGGGTGCTTTGTTCCAGCAACAAGAAGGTAACTACAATAACATCTTTCCTTTTGATTAACCCTCCTCTCCTCCATTCCCTCCCTTGACCCCACTTAGAACATTCCACATCCAGTATTCTGCCCCTCACTTACATATCTACTACACCTTACCCTTGAGCCCCTCAGTCTCCTTCCTTCCTCATAACCCCTTTCTAGCTTTCTGACCTCTACTCCTGACTTGTATTCCAACTCACATGCAAATCTAAGCATTTAAAGCTAGAATCCACATATGAGACACAACATACAACATTTGACTTTCTGAGCCTGTTACCTCACTTAGTATAATCTTTCACAAATCCATCCATTTCTCTACAAATTTAATAGTTTCATTTTTATTTATAGCTGAATAAAACTCCATTGTATAAACATACCACATCTTCATTACCATTCATCAGTTGAAGGGCAGCTAGGCCAGTTCCATTTCCTAACTATTCTGTTGAGTTATTTGTATATCCTATAGTATTAATCCTCTGTCAGATGTATAGCTGGCAAAGATTTTCTCCAATTTTGTAGATTGCCTCTTTGTTCTTTTCACAGTGTTCTTTGCTGTACAAAAGCTTTTTAAGTTTCATGATATCCCAATGGTTGATTAGTGGCCCTACTTCCTGAATGACTAGAGTTCTATTCAGAAAGTCCTTGCCTATGCCTATATGCTAAAGTGTTTCCCCTACTTTTTCCTCTAGCAGTTTCAGAGTTTGAGGTCTGATATTAAGGCCTTTGAGCCATTTGGACTTGATTCTTGTGCATGGAGAAAGATAAGAATCTATTTTCATCCTTCTACAAATAGATATCCAGTTTTCTCAACACCATTTATTGAAGAGGCTGTCTTTTCTCTGGTGAATTTTGTTGGCATTTTTGTCAAAAATCAAATGGCTCTAGCTGCATGAGCTTACATCTGAGTTCCATTCTGTCCAATTAATCTATATGTCTGATTTTGTGTCAGTATCATGCTGTTTTGTTACTATGATTCTGTAATGTAGCTTAAAATCAGATATAGTGAGACTGTCAGCCTTGCTTGTTTTTTTTTTTTTTTTTTTCTTTTTTTTTGGTCAGAATTGCTTTGGTTAATCAAGGTTTTTTGTGCTTCCAAATTAACTTTAGGATTGATTTTTTTCTATTTCAGTGAAGAACATTAGAATTTTGATGGAAATTGCATTAAATCTGTAGATTGCTGTTGGTAATATAGGCATTTTCACAATATTGTTTCTTCCATGAACATAGGATGTCTTTTCATTTTCTTGTGTCTTCTTCATTTCTTTATTGAGTATTTTAAAGTTTTTATGGTTTTTGGCATTTTAAAGTTTTTATAGTTTTTGGCATTTTTGGTTTTTCAAGGTAGGGTCTTACTCTAATGCAGGCTAACCTGAAATGCACTATGTAGTCTCAGGCTGGCCTTGAACTCATGGTGATCCTCCTAACTCTGCTTCCTGAGTGCTGGAATTAAAGGCATATGCCACCACACCTGGCTAAAGTTTTTATTGTACATATCCTTCACTTCCTTGGTTAGGTTTATAGAGGAAAATATTTATTAGATTGTGTTACAAGATCAGAAGCTGACTAGTTCCACAATGGCACCTGCATGCTGAAGAATCAGGGAAATCAGTACCTGCTGCATTCAAGAAGCTGGCAACCTACAAACAAAAGGGACCAAGGATGCAGGCCTTGTCCCAGCCTGAAGATCTGGGAACTCACTGGAGAATATCGGATATGAGGAGGCATTTAAAGACCAAAGAATCTAGAATCTGACAAACACAGACAACAGCATGAAAAACATAATTGCTTGTGAGCTTATATAGGAGCTTTTCCCTTCTGCTATTTGTCCCAACCAAACCCTCAGTTATATTCAGGGTGAACCAGCCAACCACCTCCTGATGCTTCATCTGATGATGTGATCTGTGGCTGGCTGACCTGCACAGTGCCACCGCCTCATATTTCTGCCACAAATAGCTTCAAATCAGATTTCTGAGAGCGTGACTAAGGCACCCATGCCTCAGAGACTATGCACAATGACAAATGAGGCTTCTGGGACCAAAGTCTGGCGCCAGCCCCTCAACTGCAGAGATCTACTGGAGGTAAATGTCCTCTGGGAACACCTCCTGGCAGCCAGCCTTCCCTAGGGCACCTCTGTGCGCCACAGACACAGTTTCCTTTCAAAATGCAATAAAGGTCATAGTAAATCTGCCTCTGAGGTGCAATTTGGGTGACTGCCCTAAACCCGACACCATGAGAACTCAACTGTCTCCATCTGAGAATGTGGGTCTTGGATGATGGCTTTCTTCATATGTGAATAGAGACCATCCTTTCAGAATCTTCCTCATAATGAAGCAGGACCCAGGAATGACATTTTTTTTCATTTACTTATTTACAAGGAAAGAGACAACGAGAGAGAGAGAATAGGCATGCAAGGGCCTCTTGCCACTGCAAACAATCTCCAGATGCCTGTGCCACTTTGTTCATCTGGCTTCACGTGGGTACTTGGGAATTGAACCCAGGCCATCAAGCATTGCAGGCAAGCTCCTTAACTGCTGAGCCATCTTTCCAGCCCAGGGAATGACATTTTAAAAGCATTACCTTGGTTGATTCTTCCCCATTTATCTCCCCGTTTGAGAATAACTGCTGTGAAGATGGAAGAAAGCAAATGGTTTACTTTTGGAGGGAAATTCTTAGTCTTTCTCTCTTTAGACCCATGAGGTTGCCTTCTTATCCTTCTTTAAATATATGTGTATGTGTGTGCATTTTTGTGTGCGCAAGTCCATATGTGAATGCAAGAATGCATGTGTATGTGTTGGGATGCACGTGGAGGCCAGAGGACAACTTTGTGTGCCATTGCTTAAGCGTTGTCCTCCTTTTTTGAGACAGGGACTCTCACTGGCCCACAGCTCACCACTTAGGTTAGCCTGGCTATCCAGTTAGCCCCTGGAATCTGCCTGTCTCCATCTCCCCAGAGCCAGGATGGTAATTGTACACCACCATGCCTGATATTTTTACGTAGGTCCTAGGAATCAAACTCGGTCCCCATGTTTGCAAGGCAAACACTTTACTCAATGAGCTATCTCCCCATCACCTCTTTTCTTATTTATAGATACTTATTTTACTGTTATTGTCAAGAGGGCACCAAAACAGTATTTCAGCTTGGGATGGCACTCAGACTCTGGCAGGAGCCTGAGTTGGTTTAATCAGGCATGGAACAATAAAAAGCATATACTGGTTAGCTTGAATAACATTTATTTTTATCATTCCAAAGTCTTGGAACCCAAAGTCCAAATGCCCACCAGTATGTTTCTGATGGTGCACACAGGGATGATGGTGCCTTCCTACTGTGTCCTCACATGGTAGAAAGCAGAAGGAAGCAAATTCTCAGGTGTTTCTTCTTCCACGGGCACTAATCCCACCATGAGGCCCTCACCCTCATGACCTAGTCCATTTCCTAAGACAATCTCTCTGGGGACTCCAGCAGATAAAACATGTGACCCACATCGTGGACCTTCTTTAGAGTTGATGAAGAATAGAGATTTGCCAGGGGTGGTGGTGCACGCCTTTAATCCCAGTACTCAGGAGGCAGAGGTAGGAAGTTCCCCATGTATTCAAAGCCATCCTGCTTATATAGTCAATTTCAGATCAACCTGGGCTAGAGAGAGACCCTACCTCAAACAAACAAACAAAAGAACAGAAATTCATCTGGTTGGACCTTTCTTGGTCTGCTTGCCACTCTGGGTTTTCTCGAGCAGAAGAGATGACAACATGAGGAGTTCCCTTCTCCATCCGTCCATCCAGCCACCATTCCCCCAGATAGAAACTAGTATCTTTAGCATCCTGCTTTGCCCAAACCAATTCAGCAGACAATGGGCACCTCCCATGTGGTTGGGCAAGCCATGAGAAGTTAAGCAACAAGTAAGTGTTTTAATAGAAATGAGGAAGCCAGCGTGGTGGCGCACACTTTTAATCTCAGCACCTGGGAGGCAAAGGTAGAAGGATCATCATGAGTTTAATGCCACCCTGAGACTACATAGTGAATTCCAGGTCAGCCTGAACTAGAGTGAGACCCTACCTTAAAAAACAAAAAGAAGAAGAAAGAAAGAAAGAAAGAAAGAAAGAAAGAAAGAAAGAAAGAAAGAAAGAAAGAAAGAAAGAGGAGGGGAGGGGGGGGAGGGGAGGGGAGGGGAGGGAAGGAGAGAGAAGAGAGAAGAGAGAAGAGAGAAGAGAAAAGAGAAAAGAGAAAAGAGGCGAGTGACTGATATAATTCTTAATGACTTAATTTGTTCACCTAATCTGTGATATTCTAAGCCATCATTTCCACCTCATAAAACAGATTGGTAAAGTGGAAAAACAAAATCTGAACCAACATGTCAGCTCATACTATATGCTGTCCCTGTGACATCAGTCCAAGAACCTTTTTGTGAACTGTGGATGATGAGGCTTCATATTTTTAAAACTTGTTATTGATAATTTTCATAATATATACAATGTATTTTCACCATAATCCCCTCCTGTTACCTTTTCTTGTTCTCCTTCCCCCATCCCCTTTCTTCTGAACCCCTTCTTTCCAATTGGTCCCTCTTCTATATTTTTAATTTTTAAAAAATTTTTTGTTGACAACTTATATACTTACATACCAAAAAAAGCATGATATTTCCTCCCCTCCCCCCATTCCCCTTTAGAACTCCAATCTCCGTCATATCCCCTCCCTCTCTCCATTAGTCTCTCTTTTACTTTGATGTCATCATCTTTTTCTTCTATTATGAGGGTCTTACAAAGGTATTGCTAGGCCCTGCAAGGTCATGAATATCAAGGCCAATTTCTGTCTGGACAGTTGCATTGTAAGGAGTCACTTTTTATTGACAATGTTAATACCTATAAACAATATGCCATGATCATAGTCCCCTCCCACCACCCTCTCTTTTCTCACTCCTAAATCCTCCTCCACTGAATCCCTTCTTCTTTGCAACTTGTCTTTCTTCTATTTTGATGTCAACATTTTTCACTCCTATTATGCAGGTCTTGTGCAGTCATTGTGAAGTCATGAATATCATGACCCTTTTGTGGCTGAAGATAGTATGCAAAACTCCACTTCCTTTGTCTCTCACATTTTTTTCTGCCACCTCTTCTACAATGATCCCTGTGCTTTGAGGGTATGATAAAATTGTCTCACAGTGCTGACCACACTGTTTAACAGGCTCAGTCTTGTGGAGGTAACCATGTCTGCTATGAGTTCATGAGTGTAGAAGACTTGTCATATCCAAAAGGCAGCATTCCTCAGCCCTACTTCCCATCTTCCTGCTCTTAAATTCTTTCACCCTCTTTCCCCCAAAGTCCCCTAAGCTTTGGAGGGTGTGTTTAGGCCTAAGAATGTAATGGTCACTTCTTGGTGACTTTGCCAGTTTTGTATCTCTGCATTTTGTATTTAGGCCCTTTGCCTGAAGAAACTTCTGTGTTCAAGGCTGCAAGCAGTGCCAATCCACAGCTGTGTGGCATGACTCATACTGTATTTTGATGGGGTTTTTTTTGCCCTTATCAACCATCCATAACAATGTTAATGGGCTCAATAGTGTGGGTCTTGTGCAGGCAATGACAGCCTCTGGTCATCAAAGCAACAGTCACGACCTGTCCAGAAGACTGCACTCCAAAGCATGCCTCCTCATCCTCTGATTCACACATTCTTTATGCCCTTTCCTCCACAGTGTTCCTTCCCTGACCCTTGGAGGAAGTGACAGAGATGTCTCATTTAATGCTGAGCACTCAACAGTCACTTCTTCTCAGCACTTTGACAAGTTCCAATTCTCTACAATTGTCACTGCCAACTGCAAAAAGAAGCTTTTCAGACCCAGGATGAGAGAAGCATTAATCTTTCAGCATAAATATACATATTTAGAGGGCAATTTGATGGCCACAACATCTCCATTTACCCAAACAACAGTAGTAGCATTTGTGAAGTCCCTCCCATGGAGCAGGCCTCGAATCCAATCAGAGAGCAGTTACATCAGGGAATACATCTTGCTTTGGTGTTCAGTTGTGGAGCTCACAGGGTTCACTGCTGGGTAAGACTATTAATGACCTTTCTTTCCCCCGTAGGCCACATATCACTTTTTTCTGAGGCAGAGTGCCATTCTAGCTGAAGCTCACCTGGAACTCACTTTGTAGCCTAGGCTGGCCTTGAACTTTTATGTCAGTCTTCCTAACTCGGCCTCCCAAATTCTGGGATTAAAGAGGTGAGCCACCACACCCAGCTAGTACACATCACTTTTCAGTAGTGACAGCTAGCCAGCAGGGGAGAGGTTTACAGTCCAGCTTCCACTTGATTTCTCAGTATCCTGCAACTGAAGCATGTGATGTCTTTAGCAATACGGTACTGCCGTCTAGTTCTGCATTGTTTTGGGGACCTTCAGGGACCATCCTGACCAACAACTCACTGAGAAGTATTCCATTTCTGGCACTTAAAATTTCCTCTATCAACTATGACTTCAGTAAACCCTCATTTTAATAGAATTGGTGTGGGCAATAAAAACAGGAAGCATTTGGTAAGTTTTGAATTGAAGTCGGTGCTAAATCAAGGGTAAGACACTGAATGCATTTCCCAAGACCTAACTTCAGCTTCTCTACCTTGCATTTCCCATATGTTTTCTCACAACTCACTCCTGGGTCTCCAAGGCACACTTCAAAAGTCAGGAAACCACATGAATTATGGCCTTACTAATTCATGCCACTTGGCAGCCTTTTAGCCCTTCTCTTTCTGGTGCCATCCGCTTCCTCCTCTGGGCTCGTCTCTGGTCCCTAATCCTGCTATATATTCCTTGATTCAGCAAGTGACTCATGTCAGTGTCACTGAAAAGCAGACCTTGGGGCTGGAGGAATGGCTCACTAGTTAAAGGTACTTGTTTGAAAATCAGACCTTGGAAAGAGCAAGAGAGGAGAGGGAGAGAAAATAACCATCGATGTTTCTCATTCTCACATGCATTCTCACATACCCTGAGCAATACCACCTTCCAGCCCCAGCCTCCATTTGTCTTGTCCAGATGAAAGGGAGCCCCTCATCTGGATCCAGGCTTACATGTCTAAACACAGTGCTTAACTTCTGTGGCTTTCCTTGATACTTCAAGTGAAAACACAGCTCCAAAGGCACGGCATTGAGAACCTTAGTGTCTATGGCCCTCGTCCACATGTGATAGTTTTCACCTGTCACCCCTATACTCCAAATACAATGGCATTGTATTAGTGTTCTATAAGAGAAAAGAATGGAATTAGTGTGTGTGTGTGTATTATATTCATATATATATAATGATGCCATACTAATGGAGTTTATTGAGTAGATTTACACAATAGGAGGGGTAATTCACAATGGCTGTCTGCACACTGGGAAGGTAGAGAACATGGTAGCTGCTCAGTCCAAAGAGCTGAAAGGTTCATCAGTCACAGACCAACCCTGAAGGCTGGAAGTTCTCTGGGGAGTTATTGGTGTTGGGTTCAAGTTGAAAAGCCTGGGAAGCTAGAGCCTGATGGCCACAGATAATGGAAGAGTGGTGCTTACATGCTGTGCTGGCTTCTTCTCTCAACTTTTTCCCTATCCAGATGTGATGGTCATTCTCAGTTGTCAACTCAGTTGGACTTGGAATCATCTAGGTGACAAATGTCTGCACATTTCTGTAAGAGAATTTCTAGATTAGGTTAGTGAAGAGGGAAGAGCTGACGTCACTGAGAGCAAAAGCATTCCACCGGCTAAGACCCTAGACTACACATAAAGGAGAAAGCAAGCTGAACACCAGCATTCATCCCTCTCTCTTTCTCTGCTTCCTGACTGTGGACATAGTGTAATCAGCCTCTTCGTGCACCTGCTGCCTTGGTTTCCCACCATGATGGGCTGTTCCCTCAAACTGTGAGTCAAAGTCAACCCCTAAGTCCTGAAACTTCTTGCGTCAGGTGTTTCATTACAACAATGAGAAAGTAATACACAAGGACCCCAGCCTGTTGGATGGCACCACCCCCATTCAGTGTGGTCTTTGTCTTCTTGTACTGTTCCATGTGTCAGTTCTCTCTGAACTACCCTCACAGATTCACTTAGAAGTGTGTCTCACCACCTCCTAGGTGGTTCTAACTTGTTCAGGTTGACAGCAATGATTAATCACCATAACCTTTTCTGTAGGCATTCAGATCTCAGGACTTTGTGTCTGCTCTTCTCTTCAAGGGCCACCTACCCCCTGCACTCTTCACATAGCTGCCTTGCCCCTCAGACCTCTGTTTAAACATCATCTCATCACGGTTCTCTGAATGAAAACCTCTGGTGTTCACTACCATTATCCACTGTTTCAGTCCTTTATGCATTGAGCCAATTTATGATTTTACATGTATTTGTGGGATATTTGATTACCTTCTCTTTGCTCACTACACTACTCCAAAGAAGAGGATTCATTAAGAAGTAGAAAGTGGAATGAGTGGGACCCAAAAGCAAGTATGCAGCCTCTTTTTCTCAAGTTCCTCACTCATAGCTGAAGTGTGGGCTGGGGATGTAGATCAGCAATATTGTGCTTGCCTAGCATGTATGAGGCTCTGAATTCAATGCTAGCACTGAGAGATGGGAAAAGAGCTTCTGACTGAAGGTGATACCTGAGCTCAGGACTGGCCCCAAACTGGAACAGGTAACTTAACTAAAAATAAAGTGCAACCTTCATAACAACACCATCCCACCAAAAACAGATGTTCCTCTGCTTCCCTATGGCTCTCATATCACACCTCCAACTCTCTTTATACCCTCCCTCACCAAAATCACCTCCCCATCCAGTCCACATAGATTTTCTTTTTTTTTTTTTTTTTTTGCTTTTTTAAAAATTTTTTATTGACAACATCTATACTTACATACAAAAAATGCATGATATTTCCCTCCCCTGCCCCCATGCCCCTTTAGAACTCCTATCTCCATCATATCCCCTCCCTCTCTCCATTAGTCTTTCTTTTAATTTGATGTCATCATCTTTTTCTCCTATTATGAGGGTCTTGCAAAGGTATTGCTAGGCACTGCAAGGTCATGGATATCAAGGCCAATTTCTGTCTGGACAGTTGCGTTGTAAGGAGTCGTACCCTTCCTTTGGCTCTTCCATTCTATCCACCCCCTCTTCCACAATGGTCCCTGAGCCTTGGAGGGTGTGACAGAGGTGTTTCAGTGCTGGACACTCCTCCATCCCTTCTTCTCAGCACTCTGTTGCCTTTTGGGTCATCCCAGTGGTCATCGCCATCTGAAAAGAGAAGCTTCTCTAACCAGAAGTGAGAGTAGCATTAATATGTGAATATGAACATTAAGGGTAGTGCTTTCAGGGCAGCTTTGGGGAATAATATATACATTTAGCCAGTCAAGAGCAGGCTTTATACCCCTAAGGCTCATGACCTTCCCTGCCATAGACTTTGCTCAGCTTTTCTTCTAGCAACCAAAGTCTCCTTTTCTTTTTGTAAAACAAAGAAGTGACATTAAAGAAGGTCCAGACATCACTGGGTTATATTCTCTTTGGACAACTTGAAGAAGTAGGAAACTTTGTCAACACTCCTACATTACAATGTTTGTCTCTCATATACAACTCAGAGCAGACCTTAGATTGATTAATGCCATTGTGGTAGTTTGAATATATGGCCCCCAATATATTCAATGTTTTATTACTTTATAGTTTGCATCTGCAATCACCTTCCTAGAGGCAATGTCACTGGGGGCCAGTGTGGAGGTAGGTTTGAGATTCCATTGTAAAGATATGCAAAGTGTGCCCAGTAGGAGTTCCTGAAGTGTGCTGTGACTTTTTGGCAGTAGTTTTGCTCTGTGTGCTGTGTAGCTGGCGGCTTGGCTTTTCTCTCTCTTGCCTGGTCTTGTGAGAGCAGGCCACTTCTTCTGCCATTATGGAACTTCCCCTGGATCTGTAAGCTTCAATAAATAATATCCCTTCCTCCATAACTGTGCCTGGTCTGGAAGTTCATCTCAGCGAACCTGAAGCTGTCTGCTATAGCCATCTTCTTGATCTTCTTGTCAGACGTGTAAATTTCATTGCTTAATTTGCTCAAGGAAACTATAGACCAGCAGCCTTAATGGTTTGTGACATAACAGTCTGTTGTTTATACTGAGAAACTTGTGGTTGAGACACAGAAAGTAGGGTGTCTGTCTTTCCCACATGTCTCAGCAACTAAGAATATCTCAAGGCTCAAGGTTTAAGACTAGCAAGAGATGTGGGAGTAAAAGAACAAACCCAGACACAAACTAGAATCCAACTAGCTATATTCCAAGTCACTCATCTTCATGGAATTCAATTGTAAATAAATTTTTATTTATTTTTATTATTTATTTTTAGAGAGCGAGAGAACGAGGCAGAGAGAGAAAGAATGGGGACTCCAGGACCTTTAGCCACTGAAAACGAACTCCAGACATATGCACCCTCTTGTGCACATGTGTGATATTGCGTGCTTGTATCACTGTGTGTCTGGCTATGTGGGAGTGGAGATTAAAACATGAGTTCTTAGGCTTTGCAGTCAAGCACCTTAACTGCTAAGCCATATTTGCAGCCCCTGAATAATATTTTTAAGCTGTGTTATTTTTATAGATTATCTGCCACTATTATCAAATGTTGCTAATATTTTTTGTGCTTGATGTATTTGCTCATTCTTGAAAAACTATTGCTTCTCTGAGCTGAGTGACATCAATGTATTCTTAGTGCATTTAAACAGAAAGAGGGAAAAATGCAAAAAGATGAAATAAGAAAAAGACATTTCTGTTTTCTATTCCCATTTTCTCTCTGAGTGATTTCAACAAGGAAATAACCTCCCCTTCCTCTTAATTTTTCAATTTAAATCAGGTTAGCAATATCTATCTAGTATCTGAAGCCTGAAGTAATGAGATGAAGTTGAATCCACTTTCTGGAAACACCTTTATAATGAAACTATTGCAAATAGATTTATGGAATTTTTGTTTTTATTTATTTGCATGCAGAGTAGGGTGGGGCAGAGAGAAAGAAATGGATGCACCAGGGCTTCCTTTTGCTGCAAATAAACAGACATGCGCCACTTGTGTATCTAGCTTTACCTAGATACCAGGGAATCAAACCCTAGGCTGTCAGACTTTGCAAGCAAGCACTTTTACTACTGAGCCATCTCTCCAGCCCCCTCCCCTTTATTGGGAAAAGTTCTCATATTCCCAGGCTGGCCTTGAACTCATAACCTAGCTAAAGCTGACATTAAACTCCTGATCCTCTTGCTTCCAGTTCCCAAGAGCTTGGATTTCAGGCATGTAATCACTGAATACGTTAGACTTCTGCATCTTCTACATAACAGTGTTTATTTACATTATATCACACAATACCAAATGTCTTCAGAAGAAAAGATTCCTGCCAATTTGTTAATGTTTGTTGTGCCATAATTTCTTTCACAGAGAGAAAATATTATCTAAGCATGTCAAGAAAGCTTGGAATTTAGTATAAGGGCTACGAGTCTTGGCACTTAGTCCAGACTTGGGGTCATAGACAGTTATTAGTCATAGGCCATTGTGCCAAGACTGTTTCAATTATTTTAAGTGTTTTCCAAACCCTGGAGACTACAGGATCTTAATACTAGCCAACACCCACATTTATGGTTAAACTCACTTATGTGAGGAAACGCTTATTCTTATCAATTGGCTCTGTTTGAAGAAGTTTCTAAGCAGTGCCCCATCAAAAATAATCACATTTTCAGTGTCCTGCAGAGTGATGAAGTAGAAGCTTCAGTGTGATGCTCATATTCTAGTCCTCCCGAGGTCAGTGTTCATCACAGGCTACCACAGCTAAGGCACAAGCCCATCCCAGATCTGCCCGGGGCCACTCATCCAGCAAGGACACAATGCAGCAACAGTCAACCCAACCTCCAACAGCATCACACAACAGAGCCCAGACACTTCTAGAAGAGCTGAGCTTAGAGCAGCAGAACCCTGGGCAGGCTTCATTGATACTCATAGCAAGAGTGTCCCTGATAAAAGGCAGCCTTGTTCTCCATGGGGCTGGACTCTAAGGTTTGCAAAGCTCCTACTGCACAGGGCACGTATTTGGAAACTATGAGGTGATATAGAAGATGAGGGGCAGGTATTGCGTGATGAACAGTGACCCTAGCACATAAAAATATATGTTGCTTTATTGGCTACTGAAATGTCAGTAACCTAAGGGAAAATGCTGATTGGTTTAGGGGATAACTACAGCACACACACACACACACACACACACACATGGTGGCAGTTGTCTGTCTCAGATTTTCATATCTGGGTCCTGATGCTGGCGATGCTGGCTAGGACCTACCCAGTATCTTCAGAGACTTTAGAAATCTTCAGATGATTTCAAATTATCTGCCAGGCCAGAAAGGCTGATGGGAAAACAAAATTCAGGGACTTTCTGTCTGTCTCCCTCCTTGGAGGTCTACGCCCTCTCCATCACATCCCCTAACTCCATCCAAGGTAAGAAACCACTGGGAAATCCTTGGCCATTGTATTAGGTGGGATTCTCTAGAGTAATCAAACTCATGTGTGCGTGTGTGTGTATGTGTGTGCTTGTGTGTGTGTGTGTGTGTGTGTGTGTGTGTGTGTGTGTGTGTAAAGGGATTCATTATTTGACTCACAGTCATGTGCATATGTGTCAGGTGACACCCCTGCTAGAAACCACTGCATGGCTGCCCGCCAGCTTCAGAACAAATTAGCCTATCAGAAAATGTCCTTTGTAATTTGACCTCTGTCTTCTTTGCAGCCAAGTCTACTGAACCTTGCTGTGCACAATAGCCAAGTTCCATTCAGCCACGCCATGACTCTCACTTGCTGTGGTCACACTTGCTGATTCCCTGCCTATAGCCACCTTGCTGTTTTAGACCTGCCTGTCTCCTACTACCATTCTAAGGCCTTGCCCAGCAGCTCCATTCTCCTCCAGGAAGCTTCCTTGACCAGCTGGTGGGAGAATTCTGCATTCCTCTCACCTTCCACGCACTTAGAAACAAACACTATTCCACTGTATGTAGAATTGTTTGTAAATGTTTGTATATATTATCTTTTACATTACATTCATATTTATAAAAGACTGATTAATGTTACTTCAATGCTTCTACCTCTGCGTCCTTGAGAAGTTAATCACTGGCCATGGCATGATATTTCTCTGTCTCCTCTGCAAATTGTGATCTCCTGAATAAAGGACTAAAGGTTAGGACCCCTGTCAGTGTCTGCAATGCCTAACACAGTCCAGGTCACATATGCTAAATAAATACTTGGTAATATATCAATTAATCTATTGTGATTTTTGCCTGCCTCCAAGAAACTACAAAGGGTTTTGGGATTTAATAGCAATGTCTTTTGGCTTGTTTGTTTGTTTGAGGTAAGGTCTCACTCTATCACAGGATGACCTGGAACTCACTCTGTAGCTCCAGGCTGGCCTCAAACTCATAATGATCATCCTATCTCATCCTCCCAAGTACTGAAATTAAAGGCATGTGCCACCATGCCTGGCCAGTAGTAATGTCTGAATGTAAAACTGAGTCCCAATTTGATACTGGTTTATCTACTGATAAGAAATTAGATTAATCTGAAAATTTATCTGTGTGTGTGTGTAAGAAAAGAGAGACTTCTGTGCATGTATGTCTGAGTGAAGGTGTGTGTGTGTGCCATGACATACATGAGGTGTTAGTCTTCAACTTCCACCTTGTTTGAGACAGCATCTTTTGTTGTTTTACAAGGCATACACCAGGCTAACTGGCCTGCCAGCTTCCAGAAACTCTCCTGTCTCTGCCATCCCTCTCACTATAGAAACACTGGAGTTATAGATGAGCACTACCAACTCGGACTCTACACAGCCCTGGCAATCTGAACTCAGGTCATCGTGCTTGCACAGCAAGCACTTTACCCACCGAGCCATCTCCACACCCAGTCTATGTTTTTTTTCTAGGAATGAAACGTCAAGTATCATGGTCTAAGAAGGACATGTGAGAAAGGGTGGAAGGATGACACTGCTCAACACAAATCTAATGGGATGTGTCCCTGTGCAAAGGCGGCTCTGGGGAAGGCAGACTCATGATGCCCTGCGTTGGTCCAGCATCCCAAGGAGGTGGATGCTATTCATAGTTCGGGACCTATAGTAAAGGAGCTATAAGGCCACAGGTCATTTTATAATGTGTGTGTGTGCATGTTTGAATATCTGTATGGGGATATGTGCTACACATGTGCGTGGAGACCAGAGAACAACCTCTGGTGAAATTCTTTAGGCACAATCCAGCTTTTTTTGGACAGGGTCTCTTGCTTTCCTGGAAGTAGCCAATTAGACTACACAAGATGGCCAAGCAAGCTCAGGGACCCTCCTGTCTTCATCTCCCCAACTTTGGTATTACAAGCATATACCACTCTACCTGGTTTTATCTTTACATGGGTTCTGGGGACTGGGCTCAAGTCATCAGTGTTCTTCAAGCACTTTACTAACTATGCTGTCTCCTAGGCCCCTGCAGGCCTTAAGCAGGAATGGCAGTTGTAGCTGCCAGTAGCAGGGGTCTAAGTGCCAGCAATTCTCAGCCCTGGCTGTGCAGAAGAAATGTCTGGAGAGCTTCTAAGACCCTGATGACAGTGTTGTACTTCCGGCCAACTAAGTCAGAGGCTCTAGGATGGGAGCTACCCCTGAAATTTCTCAAGGCTCCCAAATGATTCCTAATATATGGCCAAGAAGAGGGCTGGGTGCTTCGAACTTGAACTTGCACATGAACCACCTGGTAATCTCTAAAGAGCACATTCTGAAGGGATAGAGCCTGAATGTCTGCTTTCTCCAATAAGCTCCAAATAAGCTACTGATGTAGCACATTTCAGAGGTAGTGAGCAGCATGTGACAGAGGTACCCAAGAAGATGCTAGATGCCTAATGTGGGATGGATACAGAAAAGATGTCTAATGCACTGAGTGGGGTGGGGGTTCTATCAGTGCTCTTCAATCTTTCTGTAGCTGCTGAAATTTTCCACCTACCCCCTTCCAAGCACAATTATCCACAGAAAGCCAGTACATCAGCCACACAGCAGCACTATCACATTAAAGACAAGATGGGGACAGAGAGCCATGCCTGCTGGGCCTCCTTCGTCCACTACTCCAAAGTACTTAGAGCCTCCACCAAGTGCTTGTTTAGATGTTATTTCTGAAGCATCGTGATCTTGATTTCAAATGCTAAGGATTGTTTCCGAAACAGAAACTGATGATGCTTTGAACAACAAGGTGACTCCCTCTCGGGAGGCATAAGCAAGTGTGGATTTGTGCACATTGTGGTATTAGGGCACTAAGGATGAGAGAATCCGAGATTTGAAGGCTATGTGGTCTGCATTCAGAAAGCTTATCCTGCAAAATGTGTCAGGCCCCCTCAGCTGCTTAAGGGAGTGAACTAGATGGAACAAAGACAGGATCACGCGCCTTCCTTCTGAAAGTTCTGATAAGCTTGTTGGCAAGATGATCAAAATGAATGTGCTGGGTTACCATGTCCACATAAAGCAGTGTACATCTCATAAAGCAGAAAAAGCAAAGCCTTCCACCACTGTCTCCTGCCTCCATGCTGGTTCTTCCTGTGGCTCACTCTGCACCATCGACCCTAGATCTCCTCCCAAGGCAGATATTGCTTCTGAGAGCTCATAAAACCCTGCCTGGAAGGGACCTAGGACAGCAGAATCAAAAACTGAAACAGGTATGAAGACACACAAAAGAGGATTGCACTGGCTCATTGAATAGCTCTCTACAATAATATAGATAATAATAAAGGTTGATAAAGTGATTATTGCACAAGTGTGACGGTTAGGGTTTGGATGCCCAGCCCCCACAGAAATGTCAAGTGGGTGTGGTGGAGACTAACCACATTGGCTCTGGGTTCAAGTGAGGTACTCTATCTCAGTAAATAAAGAAGAAAGCTATTAATTAAGACACTTGATGACAACTGCTGACTTCCACACTGTGGTCGTTTGAATATATGGCCCCCAATATATTCAGTGTTTTATTAGTTTATAGTTTGCATCTGCAGTCACCTTGCTAGAGGCAATGTCACTGGGTGGTTCTTAAGGTGTGGTGGTGGGTTTGAGATTCCATTGTAAAGATATGCAAAGTGTGCCTAGCAGGAGTTCCTGAAGTGTGCTGTGTGACTTTTGGGCTGTAGTTTTGCTCTGTGTGCTATGTGCCTGGTTGGCTTTTTCTCTCTCTGCTTGGCCTTGTGAAGGCAGGCCAGCTTCTTCTGCCATTATTGGAACTTCCCCTGGATCTGTAAGCTTCAATAAATAATATCCCTTCCTCCATAACTGTGCCTGGTCTGGAAGTTCATCTCAGTGAACCTGAAGCTGTCTGTTACACACACACACATGCATGTCCACCTGCATACTCACATGTATCTGAACATGTATATACATATGCATACACACCACACCTATGTACACATGCAAAAAAGCCTTTTATTTTCTATTTTATTCCCTATTATATTTATTATTTATTTTATATTTTTATTCT
The DNA here is from genome assembly GCA_036365145.1 of Orientallactaga sibirica. NCBI lineage: Eukaryota > Metazoa > Chordata > Mammalia > Rodentia > Dipodidae > Orientallactaga > Orientallactaga sibirica. The sequence goes on along the minus strand of JAEOAD010000029.1, from coordinate 16,325,959 downwards.
TTTACAGTATACAATTTGGTGTCATTAAAAACATCCCCAATGTTGTACAACCATCATCAATCATTATTTTTAAAATATTTCCATCATCTCAAACAGAAACTGTTTGTATCCTTAAATAATGACTCCTATTCTTTCTTCCCAACACCAGGTAAGCTTCAGCCTACCCATCTCCATGTTTCTTCTACACTTCATACAAGTGGGATTTATGTGTTCTTTCCACATTTAGTCTATGCTCCATGCCTGTGTTCCCTCTATATTTCATACAAGTGGAACGTATATATCCTTTACATCTAGTTTACTCACTTAGCATAATGTTTGTAAGGTTTAATCATATGCCAGAGCTCCATTCTTGTTTAAGGCTGATTACTACTCCATTGTATGAAAATATATACCTGTTGATCCATTCTTTATTTATATATTTTTTTATTTGTTTTGAGACATAGACAGAAAGAGGCAGGTAGATAGAGAATAGGTGCATCAGGGCCTCTAGCCACTGCAAATGAACTCCAGATGCATGTACCACCTTGCACATCTGCCTTCATGTCAGTACTGGGGAACTGAACCTCAGTCCTTTGGCTTTGCAGGCAAGCACCATAATTGCTAAGATAATCTCTCCAACCCATGCTGATCCATTCTTATATTGATGTACATTTGGATCGTTCCTGAATTTTGGCTGTTTTAATAATGGAAAATAAGTATCTGCTTAAATCCTGGCTTAATTACTACATTTTGTTCTTATATATTCCTAATTATTCCCATTAGATCATAGAAAAGGCAATGCTTAACCTGACTATGACACGTTTTTAGCTGAAATTAAGTTCATATTGGGGTTTTATTTTTCAAATAAATAACAAAATTACATGTCCTTCTTTGAAAAAGTAAAGACCACCCTGGCTGGATGACACATGCCTAAAACTGAAGGAAGAGGGTTAACACAAGCCTGAGGTCAGGTGAACTATGTAGTGAGACCATGTCTCAAAAAATAAAATAAAATAAAATAAAATAAAATAAAATAAAATAAAATAAAATAAAATAAAATAAAAACCAGCACTTGGGAGGCAGAGGTAGGAAAATTGCTGTGAGTTCAAGGCCACCCTGAGACTACATAGTAAATTCCAGGTCAGCCTGGGCTGGAGTAAGACGCTAACCTTGAAAAACCATAATAATGGGCTGGAGAGATGGCTTAGCTGTTAAACGCTTGCCTGTGAAACCTAAGGACCCCAGTTTGAGGCTCACTCCAGGACCCACGTAAGCCAGATGCACAAGGGGGCACACACATCTGGAGTTCGTTTGCAGTGGCTGGAGGCCCTGGTGTGCCATTCTGTCTCTCTCTACCTGCCTATTTCTGTATCTTTCTCTCTCAAATAAATAAATAAAAATAAATATTTTAAAAAAACCAAGAGGGGGCGGAAAGATTGTTAGAGTCACAAGTTGGGGCATTATGCACAGAGACTGGGGCCTACCCCCCAGAACTCTTGACTAACCTCACAATGCACAACCCACATTCCCCATTGATGAGGGTCCCTTTGAAAGTGGGAGGACAGGGAGGAGGACAATGGAACCAATACTATGAATGTAATATCAGAATAATATAAATAAAAATATATATTTAAAATAAAATAAATAAATAAATAAATAAATAAAAGAAGGCTCAGAAAAGAAAGTTGAGTTGTAGTTACTGCAATGCTTCATGTTTGCAAGCATTGATTTTACCTATATTAGCTATGGGGAGGTGAACAGAGCAGGTACAGTGGCCATTGAAAAGCAACTTATTGCTCACAGCTTCCTGGATGAGAGGACATAGCCCCATATCAAAAAGAAAATCCTGGCTGAGGTTTTCCTAGGGAAGAACCAGTGAGGTAAGGGAAGAAGGTTTAAGATTGGCTACCTTGAAAAGTTTCAGGGGACTGAGGTATAGGTGTCTGGTGCCTCACTTTGGGGTGATTAGGGCAAGGGAGCACTGTCCTGCAGGGTGAGCATCCAATAAAGCAGGCAGGTGTAGGGGATGGCTTTGCATTATATGTTTGCAAATGGACAGCGTGTGTATTAATTACTCTTCTTGCTGTTGTGATGAGATGCCTTACAAAAGCAGCTTATGGAAGAAAGGTTTATTTTGGCTCATAGTTCAAGACGGTACAGCCCATTGTGTAGAGGACAGAACAGCAGAGTTCATAGCAGTGGGAGTGTGTGGCTGAGACACTTTATATCTTGGTGGATCAGGAAGCAAAGAGTGAAAAATTCAGGTACTCATCTGGCTTTCTCCCTTTTCCCTTTTTATCTAGGTTAGGAGCCTAGCCCATGAAATTGTGCCCTTTAATGAAGTCATTCAGTTACAAACAACAATGAGATCCGAGCAGGGACTCAATTTTGTAGATCCAAGACCAAAAATAGTTCTCTGTGTTGGCCATCTATTAGAATGACTTAGGGAATATTCTAAAATATATTCTTCTGTTCCCACACCCATGCCAACCGAATGAACAATTTCAGACACTGATTATCTTAAAAACTCCCCAGGAGTGCATTTGAGGTTAAGAACTGCTGGTCTAGGTAATGGGTCTCAATGTCTGACCCATGAACAGCAGCAGCAGCACTTCCTGGGAACTTGCTATAAGTGCACATTTCAGGAACCGCCCCTACCATTGTGCAAGCTCTCGGGGGCTCCTAATGTGTGAGGACCACATGATCCAGGCAAAGGAGCATCTACAGCACCACAGTGTCCTCAAATCGCATCCCTGACCAAATGATGACAAGCAACACCTCGGGCGGAGCCTAGCCAAGCACAGCAGAGTGTTGGGTCCCTGACCAGGTACCAATCAGTGTGCACAAGCCAGGCATGCTTTCCAAGAAGGCCCAGTGGGAGCTTCTTGAAGGTTCTCTGGTTCTGTCTGCCTTCCATTTCTAGTTTTGCTTGCAAACACCGCTTGTATGGAGGGCTTGGGAACCAGTAGGATTCACAACACAAAGTCACTGCTATGCTGGCAGAGAACTCAGTGTCTCTGAAAAGTGACAGCCCAGGGGACCTTGAAAGCCTGTTGAACAAATAACAGACTGTCTGCACAGAGAAGATGCGCATATACTCTGCTTCACTGAATCTGCTGCTTAAGAACTCTGAGATTGAAGATTTTTTAAATGGCCAATTTTCCTATTCAGAAGAGGCTAAAGAAGTGGTAGAGCTGTGGGGTTTTATGAAGAAGTGACTGGAAGCAAGTGGAGTATTGATGAAGGAGACATTGAGTGTGTAAGTGGCTTTTCCCTATTGATGAAAATCATTACAGACAATTAACATGAACAGTGAAGTGAGTGGAAGAAAAAAAAATCTGTGAGTGACTTCTCTACAGTAAAAATAAGTTGGTTCTGGGCCAGCCAGGCACAGTAGAAACATACCTCGGATCCTAGCAGTGGGATGCAAAAGGAGGATCCTAGATTCGGATTTTTTGGGTTTGGATGTGAGTTGGAGTAAGAGATAGTGCAAGCCAGAAAAGAAAGGAGCTATGAGTGGGTGAACAGGGAAGGCTTTTGTGAAAGGAGAGTAGACAAGTAAGTGGTATCGGGGAGGGGAATGGAAGAGAGAGGGTTTGGGAGAGAATTGCCCAAACCTAAAAACATTATTAAAAAGCCATTGGGAACCATATTTCATAGTTAGTTAGTCAGTTAGTTACTTACTTAGATAAAAATCTATTTAAGATTTTTAACAAAAGAAAGAGTTGGGCAAAACTTCCTGTGTAATGCTGCTCTCAGAAGCCATAGGAAAATACCTCCCAGTGAGTGGTTGGTCAGGGAGGTTCCTAAAGTCCTCAAAACAATGCAGTCTATTGCCAAGGCTCTTGGTTGCCCACCAGAACTAGGCGTTAAGATGCTATTGTTGAATATTCCACAGGCATCAGTTGCAGGACTGAAAAATATGGAACTGAGCTGGAAGCCTCCTCCCTACAGGCTAGCTGATAGAAATTAGGATGTAGCATGCTGAGGGAGAAAAGTTATCAACAGTCTTACCCGGTGGTAGATCCGCCATTGCATGTTATCTAACCAGGAAACATGAACCCACTGATGCAATAATGGCATGACTGTTATAACAATAGCCTGCTGCTCTCTTGATGGGATCTGAAGCCTGCTCCACAGAAGGAACTCATACCTGGTTCTGAAAACCTAGTCAAAAACCCATTACTGAGACTGGAGGGATAGCTTAGAGGTTAAGGCACTTGCCTGCAAAGCCAAAGGACCCAGGTCCAATTCCCCAGGACCCACATAAGCCAAATGCACAGGGGTGCACTCATCTGGAGTTTGTTTACAGTGGCTGGAGACCCTGGTGTGCCCATTCTTTTTCTCTCTCTCTCTCCCTCTCTCTCTCTCTCTCTCCCTGCTTATTTCACTCTCTTTTTCTCCCTCTTTCAAAATAAATAAATGAAAGATAAAATAAACCTATAACTGGAAACTCACAGACCCCAGGGGTGAATGTTTACCACTGCAAGGTTTATTTCTTGCTCATCAGTATCAACTGTGAGTCAGTCATCATCTTTTCTCCAAGAGGAGATTTAGAGACCCAGGCACTTCTATCTGGACATGTATCCCTAAAGACTAGACTTGTACATAGCTTATACATTGTGATTGTCATCCATGAATCCTAGTTCCAGGGATTGTTTTGTCTTTTCTTCCAAGTTAATTATTCAGATATCAGAGAATCCACTTGTCACACAGCAGGTATTGGGACACATCAACCATCATGGTCCTATTGTTAATATGCTAGTTGGTGTACCTCCCACATGAAATTGAGCATATGTATAATCTAACAAGCATGGGTTGAGTGGTACAATCACCCCCTTCTCATGTTCTAGAGAACATCTTCTGCAGTCTAAATTCTACTCTTGGTTGTTTGGCAGGAGGTGGGGTTGAGGGTATTGAAGTCGCAGCATCCCCAAAACTGAATTATACAATGGATTCAGTTCACTATCACCATTTGTTTCCCTTTTGCAATCTAAACAGAAATCTTCATTATGAAAAATTCAACAAGAAAAACATAAGTTGATTTGCTTTCTCTGGTTTATCACCCATTCACTCTATGCAGGTGGCATGCCTCCCCTCAGGGTGCTTATCACCCTGACTTATGACAGCACAGGCAACAAGCCTCCACACCTGTGATTTCTGAGACTCACCCTCTCATCTTCCTTACGGCAGGTACCACATCTGCGTGACTGTGTTGATCTACTTCCTCCCCCTGCTGGTAATCGGATATGCATATACTGTGGTGGGAATCACACTGTGGGCCAGTGAGATCCCTGGGGACTCCTCAGACCGTTACCACGAGCAAGTCTCAGCCAAGCGCAAGGTGAGCAAGCAAAGAACAAGCACAACTTCCCCACCCTGGCATGGGAGGCAGGCTGCCAAACAGGACTGCAGGCCAGTGCAGTGGGAGCAAAACATCCCTGGGCCCTAGAATAGGAAGGAAGGGCAAGGGCTTTCTCATACCAATCTAGACACATGCACATACACACATACATGTACAGACTCACTTATACACACATGCACACAATCACTCACATATGTGCGTAAAAACACTCACACATGTACTCATGCATTTACCCATACAGACATTCATACACATATACACTCATATACTTACACTCAACCACATATACAAGTTAGCAAACTTACACACAAACTCACAAAAAAAAAACATATGACACATGCATAAACACACAGAGACATGCCTAAAAAATCTCATACATGTACAGATACACTCACCCATATGGATACTCCTCAAGTATATATACAAATTAGCACACTTGTACACATAAACTCATACCCATATATCAATAACACATGCATAAACACATACATTCTCATATCATATACATATACATACACACCTGCATATACATATACTCAAACACATGCACATACATGCATAAAAACACATTCACCCATGCAAACACATAGCAATATATATATATATATATATATATATTCCTTCATGTATATACACTCAAATACATAGTCATACACATATCCAAATACACTCAATGATACACACACTTAAACACAAATATACATACATACACACACTCATAGACATATACATGCACACACTAATACACATACTCATACATGAACACACTCATATACGCACACACATTCACACAGAAGCATAAGCACACTGATAAACATACACACATATACATTCATACAGAATGTTAGTCCGCTTGAGCTGCTATAACCTTTGTCTGCACAGCACTGAAGACTGTGAAATCCATGATCAGGGCACCTGCAAGTTCAGTTTCTAGTGAGAGGTGCTTCCTGGGAAGTGGATCATGCCTTCTCAATGTGCTTCCAAGCTTCTTTTATGATGGTTTTATTCCTGTCCCTAAGACTTTCCCCTTGACACCTAATCACTTCCCAAAGGCCCCAAGTCCTCATACATTGGGGATTAATATTTTAACATTTGATGGGTGCTGGTGATACAAACATTCAGACCACAATGCCCAGTATTTATAAGACCTTCTTTTAAAATTCCCTTTAAAGGCTAGGCATGGTGGCATATACCTTTAATCCTAGGACTCAGGGAGGCTGATGTAAGAGGATCACCATGAGTTCAAGGCCAGCCTGGGGCTACAGATTAAGTTCCAGGTCAACCTGATCTACAGTGAGACACTACTTCAAAGAAAAAAAGAGAAAGGCAAAAGAAATAAATAAAAATTAAATCGCCTTTAAACAACAACAAAAAAAAAAACCACCTTAGGACAGCTTTACAAACTTCTCCCATTCCCTTCCCTCTCCTCCAGTCTCCAGAATAGGCATCTGTCCCTGATCACAACCCTCCCCTCACCTGGGCCATCCCTCTCAGGCACCTATTCACCTCTACTTATTCACTAGCTCTCCTGGTTTCTCCAGGCACTTTCCAGTAGGGTCACATAGCCCAGTGTTCTCCAAATGTGACAGCATACCAGAGTCATCTGAAGGATTCACAGTCAGTTTCTGAATCTCCTTGGGTCTGGGCTGGGTCCAGGAACTTGCAACTCCAACAGGTTCACAGATGCCAGCCCTGGGCTACACTCAGAGACATGCTACCATAGTCCTTAAACTAGAGTGCAAAATGTCCTTCCTCCTCCTTGGACGGCCATATTATACACACTTCCTGCTCTGCCCACATTGTGCTGTGGCAAGAGGGGGAGCGAGAAAGGCCTGCAATAGGAGGACGTGCTGATGGGCCCAACTATCTTGCTCTTTCACCAGGTAGTCAAAATGATGATTGTCGTGGTGTGCACCTTTGCTATCTGCTGGCTGCCCTTCCACATCTTCTTCCTCCTGCCCTACATCAACCCAGATCTCTACCTGAAGAAGTTCATCCAGCAGGTCTACCTGGCCATCATGTGGCTGGCCATGAGCTCCACCATGTACAATCCCATCATCTACTGCTGTCTCAATGACAGGTGAGGATCCCACCTCCACCCTCTCTTCATGGTCCATAAGCTGTCACCTGAAAGGAGCACAGGCTGTGAGGCAAGAGGGGGAAGTGGGCTCTGCAGCCAGCTAGACACACATTACACAGCCCTGTTAATCAGAACCATGCAGGGTAGACTGCCTTTCTTTGTTTCTTTTTTTCAAGAGGAACCAATAATCCTTATATCTGTCTGTGATCTTATTTTTATCTGTTTTTCTTTTCTGCATGTATATGTGGTGTGTACATGTTCACGTGTGTGAAGGCATATGTTTGTAGCTGCACATGCACGTGTGCACATATACAGGCCAGAGGTTGACATCAGTGGTCTTCATCACTCTGAAGTTGATTTTACTAAAGCAGTGTCTCTAACCTGAACCCAGGGCTTGCCAACTCAGCTAGTCTAGATAGCCAGCTTGCCCAGGGAATGCTGTCTCCACCTCCTGAGTGAAGGCTACCACACCCACTCGGCCTTTGTGTGAGTGCTGGGGATCGGAAACCTGGTCCTCACTCTTGTGCAACAGAAGCTTTATCCACTGAGCCATATGCCCAGTCCCAAACTTCTAATTTTTAAATGCTGGCTACTAAGTGTAGGGGGGAGTGTAGGATCCGAGACCTCTGTGCCTGGAGCATGCAAACTGCGTGCTCTTCTGGCCCCCTGTGTCATCTGGACAGCTTCCCTAGTTTCATCCTGCATTTCCAGTAGAACAGGGGAAGCAAAGGGAGGTCAGAGCCTCAACAGTGAGGTTCGAAACCTTTCATGAGCAGGTGGGCTGAGAGAACCTCAGCCAGGAAAGACCAAAGTCAGACAAGCCAGAAAAGGGAGAACCCCACCCCCCACCCCTTGGGACATGAGAAACAAGAAGTCCTCCATGGAAGGTTCAGCATGCCCAGGCCACAGCATAATGCTCACCTAGAACAGTACCCAGCCTCTGTGTGAGGAAGGAGGTGGAGAGAAGACAGGCACAAAATGCCCTTGCAGAGCTGAGGAGATAGCTCAGTCTGTAAAGAGTTTGCATGAAAGCACGGGGACCTGAGTTTGATTTCCAGTCCCCATGATAAAAAAAAAAAAAATTAAAAAAAAAAGTCAGGTGTGATAGCATGCGCAGTAATCCCTGCACTATGGAGGTCGATACAGGAAGATCCCGTTGGCTCTAAACCTATTTGGCAAGTTCCAGACCAATGAGAGAGCCTATCTCAAAAAAGGTAGGCAGCTGGCTACAGAAACTGTTCAGTGGTTAAGGTGCTTGCTTACAAAGCTTGACGGCCTCGGTTCGATTCCCCAGTACCCGCATAAAGACAGATGTGCAAAGTGATGCATACCTCTGGAGTTCGTTTGCAGTGGCAAGAGGACCTGGCATGCCCATTCTTTCTTCTCCCTCCCTCTCTCTCTCCCTCCCTCTATCACACTCTCTCTTTTTCTCTTTGCAAATAAATAAATGAAAATATTTAATAAAAAAAGGTAGACAGTGACATCCAAGGTTATCCTCTGTCCCCCTCTATATATACATGTACCCTACATGCATGCATACCAGTATACACACATAGACCTATATAAACACTAACATACATTAAAACCTATTTCCCTCTTTCTAGTCATCAGCTGTCAGCTGAAGAGCTCCCTATAACTGAGAGGCTCCATTTTTCTGCCTATCCTACTAAGAGCTTAAGGTTGTTTCACATGTTTTCAGTTAAACAGGGTGAATCACCTTTACTTAACAAGAACTGAAAAGACATGTTTGGCAACCAAGGACTGAGTTTGTTGATAAGTGTTTTTACTGTGAACCTGCATCTAGTTCAATCAATACATTCACTAAACACTTGCTGTTTTTTTGTTACTGTTGAGTTAACCCAAAGTCTTCTGATTCCATCCCAGAGGAAGTAGCCTAATTCTGGGATACCCTCAGAAAAGGCTTTGAATCTGGGTTCTAGGCCAAGGTTTTGCCTTGGTAACTGGCCTTGATGCTTTATTGTCTTTGGTAACTCCAGATGTGAATATGTTTAAAAACATAGTGACACAGAGCCAGAGATGATTCTGAGCAAGTCCTATGTTGAGGAGCTGATGTCACAGCAGAAAGCAGACAGTCCCCAAAGGTCATCTCTCCATCTGCCTTCTCCCCAGGTTCCGTCTGGGCTTCAAGCACGCCTTCCGATGCTGCCCCTTCATCAGTGCTGGTGACTACGAGGGGCTTGAAATGAAATCCACCCGGTACCTCCAGACCCAGGGCAGCGTGTACAAGGTCAGCCGCCTGGAGACCACCGTCTCCACTGTGGTGGGAGCTCATGAGGAGGAGCCAGAGGAAGGCTCCAAGGCCACACCCTCCTCCCTGGACCTGACCTCCAACGGCTCCTCTCGCAGCAACTCGAAGACCGTGACAGAGAGTTTGAGCTTCTACTCAAACATGCTAGCCTAATCCATGGGCCCTGCATCAGATGCAGCCTCTAACCCATCATCATCCTGCTTCATCCATGCATGGATGCACCCTTGACCTCTGGAACCCAGCAGAAATATCCTAACATTGGAGCTTTGGGGAGGGTCATGACGCTTTAGGAAAAATACTCCTTCCTAAATTCATTCTTTGCCACCCACCCCTAATCCCTTGCTGCATGACCTGAGGCAGATGAAGGATTATCTATTAAATGAGAAGGCTGGACTAGATTTTTCCCTACCATTCACCCTATGAGTTTTGAAATGACTTCACCTTCATGTGGATGCTCATTTCAGAATGAATTCTCCAGGGGAGTGACAGATCCAATGCACCTGTTGAGCCTCTGTCTTTCTTCAGCAAAGCCATTCTCAGCCATGTTCACATCAACCTTCTTTATCTGATGGCTCATATCACTTCAGCCTTGTACATGACAGGGGAAGCAAAAGAAGGTGCCACATAAACTCTGAATGGAAGCTCTACCCCCATCTCCTAAGCACACGTGTAAAGATACACATCTCACTATTGCAGTTCATGGAAACATCATAGGAATAAGAGCCTCAGGTTACTTTGCAATACGTCCCTAGTAACTGCGCTGAGCAATGGATGGAGACTGACGTTGTCTACCAAAGTTAGCTGGTTCTCTACTGAAGAAGAGTCAGGAGACCTATGCCAGGATTCATCTATCTGAGCCTCTTTATTTACAAAATAACTAAATAATCTAAGTGTCTCTGAACCTTAATGTTCCTTGGTTCAATAATTGTGCAAGTTTTCAGAAAGAATTGGAGAGCAATGCCCAGGTCCTAGAAATGGATCTGCTGATCTCCCTCTGAGACATTCTCCCATTGGTCCTATAATCCTGAACGCATTCCTATTCTTGGACAGTTCAGGCCTTCAACAGAGAAGAGACTTCACAGCAAAGCTTCCATCTCTCCGGAAAGCATTCCACAACTGAGAACTGCGTCAGGGAAGATAAAACGCACGGGCTTCTTGTTCCAGCTGTTCAGTTTGGACAGGATCCCAAACCCAGAATCTTAACTTTGCCAGTGTAAGGCATATGCTTGGTGACAGTAGAATGAGGAGGCTACCTCCCGCTGCAGCACTTCTGGGAAGAAGGACCTTGAATTTTTCTCTTCAGACTCTGTGTCTCCACTGCCTGTCCCATGGCTTTGCTTCTCTCTTATTTGTAAAGGATGCAATCATCCACCAAGCCTAAAAGATAGTCAGTCTGCTAAGAGATGTGAACTGAATGCCTCATGTCCTGATACAACTTTGGGGTGTCTCTGACAGAGTAACATGCAGTTTCTTTCTGACTCCCAGATGTGTCCTTGTCCAGATGTGACTGGAAGCCAAAGTTTTGTGTAACATCCTTGAATGTCTTTGTGGTTCGGATGGTGGGTATACATGGACTGCATCCATACTGTCATCGGAGAATAATGCTGCTCATGGGATTACAGCCTCCATAAGCTTTGCTGGCTCTAACCCTACAAAGGCATCCAAATGCCTAAGGGATGTGTGTGGTATAGCAATAGATAAGCCAGAAAATCCTGATAACTCTATTTTGCAATGCAGCTTGGAAAATACTAAATAAATTAAGTAAAGCCAGCTCAATGAAAACCTATGAATGGAAAACAAAATTTAGGGGCAAATAAAGCCAGTGCCTGAATCACAGTCATATTTCCAGTAGGGAATCTTGCCATGTATGGAGGTAAAGTGGCATGGTTATTAAAAGACCTAAAGAGAAAGTATCAGAAGTTGGGGACATCACATCTATAGAAGAGAAGATTAGAGTTGACCTTAACAAAGATTTATTGACTATCTGATCTGTACCTTGCCTTGAGCTAGGGACACATAGATCTTTCTAATCCCAAGGACCTTCCAGTGCCTGGCATTCCTAACTCACCAGTAGAACTGGTGAAGACAGGCTGTCCAGCAAGCATAGAGGCATCTGAGAAGGAAATTCTTCAAAAGATTGTAAAAACCTACATTCAACTTGGATAATCAAACCAAAGGCTAGAACCCCAGACAGCTTCTGCAATGATGGTTGTCTGAGGTGATTCCAATGGGAACCAACCACCAGCCAGCCCAAAGGACCTAAAAGGTTTAGTTGGACAATTTCAGTCTGTGTAAAAAGAGTGAGTGTAGGATGGCCCTGGGCATTTTGGATATGGCAAAAACATCCCTCGGAGAGGACCAACAAGATTCACACTGCTCCCCTCTCCGAAGTCCATTTAACTTACAGAAATATCATCAGCTCCCATGAGTGAAAACACTGTGATTTGCACTATGCATGTGTTTTATCATTATTAATTATTGAAATGTGTCATTCTATGCTTATCTCCTAAATGTGTTTCCTTGATCTACTGCCCAATAGTGATAGAATGGGAGACACCCTGGAGCCATCTTGATTATGTGACTTCCTAACTGTGGGATCCAGTTGCCATTGATGAGCATTTGTGTTGTGCCAATCTCCTTCCTTCCATCATTCTTCCCCAGGAAGGAGCCCTGAAGTAGATCACATATTCAGTGGAACTGAGGGATGAGGACGGGAGGAACTAGACAGTAAGAGTCCTGATCCTCCTTATCCCTCACCAGAATGCTCAGATCGGGATGAATGAACCCTGGCAAGGGAAGACTCAGGAGCTGACCTCATTGGCCTGGATTTGGGGGAGAAGAGTGTCCGTGGAAAGGAGTTGCTCCTGAGGTTTTCATGTTTTCCATCCTTGAATCCCAAAAAGAATCTCTATACAGAAATAAAATAGAAGTTTTGACCATCACATGCCTTTGTCTCTTGTCTGGGAAGCAGGGGGTAGATTAGGAAGGTGTTGGGAATCCTCACTATTTGTTGCATAGCTAGAAGGATGGTACCCAATGTCCAGTAAACCCCAAATTCTATCATGATATAAATGACATGGTTTGACAAGATCCCACATGCATGCGTGCATGTGTAATAAGGGTGCATTTATACCTGACTCTCCTCCAAAGCAGTAACCAATTGCTGTCCAGCAAGAGGAGACAATAAACTATTCATAGAAGAAGGGTGAGGAGCTGAGGCCTTCTAAGCACAGCAAGTGGTAGACAAGTCCTGAGAGAACCAGACTGGCTGCCCAGAAACAGGAAATAGCTTTGGAATAAAATCGTAATTCACTCAGGCTCCCTGATGAGTTAAAGCAATAGAGAGGTCTAACTCTGAAAACATGCTTAAGAGGTAGGCTCACTCTTCTCGGAGGACAGACAAGTATGTTCCTTACATAAGGAATGATTATGGCTTGCTTATAGGTCAACAGGGGACAGATATGGAAATGCAAAGATGATTTTATTTACTCCAAGCCCACATACCCACCATAGCCACACATGTGCTTGATAATACTCTCCTCTGAGCTCCCTCAATCCTTTTGGTAAACACAACAAATATGAGTACATTTACCTCTTCAGCCTGAACCCCAGAGCAGTAATTCAGTCATGGTCCCAAGAATGGGGACACAGAGAATGTTCCTCTCCTTTGATTCTAGAACTTGAGTATCCAACTCCCACAGGCAGTAAAGCCCAGAAACACCACCATTTATTTCTGCTCAGTTCAGTAAAGCAAAGGGGCAGAGGAAAGAGGCAAAGAGCAGCTCGGCAGCACCAGACTCGACTTAAAGGGCTTGAAGCAATCTTTGATCCTGGCTTCTCTCTTAAGCGGGACAGCATGGAAGGAGAAAAGACTGCTAATTTGCAACAAGTGACTGGAAGATATCAACAATGACATGAATGCCACAGGCTGCAGCCCTAGCCCTGTCCTTGTCTGATGCATATTAGCTATATACATGTGACTAGCTTTGAAGATTTTCATTTAGATTCAAACCTAGTTGCTCTGCACTGTATGCACTTTTCTCTTCTTCTTTTTATTTCTAGTTTCTGTTTATTCTCTGCTCTTTAATCTGACACAACTCCTTTCCCTGAAAGACTTTGCTTCCTAACTTTCTTCTTGCTGGAATTTCTAAGTCCTCCATCCCCATATTCTAGAAATCTTCCTGGTACTCTAGTTGATAGAGGCCTGGGTATGTGTTATAGACTGCATATGCTGAAAGTCTAATCCCCAGTGTGATGACAACACAGCTAACTCTTCTGAATTCTTGCCTCGCTACCTCAAAGAATGAAGTGGGCGATGGAAGCAAAGGTTAGCACACCAGGAGGATATATTCACAAGGGAATACAACTTGAATATGGCAGTGACAGTGGTAGTAAAGTACCGACCAGGAGGGATTATGGGGAAGTATTACAGCTGTGAACCCTTCGTAAGCCTCAAGAGGTCAGCTGAGTGGGTTCTGTTGAAGTAGGAGCACCTGCCTCTGAAACAGGAGCAGACCCTCCTCTTCTGATGAGCTAGGGAGTGTCTCACCCCAAGGCTGTGTGCAGGGGTTTATATAGACCTAGGCAGGTCCTTGTTGGTTGAGTATCTGCCAATGAAATGAAAAGTGTGGGTACTAAACTGGCCAGCCCAGGTAGGAAAAACAAGTATCCCCCAAAATAAAATGTTCCCTAAAAATCATTTCCCACTTCCCCTGTTGCCATGGTGGTGATAAACAAAGTCAAAATGAGTCAACAAAGTCCAGCCTGCTGCTACTGGCTCTGAACACTGCTGGGGATTCCTCTTACCCCTGTCAATGATATTACAATATAAGGCTTTGAGGAAGTAATTTGGTCTTGGAAATGGTACACTCATGGTGGGGTTAGTATCCTGATAAAAACAATCATGCAGCCGGGCGTGGTGGCGCACGCCTTTAATCCCAGCACTCGGGAGGCAGAAGTAGGAGGAATTCCAGGTCAGCCTAGGCCAGAGTGAGATCCTGCTTTGGAAAAGCAAAAAAAGAAGGAGGAGGAGGAGGAGGAGAAGGGGGAGGAGGAGGGGGAGGCCAGGGGAGGAGAGATCCTGAGGGGGAGGAGGAGGGGGAAAGAGGAGGGGGAAGAGGAGGAGGAGGAAGAGAAAGAGGAAGAATTGTGCCGGGCATATTGGGAAGAGGAAGAGGAAGAGGAAGAGGAAGAAGAAGAATTGTGCCGGGCATATTGGGAAGAGGAAGAGGAAGATGAAGAAGAAGAATTGTGCCGGGCATATTGGCACATGGCTTTAATTCTGGAACTTGGGAGGCAGAAGTAGGAGATCTCCATGAGTTCCAGGCCAGTCTGGGACTATAGGTCACCGTGGGCTAGAGTGAGACCCTACCTATTTAAAAGAGAGAGAGAGAGAACCTTTAGAGAGCCTGTTTCTTTCTCTGTAAGGTAAAGGGACCACTGCCTATAAACAAGAAGGTGGACTCTGATCAGAAACCATCTGTGTCGGTACCCTGGTCTTTGGTTTTCAGCCTCTAGAACCACCTGGCCCATGATTTTCTCTTATAGCAGCCAAACTAAGTGTTTCTATTGCTTTTCTCATTGCTGTACAAAATGCCTGCCAAGAAGCAACTTTAGGGAGGAAGGGGTTATTTGGAGTTTCAGGGTGTTTATTTAGTGCATCATGATGGGGCATCAGACTGCTGATCACACTGCATTTGCACTCAGGAAGCAGAGAGGTGAGTGCTGATGCTCCGCTAGTCTCCTTTCTGTTATTCAGTTTTGGACCCTAGTACATGACATGCTAATGCCCACGGTGACAGTGGGTCTTCTTATCACAATTAACCTAAATGAGAAATTCTCTTATAGACATGCCCAGGGATTTGTCTCCTCAGTAAGTCTAGACACAATCAAGTTGACAAGAGTGATGAACCACCATTCTAACATGATATGGTAATGAGAACTCCCTCATTCTGACTCACTAGCTGCCTTTACTAGTCTCTCCAAATCCCTCCTTTCCCATTCCATTTGCCCACCAAAGGTGGTTTCTCATCAGGATGGTAAAATATCTGAAGAAACAACTTAACAGTGACAGGTTGTACGGAGGGAGAGTAGGTCAGTCTAAGAGGCACTGCAGTCTACTGCCCTTCAGATTGGAATATTATTAGGAGAGTTATTAAAACCATGCCATGAGCAGCATGCTGGGGTCCTGAAGGCAGACACAGAGAACCTTCAGTCCCAGAGAAAGGGAGTTATTACACCATGAAAGAGAATGGTAGGGTCCCAAAGCCAGACAGACAGACAGGCTTCAGATGCAGAGAAAAAGGTGAGATGCCCCTTTTATAAGCTTCTAGAGTGAAAGGGTCTGAGCATAGACTACATACAAGAAGTCATTGGGGCAATGAAGAGAGAGTGGAAGACAAAGAAAGTCTCTGGTTCCTCAAGTCTCTAAGCAGGAGGGGCCACTCAGTTCCTCCTCATGGCAGGAGTGAAGATTTAGGGAGTCGAGATAAGAGAATAAAGTTATAATCTGAGATTGCCTTGGCTGGGGAAGTGTCTGGACTCATAAAGCAACCACATCTGTGCCCTAACAAACAGGAGAAAATACTTAGTTTGACTCAAGGTTTCAGAGGTTTCACTCCATGGAATGCTGGTTCCATTACTCCTGACCTGAATTAAGGCTGAGCATCATGGTGGAAAGGGTGTGGTGGAGGGCATGGTGGCTGGGAAGCAGAGAGAGCAAGAAAGGAACCAGGGGTGTGCTATAGCCTCAAGGACAAGCCTCCAGTGAACTACTTCCTCCAACTATGATCTACTTCTGAATGTTAATACCACTTCCCAATTATGCTATCAAGTTATTCATTCTGGCACATTATGGCTGACTTGGCTTGGGTCACTGTTCCCCAGGCAATGGAAAGTAGGATAGGGATTGTATGTGAGGAGCAGTTTCATAAAGGAATCCCTGGAATAACATGACATGCCCACCATAATAGCTTTTATATATTTATGTATTTATAGAAAAATCTGGTCCTGTAACCAATGACCCCATAAGGGAAGGGATAATGTTACAACAAGGACAACATATAATTGTTGTTAAGAGCTGACCCCAATAAGGAAGAAAGTGGTGGTATGATTATGAATCCATCAATGAGTTAATTAATCCATTGATAAAATGAGAGCCCATGTGATCCAATCAGTTCACAAAAGGTGCCCAATCTCTGAGCATATTGCATTGAGCACCAAGCCTTTAACCCATGAGCCTTGGCAGGAACTGTTGTGTGATTTTCCAGGGTAGACACAAGCAAACATCTATTTACTTCAGATAGGGCACCAATGGCAGATCAAAGAAATAATTTTACCCAGGTCTAACTTGCAAACCAGTGATTGCATTGATGTAGATGAGGGGTTACTTACAGGAGAGTGGGTGACTCGGGCACTCCATCACTGAACAGTCTATCCTGGCACCAGTGATGAGTCATAGGAGCTGCATCCCTGAAGGGCCCTTTCTAACCTGCAGGCAGCTCTACCAGAGAGCCTCCTCTTCACCAGCATTGTGTACTGCTTAGATAATAACCTCAGAGAGGTGCCTTGTGAGTACTGGAACTTTCTGAGCTTCCCAAGTCTGGTGGGTTTTGTGATTTCTGAGCCTTATAAGTTTCATTAGTCTCACTCTTCCCTCCAGGAGGGAATGCTTCAATTCAGAGGAAAGCTACAAAAAAGGATACCTCCAATCCAACTATAATGCTATCCGTACACTTTCCCTTCACTCCCAACCCCAGCCTTACTTCAAATTGCTTACTCAAATTGAGAGAGCTCTCTGAGCAGGGTTCCCAAGTTAACTCCAACACGCACAAGAAGCAACTGAGGCAGAAGTGACACTGAAACTTGACCAGCATGCAGTGGATTCGGAAGCAACCCCAGATACCACTGGGAATGAATAGCCCTTTCCTTTCCCTCTGTCTTCTACTGGCCCTGCATGTCCACACTGCCAGTATGCGTCTGTATACTCAATGGGGAAGTAAAAGGAGAACAGAAAGATATCCTTTGCCCTTTGCTTAATAGAGGAAAGGGGCATTTTAGTGAAAGAGCACACATGTTAACATGCTCCAGAAAAATCTGATCACCACAAAAGTTGAAGGACAGAACTCCTTCCTCCCCTCTCCCAACCTCATGTTATAATAATAAACACAATGATAATAGTAATAACAAGGATTATTCTCTGGACTCTGAGGCCAAGCACTTTATTTTCATTATCAAATTCAATCCTCTCATGTCATGAAGTCAATATTATTATTGTCCTTAACTTAATATGAAAACAATGGAGTATAGTCGGAGTAGCTTAACTGAGATCCTATTGACAGAACCCAATTTCAAAGCCAAGGCCTTTTCTTTTCTATTTTAAGTTTTATTTATTTATTTGAGAGAGAAAGAGTGCACACATGCGCACCAAGACCTCCAGTCACTACAAATGCACCACTTTGTGCATCTGGCTCTATGTGGGTGCTGGGGAATCAAACATGGACCATCAGGCTTTACCAGCAAGTATCTTTAACCATTTATGCATCTTTCCAGAACCCAAAACCAAGGTCTTAATCAAGACCCCCTGCTGTTTCCTTTGTTTGTTATACTTTAGGAATATAAATTCCTAGACCTCTATTCTCTTCAAGATGTCACAGTCCAAGCTAATCTAACCTCCCCAAAACAGGTTGCCAGGAAACAGTTCACAAGGTGGTATTTCCAGGAGCAGCAAATGTCTAGCCCCCATTAGCTCAGCAGGAAAATATTCCAGAGGATAAACTGTCCCCATAGTCAGCAGATATTCCTACAATTAGGTGGAAAGTGAAGCCAGGTCCTAACCACAATTTGAAGAGATCTCATCAAATATTTCCAGTTGAAAATAATCTTCACACATTTGGTCTTAGATGCATAAATTCCCTAGACACATATTTCCTTGAAGGATATAGGCTTCTTTTAGAAAAGGATATGACGTCACAGGAAAAGTAAGGCTTTATGTTTACAACTATCACATTCTCCCAAAGGTATTAGGGGCAAAGGGAGGTAGAAACAGGACCTCTTTACTGACCATGAAGTAGAAGCACAATGAGAGGGTTCCTAGGACCCAGTTGTACCAGCAGAACATTATCCAAAGCATTGCTCAAAAAGTGCTGAGTCAGGAAAGAAGGGTAAGGTCAGAACCCAGGCAAAGAAACCAGAGGCACAAATCAATGGCTTTCCAATCCTGTGAAAATAATCCAGGGAAGGGTTTGCCACAGTCTAAGTTCCTGCCCCATCCCCAGAGACTAATTCAGTAGAACACAGCTAGGCTCAGGAGCCGTATTTCACAAGCAGATCAGTAATTACAGCTGACGGCCCATGGGACTGCTGCAGTCACCAAACTGAAACAGGAAACGATTTGGAAAATCAGCTGGGGTGGGCTTTGCCAGAAAAGGATAGATTACACCTGGGTGAGTGGAGGGAATTACCAATGTATAGGCTTGCCTCTCTGGGCAAAAGTAGATCCCCAAAGGATTAGGAATTTGGTCAGCAGCAAGGTCAAAGATTCAACACCATTAGAGAAGAGAGGGACGCGGGAGGAGACATGGGGAGAGTTTACAGCACAACCCACTTCTCCACTCTTCTTGGTCCTAGTCCCAATGTTTTCTCCTGACAGTTCAACGTTCTCCCTCTTCTGCAAAAAGGCTTGCTATCCCCCACCTGCTCCCTGCCCTATTTTTGTCTTCCTTTATGGAAGTTTGAAATATCAGAGCTAAGGGGTGGCATTTCCACTTTCAGATTCCCACATATGTACCAAAGCTGCTAACTATAAGAGGTCCCATCTTACTCAGGATGGAACTACTTCCTTTTCCTGAATTCTAAAAAAAAAATAATAATAATTTCAGAGCATTTTACAGGAAAGCATTTTATAGGTCTACAATCCTAACACTCAACCCAATTTTATGACTATTTCAATTATTTACAACATTCCCCTTATCTGAAACTAAGTGAGAGAGAGTCAGAAAAATAACCAAGGCAAAAGTAGATGAAGTAGAGCTATTGCCTTTTTACAAGTAAATTAAAAAAATACTATAAATCTCAACTTTCCCTAGTTTCAGCCCTCCACAGACAATGATACTGAATTCCATGACAAGAATAGCATCTGAGGAGTGCCTGAGGACTTTGCTAAACAATGAGAGCCCAATTCCCCAAAACTCATCATTTCAACAGGCATTTACCAAATCACTAGAAATGTGTCCTCATAGATGATGACCCATTCACATGAAGCAACAACATCGGTGACACTCTCAAAAAACCTCCAATGGTCCCTGTGACCAGAACTATGACATTTCCTTTGAGTCAGAGTATATCTGCTTCTTTATGCTCCATCTTTGACTAGCAGTACATCAGGCCCAGTGCTGGGTGTCAGATGCAACAGGAGTGAAATCAGCCATGGCTCCCAATGGCAAGAAGCTTCCAGGCTAATAGATATACTAGCTAAATAGCCTCATGAGCAAGAGCATAAGTGAAAATTGAGATAAGGACTATTGGAAGAATGATTCCTTTATGAAAACCTAGAGCAAAGGAACTGGTCTTATGATAGAGGTCAGAGAAGCCTATGCTGAGAAAGTAAGACCCTGAGGAAGAGAGAGTAAACCAGAGGAGGGAAAGAGTTTTCAGGCACAGAGGATGGTATGGACAAAGGTCTAGGAATAGAAGGACAATGGCATATTTGAGCTATGGGGGGAGGGATCAGGGAAATGTGTCTGGATAGAAAAGGAGGGATGAGGAACAGGAAGAAAGACTTGAAAAAGGGAGGGGAAAGATGTTAGAGACCCTTGTAAGCCCTGAAGAGAGTGTTGCTCTTTAATCCTAGTGCAAAGAACATTACCAAAAGATTCAGGAGGTGGAGGTTTGGAGATGGTTCAGTGGGTAAAAGTCCTTGCTGTATAAACCTGACAACTGAATTTAAATCCCCAGAACCCACATAAAGCCAGATGCAGTAGCAAGTGTCTGTTATCCTGGCTCTCCTAAAGCAAGATGGGAGGCAGAAACAGGAAAATGCCAGAAGCTTCCAAGCCAGCAGTGATGAACAACAAGAGACCCTACTTCAAATAAGGTGGAAGGCAAGGGTCCACACCCAAAGTTCTTCCCTGACCTCCACAGAGTCATGCCATAGCATATATGCACCTGTACTCATATACACAAATGCACACAGCACACACAAAAACAATTAAAAAATAAAGTGGGGACTGAAGAGATTGCTCAGTGGTTAAGGTGCTTGCCTGCAAAGCCGAAAGACTCAGGTTTGATTCCCCAGTACCCACGTAAAACCAGATACACAAAGTGATCAAGTTCATTTACAGTGGCTAGAGGCCCTGGCACACCTATTCTCTCTCCATCTCTCCCCCAAATAAATTTTTTTAATGTAAAAATAAAGTTGATTTTTAACAAAAGATTGGAGTGACAGGAGGAATCTGCTTTTAAAAAACGTCACTCCAGCTGCATGGAAACCAATTAGGAAGCAATTGCTATGTTCCAAGTGAGAGGAAACAGGATCTGGATGTAAACTAGTGAGTGCAGACAGGAAAAGAAGTGGATGTACTTGAGAAGTATTTAGGAATTACATGAGCATTGTTTGTTTAGTGATGGATTGCCCTGGTTGTAGGAAAAGGAGTTTTCAGAAGTGGATCTGGCATTCCTTGTATAGCTAGTTGAATGATGATGATGCCATTCATTGAAACAACATCAGGATATCAAGCTTGGGAGAAAGTAGAGCAGAAATGTTGTGAGTTTGATTCTAAGCATGATGAATAACTTAGAGACGTCAAAGGGAGTGCCTAGGAAGAAGTGGAGTATGCAGATCTGGAGCAAAGGGAACAAACCAGGCTGAGCATACCAATTTACAAGTCAATTCCAGATGGCAGCTGATGCTCTGGGCATGAGTAAGCTTGCCAAGTGTGATAGTATTGGGTAAGCAACTGCAAATTTTATTAACTGGGTAAAAAAAGAAACATATTTGCCTAAAGAAAGAGGAAGAAAACCAAGGGAATGTTGTGTCTTACAAGCCAATGAAAGAGAATGTTTCAAGAAAGAAATCTGTAACAAGACATGGTGGTGGACTCCTTTAAACCCAGCACTCAGTAGGCAGAGGTAGGAGGATTGCCTTGAGTTTGAGGCCACCCTGAGAGTACATAGTGAATTCCAGGTCAGCCTGGGCTAGAGCAAGACCTTACCTCAAAAAAACCAAGAAAGAAAGAAAGATAGAAAAAGGGAGAGAGGGAGGGAGGGAGGGAGGGAGAAAAAGAAGGAAGGAAGAAAGGAAGGATGGAAGGAAGGAAGGAAGGAAGGAAGGAAGGAAGGAAGGAAAGAAGGAAGGAAGGAAAAGGAAAAGGAAGGGAAGGGAAGGGAAGGGGGGGGAGAAAGAGTAAAGAAAAAAACAATTTTGGGATGTGAGTACTGAAAAGCAGAGAAGAGCCAGCAGGGAAATAGAAAATGCCCAGTAGGTTTAATGCTGAAAAGCTCAGTGGTAGCCTTAAACAAGAGTAGCTAATTACAGTGAGCTAAGGAAAGACAGCCTTAGTGGTAAGGAAATGTGGATTCAAACCTACAGAACTTCTAGTTTAGAAGAGAAGAAAGAAGGTGGTAGCTAGAAGGAGTGTGGGGCCAATTTGCTTGTATTGTTCAACATAAGAAACTTGAACATAACATCCCAGTCTTTGGAAATTACCCCCTTTGACTATATGGGAGGGAAAGAAAGAACAGAAAGCAAACAATTTCTGGGAATCCAGGATATGGGTATGCTGAGAGCGGTTGTAGCAGACAGCTTCAGGTTTGCTGAGATGAACTTCCAGACCAGGCACAGTTATGGAGGAAGAGATATTATTTATTGAAGCTTACAGATCCAGGGAAAATTCCATAATGGCAGGAGAAGCGGCCTGCTCTCACAGGACCAGGCAAGAGAGAGAAAAACCAACCAGGCACACAGCACACAGAGCAAAACTACAGCCCAAAGCCACAGCACACTTCAGGAACTCCCATTAGGCACACTTTGCATATCTTTACAATGGAATCTCAAACCATCACCCCAGCTTAAGACAGGCCCCCAGTGACATTCCCTCTAGCAAGGTGATTGCAGATGCAAACTATAAACAATAAAACACTGAATATATTGGGAGCCATATATTCAAACTACCACAGCGGTGGAGGGCGTAAAGGTGAGATGCAGAAGGGTGGAAGACATGGCACAAAGGTGAGATGGAGATGGACAGCAGGCAGTCAGAAACGCTCCCCTAGCTCACGGTTTCAATTTCCTCTGAGAAGCAGAAAGTGAGGCCTACTGGGGATGTGGCAAGGGGTTACACAACAATACTACAAGCCCCCAAACGAGTCCAAATAATGTCTGCAGATTCATAAGACTGGGATTTGGGCTGGAGAGATGGCTCAGTGGTTAAAGGCATTTGCTTGCATGAGGCTGGGATTCAGTGATTTTTGGAGAGGCATCTCCAAATTTAATTTTTTAGTGTGTGTATGTGCATGTATGCATGGTGTGGATGCATATAGTGTGTGTCATATGTGTGCGAGTGACCATGTGTGTGCAGGTTCATGTGCATGTGTGTGGAGGCCAGGACAACCTTTGGTATTGCTCCTGAGGAACACTGTCCACATTTTAAAAATAATTTCTTTTAATTGGCCTTGATATCCATGACCTTGCTGTGCCTAGCAATACCTCCGCAAGACCCTCATAATAGAAGTAAAAGATGATAACATCAAATTAAAAAAGAGACTAATGGAGAGAGGGAGGATATGATGGAGAGTGGAGTTCTAAAGGGGAATGGGGGGGGGAGGGAAATACTATGCACTTTTTGTATGTAAGTATATTTTGTTGTCAATAAAAAAAAATAATTGATTTTACTTATTTGAGAGAAAGAGACAGAGAATGGGTGCTTCAGGGCCTCCAGCCACTACAAGTGAACTCCAGAAGCATGCAGCACCTTGTGTATCTGGCTTACATAGGTCCTGGGGAATCAAACCTAGGTCCTTAGGTTTCACAGGCAAATGCCTTAACCATTAAACCATTTCTCCAGCCCCTGTCCACTTAAAAAAATTTTTTAAATTTATTTGCAAGAAAAGAGAAGGAACAGGTATGCCAGGGCCTCTTGCTCCTGTACACTAACTCCAGACACATGGGTCACTTTTTGCATCTAGCTTTACGTGGGTACTGGGGACTTGAACCCAGATCATCTGCCCTAACCACTGAGCAATCTCTCCAGCCCACTGTCCACTTTTTTTGTCACAGGGTCTCTCATTAACCTGGAGTTCACCAATTAGCTAAACTGGCTGGCCTGCAAGCTCCAGGGGTCTTGATAACCCTGCCTTTCCAGACGGAGAGGTGTGTACCACTCCACAGGGTTCTTGGGATCAAACTTAGATCCTCATGCTTGTAAGGAAAGCACTTTACCAACTGGGATAACTCCCCAGCTCCAAATCTACACCTTAACAACACAAATGATTCTAAGATCAGGCTTGGGTAACACAAGTTTTAAGACATTCCTTTGCTGTCCCCCTTGTGAAACCCACCATTCAGAACATAAAAATGTTTCCAAGTTTATGATTCCAGTGCATATGATGATCGATGTGGTTCTTGGCCCCTGATAGCCCTCTCCTCCTGCAGTCTATTTCACCAGGAAGCTCTAGAGCCATCCTTGACCTTCTTGGGAGAATTAAGAAATCTTTATTTTCCCAATATTAGAGTTTTATTTAGCACATTTTGTATTTATAATATAATGTTTATAAAATGCAATAATATTTCCTTTTGTGTGAAATGCTCCATATTCAAGTTTGGAAAATTCTCAGTAATTGACTATAACAGCTTAACCTATAAAAAATGCAGCAGAGGGCTGGAGAGATGGGTTAGCGGTTAAGGCACCTGCCTGCTAAGCCTAAGAACCCAGTTCCAATCTCCAGGTCCCACATTTAGCCAGATGCAAAGTGACGCAAGGGTGCAATGCTGCACTTGCCCACAAGGGGGCACTGCATCTGGATTTCGTTCACAGCAGCTGAGAGACTGCTGGCACGCCCATCTCTATCTGTCTTCCTCTCCCTCTGTCTCTGTCTTTCTCTCTCTCTGTCTCTCTCCAAAAAATTAAAAAATTTAAAAAAATTAAATGTAGCAGAATTCGGCACAGATTTGGATCCTTATGTATTTTACTGAAGGAACAATGCTGCATCAGTACTTGGATTGGTTTAATCAACCTCTTCAAGGGCAGGGCCTCAGAAGCCCCAGCAGAAGGAAGCAAAGTGCTCTTACACCAGGGAACCCCTTGGCATTCTCCTAGCATGCCTCCTACCATTTGGTACAGCTTTCAAATGATGGAGCTGTTGACTTTCTATAGCTCTTTCTGCTGGAATTCAAATCCTCCCTTCTCTGAGGTCACTGAATTTTACTGCCAATGGGATCCTCAAGGTTTTCTGTTGTAGATGAGAGTACAAGGACCAGCAGGA
The DNA here is from genome assembly GCA_036365145.1 of Orientallactaga sibirica. Lineage (NCBI taxonomy): Eukaryota > Metazoa > Chordata > Mammalia > Rodentia > Dipodidae > Orientallactaga > Orientallactaga sibirica. The sequence continues at coordinate 16,300,789 of JAEOAD010000029.1, read as the reverse complement.
TCTGATCCAGCCTGTTGATGATTTCATTACATGTGTCTACCCTCGTTATTGACCTTTCCCTAAAGTTTCTTCAGTAGTTGCTTTCATATTAAATCACAGGACTCCAGAAAATTCCTGGAAGACACTTTCCCACCTTCGTTTTTGCTTCTTATCTTCAGCTTTGTACTTCTCAGCTTCCTGAACTATATGCTCAATATTTTGTCACAGGTCATGGTAATCTTGTCTTCATATCGTATACTCATCTATAGTAGAAGGCATTGAGAATGACATTCACATAACATCAAAAGTAACTTAAATCTTAGCAACATTGTGGTTCACTGAGTGTATGCACCTGTGACTTTAAACTCAACAGGCAGATTGTTAACCTTGGTCACGGCATACTTGCCATCTTATATCTGAATAAGGACACCAGACTCATAGTTGGAGCAGATAGTTAATAAAGTCCGTCTGTTTAGTGGAAATGGGAAAGCTATGCTTTCTAAGGACAGTGAGTGTTCTACTAGCAATTCTAATAGCAAGGGATAAAAGAATGTTATGATATGAGTTTGAAGTGAACCTGGAAGTCTCATGTATTAAAGGCTTGGTCCTCATCTGCTGGAACTATTTTGGGAGGTGCTGGAAAGTTTAGGAGGTAAGAGCTATCTAAAAAGAAGTAGTTCGTCGGGCGTGGTGGTTCATGCCTTTAATCCCAGCACTCGGGAGGCAGAGGTAGGAGGGTCGCCATGAGATCGAGGCCACCCTGAGACTACATAGTAGGTTCCAGGTCAGCCTGAGCTGGAGTGAGTCCCTACCTCAGAAAAAAAGAAGAAGAAGAAGAAATTTTAAAAAGAAAAGAAAAGTCTGAAATCCAAAATGTTCCTAAATCCAAATGTTTGGGGGCTGGAGAGATGGTTAAGGTGGTTAAGGCACATGCCTGCGAAGCCTAAGGACCCCCAGTTAGATTCTCCAGGTCCCATGTAAGACAGATGCACATGGTGGCACATGATCCTATACATAAGTGACCCAAAAGTCTCCATCTAGAAATTTCTAAAGGTGATTAATTCCTTCAGTAACATGGCAGGATACAAAATCAAAATACAAAAATCAGTAGCCTTTCTACATGCAAAGGACAAATATACAGAGGAAGAAATCAGTGAGGCTTCCCCATTTTCAAGAGCAACAAAAATAAATAAGTAAATACCTTGGAATAACACTAACCCAAGATGTGAAAGATCAGTGCTGGAAATTACTACATGAACTAGTGGAAGAAAGTCACCAACAATAGGCTGAGCAACCAGAGGTCTAAACTACTCAGAAGCAAACATCCTGACAGGATGTACATTCCAGTGCAATAGTGGCAGACAGTCTTGTGGGTAACCAACAGCTTTCTGATTGGCTAAGAGATCCAGTCAGTGTAAAGTAGCCCATATCTGGAATTGAGAACCAGATCAGATTCCTATGGAGACAAAGATAATGCTCTCCAATGTACTAACTTCTCTCTCCATTGGAGAATTTGCTTATCTTTTTCAGATGGACAACAAACCTGAAGGGAGCATCAGCCAATCACACCTCACCAGGCCCCAGCTGAAAGCATAGAGTAATGCGGGGAAGGGCAAGAGTACAGCGTTCTTGGGGATCATGACACCAGAAAAAAAGCTGAAGGAGATAAACACAGAGAACATCCAACTTCTACTAAGCCAGATATCCAGAGTCACAGTGGCTCCCAAAACCTCATCACTGAAGTAGAACTAAAATGACCCCAATATGGCTCAGGGAAATTTGCGGAAGAGGGGGCATAAAGAATGTTAGGGAATTATGCACAGAGACTTGACCTATCCCCCATAACTCTTGACTACCCCCAAACATTGCATGTTCTCTCTCATATGTGGATCCTAGCTACAAATGTTTAGACTTGTGCATGAGCTGGAATCAAAAATCAGTAGCAGAGGAAAGTAATCTGGAGAAAGACTATAAGGGATGGAGGAAAGCAAAGGATTAAGGGGATGGTATTGTATATATGTAATTAGAAGAATAGATCGCAGGGAGTGGAATGGCCTAAGTGAGGCCAGGGGAAGAGATTGAGTAAGAGAAGGGTGGGGGGAGGGTCAATCAAAATTCAAGATATTCTGAATAAGACATATGAAAACCTACTTCTTTGGATAACGGCACATCCAGAAGCCATAGATTGCTACTAGGAAATTTTTCGGTGCCAGGGATGGGATATCTACCAGTGAGTTGTTGGCCACAGAGGTCCCTGGTGCCTCCAAAACATTATAGTCTTTTGCCAAGGCCCTGGTTTCCCACAAGTAACAGATGGTAAGACCCTATTGCTGAAGACTTCACATGCGTGGGCAGCAAGATCACTGAAAAATCAAGCTGGTGCCAAGCTGAAAACCTTCTCCCTGGAGACCATCCAACTGAAAGCTGGAAAAAGCTGCACTGTATGCAGCCATATGGGAGACAGAAGTCATCAGAGGTAAAAACAGTGGACACTGGAAGCCTCAAGTTTGGCCAGACAGGCAAAATGACCTAATGAGTGCAATAGTGGCATGTCTGCTGTGGGGGAAACCAACTGCTCTCTAATTGGACTGGAGGCCTACTCTAAAGGAGGGAATACGTGCCTGGTACTAAAAACCTAATCAAAAGTCTATGGCAGGGGAGATCATGAGCCTTAGGGCTATAAAGCCTGTCCTTGTCTGGCTAAATGCATGTATTAGTCTCACCAAACTGCCCTGAAAGCACTACACTTAATGTTCATATTCTTATATTAATGCTACTCTCACTTCTGGTTAGAGAAGCTTCTCTTTTCAGATGGCGATGACCACTGGGATGACCCAAAAGGCAACATAGTGCTGAGAATAAGGTACAGAGGAGTGTCCAGCACTAAAACATCTCTATCACACCCTCCAAGGCTCAGGGTCCATTGTGGAAGAGGTGGCAGAAAGAATGTAAGAGCCAAAGGAAGGGTACGACTCCTTACAATGCAACTGTCCAGACAGAAATTGGCCTTGATATCCATGACCTTGCAGTGCCTAGCAATATCTTCACAAGACCTCATAATAGGAGAAAAAGATGATGACATCAAAATAAAAGAGAGACTAATGGAGAGAATGAGGGAATATGATAGAAAGGGGAGTTTTGAAGGGGAAAATTGGGGATGGAAGGGGAGGGAAATATCATGGTTTATTGTCTATAAATATAGATGTTGCTGATAAAAAATTTAACACACCCCCCCCAAAAAATGTGGACAAAAAGGAACCCTTCTTCACCATTGGTGGAAAGGTAAACTAGTCCAACATTTGTGGAAATCAGTTGAGGTTTCTGAGACAGCTAAAATATATGTTTACCATATGATCCAGCTATATCACTTCTTCTCATATACCCTAAGGATTCTACTCACTTCTATAGAGATACTTGCTCATCCTTGTCTATTGCTGCTATATTCACAATAGCTGGGAAATGGAAACAGCCTGGATGCCCTTTAGCTGGTGAATGCATAATGAAGATGTGGTATATTTGCACAATGGAGTCTTGGGCCAACTCAAAACACATGAAAGTGCTGAGAAGTGAAGTATTCAGCACTGAGACATCTCTATCACACCCTCCAATGCCCAGGGACCATTGCAGAAGAGATGGTTGAAAGAATGTAAAAGCCAAAGGAAGGGAAAGAGTGTTTTGCAATTCTGTCATCCAGACACAAAGGACTGAAGCACTCAAGACCTCACAGTGTCTGATGCTACCTACCCAAGACCTGTATAACATGGGGATAAAGATAATGATGACATCACGATAGGACAGTGACTGGTTGGAAAGAAGAAGGGATTCCATGGCGGGGCTAGGGAGAAGGGAAACAAAGGAGGGAAGGAATTATGATCATGACACATTGTATATGTGTATGGAGGTCATCAGTACAAAGTGGTTACTAATAAGCAAACTTCTAAGTCTATGGAATAGCACACTACTTCACTATAAGAAGTTAGATTCGTTTATTGTTTCCCTGTTTATATGATGGCGCCTCATACGTTGCTGGATAACCAAGCACTGTATCTGAGATGAGTGATAGAGGAAGTGTGCATTCTACTCATTCCCAGGTGCCTCTGTCTGTCCTTTGATCTGGTGAGGATGTCGGTGCCATAATGGAATCTTGTTAGCTGTGGCTCCTGTGATCACCTGAACTGAGCTTTTTTAACATCATGCCCTTGGCTACTGCTTTTTTCAAGAAACAACTAAATGAAATTCACTTTTATATAAGCTATAGTCACTTTGGATGTGGCACTATTTATTATTATATAAGTTTTATGTGATTTTTTATTTTTTGTTTGTTTGGAGGCAGAGTCTCACTCTAGCCCAAGTTTGCCTGGAACTCATTATGTAGGCTAGACTGGCTTTGATTCACAGTGATCCTTCTACCTCAGCCTCCCACAGGCTGGGATTAAAGGTGTGCCCCCCCACACCTAGCTTCCCTATGTGATTTTTATATAATCATTGTGATGATGATAGTGTTTATTTCAGTTTACTATGAGCCAATCATATTTCTAAGTGCTTAGCTTATTTTGCTTTATTTAATTTCACACATCCCTAAGGAGGAAGGTGCTATTATTAATCCATTTATTCACAATGTTCTTAAATAATCTTCATGAGAAATTCTTTTGTAGTTTAATGCCAAGAACATTTTGGCTCTTTGAGGAAACTAGTAAACTTCCTCTCTCCACATCCGAAGTCTCATAGTGCTGATTATTGGCCTTTTACCCTTGGGTTCTGGAAATTACACAGTAGCATGTGGGTGTAACACACTGGCTGAAGTGCTTTTTTCACTAATTTTCACTTCTTTATTTGTATTCCTATTTTTCTATTTCCTCTGGGTTTGTTTTTTAGAGGGTTTTTTTTTTTATTTTGCATTTATTCTTGCTACTGGTTGCCTCAGATCATTTTGGAAAGAGAAAAAGAAGAAATAAATTCAACTAAACAAATAAAAACTACACAATACTGTGAGTACGATGCCTAAGGAATCGATGCGTAGAGGTTAAGAAGATTGAAACCATTCAAAAAACAAAAATGTCTTTCCTGTTTGGTTTAGGTTTTTTTTTTTCCCCCGAGGTAGGGTCTCACTCTGGTCTAGGCTGACCTGGAATTAACTATGTAGTGGCCTTGAACTCATGGTGATCCTCCTACCTCTGCCTCCCGAGTGTTGGGATTAAAGGCGTGCCCCACCACGCCCAGCTTTGTTTGGGCTTTTTATATTTTTCTTTTTTCTTCCTTTTCTTCCTTTCTATTTTCTTCTTTTTAGAGGAGGTCCTTTCTAATACATAGTCCATGTCAAGCTGGAGCTCATGGTCCTCCTGCACTGCTGCTGCGATCAGCCTGCGCCCTGCTCTATGTTACTTCATACATTGTGCACAACAATGGCTTTTCAGACTATGCCTTGCCTTGAGAGACTCCACTTCACAAGCAGGTTTTTATTCCATTTTGATTGTGGAGAATAACTCTGTACCTGGCTAGAAATGTAAATGGCTCACCCATCTGGCACCACCCATGAGGCACAGACTGATAAGTCACTTTTTCCTGCAAGTAGAAAGGGGAATAGCCTATAAATTTATGAGGGAAAATCATAAACCAGGAAACGCAGGCCCAAGCACTTATCAGAGGTACCACCCTGAGGCGTAGGTATAATTCCTTCACTTGAACTCCATAACAAAGTGAACATCTAACTGTGTGATGGTGATGGCCCCGTTGACCTGCCATCTGACACTTGAACTCCATAACAAAGTGAACAACTAACTGTGTGATGGTGATGGCCCCATTGACCTGCCAACTGACACTTGGTGAGCACATCAAGGTACTGCTATCCATTCCAGGGGCTGCAGTTTGGCTCTGCCCCACTGCTGACACTGCCTACTCACTTGTTATCTGCCCGTCTGTTTGTTCACCCATCTGACCTGCTGTTTGTCTATTTGTTCATCTGGACTGGGTCCTGCCCTTTACTTTGGCTCCTGCAGCTCAGCTACGTCTTAACCCAGCAGCAGCACCTCCTCTAGCTTCTCTGGTAACAGCTTATCTTATCAGTAGGAACTCTTGCATTTCTTTCCGTTTCCTAGTTCCAGCTTGATAGCAATTAGGAGCAAGGTAGCCTACTTTTATAGGTGGCTACTTAAAGACATAGATCCAAAAGAATATACATGCCAACCTGACCTGGTAAGACTTGAAGACAACTCCAGTCTGAACTTCAACCTGTTTGTCAAGATGAAGATAAGGGGCAGCTTCCTGGTTCTTCCTCCTTCTAGGAATTTTTTGGCAGGCTTTTTCCCACCGCTGGTGGGCTGTTTCTGAGCCAGTACTCTTTGTCCTGGTCCACCAACCAACAAGGTCTTCCATATACATTTAAACTTAACCAGCAAAGCTCATGCCAATTTGATTCTCAATTTACATCCCAATGTTACAAGAAAAACTGATCCAAGTCACCATGCATTGACTTTCTACTATACTTTTCAAAATAAGCCTTTCTTAATTTACCCTTCTATGTGACTGCACTTGCCAGTTCTTTGCAAGTTGTAAGAAAGCAGTGAGTTCAAGAGCCACTGGCTTGGGGAGTTAGAGGGGACATTGAGTGTCCAGCACTCTACCCCTAAGCTACACCTGTCCAGAGACCACAGGAGCTCCGTCACTCTCAAAACTAGTAAGAAGGTCATCATGCCTCATTGGAACCCTTTGCTTTTTTAACCCTTTGTAGTCATTCTATAACCTATATGTATGCACATAGATGTAGTGCATACTACATTTACTATGGGATATGTAATGTGTGATTTGGGAGTTAGGATGAGGACTGGAGAGATTGCTCAGTGGTTAAGGCACTTGCCTGCAAAGCCTAACCACCCAGGTTCAATTCCCCAGTACCCAATAAAGCCAGATCCACAAAAATGGTGCAGATCATTTGCAGTGGCTAGAAGCCCTGGTGTGCCAATTCTCTCTGTTTGTCTTTCTGTCTCTCTTCTCTCTATCTCTCTCTGCTTACAGATAAATTAATTAATTAAAAGATATTCTTAAGCCAGGCGTGATGGTGCATGCCTTTAATCCCAGCACTCGGGAGGCAGAGGTAGGAGGATCACCATGAGTTCGAAGCCACCCTGAGACTACATAGTGAATTCCAGGTCAGCCTGGGCTACAGTGAAACCGTACCTGGAAAAACCAAATATATATATATATATATATATATATATATATATATATATATATATATCTTTAAAAAGAGAGTTAGCATAAGTAATTAAGGTTGTAATAAAATAAGATGTAATTGCCTCAGTAAGGGTTATCAAGAAAGACAGGAATATCTGGCAAATTGCTGGCATTAAAAGCATCATAACTTGTGAATTTATTGTTAGTCAATAAATACTGACATTGTGGAAAGACACAAGCATGTTTGTCTATGATCCTGATATAATGTGCTCATGACAGTCCTCCAGGTGCTGGGGTTACTAACATGTACACTCTGCCTACTGCTATTCATATATTTAAAGAGAATAGTTACTGGGGAGAGCTCTATGATCTTTAAAAAAAAAAAAAAAAACTTTTGGCCAGCACATCAAAGTCTTTAAAGGAAGTGAATTATCTTCCTATTATGGAAACCTTGCTGGAAGCAGTTATTACACACTTCTTACCATAATATGAATATATTGTTAGGGAAATGTATTATCTGTTAGATAATTTGAACTAGACATGCCTGGGATTGAGGTGACAAAGAACTATGTGACTATTAAATTCTTCTCTGGAAAATGAGTACAGCTGCCTATATGTCAACATATGAGAAAAAAAACCTTCAAATGTATTCAGAATAAGTAAGTCATACTATATATAGGCCCTTTCTTTACTCAAGAGATTTTAGTATTTACAGTTTACCTCAAATACTGGATCTAGAAACACAATATTTGATGTCAACAGCTATTATTCCACAGAAATATTGCCTTTTCTTGCTTATCACTCTTGAATTCCCATGGAAGGTATGGTCAGACCCAACCCAAGGTCTGTGGACCATATGCAGCCTAGGATAGCTATGAATGCAGCCCAATACAAAAGTCAGAGCCTTACTTAAAGCATTAAGTTTTGTTTTGTTTTTTGTTTTGTGTGTGACTCAGTCATTGCATATTTTTAGGAATGAGCTTTGCAGGTCACAGTATTGAGGTGTAATGTCAAAAGGTGGGACACAACTAAAGTTAAGAACATTTATCATCCACATTTCACCAGAAATAAAATTGTAAAATTACAAAGTAATGAGAATGAAGGGCTGAAGAGCTGGTTCAGTGGTTAAAAGTGCTTGCTTGCAAAGCCCTGTGGCCGGGGTTCAAGTCCCAGTACCCACATGCAACCAGATGCATAAAGTGGCACATGCATATGGAATTTGCAATGGCAAGAGGCCCTGGTGCTCCCATACTTTCCCTTTCTCTCTCTCTCTCTCCCTTTTTCCCTCTCTCAAATAAGTAAATAATTTTTTTAAACAGTAGTGAGAAAGAAAGAAAGAAATGAACCCTGATGCACTTCTTCGTGGGTAGGTAGGTGTCCTAGAGCATTTTCTTAGCTGGTTCAGGCTTGCAGTTCTGTACAGCCCTTCTAGAATTCAAGTGAGCACCAAACCCATGACCACGCCAATAGTTCCAGCCAGTCCTAGTAATGATGTTTCAATCTGCATATCAATTGCTCAATATCTCAAGCTTTGTTGGAATTCCAAAAGAGTTTAAATTCTTTCCTTAAAAGTTTTGGGCTAGAGAGATGGCTCAGTAGTGAAAGGTGTTTGCTTGCAAAGCCTGAAGGCCCAAATTCAATTCCCTAGTACCCAAGTAAAATAAGATGCACAAAGTGGCACATGCATCTGGAATTTGTTTCCAGAGGCAGGAGGTCCTGGTGGACCCCATTCTCTCTCTCTTTCTTTCTTTCTCTCTCTCTTTCCCCCACTCCATTGCTCCCCCCAACCTCGGTCAAATAAATAAATATATATTTTTTAATTAAAACATGTTTCAAGGACTATAGCATAGTGGCAATGAAGGAGAATTAGGAAAAAGCTAGGTTCTTTCAGACAGTTTCAGTTAGGAACACAAGTACAAAACAGAGAACCAGGAGATGCCATCCCACATGTCAACCTTCCTTGGCACGAATGAAACTCAGGAATGGAACGCTGATGGAGACTCATCTACAAAAGCTGCAGTGTCCCCCTGCTTCCCACTACCTAGCACAGTACCGAGATGGCTGACCTTCACTGTCCAGGTGGGTTGGACCTGGAGACAAATCAAATCTACAAACCAATTGGGTCTTCTCCTTTACATACCAGAATCTGAAGAAAGAATACATTTTCAATTGACTATAAAGGCTGTTCCCAACCTTTCTTTGCTTTTGCTGCCTTTCCCCACTCTGGTCACAGGGATATAGATGAGTCTGACTTCCCCCATCCACGCACCCAGAGAGGAGAGTGCTATGTCATGGGCTGAGTAATTCTCTGCTTGCCTCTGCTTTATACTTTGGGGTACCTTCTCACTGTAATTACACGTATGACTCTCTGCTGGATCTACCACATATGTACCACATGGGTGTCTCCTCTAAACTCTGGGCATACTACCTGTGTAATTTCTCTAAACTCAGGCAACCGTGGGTAGATCTCTCTTTAATACCCATTTCTCACTGCCTGGCACTCTCCTGTTCTCAAACCATCACCACTTTTAATTTTCTTCCATGGGGAAAGTCAGACTTGATGCTATATGTGTTCCTTCTAAATCTCCTATATAAACACCTAGGTTCTATCTTCCATATGCTGTGGCTCAATTCCAGTCTTTCCCTAAAAACCTCAATTTCTATTAAATGAGCCTTATGAATTGTGCTGTGTTTTCCACATGAGTGCATGTTTCCTATTTTCCATATGCTTATGACTTTGCTCTAGCCTTCCTTCTAGATCCTAATCTTCCTCAAACAAACCCCACAATTTATCATTCCTCCCTAACTAAACTTACTAATTCATAACTTGGGCTGGAGAGATGGCTTAGGGGTTAAGGTGCCTGCCTCCTAAGCCTAAGAACACTGGTTCCAATCTCCAGCGGTTCCAATCTCCAGGTCCCACGTTTAGCCAGATGCAAAGTGACGCAAGGGCTCAAGGCTGCACTTGACCACAAGGGGGCACACACATCTGGATTTCGTTTGCCGCAGCTGAGACACTGCTGGCGCGCCCAGCTCTGTCTTCCTCTCCCTCTCCCTCTCTGTCTCTCTCTGTGTCTCTCTCCAAAAAAAAATAATAATTCATAATTCATCCTTCTTTAAAATATTTTGTTGGTTTGTTTATTTGAGAGAAAGAAAGGGGCAGATAGAGGGCCTCTAGCCACTGCAAACAAACTCCAGATGCATGAACCACCTTGTGCATCTGGCTTTACAAGGGTACTGAGGAACTGAACCTAGGTTCTTGGGCTTTGAAGGCAAGAGCCTTAAAGAGCCTTAACCACTGAACAATCTGTCCAACCCATAATCTATCCTTATTGAGTATATTTTTATCAGTTCTTTGTTAAAAATAAGACCCAAAATCGGGGTTCATAAACTTAAGAAACCCCTCCTGAACCCCAAAATCCTGCATTAGTATGGCACTTGCTTAGCATGGGCAAGGTCTAGATCTAATCCACAGTTCCATTAAAAAGGAAGGAAGGGAAGGGAGGAGAGGGAAAGGGGGCAGACATATGTTAGCTAGATATAGTGACTCATACCTTTAATCCCAGCACTTGTGAGGAAGAGGCAAAAGGAGTGCCCTGATTTCAAGGGCAGCCTAAGCTATATACTGAGTATTTGGAAGATGAATAGTCTGGCTAGGCAAAGAATGGGGTCCATAGGCCAGATTCCTAGATACAGATACAGAACACTAGACAAGCTGGTATAGAGCAGACAAAATTATGATAAATTCAAGGTTAGCCTCAGCTACATAGTAAGTTTAAGGCTAACATGGGCTGCATAAGATCCTGTCTCAAAAAACTAAATAAATGAATACTTTTTTTTTTAAAGAAAGTCCATGCTTCAAGTGATCAGACTGATTCGGGGCATTTTTCAAAATCTTCAGTTTGTTAAATTTATTCGCTTTTAAAACTTTATACTCAAAATGCTTGTTTAGGATATGGGAGTATGTGTTTTAAAGAATTTCTCCCCTCCCACCACCTCTTTTCATTTTTTGTTTTCTTCCCTGTTTGCCTTCTTTAAATCAGGAAGCATACTTACAGCCTTTTAGTGAAAAGATAAAATAATGGCTGGAGAGATGACCTAGCGGTTAAGGCACATGCCTGTGAAGCCTAAGGACCCCAATTCAATTCCCCAGGTCCCACATAAGCCAGATGCACATGGTGGCACTTGCATCTGGAGTTCGTTTACAGTGGCTGGAGGTCCTGGCGTACCCATTCTCACTCTCTCTCTCTCTCTCCTCTCTCTGTCTCTAATAAATAAATAAAAATAAAATCTTTTTATAAAAAAGAAAGAAGAAGAAAGGGAGGGAGGGAGGGAGGGAGGGAGGGAGGGAGGACGGAAGGAAGGAAGGAAGGAAGGAAGGAAGGAAGGAAGGAAGGAAGGAAGGAAGGAAGGAAGGAAGGAAGGAGATAAAATAAGTGTCTGCTTCCAGAAAGAATGTCTCTAGGGCTCAGTTTGTCCACCTCTTCTGTCTAGACTAGAACTACTCAATTTGAACGTGCCTGTAGTTACCAGGGCATCTTGTTAAACAGTGGCATCTGATTCAGCAGGTCTGGGGTAAAGCCCAAGATTTGCATTTATACAGCTCCCAGGTAAAGTCTATGATCCTAATCCAGAACCACACCTGGAAAATTGCGGAGCTCCAGGGTGTAGCACAACCCACTCCATATACAATTCCAAAGTTTCTAATAGCTATTTTAAGAAACTAAAAAGAGCCAGAATACTGAAGCACACCTTTAATCCTAGCATTCAGCAAGCAGAGATAGGAGGCTAACTGTGAGTTTGAGGCCAGCCTGGGACTACAGAATGAGTTTCAGGTCAACCTGGGTTACAGTGAGACCCTGCCTTAGAAAGAAAGAAAGAAGGAAGGAAGGAAGGAAGGAAGGAAGGAAGGAAGGAAGGAAGGAAGGAAGGAAGGAAGGAAGGAAAGGAGGGAGGGAGGGGAGGAAAGGGAAGGAAGGGAGGGGAGGAAGAAAGGCTGGAGGGATGGCTCAGTGGTTAAAGTGTTTGCTTGCAAAGCCTGGAGACCTGGGTTCAATTCCCCAGTGCCCACATAAAGCCAGATGCACAAAGTGGTGCATACATCTGGAGTTCATGAGTGGCAGGAGGCTCTGGCATGCTCCTCTTCTCTTCTCTTCTCTTCTCTTCTCTTCTCTTCTCTCTTTCTCTCTTGCAGTTAGGGTGACTGCACCCCTGAAAGTGAAGGCAGAAATGTCCTTTAAGCCTGCCTTTGCAATCTCCACTTTCCTAGAGAGATCAAAGGATGATCTGACTTCTTATCTCTTCCCTAGGTCTGTTTTTTGATAAACAACCTGAGCTCCTCCTGTGAGGGAGGTCCCCTTCCCAGGAAATTAAATCTAATCCTCACATTGTGGTTGGTCAAGTTCAGCCCCCAGATCTTGGAGTCCTGGCTGGCCCCTTCCTGAGCCAGCGGAGACCAATCAGCTGTCTCTCAGGCTCACCTGAACCTGAAGATGAAGCCCACCACCATAAATGCCTACCAGAGGACAAGATCTCTGTTGGCTTGTTCCTGAACTTTGAAGTTCTGGTAAACTGGGCTGAGACAAGGAAAGACACCCTCCGCCATGTACTCCCCATGGGCTCTCTAACTCCTGCTCTCCACATGGCAGGAGCTCTCTGCACTTTCTCCTCTTTCCTTGATCTGATAAAGCCTCTCTAAACCTTACCCTCTGGTCTGTGGATTTTAAGTTTTCAAATCCATAAAACAAGAATCCAGAGTACTCCAAATTTATTGGTGCATTGGTATATTGGTATATTGTCAAGAAACCCCAAAATTCCCATTCCACTCTCTTCATTGCAAATAACTGAATAAATTTTTAAATGGAAGAAAGAGGAAAGAAACTAAAAACTAACAGATGAGAATAAGTTAACAATATATTTTACTTATTCCAGTTCATCAAAATAATATCACAACATATAGCCAATAGAAAAATCACTATTGAAGTGGTGTAGCTCAGTGGTTGGCTATTTGATTGCAGAGAAATTACTCATGACACAGGTTATGTTTGTTTTTCATTCTAAGTCATTAATATCTGGTGTACACTAGCCACTTTTCAAGTAGTTGGTGGTCTCATGAGATTAATAGCTGCCACATTACCAATGCAGGTCCTAGAGGGTCTCACTGTTTACTCAAAGAAATTTTGTCTAGTAACTTTGGAATGTTATTCATTTATATTGGAGTGGGCTATAGATATAGCTTAGTAAGTAAAATACTTGCCTTGTGAGATTGAGAACCTGAGTTCAATCCCCAGAACCCACAACAAAATGTAAAACATGGTGGTTTGCACTTGTAGTCCCAGTACTGGGGAGGTGGAGACGGGGGGGGGGGTCCCTGGGGCTCACTGGCCAGAAGTCTAGTCTAACTGGTCAGCTGCAGGCCCATGAGAGACTTTGCCTCTAAAAAAGAAAAAAGAAAGAAAGGGAAAGAAAGAAAGAAAGAAAGAAAGAAAGAAAGAAAGAAAGAAAGAAAGAAAGAAAGAAAGAAAGAAAGAGAGAGAGAGAAGAAAGAAAAAAGGAAGGAAGAAAGAAAGAAAAAAGGAAGGAAGGAAAGAAGGAAGGAAGGAAGGAAGGAAGGAAGGAAGGAAGGAAGGGAAGGAGAAAGAAAGAAAGAAAGAAAGAAAGAAAGAAAGAAAGAAAGAAAGAAAGAAAAGAAAAAAAAAGAAAGAAAAAAAAAAAGGAAGGAAGGAAGGAAGGAAGGAAGGAAGGAAGGAAAGGGAGGAAGGGAAGGGAAGAAGGGAAGGGAAGGGAAGGAAAGGGAAGGGAAAGAAAGAAAGAAAGAAAGAAAGAAAGAAAGAAAGAAAGAAAGAAAGAAAGAAAGAAAGAAAGAAAGAAATGAGGGAAGGGAAGGAAAAGAAAGAAAGAAAGAAAGAAAGAAAGAAAGAAAGAAAGAAAGAAGAAAGAAAGAAAGAAAGAAAGAAAAGAAAGGGAAGGAAGGAAGGAGAAAGAAAGAAAAGAAAGAAAGAAAGAAAGAAAGAAAGAAAGAAAGAAAGAAAGAAGAAAGAAAGAAAGAAAGAAAGAAAGAAAGAAAGAAAGAAAGAAAGAAAGAAAGAAAGAAGGAAGAAAGAAAGAAAGAAAGAAAGAAAGAAAGGAAGGAAGGAAGGAAGGAAGAAAGGAAGGAAAGAAGAGAAGGAGAGAGAGAGAGAGAAGGAAGGAAGGAAGGAAGGAAAGAAAGAAAGAAAGAAAGAAAGAAAGAAAGAAAGAAAGAAAGAAAGAAAGAAAGAGGGAAGGAGAAAGAAAGAAAGAAAGAAAGAAAGAAAGAAAGAAAGAAAGAAAGAAAGAAAGAAAGAAAGGAAGAAAGGAAGGAAGGAAGGAGAAAGAAAGAAAGAAAGAAAGAAAGAAAGAAAGAAAGAAAGAAAGAAAGAAAAGAAAGAGAGAGGGGAAGGGAAGGGAAGGGAAGGGAAGGAAAGGAAGGAAGGAAGGAAGGAAGGAAGGAAGGAAGGAAGGAAGGAAGGAAGGAAGGAAGGAAGGAAGGAAGGAAAGAAGGAAGGAAGGAAAGAAGGAAGGAAGGAAGGGAGGAAAAACAGCATTCTTGAAGATACTCAAGATTGTCTTCTGGCCTCCACATGCATGCGCACACACATGCACCTACATACAAGCATCCCCCCACACACACACATAGGCACATGCAAAAAAAATATGTGAGCATAGGACTATGGGGTCAGCCCAGCTGATGTTCTTTAGGGTGAGGGTCTCATCTGGACTGAAAATGACAATTCCATTTTTAAGATTCAAATCAAGAAGGCCTCCTGAATGGCAAAAGCCTCTTGTGAGTGAGCACAGACACTTCCTGACACTTCTCCCTTTGTCTTTGGTGTTTGCAGGCATTCCTCAAGTACAAGTTAACTGAGGCCAACAGGTGGGAGATAGAAGGCTCGCAAGGTGTGAAGTTCAGGAAGCTGGGTCAAATGTGTGAGACAGGGAGTAATGAAGCGTGGTGTAATCAGGCACCAGATAGAGCAGGCTCTAGAAACCCTCTCTTAGTATTTCACACTTCATCCCAAGAGCAATGGACAACCATTCAAGGGCTTTAAACAGAGAAAATAAGGTTATTTATGGTTTGGTGATAAACTGAAGGTAAGGGAAGAGTCTGATGGTACTTGGGCACATGAAGCAGGGCCCCCAAAAGGAGGTTTAAAAGTCACTATATTGTTTTCAGTTTGGGTTTTTATTTTTAATATTTTTTGCATGTGTATGTGTGGTATTTGTGTTTATGTGTGTGGGTGCACATGTGTGTGGATGCATTTGTACATGTGTATAAGTGTGTGCACTCCAGAGGTAATATCAGGTGTTTGGGGTTATTCTCCACACTATTCTTTGAGATGAGACGAGGTCTCTCACTGAACCTGCAGCTCAAGAATTCAGCTAAACAAGCTAGCCAGTGAGCCCCAGAGATCCTCCGATCTCAGCCTCCTCAGTGCTTGGGATAATAGGCACGCACCACCATGCCTGACATTTTATTTAGATACTGGGTATGTGAACTCGGACCTTCCTGCTTGCACAGTGAGTACTTTACCCACTTAGCCATACCCCCAGCCCATTTGTTTACTTTTTTGGTCCAGAGTCTCATGTAGCCCAGGATGGCCTCAAATTATCTATGTAGCTGACACTGGTCTTGAAGTCCTTATACTCCTGTCTCCACCTTTAGAGTGCTGAGTGGTAGGTGTATGCCACTATGTCTAGTTTCAAAGCTGTTTACTTTCGTTGTTATTTAATCTCTTGTCATTTTTTTCTATGAATAATCTTTGCCCTTTTTATTGTTCTTTCTACATTTGTGTCTTGATTCTCCTGTAAGCTACACGCATTTCACATGGTGGATAATGTGGTGGACTTGGATCCTCTCCTGAGGCTGTGAAGAGGGGTGACTTAGCTTCACCCTTCTGCACATGAACCTCTGCAGCATGTCGTTTCCTGTACGCTGATTTCTCCTTCACTCAATTATCTCTATTTCCTGACTTCTAGAAACCCTCAAAATTTCTAATGTATAATGCAAATGCATGCTGTTTCTTTTTACATATTTATTAGCACAAATTAATTGCGCATCCTGTTTTATATGTTTTGAATGCCAGTTCAGCAAGATTTAGGGAGGGCAGGAAAGATAAACCTGGAAAGTCAACTGACCAGGCTGAAGCAAAAACTAAGAGAATTACTTAACAATGAAAACAGTGTGAGAGTTTTCCAAGGCCCCAGGACTCAGCTGTTTATATTTTTTAAGACCTACTCAAATGTAGTAATAGAACCTAAAACCATATAATTGTCCCTAACCTGCCTGGGAAGAACAATAGTGGAAGTTGCATGCTCTTTCTCAAGTGGCAATAAGCGCCTAATGAGCAGGATGCTGTACAATAAGGACTACAGGAATGTGCTTTCCAAACTCTAAAAGCTTACCACAGAGAAGTGGAGTTACAACCAGTTGGGTGGGAGGTTAAAATAATATATAATTATGCATTCAATTAAGACCCTTTTTTTCTTTTTATGTAAAGTTCTATTTGGTTTTCATGAAACAGAAAGCTGCATTTGAGAAAATACTACTTTTAACATTACAGATAATTTACAAATAAGAATTTGACTTTCTTGAGCCAGGGATACTCCCTCCTTTCAACATCTTACAGAGAACAATCAGAAAGGCCTTCACTGATACTGGGGACAGGCATCAGGCTTTCAAACTTGCCTGGCATGGGGAAAACAGCATTTATGGGTGAGAACAGAAACAGGCATGCGGTTGGCCTCCTGAATTAGAAACTTCTTCCATCTCCTAACACACTCAGTGCTTAGAAGTCTAGTGTGATTGCTGTGTTTAACTGTTCCCACCCCAATCTGATTATCTTCTCCATTTTTTTCCCTTGAAGAAATCATGGAAGAGAGGTGTCAGGTAGTATACAGGTATAGTGGGTTCATGACTCAAGTTGGCCCCAGGACACAGTTTGTTGAACAAAATGAAAATTCAATGACTCTCATTCAGCAATGTTAAAATTTTTGAGTCTCTGAGAGTTAAATGCTTTGAAGCATACTTGCATGCCCATGAAGCCAGTCCTAGCTGGCTTCTTGAGAGGAGGGGCACAGAGAGAGACATGTGCAAGCTGAGCATGGTCCTAGCACAGGCCTGCAGGAATGTCCTTCTGTGTACTGGATCACCAGGAGCACCTTTTCAAGGTCTGCTCATCCCTTCCTCCAGTTTTGCCAATAATTCCATGGGCTCTCAACCCCTGCTAAAATTCCTTTTCGGTCCTGTTTTGTTTTCCTTGTTAACTGATGTGGATTATACTAAGAAATCCTAAATGACATGGGAAGTTATTTTATACCAGACTCAATTCTTTTGTTTTAAAAGAAGCAACTCAGACTGTATCCTCTCTCTCTAACTCTCTCTCAAAAAGAAAGAATGACCATCAATGGCAAGTGGCAGTTGCAGCAAAGCAACACTAAGAGCCAACTTCACGCTCAGGA
The DNA here is from genome assembly GCA_036365145.1 of Orientallactaga sibirica. NCBI lineage: Eukaryota > Metazoa > Chordata > Mammalia > Rodentia > Dipodidae > Orientallactaga > Orientallactaga sibirica. The sequence continues at coordinate 16,283,161 of JAEOAD010000029.1, read as the reverse complement.
ATGGTTCCTTATACTCTACACAGTCAGAGAAACTTCTTTCGTAACAAACTATAGAAATGATCCTTGAAAGTACAGACTCAGTTCTAAACATAAGGGATAAAACAATAAATAAAAAGGATCCCTGCTCTCATAGAGCCTCCTTGACATAACACAAGCACTAAGTCAATGAATAAACAAATAATTTATAACAGTTAAAGTTACCAGAACAAGGAGCTAAGGAGATAGCTCAGACCACTTGCCTGAGACCCTCTGAGTTCAATACCCCAGCACTCACACTGCAGCTGTGCATGGCCACACCTGCCTGTAATCCCTGTCCTGTGGGAGGGAGGCAGAGAAAGGAGAGTCACTGGGACTTACAAAAATGGCAGTTCCAGGTTCAGAGTGCATATGCCACACCCACACCACGTATACATGCAAAACAAAAGAAAGGGTACCAGAAGGACAGTAAAAGGATAAGACAGTAGAAATGACAGACAGTATCTGAGGACAGGAGAGTTCCTTCCCTCAGGACTTGGCACTGTTCCTTCTGCCCAGAACACCATTTTCCAGACACTGCTTCCCTTTGCCATTTTCTCATTTTGTCTAGCCTCCTACTCTATGTCACCTCTCCTCCCTTAACCCTGCTGTAGTGGTTTGAATCAAGTGTTCCCATAAACTCATGGGTTTTGAATGCTTGGTCTCCAGCTTGTAGAGCCAGAGGTAGAGCCTTGCTGGAGGAATAATGTTGTTGGGAGTGGGCTTACAGGTATTTTAGCCAGCTCCCTCTTGCCAGTGGTTGGCTCATTATCCTGCTGCTGTTTTCCACCTGCTGTAGCAAGAAGGTGATGATGTCCGGCCTCTGATCTCCCATCTTTTCCCTGCCATCAGGAAGCTTCCCCCAATCTGCAAGCCAAAATAAAACCTTTCCTCCTATCACTGCTTTGGGTTGGGTGTTTTGTCCCAGCAATATGAAGGTAACTACAACACCTACCTAAAATGTAACTTCCTCCATTCCCTGCTCTCATTTCCTCTCTCCTTACTCTCCTTTTTTTTCTTCATAGTACTTATCACCACCTAATACATTATATATTTATTGCTTATTTATGAAGAAAGTGTGTGTGTGAGAGAGAGAGAAAGAAAGAAGAAAAAAGAAAGAGAGAGAGAGAAGAAAGAAAGAAAAAAAAAAGAAAGAGAGAGAGAGAGAGAGAGAGAGAAAGAAAGAAAGAAAGAAAGAAAGAAAGAAAGAAAGAAAGAAAGAAAGAAAGAAAACGACCCTTTGGTGTTATCCTCAGGAACATTACTCACCTCTTTTAGAGATAGGGTCTCTCATGGGCCTTTAGCTCTCACCAACTAGGCTGGACTAGCTGGGCCACAAGCCCAGGGATCCTGGTAGTGGGGATTGAACTCAGGTCCTCATGCTTTCAAAGTAAGCACTTTCCCCACTGAGCTTTCTCCACAGCCCCTAGAATAGAGTTTTGTCTATCTGCTCATTACTGTACCACAACACCAAGAAAAGTACATGATACTAAGCAAATGCTAAATAAATCTGTTGAATAGATAAGTAGGAAAATAAGGGCTGGAGAGATGGCTTAGCAGTTAAGGCGTTTGCCTGCAAAGCCAAAGGATCCTGGTTCGATCTCCAGGACCCACATAAGCCAGATGCACAAGGGGGCCCATGCATCTGAAGTTCATTTGCTAGAGGCCCTGGCATGCCCATTCTCTCCCTCTCTCTCTCTCTCTGCCTCTTTCTCTCTCATAAATAAACAAACAAATAAAATTTTTAAAAAAAGAAAAGAGAAGAAGGACTGAAGAAATGGTTCAGCAGTTAAAGGCGCTTGCTTGCAAATCCTGCTGGCCTGGGTTTGATTCCCCAGTATTCACATAAAACCAAATGCTCAAAGTGGTGCATGTGTCTAGAATTTGTTTTACAGTGACAGGTGGCTCTGGTGCACCCATTCTCTCTCTCTCTCTCTCTCTCTCTCATAAATAAATAAATATAAATAAATAAATAAAATGAATGAATGAGTAAACAGAAACATCATCTCTAAAAAAGCAGCTTTAAAATGGAACCCTAAATAAGGAGAAAGAGATGGTCAGGTGTAGAACATTCCAAGCAAAGGGAGTGTATTAGTCAGGGTTTTCTAGAGGAACAGAATGGATAGAATGAATTGTATTAAAAGGGAATTTATTGGATTAGCTTACACAGTCCAGCAATAGCAGGTTGCAGGTCTGAGAGTCAAGAAACCCGGTAGCTGCTCAGTCCACAAGGCTGGAGGCCTCAGCAGTCCCAATCCGGCACTGAAGGCCTGGAGGCTTCCTGGAGAGACGCTGCTCTTCAGTCCACCCTGGTCTTCAGTCCACACTGGAAAGCAGCAACACCAAGCAGCAGGTACCAAGTGGAAAACACCAAGCAGCAAGCACCCAGTGGCAAGCAGCGAGCAGCACCAGCAGCCAGGTGGGAGAGAGAGCCTTTCTTCCCAGAGCTCCTTTTTATCAACCAGCCCCCTCCTCCAAGAGGGGCCGCCCACTGTGGGCCACCCACTCTGGGGGAAGGGCTTACCCCTGGGGGAAGGATTCTTCCTTTAGTTAATCCTTCCTAGAGGCAGCCTCAGAAACACACTTATGAGGAATGTCTGTGGATTCCTAAACAAATCAAGTTGACACAAACTTAACCATCACAGGGAGTGACAAGAGAAAAACACAAAGATGGAAACAATCCTTTTGTGTTTGAAGGGTAGAAAGAATGAAAAGTGGGTAGACATTTCACCCTGTTTCAGGGAAGAGGCTTAAGGACTCTGTGGTGAACCAGGCAATCTGGGCTCACACACTCTCATTCATCAGTGTCCCTGGTGGCCCTGTCAGAGGCTTCCGGCTGCCTCAGGCCAGGTGGCAGGCCGAGGCTACTGGATGCATGGATGAAGACCTGGCAGGTGCCTGTCATTCTGGTGTTGCTGCCAGAACCTCCAATTCTTAGAGAATGAGGGTGTTGCTTTAAGGGGATGTGCTTAAGACTTATAAAGTGATGGATCAAGGCTGGGGAGATGACTCAAAGGATAAAAGTACTTACTAGGGTTAAAGACATGACTCAGCACTTATAAGTGCTTGCTTGTAAAGCTTGCCAACCCAGGTTCGATTCCCCAGTACCATGTGCCAGACACACAAAGTGGAGCATAAGTCTGGAGTTCATTTTCAGAAGAGGCCCTGACCCATACTCTCTCTCTCTTTCTCTCTGAGACACACACACACACACACACACACACACACACACACAAGCCCTCTGTGTCTCTTGGAGTGAAAAATGTCTAAGGGCTGCTGAGATGCTGTGTTGGTTATAAAAGATGAACTACTGTGACAAATGGTCCCTAGAATGTATGGTGGCTCAAGCACCATAGAAATTTGTTTCTTGTTCACATAACAGTAGCAGATTGTTAATACATTGGCATGATCCAATCTATCTGAGCCTTTCAGGGCCCCGGAATTGATGTATTGGCTGTTTTCAACAATGTCACCCTAGAACTGCAGCTATAAGAGACAGCTAGGAGGAATAAATAGCATGGTGTATTTCTGCATGAGAGGTTTTTATGGCCCCAGGCTAGTGAAGCCTTATATCACTTCTATTAATACTGCATTGTCTAGAATCCAGGTGCAAGGCAGCATTTGCTGCATTGATCCTTGGGAAATGTAGTTCCTAGCTGCTCATCATTTCTCAGGTGTATATAGTGGAGTAGGGAGTGCACAGATCCCAGAGGAGCAGCAGCACTGGTGGCTCAGTGGTAAAATTCTTGCCTCTCTGGGGGCAGCCGGCATCTCTGTCTCCAACGACAGTTTCAATTTAGGGTAAGAGCATTTCAATGGTTAGCACTGCCGTTGTGCACTTAGGATCCCGGGAAAACTTCACCAATAGTCTCAAGGTGACAGCAGGCCTATCTCAAGCATCTTATCCTACAGACACATGGTCCAGCTTTTACTGCCTAGAAATTCCACAACCACCGCTGCTGAATAAATCTTGTTCACAGGCTGAAATTAGGGTAACTCTGCACAGCTTCCAAGACAATGTTGCAAAATGATCGTGATAGAATGTCATCCTTTGACAGTGCTGGGAAGATGGCTCAGTGGATAAAGTGTTTATCATGCAAGCGTAAGGACCAGAGTTCAGATCCCCAGCACCCATGTAAATATTAGGCAGGTGTGGCAGCCCATCTGTAACCCTGGCACTTGGGAGGCAGAGAGAGAGGATCCTTGGGGCAAGCTGGTTGGCTAGACAAGCTGAATGGATGAGCTCTAGGTTCAAGTGAGACTCTGCTTAAGTAAGAAAGGTGGAGAGAAATTCAGAAATCAAACTCTGCCCTCCTTACACACACACACACACACACACATGCATGTTTACCACACACGTTCTTTGATCCATTAATATTGTGTGTAGTAATGGTTAACTGTAGTAATATTTAACTGTTTATGTTTCTTTTCTTGAATAGACTTTCTGGAAGTTTATACATAATCTATTGTCTCTTAAGAGTCTATTTGAACCAAAAGGGAAACTAGCTCCCATCTGGCTAGCCCTCATAGTGCCAGAAAGCCCTAAGAAAGCCACTAGAGGAAAATAGTCACCAACAGCATGAACAAGCAGCAGAACCTACAGACTACGGAATCAACCAGCTGGTCAAGAAGTACACACTTGTGGAGCTGGAGAGATGGGTTAATGGTTAACGTATGTGCCTGCAAAGCCAAAAGACCCTGTTTCAGTTCCCCAGGACCCACTTAAGCCAGATGCACAAGGTGGCACATGCATCTGGAGTTCATTTGCAGTGGCTGGAGGCCCTATCATGCCAATTCCCTCTCTCTCTTTCTCTCTGAAATAAATAAATTTAAATAAAATATTTTTAAAAGTGGCACACCTCTATAGAGCACCAATTGTTCTCTGATTGGACATGATTCTCACTCATTGGGAAATAATTCATATCTGGTGCTGGAAACCAAGTCAGAATCCCATTGTCAGGACTCTAGAGAGAATCCCCCACTGCTCTCTGGAAAAGAAGAGTGGGCTTTCACACCAAAAAAGAAAAAATGCTCAAACTTGCATACACCCTTTAAGTCAATCTTCTCTCACTCTTGTTTGGAGAATCTGCATTTTTATTTTTTACAGGTGAGAAAGAAAACAGAGAAGAACCAAGATCCATCAATAAGACAAGAAGTTAGCCAGCTGCTCACCCTGAGATATGCCACCTGTACCACATCTGCCATAGCCCAGGAGAAATTACAGGGGAAGTGACAACATGAACACTGCTCTTACTGCTAGTCTGACAACCAGCCCCAGGTTGATGGTGACAAACATGGTGATCAATCTAAACCTATCAAAACAGAAATCCAGAGGTTACAGAGAACTCAACACTAAATTAAACTGACAAAAGGCCTGCTATGACTTAGGGAACATTGCAGAAGAGGGGGTGGAAAGATTATAAGAGCCACAGAGTGGGTAGGAATATCTTGAGACACAGTACGTCACTACTGACAGGGACTGACTGAGGCCTTTTGACCCTATAGTGAATACCATAAGCCCACTGAGGAGGTCTTTCCAGGGTAGTGGGAGCTAGGGCAGTGGGACAAGAGAGAATAACCTATTATAATTAATATTTTAAAAATCAATGTTAAACTTTTTTTTAAAAAAAAAAAAGAGTCTCTTCACCAGGTGTGTTGGCGCACACCTTTAATCCCAGCACTTGGGAGGCAGAGGTGGGAGGATTGCCGAGAGTTCAAGGCCACCCTGAGACTACATAGTGAATTCCAGGTCAGCCTGGACTAGAGTGAGACCCTACCTCGAAAAACCAAAAAAAAAAAAAAAGTCTCTTTGAGCTGGGCATAGTGGCGCATGCCTCTATTCCCAGCACTCAAGAAGCAGAGATAGGAGTACTTCCATGAGTTCAAGGCCTGCTATGGAGTGAGTTACAAGTCAACCTGAGCTAGAGAAAGACCCTACAGCAGAATATCCCTCCCCATCAAAAAAAAAAAAAAAAAAAAAGTTGCCTAGCAGGGCATGATGACACACCTTTAATCCTAGCACATGGGGGCAGAGGTAGGAGGATTGATATGAGTTTGAGGCCAGCCTGAGACTACAAGTGAATTTCAGGTCAGCTTAGGCTAGAATGAGATCCTACCTCAAAAAAATCCAAAAAATAAACAAAAGCCTCTCTGATTTGTTAATTCTATAATTCTGTGAGCCTTAATTCAGTAATTCCTGCTACTGCCTTCTTTCCTTTAATGGACTTTGCTGCTATCTTTTCTAAATTCTAGGTCCTTGGTTCACTTGTTTTCATACTTTCAAATATATATCAAGATGCACAGTCTTTAGCAAAATGCTGAAATGTTCCCACTATTAGAGAAAAGAAAAAGAGAGAAATTAACTTATTAAATTTCAGGCTCATTGCTTCTCCCATAAAATCCAACACATTAATTAAACTTCATTTCTAAATGAGGTAGCACAGATAAAAACAGAGAGAACTATTGACTTCTTGAGACAACTATGGAAAAGGATGGCAAGGACATCTGAATTCTTTTTAGCTCTGGCCAGAGCAAAGTCCTATGACCAGCACAGAAGAAACTTGAGGTCCATCATCAAGGGCATCACAGGAAATAAAAATTGGCCTCACCGGGCGTGGTGGCGCACGCCTTTAATCCCAGCACTCGGGAGGCAGAAGTAGGAGGAGTTCAAGGCCACCCTGAGACTACATAGTGAATTCCAGGTCAGCCTGAACTAGAGTGAGACCCTACCTCTAAAAACCAAAAAAAAAATTGGCCTCATATTCTCTTCAACTTTGCCTCATAATTTTAGAAGCTATCTTGATTTGAATTTCTCCTATAATCAATCCTCAGGCAAGAATTGCCTGCACTTCTTTGAGATGGGAAGCCCAGACAGTAGCTCTAGGAGATGGGGATGAGAGGCACAGAAGGAAGTCAAGAAAGAAGCACGGCAATATCAAGTAAGTTACAATGGTAGTTTGATTTGACTATTAACTCTGGCAACCAGTGTGGAGCACATAGCTCTGGCTGGTATTTGTGTTCACATAGAACTCCCAACAGTTGAAGACTGCTGACAGTAGAAGGTGTTTCTGGCCTGCAGTGTACACAAGAAAAGCCCATAGTACTGAAAATGCTGACTATGGCAGTAATCCAGGCCAGGCTACATTAATTGATAAAGCGAAGGGTTATGCTAGCAGGTAATAGCTAGAAAGTGCCAGGGGAGAATTAAATTCCCTTCCCTTCATCCACCTGTAAATAGTTCAGCCAGACCTGAAGACAGTGCTTGAAGATGATCTGATGTTTAAAAGACACAAAACAAAGCCGGGCGTGGTGGCGCACGCCTTTAATCCCAGCACTCGGGAGGCAGAGGTAGGAGGATTGCTGAGAGTTCAAGGCCACCCTGAGACTACATAGTTAATTCCAGGTCAGCCTGGACCAGAGTGAGACCCTACCTTGCAAAACCAAAAAATAAAAATAAATAAATAAATAAATAAATAATAAAAGACACAAAACATTAAAAGGGATTTGTTCATGGGGATAGTTAGTTCCTGCTCAAAAAGGAATCCTCTGGGAAAAGATGATGATATCAAAATGAAAAGAGACTGATTGAGAGGGGGAGGGGACATGATGGAGAGTGGAGCTTCAAAGGGGAAGTGGGGGGAGGGGGGGGGGAGGGAGGGAAGTACCATGGGATATTGTCTATAATTAAGGAAGTTGTCAATAAAAAAGTAACTAATTTTTTTTTTTTTTTTTGGTTTTTCGAGGTAGGGTCTCACTCTAGCTTAGGCTGACCTGGAATTCACTATATAGTCTCAGGGTGGCCTTGAATTCATGGCGATCCTCCTACCTCTGCCTCCTGAGTGCTGGGATTAAAGACATGCGCCACCACGCCCGGCTTAAAAAGTAACTAATTTTTTAAAAAAAAGGAATCCTCTGGGACTGAGTATATATCTTAGTCAGTAGAGTGTTTGCCTAGCATGTATGAAGTCCTGTGTTTGATCACCAGCACCACATAAACTGGATGTTGTGGCACACTCCTGTAATCCTAGCACTCAGGAAATGGAGGCAAGAGTCAGGAGTCCAAGATTATCCTCTGCTACATAGTAAGTTTGAAGTTATGTTAGATTCTGTTTCAAAAACTAAAAGAAAAAAAAGAGAGAGAAAGCATGTTCAAGGAGAGGAAGAAGAAGGAAGAGGAGATGAAGAGAAGAAGAGGAGGAGGAGGAAGAAGAAAGCTGTGTGGAAAGGAGCTGAGATAAGGATGTCATTCTGCCAAGAGAGAAGATATTCAGAGGTTCCTAGACATTGTTGCTAAAGGAACTCAAACTTCAAGTGGTTGGGATGGAAAACAGAATAAAATGGGCAGGAGGGAGCAAATTGTACCTTCAAGACAATTTATTGTCTTAATAATTGTTGCCCTCCTTTACTGACCCCTCATATTACAAGCTAAGAAAAATGTCAGCTGCCCTCTGCCTACTCCATGTAGAAACCTGAAATCAATTTCTTCACCTCTGCAAAGGGGGCATGTAAGAACTGCCTCATCAGTAGAGTGGTTATACAACTGATTAGATGTACAGAAAGCCTTTTGATTAATAAGAGCTTGCTAATAAAAGCCTGCTGTTCTCCCAAGAATTTGCTCAGCATAATTAGTATGGCAATCTGTGTTCTCCAAAGCACGGTGCAAATGTAATGTAAATAAAAGGAATGTGACCCCATTTTTCCTTGTCAATTTCCCTAGAGTGGAGAATAACAAAATATAGGTTCCAGTCAGCTCTTTTACCCTGATGAATCTCCTCTCCAAAACAGTATTTTGAAAAGTAAAATATGGGCCCATTAATACCATGTCCTTTTACTAAATGTAATTCTCATCCATTCATTCATTGAATTTTATAAGCCACTTATTAATCCCCATTAATATTGGCCTTCATTCTGCTCCATGCAACTCTGAGTGGATACTTCTGATGCTTTTGCTCTGTAGCAAACATTTCACTAGATCATTGTCACCTGTCATTACTGCTACTACCACTGCTGCACTTGAAAGCCCCATGTTCCTGCAAACTAGCCTGCATCTTGGAGAGGCAAGGTGCCACAGCCCAGAAGAAGAGTGGAATTATACCCCATGTGATGATTAGACAAATGGGAGAGTAGTGCTTGGAGCACTAGATGGCAACTTCTTGTCCCTTTTTCTGGCAGATGGGTTATTTGGAGACTTGTGCATTTTATGCTGAAGAAAACATGGAAGAATAAATTGTCCAGTAAGTAAAGTACTTGCCTCACAAGCATTAAGACTTGAGTTCCATCCCTAGCACCCATGTAAATACTAATTCTGGTGGTTTGCATCCATAACTCCAAAGCCGGAGAGGTGGACACAGGAAGATCCCTGGGGGATGCTTGCCAGCCAGTCTAGCCGAACTGGTGAGCTCCAGACCAATGGAGACCCTGTCTCAAGAGAGGTGGAGGCATACACAAGGATGACACTCAAGGCTGTCCCCTCTCTACACATATGCACACACATGTGCACCTGCATGTGTATAAATGCATACATAGGTACACATGTGCATTTAAAATAATTTTTTTGAGGTAGGGTCTCACTCTACCCCAGGCTGACCTGGAATTCACTATGTAGTCTCAGGGTGGCCTTGAACTCATGAAATCCTCCTACCTCTGCCTCCCAAGTGCTGGGATTAAAGGCACATGCCACCAGGCCTGGCTTCTTAAAATAAATATTTTAAAAGAAATACAAATAGACACTATGTACATGAAAATATGTAGTGTTGGCTATATCACTAGTATTAGAACAATGAAGATCAAAGCCACAGTAAGGTTTGGCCTTACAAATGTATAAGAAATGCTAGTATCAAAAACACAAAAGAGAGGGCTGGAGAGATGGCTTAGGGTTATCAAAAGAACACCAATCTCCAGGGTTCCAATCTCCAGGTCCCAAGTTTAGCCAGATGCAAAATGATGCAAGGGCGCAATGCCGCACTTGACCAAAAGGGGGCGCACGTATCTGGATTTCATTCTCAGCAGCTGAGACACTGCTGGTGAGCCCATCTCTGTCTTCCTCTCCCTCTCTCTCTCTCTCTCTCTCTCTCTCTCTCTCTGTCTCTCTGTCTCTCTCTCTCTCTCTCTCTCTCTCTCTCTGTGTGTGTCTGTGTCTCTCTCCAAAAAAATTTTTTTAATAAAAAATTTTTTTTTAATATTTTAAAAAAACACAAAAGAGGGCTGGAGAGATGGCTTAGCAGTTAAGGCGCCTGCCTCATAAGCCTAAGAGGTCCCACATTTAGCCAGATGCAAAGTGACACAATGCCACACTTGACCACAAGGGGGCACGTGCATCTGGATTTCATTTGCAGTAGCTGAGAGGTTGCTGGTGCACCCATCTCTATCTGTCTTCCTCTCCTTCTCTCTCTCTGTCTCTGTCTCTCACACACACAAAAAAACACACACACACACACACACAAAAGAAAGTATTGGTGATGTTGAAGAAAAAGGAAAGCCTTGTATGTTTTTGTGATAGCTCATTATCTCACTGTGGTCTATTTGAACTTCTTGCTCCTTTTTTTTCTTGTTCTTGCTCCATTTTTTAATGTTTATATCCTTGCTATGGAGTGGTATGAGTTCCTCATATGTTTTAGATATTAACCCCTATGAAATATCTGGTTTACAAATATATCCCATAATATAAGTGATCACTTTGCTGTTTTGTCTCCTGTGCAGAAGTGTGTTAGTTCTGTATTATTTATCTACTTTTGCTTTGTTTGGCTGGTGTTTGAGGGGAGGTTTTTTGGTGCTGAAGATCGGACCAAGTACTTCATGCATTCTAGGCAAGTGCTCTACCACTGAGCTACACATCTGAGCCCTTATTTCTGCTTTGGAATCTGCTGTAGTTTGGCGCTTGAATACCCCCCAAAGATATGTGTTGAAAGTTTGGTCATACACTTTTGACATTATGGGGAGAAGGTAGAACCTTTAGGGATGAGGTCAAGAAGAAGGATGTTAGGTCAATGGGAACATGGTGTTGGAGTGGATATTGGGGCTCTGCTCTCTCACACACATGCAGTCTCTCATCTCATCTCTCCTTTCATTTTCTCCCTCCCTCAAGAAGTGAGGAATTTTCTCTACCTCATGCTCCCTCACCATGGTACAAAACCTCATTACAGGTCAAAGGCAACATAGACTGAAACCTTCAAAATCATGAACCAAAATAAATCTTTCTTCTTTTAAAGTGGAGTTTATCAAGCATTCTGTCACATATAGAATGTTGACTAACAAAGGATTACAGCCAAGAAATCTCTAACATCTGGCTGGGGAGAAGGTTCAGTAGGTAAGAGTGCTTGCTGTGTAAGCATGAGGACCTGAGTTCAAGCACCAACACCCATGTGAAAAGTTGGGTGTGACTGAGCACACCTGTAACCCCAGTGCTTAGGGAGACAGAGAAAGGAGGACTGCTGGGGCTCACTGCTCAGCCAGTCTAATTAAAACTTGGTGTGAGCTCCAGGTTCAGGGAGAGACTCTTCTCAGGGAAACAAAGTGGGAGAACAATAGAAGACGCCTAGCATTTTCTTCTGGACTCTGCATGCATGTGCACAAGATGCATGCATATGCACACACTTGTACACACTATCACAATACTATTCACAAACCAAAATGTAATAATACTAATTGCATTTTTGAGTGTATGTGTGTTGTGAGGTGTGTGTGGTATATGTGATGGGTGGTGTATGAACACGTGCATGCAAATGTGCACACCCTGTGTGCCTGCATGGCAATGCCAAAAGAGAATGTCAAGTGTCCTTCTCTTCTTGCTCATCTCTGTATGCATACCATTCTGGGACAAAGAGGAGCTGAAGAACACTCTAATATTGATGAGTTCAATTTCCTTATCACTGATAGGATGGGGTCTTAGAGCTGGCCCTTTGTCAACTTCCTTCTTCCACATCTGCCTTCCAGAGGGTGTCCTGTTGCTCACCCGGGAACTGAAGACCAGTTTTAGAGTCAGAAAAGCAGAAAAAAAAAGTTGCCATCAGGTGTCCTGAGCCAGTCTTCTTCAGTGACATCTGAACCTTCTCAACCTCATTCGCCCTTGGTATTCTCCCTGAGCCCTGCATTAACATATATGTAATGGCTAAGTTTGTGTCAACTTGATCTGTTTAGGAATCCACAGACATTCCTCACAAGTGGGTCTCTGAGGTTGCTTCTAGGAGGGAGTAACTAAGGAGGAATCCTTCCCCCAGGGTGAGCCCTTCCCCCAGAGTGGGTGGCCCCTCTCCCTCTTGGGGGGGTAGGGGGCTTTATCTAAAGAAGCTCTGGGAAGGAAAGTATCCCCTCCTCCCATGTGGCTGTGGGTGCTGCTCGCTGTTCTCTGCTTGCTGCTTTCCAGTGCGGACTGAAGACCAGCGTGAACTGAAGAGCAGCATCTCTCCAGGATGCCTCCAGGCCTTCAGTGCTGGATCGGGACTGCTGAGGCATCCAGCCTCATGGACTGAGCAGCTACCGGGTTCCTTAACTCTCAGGCCTGCAACCTGTTATATTGCTGGACTGTTGTAAGCTAATCCAATAAATTCCCTTTTAACACAATTCATTCTATTGGTTCTGTTCCTCTAGAGAACCCTGACTAATACAATATAGTTTCCTTATATTTCCTAGAGACCCTTTAATCATAGCAAATAGTTATGTAAAACCTCTCCTATTTAACCTAATGTGCAGTTTATATCACCCAGTTTGACCCAGACAGCTATAGCCAAGAACTTCACTAATACCTCCTCTGTGAAGCTAAAAAGGGCTAGAGACTTGGGCCATCCCTGACAGGTGAGTCAGGAGAAAACCCCAGTCCTGTATGCCACAGTGACTCCTAGGAATCAGCCCCTACACGCACCCTTTCCTGCCTGCCCCTAATGTTAATATGATGTCACAGCCCCTCAGCTGGATGCAGTGTGCACAGTGGCAAAACATTAGCCAGTGTCCCTTTCTTGATTTCACAACATTTCTCTTCTAACTGCATCAAAAATACTATACCCAGCCAGGCGTGGTAGTGCATGCCTTTAATCTCAGAACTCTGGAGGCATAGATAGGTTGGAGGATTCCTCTGAGTTCAAGGCCAGCCTGGGAATATAGAGTGAGTTCCAGGTCAGACTGGCCTAGAGTGAGACCCTATCTCAAAAAAAAAAAAAAAAAAAAAAAAAAAAAAAAAAAAAAAAAAAAAAAAGCACTACACTTCTTGAAACCAGACCACAGACCATTGGTTTTCATTTCCCTGTGAATAAGAAACCATCTTCACACATCTGTCACTGTCCTTGTTATTTTGTACATTGCTCTAACAAAAGCAACTTAAGGAAAGGTTATTTTGGCTCAGTTTGAGGGCACAGTCTATCATAATGGGGAAGGCATGGCAGCAGGAATGTGAGGTAGCTGGTCACATTACATCCTCAGACAGAAAGCAGAGAGAGAACAGCAAGTGGGACTAGGCTATGAAATTTTAAGGCCTGCCTCCAGTGATCACTTCCTCCAGTGAGGCTCCACCTCCTCAAGGTTCCACAACCTTCCCAAATAGCACCATCAGTTGCAGATCAAGTGTTCATATCCATGAGCCTATGGGAAATATTTTACATTCAGTCCATAACACTCACCCACTAGTCACCCAGAGAGCTGCCTAACTGATCTGGCTGAGCATTCTGGCAGACATTTTTTCCTTCACCTCCCTTTAGCCCTAGTTGATAACATTCTCCATTCCCCAATACAGAACAGCGTTTAAAAGTGTGTGATCTATAGCCCAAGTATGTATAGCTTCCCTGTGATTTTAGATATGCTATTTCACCTCTCTAGAGCTTAGTGTCTTCTTCATGGGTATAATAAGAATGGAATTATAGTATTAAGATGAGGGGACTGATGGAGGATTAAAATTAATTTACACAAAGTAATTTCCTGGCCCACAGGTGCACAATAATTTCAGTTAACAATTTATGATTAACTTCATGGGAGTTTTTTATTCTTTTTTTTTCAAGCATTTTATATATTTATTTGCAAGTAGAGAGATACAGAGGCCAGGGGAGAAGGAATGGGCACTCAATGGCCTCTAGCCACTGCAAACAAACTCCAGATGCATGCACTACTTTGTGCATCTGACTTATCTGGGTTACTGGGGAGTACTCTTTGCAAAAAAGTGCATTAACCACTGAGCCATCTCTCTATCCCTTCATAGGAAATGAAGCATGCCACACATTAACCTCACAATTTGGCCATCTTAGCTATGACATGTCCCATCCAACTCTAATCAAACTGTCCTAACAAAATACCCCAGACCGGGTAATTTAAACAATAGACAGTTACTTTCTCGAGTTTTAGACCCTAAAGTTCCATAGTTAAAGTGGCAGAAAATCTGATTTCTAATGAAAGCTTTCTTCCTGACTACTAGTCTGCTGTCTGTGTCCTCACATGGCTTTTTCTTTGTGCACTTATGGAAAAAGAGAAGTCGCTGATATTGCTACCTCTTCCTACCAGAATGTGTCTTCTTATAAGAACCTGATTGGATTAGGGCCATGTCATTATGACCTCACTTAACCTTACTTACTTCCTTAAAGATTCCGTCTCCAAATGCAGTCACATTGACTATTAAGGCATCACAATAAGAATTTGTTGGGGTGAGGAGAGGACAACACAATTCTGTCCATAACAAGCACATCTTCCAGAGCTCTAACCTGAACTATGTCAGGAAAACTCTGATACACGTCGTACTTTCCTGTCCTTCAAGGTCTGCAGTGCCCCAGCTCAGTCATTGCTCTATGACTTCCCTGGGTGCCTCCATTCCTCCTTACCATTACCTCAGCCTCCTACTTATCATCAATGTTCTCTTATTCTGAACCCCGCAAATGCTGCTTCACAAAGTCCCAGTCAAGCACTACTTTATTTTAAGACACTAATGTGAGGTTGAGGAGATAGCTCAGGTAAAGAGAGTTGATAAAGTGCTTTCCTTGAAAGCATGAGGACCTGTGAACCCATGTGAAAAAACCAGACATGGTCGTGTACACTTGTAATCCCAGCACTGTGAAGGCAGAGAAGGGGGATCCTGGGGCTTTCTGCTCAGCCACTTGATCCTACTTGTTGAGCTCCAGGTCAGTAACAGACAGTGTCTCAAAAAAAAACAAAAAAGGTAGATAGTGCCTGAGAAATGATACCCAAGGTTGTCCTCTGACCTACACACACACACACACGCATGCACACATGACACTACTGAATCACCACTTCTGGACCTTTCCCAAGAAATGTGTGAAAATCCTCAGGCCGATTTTGTGGCCACATTCTGCCTTTAAAATTTACAAGTGTTGAAACAATGTTCAGAATGATGTCACTCATTGTGGAAGAAGCCCACTAGGACACTCAGTGATGGGCACTGATCCAGGAGTCTACCCAGTCCTGCCTTCATTGAAAATAGAATAGACTCTAATTCCAGGCATTCCTTGGTTGTCTAGCTGCTGGGCAGACTCTGAATTACACTAAATGTTGATCTGCCCTTCTCCCAACCTCCAGTTCATCCTCAATCAGCATCTCTCTGCCTCAATTTCCAAATCAGTAAAAATTAAAGGAGAGATACCACTTAGGAGACAAATAAAAATTATATCAGTTAATATAGATAAAATAAATCTTCCTTAGTAGCTTAAATGTAAGAGCCCCTTAATGATTGCTAGTTCTTGTATCCAATTTCTTGACTATTCTCAGAATATTTAGATTTTTTGTATTTATTTTTATATTATAAAGAGTGTATAGTAACACTACATTGTGTGAAAACAAAAAATGCCAATAATTCCACCATTTTAATACAGTTATATTCCCATTTTGCGTATTTACTTACATTCTTTGATTACATATGCATGTATATAATACATTGCAATCAAGAGTATACATAAAATTTTACATCATTATGTTCCTACTTTGCTATATCGTCTCTATAATTAAAATTTTCATGACTACATAATATTTCATCAGGGAAATGGAATTTAGGTAATTATCCTCTTATCATTAAATATTAAATTTGGTACTGCTATTATAAGATGATTTTGCAATGAACATTTTTGTGTTTCTTACTTTTGCCCCCATTCATGGCTATTTCCTCTGACCTATTCCCAGAAGTGGAATCTCTTTGTCAAAAGGCAATTTTGTCAAGTTGCCTCCCAAAATATTTCCATTTGTCTCTGTTGCTCCAGGAAATGCCTGAGTGGGAGTTGTAGTATTTGTAAAGAATACTTATTCTCCAGTTCTTAGTGCTTCTCTATCTAAAGAGTTTAGATCAGAAGTGGCCAGCTCCCTCAGACTACTTAACTTGAAGAGGAAAAGACTGGGCATGTAGCTTCGCTTTAATGTAACATTTCCTCTAAAACCCTTCTCCTCCAGAGATGTGCCATCTGCTTGCCTCTCTACTGCTAGCCTTCCTTTCCATGCCAATCATGAATTCTCACTATATCCGGGCACAGGTCATCTTGTTAATCAAGGAAACATGATGGCTTTGGACATCACTCCAAATTTATGGATGCCCTAATTACTCTTAATTCAGGCTCATTTTGCCAGGCTAAATTTCTGGAGAAGAACATCAGAGAGAAGAGGTAAGCAAGCCTTCCTCACTGACTGCATTTCTATGGGGTCCTCAGAACCCAGATATGTTAACTATACAGGTCTCAGAAGTCCATTTTCTCTGATTTCCTATCCTAGGTATTTTCATTGCTGGGACAAAGCACCTGACAAGCAGCAGCTTGTGGGAGGAAAGGGTTTATTTTGGCTTATAGACTCAAGAGGAAGTTTCATAATGACAGGGAAAAGGTGGTAAAGCACAGGCTGGGCATCGCCTCCTTGCCAACATCAGGTGGATGACAGCAGCAGGAGAGTGAGATGAGCACTAGCAAAGGGGAACTTGGCTATTACATTCCTAAGCCCCAACAACACACCTCCTCCAGCAAGGAACACCAAGCATTTGAAACTCATGAGTTTATGGGGGACCCTTAATTCAAACCACCACACTAAGAGAAGGGCATTTAAAAAAAAAAGTGAGGGAGGCCTGGAGAAGATGGCTTAGCAGTTAAGGAACTTGCCTGCAAATCCAAAGGACCCAGGTTCAATTCCCCGGGACCCACATAAGCCAGGTGCACAAGGTGGCACATGCATCTGGAGTTCGTTTGTAGTGGCTGGAGACCCTGGTGCACCTATTCTCTCTTTCTCTTTCTCTCTCTGTCTCAAATAAATAAATAAATATATATTTTTTTTAAGTGAGGGCTAGAGAGATGGCTTGTAGTTAAGGGTCTGTGAAGCCTAAGATCCCAGGTTCAATTCCCCAGTATCCACATAAATTAGATGCACATGGTGGCACATACATCTAGAGTTCATTTGCAGTGGCTAGAGGCCCTGGAACACCCATTCTGTCATCTCTCTCTCTCATAAATAAATAAAATTAAAATTAAAAATATTTAAATGAAGTTGGGCATGGTGGCACACGCCTTTAACCCCAGCACTCGTGAGGCAGAGGTAGGAGGATCACTGCGAGTTCGAGGCCATCCTGCAATTACATAGTTCCAGGTCAACCTGGACTAGATTGAGATCCTACCTCAAAAAACCAAATATATATCTTTTTTAATGGGTTTGCCCCAGCCAAGTGCAGAGAAAGTGTTAAGCAGTCCAGCATGGAAATAATACACATATTTGATAGACCATGTTCACACCCATGATCTCTGCAGATGGGAGGGGGGATAGCTCAACACTGGGTCATTTATCTGAAGAGATAGAGAGAGGGTGTAAGTTTCCACACGATATCTTAGTAAGGTGGAGAGAGCAGAGAGCTAAAGATGAGTACTAGAAACATGAGTGGGAAGAAAGGGGGCTAATGTGAGGAATTTTCCTGACAGGTGAGGTGCAGGCTGAGGGACAAGATGGGTTTGGGATATCAATGGAAACGACCTTCTGGATGAAGTCAGAGAGAATCTGTACCAGCAGCAGTGGCCTCCCTCTAGTGGCCAGGCAGTGTGAAAGCCTCTGGTTTCTGTCTATAGGCAGTGAAATGTGGATGTACATGATCAGGGCTTGGACTGGATCCCAACAGAGATTCAAATCATGACAAACATGGAAGCCCAAGTTCTACAGCGATGGCTGGCACTGATGAGTAGAATGGGGTAAAGATGTGAATAGGGCAATGAGCCATCCAGAGCCATCAATCCAACAAGACAGGTATGTGGCAACATGCCCAAATGCCTATGAAAAGTCAAATGAGAACAGCCATGTTTTTGGCAAGCTGTCATTCCAGGGAAATTATAGAACATTGTGAGTTGGGTTGACTGGACCTGGCTTGAATTTAGGGACAGAAGTGAAAGCAGGCTTTGTCCTGAGTGTCAAAGGAGAGGTACTTTATGTTGTGGCCTGAGGGACCACACTTGAGTAAGACCCAGGTTAGGTATGAGTCTCTCTCTCGCAATGATCAGCCCATCAAGCTCCACACTCCTGCCTGTGTATCTCCTGAAGTTCCCTGAGAGTCCTGGAGCCTGGTTGGTTGGGGTGGTGCTTAGTGTCCTACAGGGTCCTCAGTTCTACAAGAGTAGAAATTTAGGGTTGAGAAAGGTTCCGAAGACAAGTTTCCCCATGCCTTTTTTTTTTTTTTTTTTTTTTTTTTTTTTTCTGGTTTTTTGAGGTAGGGTCTCACTCTAGTTCAGGCTGACCTGGAATTCACTGTGTAGTCTCAGGGTGGCCTTGAACTCTTGGTGATTCTCTTACCTCCACCTCCTGAGTGCTGGGATTAAAGGTGTGCGCCACCACGCCCAGAATCCCCATGCCTCTTGCTTAGTTAGGTAAAGCATCTGCTCATTGGTTCATCTGGTCTGAAACTCAGCAGATGATGCTTGGTCCCCAGCTAATGGGCACTCCAGTGGGAATGGGGCAAGGAAAGCTCATCACCTAGGAAGAAGTGGTTAACATTTAAATTAGATAAATTGCTTTGAGGCACTCAGATCACCCATAATGCAATCATTCCCCTTCTCGTGCTGAAAGTCTAAACAACAGAAACTTTTCTCAGCTATTCCCAGTCCTCAAGGGCTTTTTTTTTTTTTTAAACACAGGGGCTTAACGAGACTATAAATCAGGTATTTCCTTTTACAAAAGAAATTCTCATGTGGCAGTGAGGGCATATCTTTCAACTGAAGATTTGCTCTACCATGCCCCAGACACTGATATACCAGTTCAAGCACATTTGGCTGCAAAGCAACACGATCCCTAGATCATGGTAGATTAAGTGATGAAGACATTTAATTGCCTCAGAGAACAAGACTCTGTACATAGGCAGTCCAAGATTGGTACAGCCAAGAGGAACCTAGGATCTTCCCATCTCTGCCCTCTGCTACCCTCATAAATTCAGGATGGCTTCCACAGACACAAGCCATAGGGTCTCATATAATATCCTCCTTCAGAGGAATGGATTGGTTTCAAATAGCTGCTCCCACGCCCCAAAAAACTCATGTTCTAAATGCTTGGTCCCCAGCTGGTGGCACTTTATGAGACGGAGCCTTGCTGAAGGAGATGTGTTGTTGAGGGTGGCTTAGGGTTTATATCCAGCTGCCCTTGTCAGACCTCAGCTCACACTCCTGCTGCTGTTTTCCACCTTCTATGGCAGGAGTACTGTCCAGCCTCTGCTCATGCCATGCTTTCCCTGCCATCATGTAGCTTCCCCTTGAAACTGTAAGCCAAAACAGCATGGTACTGGCACAAAAACAGACACATAGCTCAATGGAAAAGAATAAAGAATGTCAGAAAGGCTACCATCAAGAAAGCAAATGGCAATAAATGCTGGCAAGGATGAGGAAAAAGAAGAGCCCTTCTAAACTGCTGGTGGGAATGCAATCTGGTACAGCCATTGTGGAAATCAGTGTGGAGGTTCCTGTGACAGTGAAAAATAGATTAACCATATGTTGCAGTCAGGTTCGCATTGCTGGTAGAAATCACCGGACTAAAAGCAGCTTGTGGGAAAAAAGAGGTTTATTTTGGCTTACAGGCTCGAAGTTCCATGATGGCAGGAAAAACGATGGCATGAGCAGAGGGTGGACATCATCTTCTGGTCAACATAAGGTGGACAACAGCAACCGGAGAGTGTGCCGAACCCTGGCAAGGGGAAGCTGGCTATAATACCCACAAGCCCGCCCCCAACAATACTCTGCCTCCAGGAGGTGTTAATTCCCAAATTGCCATCAGCTGGGAATCTAGCATTCAGAACACTTAAGTTTATGGGGGACACCTGAATCAAACCACCACATTGCGCCCCTGGCCCCCATAAACTGATAACTATACATGATGTAAAATTCAATGTATTCATGTAACTTTAAAAATCCCCATAGTTTTTATCAGTCCTATTGATGTTCAAACAATCCCCATACTCCAAGGTCTTTTAACTGAGCCATAATATCAGAAATAATCCCCAAAAAAAACCCATAATGGCACAGAATAAACACTCACACTGCAAAAGATGGCACTGGGCAAAGCAAACAAATATTCAACCAACACAAGATTTAAAACAACCAGGGCAAACATCAAACTCTGTAACTCCCAAGTCCAACAACTCTAGTCAGTAACAAATCTCCAAGTCTGATAATTCTAACCAGCAACAAGTCTCTGGAGTTCCACTTCCGCCCCTCCAGCAAGGCTACTCACAGTGCTAGAAAACTTCATCCAGGGCCGCAGCTCTCCTTGGCAGCCATCTCATAGTCCCGGCATCTCCACTGGGTCTCCACTGCAACCCACGGTCCATCCTCATGGCCCCATGGGATCTCCATGCAGGCATCCAGCAAACCTGCTTCACACTGACCATGGCCATTTCCAAAACACAAGACCGAGTTACAAACTCAATGACCCTCTCTTTCCTGCATTTGTTATACTCCATAATACCAGGTAGGGTGCCAATTTGTTAATCCAGGGGGGAATAAATCAGACTTTGAAGAACACGACACTCCTTCAGCATTCAGTCCCCTTCAAAAGAGTCTGCATTCTTCCTGTTGTCCCAGTGCAGGTCAGCTGGCCCAATCTCAAAGGTTGTAATCTCTCAATTGCAGCTGAATGGGCAGAGTTCACCCAAAGATTTCATTTTTTCTGTGCCATATCCCTCTGCTCACACCAGTTCATTTCTACGCAAAGCAATCCTGCACAACTTCTCAGGACACTGGCATAATAGCAAACTTCTCACACAAAGTGCTAGCCAGTCCAAATAAAGCTCTTTCTCACCCTCATAAGCCAAACCTCACAGTCCATAGTTCTTACTACACTCAGGTCTTTCAGCTCTGACCAGAATAGTCCATCAAGCTGTACTTACAGCACTGAAAGGCATCTCTTAGGCCAAGATTTCAAATCCTTCCACATTCCTCTTGAAAATCAGCTCCAAAAGGCCAAAGCCACACAGTCAGGTGTCTAGCAGCAATCCTACTCCTCGGTACCACTTTACTGTTGCAGTCAGGTTCGCATTGCTGGCAGAAATCACCCAACTAAGAGCAGCTTGTGGGAAAAAGAGGTTTATTTTTGCTTACAGGCTCAAGGGGGAAGCTCCATGATGGCAGAAAAAATGATGGCATGAGCAGAGGGTGGACATCACCCTCTGGTCAACATAAGGTGGACAACAGCAACCGGAGACTGTGCCGAACACTGGCAAGGGGAAGCTGGCTATAATACCCATAAGCCCGCCCCCAACAATACTCTGCCTCCAGGAGGTGTTAATTCCCAAATTGCCATCAGCTGGGAACCTAGCATTCAGAACACTTAAGTTTATGGGGGACACCTGAATCAAACCACCACAGCATATGACCCAGCTATACCACTTCGAGCCATATATCCTAAGGACTTGTCTCACTATCTTAGAGATACTTGCTCAACCATGTTTATTGCCACTCTATTCATAATAGCTAGGAATGGAACCAGCCTAGATGTCCCTCAACTGATAAGTAGATAAAGAAGATGTGGTACTTTTATACAAAGGGGTTCTAAAAATGAAATCATGAAATTTTCAGCAAAATGGATGGATCTGGAAAGGATTATACTTAGTGAAGTAACCCAGGCCCAGAAAGCCAAACATTGCATGGTCTCTGTCATATGTGGATCCTAGCTACAAATATTTGGACTTGTATATGAGTTGGAATAAAACTCAGTAGCAGAAGCCAGTAAGCTAGAAAGGGGATATAGGACTTGAGAGATGGTTTATCAGCTAAGGCACTTGCCAACAAAGCCAAAGGACCCAGGTTCGATTCCCCAGTGCCCACATAAAGCCAGATTCACAAGATGGTGCATGTGTCTGGAGTTCATTTGCATTGGCTGGAGGCCCTGGCACACCCATTCTCTCCTTCCTTCCATCCCTCTCTCTCTTTTCCCTCTTAAATAAATAAAAATTTTTTTGCAAAAAAAAAGGGATATAAAGGAAACAGAATGGGATGGAAGAAGTGGGCATACTTAAGAGGATGGCATTATGTATATGTAAGTAGAGGAACACATTAATGGGGGTGGAAAGGCCTAAAAAAGTGAGGTCAGGAGAAGATATTAAGTGAAGGAAAGGTGGGGGACAGGCTAATCAAAATCTAAAAGGCTATAAATAAGTCATATGGAAACCTACTTTTTTGGACAATGTCACACCCAGAATCCATAGATTGTTACTAGAAAATTTTCAGTGCAATGGATGAGATACATTCCAGTGAGTTTTTGGCCTCCTAGTCCCTGATGCCCCCCCCCAAAAAAAACATTACAGGTCATTGCTAAAGCTCTGGTTTCCCACCAGGAATAGATGGTAAGACCCTATTTCTGAAGACTCCATATCCTTGGGCTGCAAGGTCACTGAGAAATCCTGCTAGAGCTGAGCTGAAAACCTCCTCCATGTAGACCAGCTGACAGAAAACTGGAAAAAGCTATGCTGCATACAGTTCCATGGAAAAGAGAGAAATCATCAATGGAGATAAACAACAGTGGAC
Organism: Orientallactaga sibirica; assembly: GCA_036365145.1. Classification (NCBI taxonomy): domain Eukaryota; kingdom Metazoa; phylum Chordata; class Mammalia; order Rodentia; family Dipodidae; genus Orientallactaga; species Orientallactaga sibirica. The sequence goes on along the minus strand of JAEOAD010000029.1, from coordinate 16,260,209 downwards.
ACTGCAAGCCTTAAATTTGGCCAGCCAGGCTAAATGAGCCAATGAGTGCAGTTGTGGCATGTCTGTTATGGGGGAAACTAACTGCTCTCTAATTGGACTGGAGGCCCGCTCCATGGGAGGGAATACATGCCCAATACTGAAAACCTATGACACGGCAAGCCCTAGGGGTGTAACATCTGCTAGCATCTGGCCAAATGTATGTACTATGCTCACAAAACTGCACTTCTTTTAATGTTCATACCCGTATGTTAATGCTACTCTCACTTTTGGTTAGAGAAGCTTCTCTTTTCAGGTGGTGGTGACCTTGGGATGACTCAGAAGGCACCATGATGCTGAGAAGAAGTGACAGAGGAGTGCTCAGCATTGAAACATCTCTATCAAATCATCCAAGGCTCAGGGTCCATTGCAGAAGAGGTGGCAGAAAGAATGTAAGAGCCAAAGGAAGGGTAAGACCCCTTACAACGTGCTCCTCCAGACACAAAATGGCCTGGATATCCATGACCTTGCAGTGCCTGGCACTATCTACACAAGACCCTTATAACAGGAGGAAAAGATCATGACATCAAAATAAAAGAAAGACTGATTGAGAGGGGGAAGGGGTATGATGGAGAATGGAGTTGCAAAGGGAAAAGTGGCGGGGGAGGAGGATTACCATGGTTTGTTGTCTATGATTATGGAGTTGCCAATAGAGAAAAGAGTGGGCACAGTGGCACATGCCTTTCATCCCAGCACTCAGAAGGCAGAGGTAGGAAGATTGCTGAGGATTCAGGAGACTTCAGAATTAGTTAAAGCTCAGCCTGGGAATGAGACCCTACCTCAAAAAAACAACAACAAGCCGGGCATGGTGGCGCACGCCTTTAATCCCAGCACTCAGAAAGCAGAGGTAGGAGGATCACCATGAGTTCGAGGCCACCCTAAGATTACATAGTTAATTCCAGGTAAACCTGGGCTAGAGTGAGACCCTACCTTGAAAAAACAACAAAAAAATGTTATACAAGGCTCACATCCCATTTCCTTCTCTTTGATTTCTCTCTCTTCTTTTCCTCTCCTTTTTGCTTCTTCTCTCTCTCCTTTCCTCCCTTTTCATTTTTTTTTTTTTGGGGACAGGTTTGTCTCAAACTGCTTTCAAATTCATTAGGTAGCCAAGGATGAATTTCAACTCCTGGGCTTCCTGCCTCTACTTCCCAAGTTCTGGGATTAAGATGTGTGTCACCACATTCACATCAAACTTCAGTATCAAACTAGATTATCTGACCTCAAAAACTTTGTTTCTTTACTATTAAAAAAAATCAAGAATAAAAGTAGGTCTTCTATATCATGGAAGTAAAATAGCTAAAGAGCTCCAACAGCTCGCTGGCCCACACTGTGTCAAACAGCCACACTTAGCTGCAAAGACAACTGAGAAATATTGTCTGTTTATTAAGCACATTGAGCAGTGAAATGCTGGGCATGGTGGCACACGCCTTTAATCTCAACACTGGGGAGGCAGAGGTAGGAGGATCGCTGTGAGTTTGAGACCATCCTGAGACTACATAGTGAATTCCAGGTCAGCCTGGACTAGAGTGAGACCCTACCTCAAAAAAAAAAAAAAAAAAAGGAAAATGAACTCCAGAGGATGTAAGGAATACATCTGTGCATGGGAGGCATAGGAGGGGCATAAGAAATCAAGGCACTTAAAGAAAGATTACCCTGATCAAAGATGTACCCAAGAGATAAAGCCTCTGAAGGTCAAAGTTCCCCAGTCAGGATTAGCATAGAGGACACCTCCTCTAGTCATTCACCTCTCAACTGTGAAACTTCTTAAATTGCAAAGCCCAAATCTCATGCCACAGAATCTAGACCTTGGAGTGTGTGGATCTAAAATGTAAGTCCACCATCAACACCTATGTGCAATCAGTGCAAGTGTACAATATAACCCATAGACAAAAGTGGTGTTTTAAAACTCTAGAGCTTTTCCTTTCTTTTTATTTATTTTTTAACAGATTATACTCTTTCACTCCCTCTCCCCTCTTCCCTTTTCCCTGAGTCCCTCATTCGTGGGAGTCACTGTGGGGTCATGAAGGCCTCAGTAAGACCCAATGGAATAGTGGGAGGACTGTGCCTCAGGGTATCCCACCCACTCTGTGGCTCTTACAGTCTTCCTGTCCCCTCTTTTTCAGTGTTTCCTGAGCCATAACAGGCCTGTTAGCAGTCTGATTTAGTGTTCATTTTGTAGCCCCTGGATTTCTGTTTGATATGTGTTGCTTGATCACCATGTCTGCCACCATCACCCTGAAGCTGGTTGTCAGGCTAGCAATAAGAGCAGTGTTCAAGACACTGCTTCCATTGCAAGTGCTCCTGGGCCCTGGCAGATGTGGAAGAGGTGGCAAGTCTTGTGGTGGGCAGTCAGTTATCTTCTTATTGATAGATCTCAATTCTCCTCTGTTTTCTCTGTGATCTGTAAAATAAAGCAGATTCTCCAACCAAGAGTGAGAGCAGCTTGGATCAAAAGGAACATGCAGTTATTTAGGAGATTTTTTTGGTGGGCAAGCCCACTCTTCTCCAGAGAGCAGTGGGGGCTTCTCTCTGAAGAAGTATCAATTTTCTGACTATGGGAATCTAACTTGTTTTCCAGTACCACTGAGTGGGCCTCATGTCCAATCAGAGAACAGTTGGTTACCCACAGAGGTATGCCACTATTGCACAAGTGTATACTTCTTGTCCGGCTGATTGATTTTGTAGTCTGCAGGGCTTATTCATGCTTATTCATGCTGTTGGTGACTATTTTCCTCCAGTGGCTTCCATAGGGCTTTCTAGCACTACGAGGGCTACCCAGGAGTGAACTAGTTTCCCTTTTGATTCCAGCAAGGTATTATGACGTCCTGTGACCGTGGCCATGTGGTGTCTTCAGAAACAGGGTCTTGCCTTTTAGCTCTGGCAGGTAATCAAGTGTTTTGTCAATGGTCTGCATTGTTTTGGGAACCACATGGGTCTCCCTGGCCAACAGCTCACTATGGGAGTCAACCCAACTCTGGACCTGGGAATCACCAGCCAGAGTCCATGGTTTCAAGAAGATTAAGCTTTTTCCATCTTCTGTCCAGACTGTCCCCCAGCCTTTATTGGTAGTTATAGCTTGCAGAATGCTAGTCAGAATTAGTAGTTCTATGGAGCTGATTCATGTTGTCTCAACTTTTGTGTAATTCCCTCCCCACCTTCCCTACCCCCTAATCCCTCCAAGCTTCCTCACCGCCAATATTCTGCCCTCCCCTAACCTGTCCAGTAACTTCTCCTCACCTCTCTCCCTAGTTCTTCTCTGTACTGGTCTCACTCTAATTTTATACCTGTTTCTCTGGTGCTAACTACTATTTGCATTCATCTCTAATTGACCCCAGTTAGGAACCACAAATGAGAGAATAAATGTGTTTGTCTTTCTGTGCCTGCATGACCTTGTTTACAATTTTTTCCAACTCCATCCATTTACCCGAAATTTTTATTATTTCATTTTTCCTTACCACTGATAGAATTCCATTGTGTATATGTACAACATCTTCACTATCCATTCATCAGTTGATGGGCATCTGGGCTGATTCCAGTTTCTAGCTATTGTGAAGCACAGCTGAGAACGTATCTCTGTAGTAAAGAGTGGAGTCTTTAGAGTATATGCCCACAAGTGGTACTGTTGGACCAAATGGTAACTCTATTTTCATCTTTTTCAGGAGTTCCCATACTACATAGCGGTTGTGCAAGTTTGCACACCCACTGACAGTGGGTAAGGGTTCCTCTTTCCCCATAGCCTCACCAGCATTTGTTGTCATTTGACTTTTTGATGAATGCCATGCTGACTGGAGTAAGATGGAATCTCAGAGTTGTTTTGATTTGCATTTCTCTGATGATTAAAGATTAACATCTCCTTAAATGTTTAGTGAACATTTCTATTTCTTCCTTTGAGAATTCTCTGTACAAATGTCTATTTCATTTTTATTGGGTTTTTGATTTTTTTATTGTTTAGGTTTTTTTTGAGTTCTTTGTAAATTATAGGTATTCGACCTTTATTGAAAGTATAGCTGATGAAGTTTTTCTCCAATTATGTAGGTTGTCTATTGATTCTGTTGATGGTTTGCTTGTCTGTACAATAGCATTTTAGTTTCAAGAGGTCTGAGTTGTTGAGTGTTGATCTAATTCCTGTACTACCAGGGTCATATTCAGGAAGTGTCTCCCTACAACTCTATCATGGAGTGTACTTCCTGTTTTTCATGTAGTTGTTTTATAGTTTCAGATTTTATATTGAGGTCCTTAATCCATTTAGATTGATTCTTGGGAAGGATGAGAGAAATGGGTCTAATTCTTCTACATTTGTTAAAGATACTGTCTTTTCTCCAGTGTGTACTTTTGGCCCTTTGTCAAAGATCAGACAGCTGTAATTGCTTGGATTTAGATATGGGTCTTCTATTCTATTCCATTGATCTGTAGCCATGTTTGTGTGCCAGTACCATGCTGTTTTGTTTCTATGGCTTTGTGGTATATCTTGAAATCAGATATGGTGATATCTCTAGACTTATTTCTTTTGTTGAGGATATTTTTGGATAACTGAGGCTTCTATTCTATATGAATTTTGAGACTACTTTTTCTGTCTCTGTGAAGAACATTGCTGTAATTTTTAGTGGAATTACATTGAATCCATAGAATATTTTTGATAAGATGGCCATTTTCAACTATTAATTTTTCCAATCCAGGAGTATGCAAGATCTTTCCATCATCTCATGTCCTCCTCAATTTCTTGCCTCAGTGTTGCTTTCATTATACAGGCCTTTTACTTCCTTGGTTAGTTAAATTCCAACATATTTATTGTTTGTGACTATTGAAAATGAGATAGTGTTGCTTATCTCTTTCTCTATATGTTTATCTTTAGCATATATGAAGGCTACTTATTTTTGCATATTGATTTTGTATCTGCCACTTTACTGAAAGAATTTATCACTTTTTAGAAGTTTTTTGTTGGAGTCTTTTGGGTCACTTATTCATAAAATCATGTTATCTTCAACCAGGGCTAGTTTGAGTTCTTCCTTACCAATTTGTATCCCTGTTATTTTTTCTCTCTCTCTCTTTTTAATTGCTTGAGCTAAAACTGAAAGTAGCATGTTGAAAAGCACTGGTGAGAGTAAGCACCCCTGTCTCAATCCATGCCTTAATGGGAACACTTAGAGTTTTTCCCCATTTAGTGTGATCTAGGCCATAAGTGCTTTATAAAGAGCCCTTATCAATATAATAATATTGAGATATGTTCCCTCCATATAAAGTCTCTCCAGTGTTTTGTTCATGAAGGGGTGTTTATTTTGTCAAAGGCCTTTTCTGTATGTATTGAAATAATCATGTGATTCTTGTGTTTAAGTTTAGTTGTGTGGTGAATTACATTAATTGATTTCTATATGTTGAACCATCCCTGCATCCCCAGGTTGAAACTTACTTGATCAAGGGATAACGCTTTTGATGTTTTCTTGAATTTGGTTTTCAAGGATTTTATTGAGCATTTTTGCATGTAAGTTCATTAGGGATATTGGCCTATAATTATAGATATAATATCTATAATCTATTTTTGTTGTGTCTCTGTCTGGTTTAGGTATTAGAGTAATGCTGTATTCATAGAAGGAGTTTGGGAGGAATCCTTCTTTTTCAATTGTATGAAATAATTTGAAAAGTGGTTTTAGTTCTTTATGGAATGTTTTGTAGAACTCAGCAGTGAATCCATCGGGACCTGGACATATTTTGGGGGATTTTTACTTACTTTTTCAATTTCATTAGAAGTAATAGGTTTGTTTAGAAAGTCTGTCTGTTCTGTTCTAGCTGAGTATAGTGGCAAACACCTTTAATCCCATCTCTCAGGAGGCAGAGGTAGGAGGATCAATGTGAGTTCAAGGCCACCCTGAGACTACATAGTGAATTCCAGGTCAGCCTGAGCTACAGTGAGACCCTACCTTGAAAAATAAAAAAAAAGAAAAATTTTAAAAGATCTATCTGTTCTGGATTTAGTTTGGGAAGGTAATGAGTCAAGGACTTTATCCATTTTTTACTAGGTTTTCCAAAGTTGTGAAATATAGGTCTTTGAAATATGTCCTGATGCTTCTTCCAGTTTCATGGGTGCTGGTTGTGATGTGTCCATTTTCATTTCCAATCTTGCTGATTTGAGTTTTGTCTTTTTTTAAATCAAATTGGCCAGCAGTTTATCATTCTTTTTAATTATTAAATATTATATATATTGAGTTTATCAATCTTGTTTCTTTGAAGAGCCAGCTCTTCATTTCATCAGTCTTTTTACTTGTTTTATTTATTTCCAGTTCATTGATTTCTACTTTGATCTTGTTAATTTCTTTTAGTCTGTTATTTTGGGTTTGAAACATTCTCTTTCCTGTGCCTTCAAATGCATATTTATGTTGTTTATTTGAGATCTTTCTGTTTTTGTAATGTAGGCATTTTGTGCTATGAACTTCCCTCTTAAAACCATCCTCATTGTATCCCATAAGTTTTGGTATGTTGTGTTTTCATTGTCATTCAGTTCAATAAATTTATGGATTTTCTTTTTTAAATTTATTTTTATTTGAGACTTTATGCATCTGGCTTATGTGAGACCTAGAGAATTGAACCTGGGTCCTTAGGCTTTACAGGCAAGCACCTTAACCATTAAGCCATCTCTCTAGCCCTCGATTTTCTTTTTGATTTCTTCAATAACCCATTGATTGTTTAATAGTGAGTCATTCAGTCTCCAGGGATGGGTGTGTTTTGTGTTGTTACTGTTGCTCTTGACTTCTAATTTTAATGCATTGTGGTCAAATATAATGCAGGGAATGGTGTCAATTTTTGTGAATTTATGGAGACATGCTTAATGATCTAATATATGGTCTATTTTGGAAAAGGTTCCATGAGCTGCTGAAAAGAAGGTGTATTCAATAGAATAAGGGTGAAATGTTCTATAGATACCTTTTAAGTCCATTTGATCTGTGGTATTGTTTAGCTCCATTGTTTCTCTATTTATTTTCTGCTTAGAAGATCTGTCTATTGATAATAGAGGGGTGTTAAAGTCTCTGACTATTGTTGTATTAGCATTTATGTCTATTTTATTATATAGTTAATTTTGCTTTATAAAATTAGGTGCCCTTGTGTTTGGTGCAAAATTTTATGATTGTAGTATCTTCTTATATAATTGTTCTTTTAATAAGTATGAAGTGACCTTCTTTATGTCTTTTAATTACTTTGGTTTAAAGTCAATTTTGTCCAAAATAAGTACAGATATTTCTGCTTGTTTTGTGTTTCCATTTGCTTGGAAAATCTTTTTCCATACTTTCACCCTAAGGAAGTGTTTATCTTTAATTGTAAGATGGCTGTTTCCAGATGTTCCACAGAGCCCTGTTCCCAGCTTTTTGGCATTGGTTTTGCCCTCCCAAGGTGGGTTTCTTGTAGACATCAAATGGATTGATCTAGCTTTCTGATCCAGCCTGCTAACCAGTGTCTTTTGATTTGAGAATTGAGGTCATTTATGTACAGAGTTATAATTGTGAGGTGTGAGTTAATCCCTGTCATGTTAATGGTTTTATAGAGTTTGGTGTTATCTTGGTCTTTGCATGCTTTTATGGACAATCTAGTTCTGATTATTTCTTTTTCTCCTTTCTTGTGCCTATTAGTTCATCTCCTGAGTGTGGAGTATACCATGCAGTATTCTCTGTAGGGCTGGTTTGGTGCTCATGAGCAGGTGGCTTCTATTGTGAAAGATTTTCCTTTCACCTTCTAATATGGGGGATAGTTTTGGTGGATATAGTAGTATGGATTGGCAGCCATGGTCATTTAGTTGTTTTTTTTTTAATAGTTTATTTTTATTTATTTATTTGAGAGGAAGAGGCAGAGAGAGAGAGAAGAATGGGTGTGCCAGAGCCTCCAGCCACTGAAAACGAACTCCAGATGCATGTGCCCCCTTGTGCATCTGGCTTATGTGGGTTCTGGGGAATCGAACCAAGGTCCTTTGGCTTTGCAGGCAAGTGCCTTAACCTCTAAGCCAACTCTCCAGCCCCCATTTAGTTTTTTAAATACTCCATTCCAAGCTCATCTGTCTTTAAGAGTTTCCATTGAAAAAAAAGCTGAAGTAATTTTGATGGGCTTACCTCTGTGTGTTACAAGCTGTTTTTCTCTAACAGCTTTTCGTCTTCTCTCCTTGTTTTCTGTGCTTAGTGTTTTGTTTTGTGTCATGGGCTGTCTCTTCTGTAGTCCTGTCTATCTGGTGTTCTGTGTACCTCCTGTATTTGGATCGGTCTCTCTTTTGTAAGGTTGGGGAAATTTTCTTCAATAATTTTGTTGATGATATTCTCTATGCTTTTTGCCTTGATTTCTACCCTTTTCTGTATGCATATGATCCAAATATTCCTGCATACCTATGATACAAATATTTGCTTTTATAAGATGTCTACAAATTCCCTCATGTTGTGTTCACATATTTTTTTGAACTTGACAGTGTTATGGGAATCCCATATTCTTCTGTCTTGTCCTTGAGTTCCAAAAATCTATCTCCATATGGTCTGCTCTGTTGGTGAGGCTTTCTTGGGAGCCTTCAAATATAGTTATTCATTTCTGTTTTCTTTTATGTTTTTTCAGCATTTACATCTCTTGCTTGAATTCGATTTTCATTTCTTGATTTGATTTTTTTATTGTCTCTTGGAGTTCATTCCTGCATTTGGATATGTCATTGTTGAGCTTGTTTCATTGGCCCATGAGCTCATTTATTTGTTCTTTGGTTCTCTTCAAATTCCTTTAGCCTTCTGTTGATCTCTTTTTGATTGTCTTTGATTTCATTAAGCCATCTATGTGGTACCATTTCCTGATTATCTTTGGTTTCTTTCAGCCATCTCTTGAGGTGTTCTTGTTGATTATCATCCATTTTCTTCATCCATCCTTTAAGTTCTTTTTGTTTTCTCTCTTTCAATTCATTGAGCCAACCTTTGATTTGTAATTGGAATTCTTTTTGCCAAGATTCTTCTGTTTCCTTCAGCCACTCTTGGAGTTCCTGTTTGATTACTCTTTATCCTATTTCTTCCCACTCAACAAGCCATTTTGTTCATGGTTTTATTAAGTTTGTTTAAAATGCTTGTTGAGATTTCACTCTGAGATTCTACATCTTGGGTTTCCATTGTGGAAGTAGGTAATCTTGGAGGGGATCTCTTGCTGGATATTGTTTGCTATTTGCTTTGCAATGCAATCTGCCTATCTTGAGTTCAGTTGTGTTGCCAAGAATGCAGCAATAAAAGCTCTTGTATAGCCTGTGTTGGATAGCCTGGTCTTAATTAATCGAGGTGGATGTAGGATTGAAGACTATCCACTGGATTAAAGTGGGTGCACTTGAGCCTGTACAAGGTCTGCTTTGAGTGTAGCTTCTCTGGACAAATCTTCATAATACCTTGAGAGACCTGGCTTTCTTAGTGTCTAAACTGGCTGCTTTTTATTCAGTCTAATTCGCTGTCTGGCTTTTTGGAGTGAGATCAACTACAAGCTTCTCCTGGGAGCTGATTCCAGTACACAGTTCCCCTCTCCTTCAGCCCTTCTTCAGATAATTTTCTGGGGGGATAGGCTTGAAAGGTGAATGTGAGAAGTAGGATCCAAGTTAGTTGGCTGTTTCCAGATGTTCTTCCACAGAGCCCTGTTCCCAGCTTTTTTGGCATTGGTTTTGCCCTCCCAGGCAGCCACCCAGTGATGGCTCTCCCCTTGGAGCATAACCCTGAACTCAGCCCTGTCTCACAATGGTGTGATGCTCTAGGACTTTTCTAAACTACATACAGGGCTTAATCTCTGCTTGGACTCAGGCTCTTTATTTTAGCCTTAAAATCGAACCTCAGATGAGCATCTAATGTAGCAGTGAACAACATAGACCTTAGAATCATACTGCCATAGCATCTCCCTTTACTAGCAGTGTGATCTTAAGCTATGTGAATGAAGTCTGTGGGTAACATTTCTCATTTATGGGGATAACAATATGTATATGAAAGTTATTAAGAGGACTAAGTAAAGGGCTGGGGAGATGACTAAGAGTGTTTGCTATGCAAGCATGGGGATAGAGTTCTGAACCCCAACACCCACATAAATGCCAGATGGGTATGGTAGCCCACCTGTGTTGCAGCACTCAGGAAATGGAGACAAGGGATCCCAGAGATTCTGGCTAGCAAGACTAGCTGAATCAGTGAGACCTAGGTTCAAGTGAGAGATCCCGCCTCAATAAATAAAGTGGAAAGCAATCAAGGAAGACCTCCAACATTGACCTCTAGCCTCCACATGCACACACATATGAACACGCATGCATGCACATTACACACATATGAACACACATGCATGCACATTACACACACAGAGAGAGAAAAAAAGGAAGATCAAATGAAATGACATTTACACAGAATTTGGGTTGTGGTCCAGCACAGAGTAAGCATTCAGTAGATGTTAGGGATAGTATTAGTACCCTGGATTTGTAAGCAAAGTGTAAAGAGAGTACATTTAATGGGTCCATTGAACATGTCTTTCATCATGTTCAAAAAGTTTTCTTCTATTTCTGCTTTTCTCTCTTATTCTGTTAATGTAACCATTACATTGATTTTTTTTTTTCTGAGATGCTGCAGGCACTGATTTTCTTAAACTTGCCTTCTTGGAAATAAACTCTGTTTCTCACACTATATCCTTTGTATATTCTTGAACATGACTTGCTAATTATCATGAATTTCTATAACTATGGTCAAAAAGATATTGCTCTGCAGCTTTCTTTCCATGTGTGTGTGCACATGTGCATGCACGTGCATGCTGGAAAGGACAGTGGTTAAAATGGAAAACAACTTAAATGGCTTGGGTTGGGTTGAAGTCTAAAACTCATCTACTATAGACAAATATATAATAGATACATATTATAGAGTTTGAAGATATTGCTCAGTTAGTAGTGCTTGCTGGCATCTTGGAAACAATACACATTGGGATCTTGAGCAATTTACTCATATTCTCTGTGCCTTGGATCCTCTATCTGGGTAATAAATAATAATGGTTCCAAGATTAAGAGCATAAACAAGGGCTGGAGAGATTTCTCAGTGGTTAAATGTGTTTGCTTGCTTGAAGGCTTGAGTTTGATTCCCCAGTACCCATGCAAAGCCAGAAGCACAAAGTGGCATATGCATCTGGTGTTTGTTTGCAGTGCAGAAGATCCTGGTGTGCCCATTGTTTCTCTCTCTCTCTCTCTCTCTCTCTCTCTCTCTCTCTCTCTTTTCTCTTTGCAAATAAATAAATAAAGTATATTTTTAAGAAAATGTGTAACTGGGCTGGAGAGATGCCTCAGTGGTGAAGTGGCTTGCTGAAAAGTCTAAGGAACCAGATTTGATTCCCCAGTACCCACATAGAGCCAGATGCACAAAGTGGAGCATACAACTTGAATTCCTTTGCTAGAGGCCCTGCTGTGCCCTTTTTCTCTCTTTATGTTGCTCTCTATCTGTCTCTTTCACTGTATCTCATAAATAAATAAATACATAAATAAATGACTGATTTTTTTAAAAATAAAAGAGTATAACCAAATGCAGTGGATTCAGTCTTGGTGAATGCAAAGTTAAAACAAGAATGGCCAAGAAAGAAAATGGAAAAAAATCTTATTGCCTGCACGGGTTTCATTCCTTGAACAAAGGAAGTATGCATGTTTTAGTTGACTTGGGGAACCCTCTACATATGTGTGCTGACTGTAAGGTGCATACTACTGACCATGCTGAACTTAAGCAGTGTAGTTCAAGGAGAAAAGATGGTGTGTGGGAAACGTCTGGGCACATTTAGCTTTCATTGTAAAGACAGTGGGTGCAAAAACTCCCAGCCATGCTTAGTTTTCAAATAGCAGCATATATTTCAGTCACAGTGGCAGGCTGGTGACAGTGCTTTTGCATGTTATGCACCTGGTGTGGGCCATAAATAAGAGATAAGAATGGTTCTCTCTCTTGCTCACTCTCATATTTTATGCTCCCTCTAAAAAAAAGAAGTTCCTGGGTCCAACCCTGTATAGTGTCTGACTAAGCTTTACTCTCATTGAGCAGGTCTGGATGGGACCCACATTATTCATCTTTCCCCAGTTCCCAAGTGATGCTGGTGACACTGGTCTTTACTGCATTTTTAAAGGCACAAATGGAAGGCCAGCATAGTGGTGCATGCCTTTAATCCCAGCACTCAGGAGGCAAAGGTAGAAGGATTCCCCTGAGTGAGAGGCCATCTGGTGCTAGAGTGAGTTAAAGGTCAGCCTAGGCTAGAGTGAGACCCTACCTTGAAAAAGAACTGTTAAGAAAGCAGTAGTGTACTACATAAAAAGCACTCAGTGACCACTAGTTACTTTTATTTTAAAAGACATGGAGTAAAAAGAAATTATGAACAGCATCAGGAAGTAAAGTTTATTATTTTCTTTACACTCAACAGAAACAATTTATGTATGCAAAAAAGAAAGAGAAGGAGAAGGAGAAGAAAGGGAAGGAGAAGAAAGAAGAAAGGGAAAGAGAAGAAGAAGTAGTATTTGCAAAATGGAATGGAATGTGTAGTTGAGCCTTTAACTGCTGTGGCTTGCTAGGGCATCTTGCCATGAGGAAGTGGGCTTGCAGCAAAGGGTGAATCAAAGCAAGGGAAAGGGCGTGTCTTACAGATGGTGGAAGCCCATGAATAGATGTTCATCTGTCATGGTCATTATGCATGCATTTAATTTAGTAGAACATTTTTAAATCAGGTGGTATAGCAGAACGGTAAAGGAATAAAATATTTAATTCTACTCAGTCCCCAGCTCTTAACAACCCTGTTTTTCTCATCTAGAATCAGGATGCCAAGCTCTATTGGCTCCACTGTACCATCAGCCGGCCTGGGCCTCTCCAAGTTGTCATGGTAACACAGTACCTTCATCCCTGTTGTTTTTCTCACCTATTCAAAAGAATGAAAAACCATGCCACTAGGGTCTCTCCAATCTTTCAACCGAATTTCTTTGGAAATGGTATATCCTGAGCCACAGGCTGGAGGTTCTCAAGGTTGAGTGCACTTTTGTGAACAGCGCTGGTAATCCATCCTTTTACATACCGAAGCAATGCACAACTCAGTACTTCAACTCTGGAAGAACTTGACTTTTGCACATTGGGTTCCCTGCTCACTGTGACATTAGAGGTTTCTGTGTTTTCTCAGTGAGAAGAATGATAGGCAGTTTTTATTTCAAATTTGTTTCAGGTCGATGTCATATCATTTGTTCGCTCAATACAAGGCCTCAGACAAGGAAAAGGATAGCACAAATTCCACCTACAGATGCCATGAGCAATGGGTGGGATAGAGTTCATTTTCATGTCTTCACATCTTCTCTTTTGGTGTAAAATAATCCTCAGTGTTGAGTCATACAGATCACCTATGCCAGGGCTTCTCCCACTTGAGCCTGCATCAGAATCCCTGCTTGGCTTGTAAAACTGAAAGCGGCTCCTCCCCCATGACGTCTGAGTCAGCTTTGTGGAATGGGGTGGAGCATTTCTACTTCTAACATGTTCTTGGGTGGTATTGACACCTTTGGTCTGGGGGACCACACTTTGAGAATGATTGATGGCCCCTGAAGCTGGTTAGTCTGCAAAGTCCTAAACTACTCCTCTGGTTAGCTTGTTCAATGCAAGGACTGGACTCCACACTCAGGAAATGAACCAACATGCACATGAGGAGAGGAAAGGAAACAATCAAAAGTGGAATGGGGAGGAAGGCGCTGGCGGGCAGTGAAGACGGCGGGTGAGAGAGAATTAAATCTAGCCATCCTGGGGAGCGGCAGCCAGAGCAGCACCGGGAGCCCAGCGGGGGGCGGAAGCGGCGGCTGGGCGGCGGGAGATGCTCCTGAACGTGGTGCTGGGGGCTGGGGGCGCTGGGGCGCGGGAGCGGTCTGGGTTCCGGCTGGTGCAGGCGAGAAGAGCCCAGACGCCACGCTGCGGCGCAAGACGAAGAGGGACTGCATCTTGAGCGTGCATTCCCAGCATCCTGCTCGCTGTCAACGGGAAAATCTTCGACGTGACCAAAGGCAGCAAGTTGTTCGGCCTGGCGGTCCCGTATGGAGCATTTGCTGGCAGAGGTGCTTCTAGGGGACTGGCAACGTTTTGCCTAGGTAAGGATGCACTTAAAGATGACTGTGACGATCTCTCAGATTTGAATGCAGTACAGATGGAGAGTGATCGAGAATGGGAAATGCAGTTTAAAGAAAAGTATGGTTATGTAGGCAGACTCCTCAAGCCAGGGAAAGAACCTTCAGAATACACAGATGAAGAGGACACCAAAGATCACAGCAAACAGGCCTGAACTTTGTAAACAACCAAAGTGTTGGGGGGGGGGGACCTTTGGGACTGCAGCTCTCTTCACAGAATGTCTGATTTACCTGCTGCTGAAACATTCAACACAGCGGACAAGATCAGTGAGACTCGCGATGAAGCTGAGAGTGGCCGGCATTACTCATGCTGCCAACTGAACTTGTGCAGTTATTGCAATGTCTGCTGGGGCTTCTTCATCCTGAAAAGGAGATGAGACAGCTTCTCAAAAGTTACATTGTCTTCTCTCTCTCTCCCTCCCTCCTTCCCTCCCTCCCACACATCTCTCTTTATCTCGCTTTCACTCCTCCTCTCTCCCTCCTCCCAACCTTTCTCTCTCTCTCATTCTCTGTTTCTCTAATTTTTAAAAACGAAAGTGTATAAAAGACAACCAGATACGCATTTGCTACTCAAGTACACAGATCAGAAGAACCGGCAAGGGATTCCTATCTCACGTGCTGTGTTTCCATTTTAGTACTGAGGAAACCTGAGCAGGGGAAGTGAGCTGCACATTCCTTTGGGTAGTTTAAACCACTGAAACATTACTATGTGAACTCCCAAACTTTTCTTTTAGGCCTTTGTCAGGGAAGAGAAAAAACTTCTAAGAAAGCATTGGAAATTAAAAGGGATTTCAAGCAGATTGATGTCAAGCAATTCCCCAACTAAGATGATTTAAAATCAGTTTTATTTCCTTCCCTTCCTTCCCCTAGGTCAAATCAATATTAATTGTGCCTTATTTCACTTCCATAAGCTTGAATTATTTTTTTAGGAAAAGCCCCCATATGAATTCAGAAGTCACTACAAGCAGCATTGAGACTGACGTGGGATAGTCTCTTGACTGCAAAACCTTGATGTCATTCTGTGTATGTAGAATGCTTAAAGGAATATTCAGTGTTAACTGCCATATGTTAACATACAGAAACTTAGCATTATAATGGCCAAATGTATCCTCCCATGCTTTTCATTTTTTCTGACAGAAGGAAGGAAAGAAAGAAAGAAAGAAAGAAAGAAAGAAAGAAAGAAAGAAAGAAAGAAAGGAAAGAAAAGAAGAAAAAAGAAAAGAAAAAAATAACAACTCCCTCGCCCCCCACAGCTACCTAATTTTAGGAACTGACCCTACATGTCACTGGCATGAGTGTGTGGGGACATGGTGTGGATGTTTGTGTGGGTATGTCAGAAGTATGTGAAAGCACCTTGGAAGGGACTGTTTCTGCAGACACTGTAAATACATGTACCATTTTAATAAAGCATGTATGATAAGACAGAGAAGCTTGATTTGGACTTCATATGCAAAACTGAGCCAGTGTGCTGCATGTTGTAAGGTTGCATTTGATTCAAGATGGGAAGAAAAGCTTGGAAATAAAAAGCAGGCACTGGTAACCAAGTTGTACACATTGTACCACATTCAGTGTAAGTTGAGAAAGAAATTCCACTTTGGTGGAACATTCTCAATCTGAGATCATGCAGGCAAGAATCTAGAGTGTACATATTTATACTTATATTTTGATGCCCACTGATTACAACAGTCGAGGATATTGTACTGATACTAAGTTCTTCCACTATTAGGTTAAAAGGTCCTCAAAACCCTATTTATGTCAATAATTTGACTTCATCATGACTAGGTGCTTGGTCAGGGACAAGTTGCATACCCAAAACATCCAATGTAGGTCACCAGTTCAAGACTTCTGCTTAGATGCTGTAAAATCTGCAGAGGCCATGAAAGAAAGGGGAGCTTTCACTGCAGAGTAAGCTGAAGTCATGTAGAACACTATATTCTATCCAGCCTGGAATGTTTTGTAGAAAATACCTATCCTCAACCAAATCTTAACTAAAGAATGATTGTGAAAAAGATTTAAAAAAAAAAAAGAAAGAAAGAAAGAATGATTGTGAAGAGTAAAGACAGTTGGTAAATGCTTTGGGTGTTTTTATGTAAAATATTTCGAAACAAAAAACATTGTTAAAGTATGAGTCCTCTGTAGTAAATTTATTTATACAGTCCTCTGTATAAATTTATATTTATATATGTAGATATATACATATATATATATATATATATATATGCCTACAGTTCAATAAATATGCATGTGTGAATAGAGGGGAAAAATGTAGAATGGACATAAAGCATGCAAAGACCAACAAAACACCAAACTCAAAAAGCCTTTGAGGGCTGGAGAGATGGCTTAGCGGTTAAGGCGCCTGCCTCCTAAGCCTAAGAACCCAGATTCCAATCTCCAGGTCCCACGTTTAGCCAGATACAAAGTGATGCAAGGGCGCAATGCCGCACTTGACCACAAGGGGGTGCACGCATCTGGATTTCATTCGCAGCAACTGAGAGGCTGTTGGCACGCCCATCTATCTGTCTTCCTCTCCCTCTCTGTCTCTCTCTGCCTCTCTCTCCACCAAAAAAAAAAAAAAAAAACTTCAATATGACAGAGATTAACTCACACCTCACAGTTATAACTCTGAACATTGATGGGCTCACCTCTCCAATCAAAAGACACAGGTTGGGCTGGAGAGATGGCTTTGTGATTAAGGCGCTTACCTGCGAAGCCTAAGACTACTTGTTCAAATCTCCAGGTACCACGTTTAGCAAGACTCAAAAGTAACATAAGCATGCAATATCCACACAAGGGGGCACACGCGTCTGGAGTTCATTCACAGAGCCTGAAAGGGCCCTGGTGCTCCCATTCTCTCTCTGTCTCTTCCTCTCTCTCTCTCTCTCTGTCTCAAGAAAAAAAAAAAACAGGTTATCAGGCTAGTTAAAAAAGCTGGATCCATCCATTTCCTATCTATGAGAAACCCACCTTACAATTAAAGATAAACACTACCTTAGGGTGAAAGGATGGAAAAAGATTTCCAAGCAAATGGAAACACAAAACAAGCAGGAGTGACTATACTGATTTCTGACAAAAGCGAATTAAGCCAAAAGTAATCAAAACAGATAAAGGAGGTCACTTCATACTCATTAAAGAAACAATTATACGCACGCCTTTAATCCCAGCACTCGGGAGGCAGAGGTAGGAGGATCGCCAAGAGTTCAAGGCCACCCTGAGACTACACAGTTACTTCCAGGTCAGCCTGAGCCAGAGTGACACCCTACCTCGAAAAACCGAAAAAAATAAAAAAAAAAAAATTTAAAAAAAGAAACAATTATATAGATGATAATATAATCATTATATGCACCAAACACAGGGGCACCTAATTTTATACAGCACAATTTACTAGACTATAAAACAGATATAAATCTCAATACAGTAATAATAGGAGACTTTAACACCCCACTATCATCCATAAACAAATCCTCTAAGCAGAAAATAAACAGAGACAGGCCGGGCGTGGTGGTGCACGCCTTTAATCCCAGCACTTGGGAGGCAGAGGTGGGAGGATTGCCGAGAGTTCGAGGCCAGCCTGAGACTACATAGTGAATTCCAGGTCAGCCTGGACTAGAGTGAAACCCCACCTCGAAAAACCAAAAAAAAAAAAAAAAAAAAAAAAAGAAAGAAAATAAACAGAGAAACAAACAAACAAAAAAAAAACTCAAGAGCCTACAAGAGGAAGAACACATTAAACAAATCCAGAGCAGGCACAAAAACATTCAAAGTTCAACTACCAAACCCTTGGGGCTGGAGAGATGGCATAGCACTTAAGGTGCTTTCCTATGAGGTTCGATCCACAATATCCACACGAGCCAGATGCACATGATGGCACATGTGTCTGGAACTCATTTGCAATGGCTGGAGACCCTGGCACTCCTGCTCTCTCTTTCTATCTGCCTCTCTCTCTCTCTAAATCAAAAAGAAAATTTTTGTGCCAGGAGGCATGGTGGCACACACTTTTAATTCCAGAACTCAGGAGGCAGAGGTAGGAGGATCACCATGAGTTGAAGGCCACCCAGAGACTACATAATGAATTCCATGTCAGCCTGGGCTAGAGCGAGACCCTACCTTGAAAAACCAAAAGAAAGAAAGAAAGATGAAAGAAAGAAAGAAAGAAAGAAAGAAAGAAAGAAAGAAAGAAAGAAAGAAAGAAAGAAAGAGGGAGGAGGGAGGAAGGAAGGAAGGAAGGAAGGAAGGAAGGAAGGAAGGAAGGAAGGAAGGAAGGAAGGAAGGAAGGAACCAAATCCCTATAAAACCTCCAACTTGGCAGGGATTAAATCAAACCTCACAGTTATAATATTAAATATTCATGGTCTTAACTCACCCATAAAGAGACATGAGTTAACAGGGTAAATCAGAAAAATGAGCCCTTCAGTCTGCTGTCTTGAGAAACCCACCTCAGCCAGTCATGGTGGTGCATGCCTTTAATCTTAGTACTTGGGAGGCAGAGATAGAAGGATTGCCTGAGACTAAATAGTGAATTCCAGGTACCCTGGACAAGAGTGAAACCCTACCTTGGGGAAAAAAAAAAAAAAACACCTCATCACTAAGGATAGATAACTCCTCAGAGTGAAAGGATGGAAAATGATTTTCCAAGCAAATGGAAATAAGAAATAACTAGATGTGGCTATATTATTATCTGACAAAATAGACTTCAAACCAAAAGTAATCAAAAAGGACAAAGAAGGACACTGCTTACTCATCAAGGGAACCATCCAACAAGAGGACAACACAATAATAAATCTATATGTACCAAACACTGGTGCACCACAGTTTACAAAGAAAAACCTACTCAACAACAAATCAGAAATAAATTCAAATACCACCATAGTAGAGGATTTCAATACCATACCATCATCAGTAGATATATCATCCAAGCAGAAAATAAACAGGGAAATAACAGAGCTTAATAACACCATAGATCAATTAAACCTAACAGACATCTATAAAACATTCCATCCTAATTATACAGTATATACATTCTTCTCAGCAACCCTTGGAACCTTCTCCAAAATAGATCAGATATTAGGGCATAAAGCAAGACTACATAAATTCAAGAAAATTGATACAACTTCCTGCAATGTGTCAGACCACAATGTTTTAAAGATTGGAGAAATTAACAACAAGAGAAACAGCAGAAATTTCACTAGCTCCTGGAAACTTAACAACCCACTGATATACAATAGATGGGTTGTAGAAGAAATCAAAAAGGAAACTGTAAAATTTCTAGAACTGAATGATAATGACAACACAATAAACCGAAACTTATGGGTCACAATGAAGGCAGTCCTAAGGGGACAACTCATTGCACAAAAAACTTTCATAACAAAGACAGAGAGGTTTCAAATATTAATCTAACCATCCACCTAACAGCACTGGAGAAATAATAACAATCAAACCCTAAGAGTTACAGACAGAAAGAAATAATAAAGATTAGAACTGAAATTAATGAATTGGAAACTAAGAAAATTGACAAAATTAAGAGCTGGTTCTTTGAAAAACTGAACACCTGGCCAATTTGATCAAACAAACAATGTACACTGGAGAAAAGATGGCATCTTTAACAAATGGTGTTGGACAAATTGGATCACCATATCTAGAAAAATGACACTAGACCCACTCCTCTCACCATACACAAAAATCAACTCCAAATGGACTAAAGACCTCAATACAGCCGGGTGTGGTGGCACACTCTAATCCCAGCCCAGGCACTCAGGATCGGCAAGGCCACCCTGAGACTAGGTTAATTCCAGGAGCCTGGGCCAGAGTGAGACCCTTCGAAAAACCAAAAACAAAACAAAACAAAACAAAACAAAAAAAAGACCTCAATACAAGACCTAAAACTCTCCAACTACTGTATGAAAAAAAATAGTGGGAACTCTCCAAGATATAGGAGTGGGGAAAGATTTCCTGAACAATATCCCAATAGCCCAGAAAATTAAACAATCACTCAACCAGTGGGACCTCATGAAGATAAAAAGCTTTTGTACAAACATACTATAAACAAAGCCAACAGACTACCCACAGAATGGGAGAAAACTTTGCCAGCTAAACCACTGACAGAGGCTAATATATTTTCGGCCTCCACAAAATCTAAAAAGAACTCAAAAAACAAAGCAATAAAAAAAAAAATCAAACAATCCACTCAGAAAAAAAAATGGGGCAGAGAGCTAAATAGGGAATTCTCAAAGGAAGAAATACAAATGGCTTATACTCACCTAAGAAAATATTCATCAAAGAAAGGCAAATTAAGACAACTATGAAATTACACCTTACTCCAGAATGTATACTTATCATTAAAAATTAGATGACAATAAATGTTGACAAGGATAGAGGAACCCTCATGAACTACTGGTGGCAGTGCAAACTTATACAACCACTATGGAAATCAATTTGGAGACTCCTGAAAAAGATGAAAATAGAGCTACCAATTGACCCAGCCATTCCTCTACTGAGCATCTACCCTAAAGGCTTCATTTCTTATTGCAACTATGTTTGCTCAACTATGTTTATAGCTGCTCAATTCACAATAGCTAAAAACGGGAACCAGCCCAGTTGCCCATCATTTGAGGAATGGATAATGAAGATGTATACAATGGAATTCTGCTCAGTGGTAAGAAAAAATGTTGTAATGAAATTTGTAGGAAAATGGACATGCTTAGAACAGATTATACTAAGTGAACTCACACAAGCACAGAAAGACAAACATCACACATTCTCCCTTATCTGTGGTTCCTAAACGGGAACAGCTTGAGTTGCAGGCATACCTGACAAGCAACTCAAGGGACAGATAAGAGTGATAGAAGGGCTTGGGGGAGGGAAATGGTAAGGAAGGGAGAGAAATACACAAAACCAAAGCCAAAATGAACTAGTACCATAGAAACCTTCCTCCTGGATGGCAGACTAAAATATATATATAATAATCTTCATAGCATTAAAAAGGCCCTGGAGAGGGTGGGATGAAGCCTAACCCTAAAATATTTGGCCCTGGCTTATAGCTCCCAGTAGCAAAACTTGGTTACAATCCACATTGAGCTGTTGATCAGAGAGACCTACAAGGTCCCCAAAACAACACAGGCTTCTGTCAAAGCACTTGATTAACCACCTGAGGTAAAAGATAAAACCCTATTGCTGAAGACACCACATGCTGTCAATGCAAAACATTGAGAGATCTTGCTGAATCTAGAAGGAAGCCAGTTCCCAGATGGTTAGCCCACATAATACCGAAAAAGTGCTACATGAGCTGCTGGGGGAAAATGGCCAACAATGTTGTGAGCAAGCAGGAGACTCTGCTATATGAAAGCAACTAGCCTGACAAGATATACACACCTGTCCAATCAGTAACACACAGCCTAGGTGGGTAACCATTGGCCCTCAGATTGGATAAGAGATGTGTTCAGTGGAAAGGAGCCCATAGCTGGAACTGGGAACCAAGTCAGAATCATATGGAGGCCAAGATTATGAACTCTAATGGGAAGCTTCCACTAGTCTTTGGCCAAAAGAGAGGTTACACCCATCAAAATCTCTCTAACTCAACAATGTTTATCCCCTTTAATTTATCCTGATCTCACTCTTTGAGAATCTATTTATCCTTTTCAGAAAGCAGCAAGAACTGAGGACAACCAAAATCTATCAACAAGACAAGAAAAGATAGCTGACTCAAAAGATAGCTGACTCCATGTCAACAGATGAACCACTCCTCGCACAGCAGCCAGGGCCCAGGTGACATCACAGAGGAATTGGCGAGATGAACAAAAATGCTACTTCCATGGCCTGACAACCTGAGCCAGGGTGATGAAGACAAACACTGAGGATACTCAAAATGAACCAAAGCAGAAATCCGGAAGCTGCTGAGAGCTGAACACTAAAGTAGACTTAAAAGCATACCTACCAAAGCTCAAAGAATTTTGAAAATGAAGGGACAGAAAGATTGTAAGAGCCACGGAGTGGGAGGGAATATCCAGATGCATTTCCCTCCCTCCACAATGACTGACTTCTGTTCTCACAAGTCATAACTCACAATTCCATGGTGTGGTAGTTTGAATATATAGCCCCCAATATATTCAATGTTTTATTACTTTATAGTTTGCATCTGCAATCACCTTCCTAGAGGCAATGTCCCTGGGGGCTGGTCTTAAGGTGTTAATGGTGGGTTTGAGATTCCATTGTAAAGATATGCAAAGTGTGCCCAGTAGGAGTTCCTGAAGTGTGCTGTGACTTTTTGGCTGTAGTTTTGCTCTGTGTGCTGTGTGGCTGGGGGCTTTGCTCTCTCTGCTTGGCCCTGTGAGAGCAGGTCACTTCTTCTGCCATTATGGAACTTCCCCTGGATCTGTAAGCTTCAATAAATAATATCCCTTCCTCCATGACTATGCCTTGTCTGGAAGTTCATCTCAGCGAACCTGAAGCTGTCTGCTACACATGGTGAATACCAGAAATCCCACTAAGGAGGGCCCTCAGTGGAATGGGGGCAGAGAGGAGGAAAATGATGGTACCAACATATGATGTATCCATACAAAGTTTCTACTTAATAAAAAAGAAAGAAAGACCCAAAACTCTAAAACTACTAGAAGAAAAAGCATGGAGAACACTACATTATATAAGTGTAGGAAAGACTTCCTGAATAAGACCCCACTAGGGTCTCATGAAAGTAAGCAGCTACTGTGCAGACAAACAAACCATCAATAGTCAATAGATACCCCATAGAACAGGAGAAAATCTTCACCAGCTGTACCTCAAAGGAAGGTCTAATATCTAGAACATACAAAGAACTCAGATAATTAAACAATAAAAAGAATAAACAATCCAATCAAATACGGGGTAGAGAATTTTCAGAGTAAGATATATAAATGACAATTACACGCTTAAAGAGATGTTCAACATCTTTAGTCATCAGAGAAATGCAAATAAAAACAACTCTGAGATTTCATCTTACCCCAGTCAGGATGGCCTTCATCAAAAAATCAACGACAGGCCAGGCATGGTGGTACACGCTTTTAATCCCAGCACTCAGGAGGCAGAGGTAGGAGGATTGCCATGAGTTTGAGGCCACCCTGAGACTACATAGTTAATTCCAGATCAGCCTGGGCCAGAGTGAGACCCTACCTCGAAAAACCAAACAACAACAACAAAAAAATCACTATAAGCGAGGTCATGTAGGCACAGAGAGACAAACACTGCCTGTACTCTCTGATCTGTGGTTCGTAACTGGGATCAATTGGAGATGAGTGAAAAAGGTAGTAATCACCAGGAATACGGGAATAAAACTAGAATGAGATCAGTAGAGTGAAGAAATGGGGAGAGAGGAGAGGACGAGTTACCTGACATATTAGGGAGGGACAGAACACCAGAGGTGATGGGGCTTATAGGGATAAGGGGTAGGAAGAATGGGGAGGGAATTACACAAAAGTTAAGACAGCATGAATCAGCTCCATTGAAAACCCTCATTCTGGCTAGCATTCTACAAGATGTAACCACCAATATGTATAGGGAAGTCAGTCCAGGCAAAAGGTGGACAAAGCTTAAATTTAAAATCATGGACTCTAGCTGATAAACCCCCAGGCTGAGACTTGGATTTCCTCCCCCCACAGTGAGCTAATGGCTAGGTATACCCATGAGGTCCCAAAACAATGTAGGCCAATGCCAAAACACTCGATTACCAGCCAGAGCTAAAAGATAAGACCCTGTTGCTGATGACACCACTGACTGTGGTCGCAGGACATCAGAATATCATGTTGGAATCAAAAGGAAAACTAGCTCCTTCTTGGCTAGCCCTCATAGTGCTGGAAAGCCCAATGGCAGCTGCTGGAGGAAAACAGTCACCAGTAGCATGAATAAGCAGGGGACACTACAGACTATGAAAACCACCAGCCAGTCAAGAAGTACACATTTGTGCAATAGTGGCACACCACTACTGGTAAACAACTGTTCTCTGATTGGATATGAGGCCTGCTCCCAGGAGAGAATTCATATCTGGTACCGGAAACCAAGTCAGAATCACATTGTCAGAAAACTCATAGACTCTAGAAAGAAGCCCCCACTGCCCTGGGCTTGCACACCAAAAAAAAAAAAAAATCCTCAAATTTACTGACCCCCACCCCTTTAACTCAGGCTGCTCTCACTCTTGCTTGGAGAATCTACTTTATTTTACGGATGGCAGAGAAAATGAAGGAGAACCACGATGCATTGATAAGACAAGAAGTTAGGCAACTGCCCACCATGAGATGTGCCACCTCTACCACATCTGCTGTGGCCCAGGAGAAATTACAGGGGAAGTGACAACATGAACACTGCTCTTACTGCTAGCCTGACAACCAGCCCCAGGTGGATGGTGACAAACATGGTGATCAATCAAAACCTATCAAATCAGAAATCCAGAGGTCACAGAGAACTCAACACTAAATTAGACTACAAAAAGGCCTGCTATGGCTCAGGGAACATTGCAGAAGAGGGGACAGAAAGATTGTAAGAGACAGAAGTGGATGGGAATATCTTGAGGATGGTCCCCCCACTACCCCTCAGGGACTGACTGAAGCCTTCATGATCCTACAGTGACTACTACAACCCCACTGAGGAGGGTCTCTAGAATAATGGGAACTGGGGCAAGGGGATAAAAGAGAATAACCTGTTATAATTAATAATAGGATGGTATTGTATATATGTAAGTAGAAGAACAGATTAATGGTGGTGAAAAGGCCCAAGTGAGGTCAGGGGAAGAGATTGAGTAAAGGAAAGGTGGAGGGAGGGCTAATCAAAATCTAAGAGGATATAAATAAGTCATATGGAAACCTACTTTTCTGGACAATGGAACACTCAGAAGCAATAGATTGTTACTAGAAAATTTTCAGTGCCAGGGATGGGATGCCTTCTAGTGAGTTGTTGGCCAGGGAGGTCACAGATACCCACAAAAACATGATAGGCCATTGCTGAGGCCCTCTGTTTCACACTAGGAATAGATGGTAAGAGCCACATACTTGGGCTGCAAGGTCACTGAGAAATCCTGCTGGAGCTGAGCTGAAAGCATTCTCCATTTGGACCAGCTGACAGAAAGCTGGAAAAAAAGCTACACTGCATGCAGTTCAGTGGGAGAGAGAGAAATCACCAGTGAAGATACTCAACATTGAACACTGCAAGCTTTAAATTTGGCCAGCCAGGCCAAATGAGACAATGGGCACAATAGTGGCATGTCTGTTATAGGGCAGACCAACCACTCTCTAATTGGACTGGTGGCCTGCTCCATAGGAGGGAATACATCCTTGTTTCTGAAAATCTACATCAGGGGTAGTCATGAGCCCTAGGGGTGTAACATCTGCTGGTGTCTGACTAAATGTATATACTGTGCTCACCAAACTGCCCAGTAAGCATTTTCAATGTCCACACCTATATATTAATGCTACTCTCACTTTCAGTTAGAGAAGCTTCTCTTTTCAGATGGTGGTGACTTGGGATGACTCAGAGGGCACCATGGTGCTGAGAAGAAGGGAAAGAGGAGTGCTCAGCACTGAAACACCTCTAACACACCTTCCAAGGCTCAGGGTCCATTGCAGAAGAGGTGGCAGAAGGAATGTTAAGAGTCAAAGGAAGGGTAGCTTTCCTTACAACATGCTCCCCCAGACACAAAATGGCCTGGATATCTATGACCTCGCAGTGCCTGAAATTACCTACACAAGACCATCATAATAGGAGGAAAAGATGATGACATCAAAATTAAAAAAGAAACTGATTGAGAGCAGGAGGGGATATAATGGAGAGTGGAGTTTCAAAGGGGAAAGTGGGGGGAGGGCAGGAAGTACCATGGGATATTGTCTACAATTAAGGAAGTTGTCAATAAAAAAAAAAAAAGATAAAAATTAATATTAAAAAAAGCAAGGACTGGAAAAGCACTCACACTACTTCATAGAAAATACTGGTTCCGGGGAAGGGGTTGGGTGAAGGCTCAGTTGTTCAAGCATGAGGACCTGAGTATGGATCTGCAGCACTCACATAAGGGCCCAGTGCAGCAGGGCACACCTCTAATCCCAGCATTGGGGAAGTGGAGACAAGAGGATCCCCAGAGCTGGACAGCTAGCTCATTCAGCCAAATTGGTGAGTCTAAAACTGTCTCAAAGAATAAGGTGGAGAGCAACTGAGGAAGACACCTAACACCAGTTTCTGGTGCATACACACACACACACACACACACACACACACACACACACACACATACATGCAAAAAAAAAAAGATACTGGCTATACATCTATACCTATGACTCCTCTCTTTCCCCACCACCTTGATAATATATCTCCTATTCAGTGCTGCAAGCAATGGCCTTGACCACTGCTAAATAACTGGGTAAGCAAAGCATCAAAATTTTCTAATTATACTGAAAAAGCAATAATTGTATACTTTCACCTCACCTAGTAGTGATTATTTTAATTAAGTAAAACTAAGTGTGTGACAACACACTGAGAAACAGCACAAACATAAGCAGTTATGATGCAGCCAAGACTTACTATTGTTATAACTGTTGAAATGTTATTTTATTTCTCCCTCAAGTATTCCTGGTGGGTTACCTCAGGGGTATGGTCCCTAATCCTCATAGACAGAACTGATCCTTTCCTCATCAGAGCTGCCACCTCTCTTTGGACAGTGATCTTTGTTGTATATAAAATGTGATAAGTTACAAGCTTATCTTCCTCAAAGATTCTGAACTTCTTGAAAATATGTGTGTGTATAGTGTGTATTTAATCATAATTGTCTGAATTATGAATAAATAATTTTTAAAATTAGTATTGCTTCACATAGAAGAAAAATAGCATATCCACCTGCAATCTCTCACATAGTATCACCATTCAAAAAGCACATATATAATATAATTTGTTGATTAGACTTAATGTGTTTTATGTATAGATGTAATTTATAGATAAATACACATACAATAAAAAGTGAAATCAAGGGGATGGAGAGATTGCTCAGTGGTTAAGGGGATTGCCTGCAAAGCCTAACGACCTAGTTTCAATTCCCCTGAACCCATATAAAGCCAGTTGCACAAAGTGGCACATGCATCTGGAGTTCATTTGCAGAACCTGGAAGCCCTGGCATGTCCATTCTATCTCTGTGTCTGTCTCTCTTCTCTCTCTCTCTCTCTCTGCTTGCAAATAAAGAAAAAAAAAGAAATTAAAATAGTTTTTAAAGTGAAACCAAGAAACTAAAACTTATGGCCCATATGGCTCCCCTGATTTGGGCTTCTAGGTCCAGCATGATTCCCTGTTGCTATGGTTAACAAGCTGTCAAGGGAAACTCTGAAAGACAGAAATAAGCCTGGGCAAATCCTATCGCCAAATTAAAGAGATGAGAGATGATGTGTATGTGACCAGCTCCCAGTGTGGAATAGAGGTGGCCACATCTGAGGTCCTTCTTGATAATTGCGTCCTGGTGCTGTGCTGCAGGCATTGGCCTTGACCATTGATATGGTCTGAATCTGAAATGCCCAACACAGGCTCTCTTTAGAATACTTACTCTCCAGCTTGTGGCTCTGAGGGAGCTGTGGAAAGTTTAGGAAGTGCCTGGCCTGCGGAAGTAGGAAAACCCACCCCTTGTTCCTAGAGCTCTCTGCTTCCTGGTTCTCTGTGATATGAGGGGGTCTCTGTCACATGCTGTAGCTGCCATGAACTCCCCCATGTCTTCCCTACCATAATGGACAGAGACCCTCTAACGCTATGACTTAAAATTGACCTTTCCTCTCTTAAGTTGTTTCTGTCAATGTCTTGGTCACAGGTATGCAAAAGGAATTCAGCAACATAAGCATACATGGATAGTGAATATAGATATCAGGGTGTTCAGCCTTTTGGTATTGTGACATGACATTGTCATCTAATAGTGCTGGGTTGCATTCCTAACTATCCTGGGACACATGTGACCCAAAGGCTGAAGGCCAGACACACCTCAATTCTATATAATATTTCAGCCACCTTGACAACTAAATTTCTGCAG
The DNA here is from genome assembly GCA_036365145.1 of Orientallactaga sibirica. Lineage (NCBI taxonomy): Eukaryota > Metazoa > Chordata > Mammalia > Rodentia > Dipodidae > Orientallactaga > Orientallactaga sibirica. Next base: position 16,232,049 of record JAEOAD010000029.1, on the reverse strand, counting down.
TTGAGGGCTAAACCCCACCCCCTCTTTCTTTCTTGAGAATGTTGGCTGGGAACAAAACAAAAAAGTGAGGTACAAACACCAGTAATTTTCACAAAGCCCATCTGGAAATCACTGAATGCCTTTGACTAGCCTGGATACTCCCACCCCTTTGTCAACAGATTTTGACAGAAAAGAGAGCAAGCATGGTGGACCCTACCATGAGTAGATGTAGATGACCTAGCAAGGGTCTTGGCCTCAAGCTCGGAAGGGAACATCTTCTCAGCTGGAATGTAAGCCTAGCACAGGATCAACTACATAGTCTTAGACAATATGAGTGTCAACTTTCTAGACAGAGAGACAGATCATACATAAATATATACATACATACATACATACATACATATACACACACACATACACACACACTATATAGAAAGATAGATGAAAGATGACAATAAAAAGAAGAAAGAAACAAAGAGCAAGAAGGGATAGGCAAACTGAATCATTTGTTGAAGAGCAAAATATGGATTTTATAGCTACGATATTTTACAAAGCATCTCTAACTTTTAAAATAAATTATAACTTTATATTATTTAGCATGCATGCTTATTTTCCATATATTACACGCACACACAAACACACACACACACACACACACACACACACATCTGCCTCTAGGCAGCATGTTTATCTGGAATCTGTGGTAGGGCTGCAGTGAGTAACATCCGCTATAAAGCCTGGGCAATGGTGGCTAAGGAAGCTTGATGTGAAGTAGAGGTAAATCTTTAAATGACTCAGTCATAGGCCTCCAGTCATCTGAAGCCAGGATGGACAAGCAGGGAACAGTGATAAACCAAGGATCAAGCAAAGGAGAACAGACTGCACCTACTGCTCTGCCTCAGGCACGGTCATCTTCCAGGCACCTCTCCTCTGCTGGCATATGGAATATCTAATGCATAAGTCTCCTGAAAAATTGGACTTTTTTCAGTTTGTTTGTTTTTGTTTTTGGGGACAGAGTTTGGCTATGAAGCCTAGGCTGGCCTCAGGCTCACGGCAATCCTCATACCTCAGCATCCCGCGTTCTAGGATTGCAGGTGTGTGCCACCATGCCTGGCATAGGAATTTGTTTTCATGAGACTATCTCTGAATTTCTAGCACACAAAACAAAGACCCAACCGTAGACATAATCCTAATCTAAGCACCTAGATTCTGTCCTCCCTCTCACACCTACTTCTGTCCTTTTTAATGCTTTTCACTACTACAGCAAATTCCTGAAATAAACAGCTTAAAATGAGAAAAGGTTTACACTAACTCTGCCATGGAGGTGTCAGCCCATGGTTGGATGCCCTCTGCTGCTTTTAGACCTATAGTGAAACAGTACTTCACAGCAGGAGTGCCATGGAGGAGCAAACCTCATGGCAGCCAGGAAGCAAAAAAGAGAGAGGAAGAAAAGAATCCAGACTCCCAATATCCCCTTCAAGTATATGCCCTCATAACAGAAAACCTTCCAATAAGCCCTACTGATCCAAGTTCCCAGAACCTTCTCAGAGTTCCAAGCTGGGGAATAAAATAATCCTTTAACACAGGAGCCCTTAGAAAATACTGAAATAAAACTTTCCAATCCAATTTACTTTATTTATTTATTTATTTATTTATTTATTTATTTATTTATTTATTTATTTTTGGTTTTTCGAGGTAGGGTCTGGCTCTAGCCCAGACTGACCTGGAATTCACTCTGTATTCTCAGGGTGGCCTCAAACTCACTGAGATCCTCCTACCTCTGCCTCCTGAGTGCTGGGATTAAAGGCATGCACCACCACATCTGGTTCAATTTACATTTTTACAATATTTAACCAAGCAGTGGATTTGACAGCCAAAGTTGAATGTCACTTTATTACTGTTGTATAAACATCCCCAGAAAAATATATCCTCATTTAAAATACCACAGGAAATAAAGTATCTAGAATAACTTTCATTTGGAGCTCATTCTACCCTTCTAAATTTACCAAAATGAATGAGTTTGTTTATGTTCTCAATCCTCAGTGTCTGATCACCTAAAGTAATCCTGCTTGATGCTGTAAAATATGAAGAAAGACAACTTTCTGGTTATCATTTCTGAGCTTCTGTGGTTTTCTGTTGAGACAGTGTCTTACTATGTAGCCCAGGCTGATGGGCTAGAACTCTCAATAATCCTCCTGCCTCAGCCTTCCACCGCTGGGATTACAGAGCTGTCCTCCTGCCTCAGCCTTCCACCACTGGGACTACAGACCCGTCCTCCTGCCTCAGCCTTCCACTGCTGGGACTACAGAGCTGTCCTCCTGCCTCAGCCTTCCACTGCTGGGATTAAAGGCCTGACCACCACGCCTTGCACTTGTCTAACTTTCTGGGGCACTTCTAGTGCTATTCAGTATAAAAATCCTTTAATATTCTCTTCTCAAAATTTCTTGAACTAGGGTCTGGAGAGGTGGTTCAGCAGTTAAAGGCACCTACTTACAAAGCTTGATGGCCCATGTTAGATTCCCCAGTACCTACATAAAGCAAGATGCTGAAAATGGCAAATATGTCTGGAGCTCATTTGCAGTGGTAGGAGATTTTGGCATGCCCATTCTTTCTCTCTGCCTATCTCTCTCAAATAAATAAAATTAAATTAAAAAAAACTTTTGGACTAGTTGGAAAGAAGGTGTTCAGTGGAGAGGGAGGTGGAGGGGGACCAAAGGAAAAAATGGGAGGAGAGTATAATCAAAATACATGATGTGTACGTGTGAAAATTATCAATGAAAATGGTTAGATTAAAAAATGTGCCATCTCCTCAACCCAGAAGCCCTGGGTAATGTTTATAATTACCAACTAGAGCCAAGCAAGGTGGCACACATCTTTAGTCCCAGCACTGGGGAGGCAAAAAGAAGGTGGGGCATCATCATGAGATGGAGGCCACCTTGGGCTACAAAGTGAATTCCAGGTCAGCCTGGGCTAGAGTGAGACCCTACCTTGAAACCTCTCCTCCAAAAAACTTTAAATTAGCTAGAAAGCCAGATGCTTCTGAATATGACTCAAGCAAGTAATAATAATAAAGTACAACAGAGAAGCCTGGAGAAGGAAGACCATTTAATAAAAGGAATGTTTTGATCATGTCCATTTTACTTGGTACAGAAGAAATTAAAAGGAGGAAATAAAAAGCCAGAAGGAATGATAAAATGAGTAAAATTTATTGTCATGCATACATGTTCCTCAATAAAGACGCAAGGATTTGAGAAGTTCAGAATTTTACATAGTATTTCTAACTTTTCAAATCTTGCACATGTTAATTTTTTGTTTTGTGTTCTTTTGTTCTGTTTATTGGTTAGTGGGTGGGTGGATGGCTTGGTGGCTAGCTGTGTTTTTGCAAGAAGTTCTCCTGTATGGCCTGGAGAGATGGCTTAGTGGTTAAGTGCTTGCCTGTGAAGCCTAAGGACCCCGGTTCAAGGCTTGATTCCCCAGGACCCATGTAAGCCAGATGCACAAGGTGGTGCATGCATCTGGAGTTCATTTGCAGTGGCTGGAGGCCCTGGCACACCCATTCTCTCTATCTGCCTCTTTCTCTCTCTGTCTGTTGCTTTCAAATAAATAAATAAAAATGAAAAAAAATTTTTTAAGAAGAAATTTTCCTGTAACCCAGGCTACTTGAATTTACTATGTAGCTGAGGATGACCTTGAACATCTGATCTTCCTGTCCCTCTACTTGGCCCTCTTTGTATTCTTCTAGTACATGTTTGTTTCTATTCACATTACTGTTACTGTTATCTCCACTATTTCTTTTTTTTTAATTTTATTCATTTCTTTTTGGAGAGAGACACAGAGAGAGACAGAGAGAGAGGAGGGGAGACAGAGATGGGCACACCAGCAGCCTCAGCTGCTGTGAACGAAATCCAGATGTGTGCACCCCGTTGTGGTCAAGTGTGGCATTGCACCCTTGCGTCACTGCATCTGGCTAAACGTGGGACCTGGACATTGGAACCAGCATTCTTAGGCTTAGGAGGCAGGCACCTTAACCACTAAGCCATCTCTCCAGACCTCCACTAATTTTTTTATTTTTATATTTTATTTACTTTTTATTTTTACATTTATATATTCTATTTTATGGCAGGCCAATGTCAAGGCCATAAAAATCTGAAAAATCACTCTCCAGAGAAGGCTCGTGGACCTACCTCCCATGCCTTTATTGGCCAGGGAGGACCGCTAATGCCCATACTCCTTCTACAAGCTTTCAACATGGCCTGTGAAGGCAATTAAACTATAGAACCACAACATATCTACTGGGATGGTCCAAACCTTTGAACAAGGGAGAACCAATGGGGAAAATAACAATACTTACATAGGAGAGATGTCGTGACAAAGAGATAGAACACCATTTCATCTTCTGTTGCATCTACATGTAGCCATATACACATACATACATACATACATACATACATACATACATACATACATACATATTGTTCAAGCCCCCAAAAGCTCTGGAAATATTATACAAGAAAGATTCCATAGTAACAAACTCTAAGGCAAAATGTGGGACCTCAGGGAGAAAAAAATATACTTTCTTTATTATATGTTTAATTATTTTTATAATGCCATATACATTTTTATAACTAAACCAAAAGCCAGTTGGTACATTTTAAGGTAAGAGGGAGATTTTATACACATCAAGATCAAAGAGCTCATTAATGCAATAGTTAAGTATTAGATGAAAGGATTTCACTTATAATAGCAACCAAAGAAGTGAAATTTAAGACATGAGCAAATTTTATAAGAAGTAAATTTTAAAATCTACTGAGGGACATAAAAGAGTAATTGAATAAATGGAAAAGCATACCCTGTTCTTGAAGGACTCAATAATTTAAAATTGTCAATTCTTCCTAAATTAAACTATAAATTTAATATGATCTCCATAAAAATGCCAACAGAGAGGAGGGATGAGGCAAAGTGATCATAAAGTCCACACGACAAAATGAAAAAGAAAGATGGAAACACTTGGAGCCCCTTGTAGCACAGATAACTAAAACACTGGAGAAACTTCTGGACAAACACAATCATTAGATACACTGAAACAACAGTGAAGTAATAAACAAGGTCTAACATGAAAATCTAAAGAAAATGGGAGAGAAGAGGAGGCACAGCAGGCATCTTTATGAGTGCCCAGCAGAGACAGCCAGCCCTAAGAGCGGTGCGCATGTGCAGACCCGGGATCCCTGGAGACAGGAAGGGTGGATGTCTTGATAAGACAAGGTGCTGAAAGTGTACTTACAGGGCACGTAGAAACTCCTTATCCTTCCCTAACCCTGCAAAGAGAAATGTCTCCTGCTTTCCTTCACTGATTTGTTCTCTGGAGAAACAAAGTTAAAAAAAACTAAAGCCGGGCGTGGTGGTGCACACCTTTAATCCCAGCATTCTGGAAGCAAAGGTAGGAGGATCACCGTGAGTTCGTGGCCACCCTGAGATTACATAGTGAATTCCAGGTCAGCCTGGGCTAGAGTGAGACCCTACCTTGAAAAACCGAAAATTGAAAAAAAAAAAAAAAAAAAAACTAAAACAAGGGCTGGAGAGATGGTTTAGTGGTTAAGGCACTTGCCTGAAAAGCCAAAGGACTCAGGTTTGATTCCCCAATACCCATATAAAGCCAGATGTACAAAGTGGTGCATACATCTGGAGTTCGTTTGCAGAGACTGGAGGCCCTGGCATATGCATTCTCTTTGTCTCTCCTCTCCCCTCCTCTTTTTTTTTTTTTTTTTTTTTTTTTTTTTTTTTTTTTTTGGTTTTTCAAGGTAGGGTCTCACTGTAGCTCAGGCTGACCTGGAATTCACTACGTAGTCTCAGGGTGGCCTCTCACCTCTGCCTCCCGAGTGCTGGGATTAAAGGCGTGCGCCACTACGCCCGGTTTCCCCCCCTCTTTTCTTATCTTCTCTCTCTCTCTCTCTTTTCCCCCTTGCAAATAAATAAAATATAATATTTTTTAAAAACTAAAACTTTTTTTCAGTCTAACCTCTGACCAACCAAACTAAAAAGTCCACAAGAAGCTAGAATTTTTAAAAATGTTCAGGAAAAAATAAATAAATAAATGTACAGGGCTGGAGAGATTGCTTAGTGGTTAAGGGGTTTGCCCGTGAAGCCTAAGGACCCATGTTCTACTCTCCATTTTCCACATAAGCTAGACGCACGAGGTGATGCAAACACAAGTTTGCATGTGTCCAGTAGGTGGGGAAAACAGCTGGAGTTCAATTGCAGCCCTGGTGCACCATTTCTCTATCTCTCCTCTCTCTCTGTGTTCTCTATCTTTCTCTCTCTCTCTCTCTCTCTCTCTCTCTCTCTCTCTTTTCTTTCTTCTCTATCTTTCCTCTTTCTCTCTCTCTAAAATAAAATGTTCAAAACAATAAAAATAAAATGTGTTCAGACACATAAGGACCCAGGAATGTACTGCCCTGGCAACCTTCTCTGGAAGCTACTGGAGAAGGAAGCGCCTCTCACACTGTGAGAGGAGAAAACCTGGAGGCCCACCAACCCAAACCTCCTGTTTCTGCCAGATTGTATGTGGTTGGAGGATGCAGATCACTGGACCACACTGAGCAGCAGGGTTCACCAGCAGCAGCTGTCAAAGTGTGCTTGAGGAGCCTCAAGGGACCCCTGCGATCCTGTCAGGGACCCTGTCTTTTCCAACATTATTTCTTTGTACACTTCAACTAAAAGGGACACATTGCAACTAGTATGTGCCTCAGCTCTCCTCTAGTAAGTCAGACCTAAAGAGATTTGCAAAAATATAGCACAATGCTTCTATTTTCATCACTTTTGTTCAAACATGTATTTTCACAAAGAAAGCCAATTCTGTCCACATTTGATAATTTGATAGCAATTTGTTATTTTTAAGTGAATCAATGAATATTTTAGCGACCTCTCAAACTTCTTTTTGCATGTGTATGTGTGTTGTGCATGCATATGTGTGTGTTCACATGTGTATACAGAGGCTAAAGGCTGACATTGAGTGTCTTCTTCAGCTGCTCTCCACCCTATTAGCTAAGGCAGTATTTCTCAGTTGAACCCAGGGCTCACCAATTCGGCTAGTCTAGCTAACCAGCTTGCAGAAGTATCCCATCTCCACTCGTAAGCACTAGGATTATAGGTGAGCCACCACACACATCTGCATTTATATGGGTGCTGGGGATTAGAAATTCCACCCTCAGAGCCAGTGTGGTGGTGCCCACTTGTAATCCCAGAACTCAGGAAGAAGAGGTAGGAAGATCCCTGTGAGTTTGAGGCTAGCCTGAGACTACAGAGTGAGTTTCAAGTCAGCCTGGGCTACAGTGAAACCCTACCTTGAAGGGAAAAAAATCCTATCCTCATGCTTGCTAAGCAAGCACTTAATCTACTGAGACATCTCCCCGGTCCACCCTCAAATGCTAGTTCCTAACATGGCAAATATGAAAGATAATACAAAATCAATAAAAGCTCTTTGGAGTCCTTAATAATTTCAAGAGTTTTAAAGTCTTCTACCTGGGTGTGATGGTGCACTCCTCTAATTCCAGCACTTGGTAGTTTGGGATGTAGTGAGTTTGAGGCCATCCTGGGCTACACAGTGAGACCCTATCTCAGGAAAAGAGAGATAGAGAAGAGTTATTATTAAAGGATGCTGGAGACCAAAATGTTTGAGCAGTACTATCCTAGAGAGTATACTTCAAGAAGAAAAAGGTCTAGAAAACAGCAACTCCAGTGCAGGAGAGAGGAAAGCCAAGAACAATGGCACTAAATAGATTTCTCTTACTAATGCAATAAATTACCAAAAATTTAATGGCTTAAAACAACTCAAATTTGTTATCTCACAGTTGCCACTGGTCTGAAGATGAAGCCTGGTGTGGCTTAAATCAAGACGTTGGCCACACACTTCATTCTAGAGGCCTTGAGGATGAATCCATGTCCAAACTCCTTCCAGTGGTTGGCAAAATCCAGTTTCACATGGCTGTAGGAAAGAGGTCCGTACCTCTTTGCAGTCAGTCTCAGCTTTGGAAAGCTCAAGGCTCCCTTCCTCCAGCTTCAAAGCCATAGTACAGGCCAGTGCTTCTCAAGCCTGACCTTTCTTCCCACCCTCTCTTTCCACACGTGCTGATGTTTCTGCCTTCTCCTGCTTTGCAGGGCTCACAGGATACACAGGACCCACCAGAACCCTCCTAGTTTAAGCTCAGCTAGTTACTAACCTTTGTAGTATCTGCAAAGTCCCCCACAGTAGCACCTAGCCTGTTGTTTGAATCACCGGCACACAGAAATGTTAGGGAACTTCTGAAAAACTCTGCTGACAACAGCAAAGGGAAGCTTCCAGATCAAAGCAGATAGCAGGTCTGATTCAGACAGAAGCAGGATGGCTGAGGAATGTAAAAGAAATAGCTACATTTGGACATATGCAAAATATCAATGGCATATAAATATTTGAATGTTTGGATAGCTTAGCAGACATTCATAAAAGGATTAAAAAAGTGTTTATCACTCAGAAAAAAATAAGGAATTTTAAATGAAAGGAAGTTCAATTCTGACAACCTTCCCAGACTGGCAGTGAGCAACCTTTGTAGAGAACAAACAATATAATGTAAGCATCAAGTACTGATTTAACAATCAAAATATACAGCTATGATGCAGTGGAGGAAAGTAAAATATAGGAAGAGGGAAAAGAAGTCCATTTACAAATCAAAACATGGCAACACATGGCTGGAGAGATGGCTTGGCAGTTAAGGCACTTGCAGGCAAAGCCAAAGGACCCAAGTTCAATTCCCCATTACCCACATAAAGCCAGATGCACAAAGTGCTGCATGCATCTGGAGTTTGTTTGGAGTGGCTAGAGGCCTATTCTCTCCCTCCCCCCACTCCCTCTTCTCTCCCAAATAAATAAATAAAATATTTTTAAAATGGCAGCATACATACATTATTTACAAAGATGGAAGTAAATATGAAGGAACCAGGCCTAGTGGTGTAAACTATAATCCCAGTCACTTGATAGGCTGAGGCAGGAGGACTGAAAGTTCAAGGCCTGCCTGGACTACAGTATGACTTCAAGGCTAGTCTGGGCAACTTAGTGACTCTTTCTCAAGATAAAAATGCAGAAAGAGGCCGGGTGAGGTGGCAGAGGCCTTTAATCACAGCACTCGGGAGGCAGAGGTAGGAAGATTGCCATGAGTTCAAGGCCACCCTGAGACTACATGGTGAATCCTAGGTCAGCCTGAGCTAGAGTGAGACCCTACCTTGAAAAACCAAAAAAAAAATGCAGAAAGAGGGCTTGAGATAAAGCTCAATGGTAAGATGCTTGCCCAACATGCATGAAGCCCTAGGTGTAATCCCCACCACTAAATAAACCTGGCATGGTGGCTCATGTCGGTAATCAGTACTGAGGAGGTGGAGAAAAAGGAGTTCAAAGTCATGCTTGGCTATATAACAGCTTCAAAGTCAGCCTAGGTGACATGAAGCCTTGTCTCAATAAATAAATAAATACGACCAAAGAGAAGAGCTAGAATCGCTGAGAGTGGTTGATGCCAAGGATCTGCATTAACAAGGGGCAAGCAGGCACTTTCTATGACAGCCCTCCAGCACTGTGCCAAGCACCCTGGCTTTCTCTGGCATCCTCACTGCCCTCAACCATCTACCCCTCTCTACTTCTCTGCTCTGTCTGGAGCCCATGCAGCTGAACTTGCTGTCCCTTACCTCTGGATCTTGATTGACTTCAGCCAATGAGAGATTCTGTGGAGATGAAAAGGGACAGGGGAGAGGTAGCACAGCCTGGCATCCTCACAGCTCCAGGTGGCACTTCCTACAGCTATTATTCTCCTCCATGCTTCAGCTGGCACCAACTCTTGTTCAGTGTTCCAAAAACTCTTGAATATCCTGAGAGCTTTTGTTTTCTGCTTCAACTGATACTAATAAAATATTGGATGACTTTTAAAAACTTTTTACAGAGGGCTGGGAGATACCTTAGTCAGAAAAGTGCTTGCCTTGTAAGCATGAGGACCTGAGTTGGATCACTAAAACCAAAAATAAATGCTGAGTGGGGGGGGTCTGCACTTGTAATCCCATCACTGGAACAGCAGAGGGAGGAGGATCCCTGTAAGTAGTCTGCAGGAAGGAGGCTTCCAGCTCAGCTCCATCGCTATTTCTCAGTGACCTGTAGCCCAAACATGTGGAGTCTTCAGCAATAGACTCTTACTATGTATTTTTGTAGGAAATCAAGAGCCTAGGCAATATCCTGTAATGTTTTGAGGGCATCAGAGTCCTTCTTGGCCAGCAGCTCATTGGAAGGTAGCCCATCCCAGCACTGAAATATTTCTAATAACAATCTATGGCTTCTGGGCACAACACTCAATTTCTTTCTTCAGTATTTTAATGCTTTCACTGCAGAGGAATTTCACTTCTTTTGCTAGGGATATTTTTTGTGGCTATTGTAAATGGGACTGCTTCCTTGATTCATTTCTCTATATGTGTGTCATTGGTATATACAAAGCTACTGATTTTGTGTATTGATTTATAGCCTGCCTTTTTGCTGAGTTTATCAGCTCTAGGGGTTTTTTGGTGGAGTTTTTTATGTCACTTAAGTATAGAATCATGTCATCTGCAAATATAGCTACTTTGACTTCTTCCCTTCAAATTTGAATCCCTTTTATGTCTTTATTTCTTGTCTTATTGCTTGAAGTAAGACTTCAAGTACTATGTTAAATATCAGTTGGAAGAGTAAAACACCCAGGTTCGACTCTCTAGATCCCACGTAAGCCAGACATATAAAGGTAAGGCAAGCACAAGGTTGCTCATGCCCACTAGGTGGAGCAAGTGTCTGGAGTTTGATTTTAGTGGCTGAGGCCCTGGCATGCCAATTCTCTCTCTCCCTCTCTGTGTTTGTCTCTCTCTTGCTCTTGTTCTTTCTAAAATAAAAACTGAAAAATGTACTTTAAAAAATTTTATATCTAAGTTCATCAAGGATTTTGGTCTATAATTCTCTTCTTGTTGTACCTCTGTCTGGTTTTGGTATTAGTTTTATAGAAGGAATTAGGGAGCATTTCTATTTTCAGATTTTGTGAAGTACTTGAGAAGAAGTGATCTTAGTTCTTCTATAAAGGTTTGGTAGAATCTGGTAGACAGTGAATCCATTTGGGTCTTTTTTTTTTAACTTTTTTATGAGAGAGAGAAAATTAGTGTGCCAGGACCTCTAACCACTACAATTGAACTCCAGACACATGTGCCACTTTGTGTGCATGCATGACCCTATGTACATGTGTCACCTCATGCATCTGGCATATGTGGATTCTGGGGAGTCGAACCTGGGTCCTTAGGCTTCACAGGCAAGTGCCATAACCACTAAGCAATCTCTCCAGCACCTGGTTGACAGGTTTTTAATCACCCTTTCAATCTTTTTAGATCCCATAGCTCTGTTCAGGTGATTTGTCTCTTCTGGGTTTCGTTTTGGCAGGTCCTATGCATCAAGAAATTCATCCATTTTTTTTTACAGATTTTCTAATTTTGTGGAATATAGCTTTTTGGAAGATGTCCTAATGATTCTCCCAATTTTATTGATACCTGTAGTAACATTTTCTTTTTCATCTATAAACTTGTTTATTATATTCTTCTCTGTTTGGATTTTTTGTTTGTTTTTGACCAATTTGGCCTGGGATCTATGACCCTTGATTACTTCTTTTTTTGAAGAGGCAGCTCTTTGTTTCATCAATTTTTAATCATTTTCTTCATTTCCAATTCATTGATTTCTTCCCTGATCTTGATTATTGCTTACCATCTGGTATTTTGGGGTTGCATTGTTCTTGGTTTTCTAAAGCCTTGAGTTCTATAATTAAGTTATTATTTGGGACCTCAACATTTTTATAAAGTAGTCATTCAGAGCTACAAACTTCCCTCTTAGGACTGCCTTCATTATTTTTCATAAGTTTTGGTATGTTGTGTTTTCATTGTCATTCAGTTCTAGGAATTTCTTAATTTGTTTCTGATTTATTCAATGACCCATTCATTATTCAATAGTGTATTGTTCAAGCTCCAGGAGTTTTTGCATTTTCTGTTGCTTCCCTTGTGGATTTCTAGCTTTACTGCATTGTGGTCAGGTATAATATATGGAGTTTTATCAATTTTCCTCAATTTGTTTTTGTTTTTATTTTTCAAGCTAGGGTGTCACCAGACTGACCTGGAATTCATTATGTAGTCTCAGGGTGGTGTTACATGTGCAACTGGGGAAAAATGACCAACATCTGTCTAAGCAACTTGTGGTCTAAGCTACTCAGCAGCAATCAACCTGATGTGATGTTTACACAAGTGCAACAGTGGCACACAGCCATAGTGAGTTACCAACTGCTCTTGATTTGGCTAACTGATCTGCTCGGTGGAATGGAACTCATACCTGGAACAGGGAAACAAGTAAGAACCAGATCCAAAAATGAGCCCGCTCTCCAAAATCAAGCTCCCACCAATAGTGGGATACAAGAGGGCCTATACCTATTAAATTCTCTCTAAAATAATAATGGTTATTCATGTATCTTGCACTGACCTCACTCTCCATTGGAGAATTTGCTTCTCTTTTCCAGATGGACGTAGAACCTGAGGAGAGAATCAGGCCATCACACCTCACTAGGGCACCAGCTGAAGCCATAGCGTAATGGGGGAAACAAGCAAGAGTGCTGCTTTCTAAGTGAACCCAGGTATCAGCACAAGCTTGAAGGAGATACACACAGAGAACACTCAACTCCTACCAAATCAGATATCCAGAAACACAGAGACTCCCAAGCCCTCATCACTGAAATAGACCTAAAATGAACCCAACATGGCTCAGGGAAATTCACAGAAGAGGGAGGAAAGATTGTTAGAGCCATAAGTTGGGTCATTATGCATGCAGTCATTGCCTCTCCCGCATAACTGATGGCTACCCCCACAATGCAAGACCCACAGTCCCCATGGGGAGAGGACAGGGAGAAGGCTAATGATGGTACCATCATGGCTGTATACACACTATATACATAACTAATAAAAAAAGTTGAGATTTTAAATCTAAGGAAATATTTATAAACATTTATAGGGTTTTTTCTTTTAATAAATTTAAAACTAACAAAACAATGACCAAACCTTTCTGGAAGGGTTACTTAAACCAGCCTTCAGAGCAAACCCACATGTATAAGTAAATTTCACAAAAATCAAGACATTATAATTTCTGTAGTAATGGGACTTGAACTCAGGGCTTAGGCAAGCAGTCTACCACTGAGCTATATTTTTAGCTCTCCTTTTGTATTTTATCTTGAGACAGGGTCTTATTAAGTCACTTAAGCTGGCCTTGAACTCACTCATTAGCCCAAATGAGCTTTGAATTGGTGATCCTCCTGTCTCAGCCTCTGGAGAAGCTGGGATAACAGGTCTGTGCTACCGGACCTAGTTCATTTCAGTTTTGATAAGACCTGTATGAATGATTCACAGTTATGTAAAGATGTGTTTGTCATAGAGCACTTAGGCAGAAAATCACAGCAGTAGCACCATCAGGCATACCTTTCCTCATTGTGCCTCTGTATTTCCTGAGGTGCAGCCTTACCTCCCCCACCATCAGGCCACCCTGTTGACAAATGGGGGGAATGGTTAGACATGTGGCTTGGAACCCAGGGCTGCTCATTGCCTGTGGCGGGAGGCTGAATGGTTGGTGTATGGGCTTGAATGCGGGCTCCTAGGGAGCTGACAAAGAAATCTTTCCAGCAAGTGCCTAGACTCCCGGTTGCCCAGGGCTTGGCTGGGGAGGTTCCCACCTCCTCCTTGCTTTGCCAGCCAGAAACCAGCAGTCTCTGGCCAATGGCTTGCTCCACGGGGGCAGCCTCAAGTCTCAAACTGAACTGGGCAGAGGCTGGCATGAGCAGGAGGGAAGGGGCCCAGAGGAGGAATCAAAGCCCCACCACCAATGTCCAACCCTCCCAACCCCATGGTTGAGGGCAAGAAGGGTCTGCAGGATACCCTGTGTAAACTGGAGGCCCCAGGGCCAGCAGGCAGCCCAAGGGTCCCAACTCTCACTGAGCCACAGCCAGCAGCCACTGCAAGGTGAAGTTTGCCCTGGAAACCCCTGCCACAGATGATCCCCGTCTGGTGCCACCCTAGCCTGGCCCCAGGTAGGCACCCCCACAGAGTGGCCTCGCAATCCCAGAAGGGTGAAGTGGGGCCAGGTAACAGGAGACACAGATCCAGAATGTACCCTGGAATGTTGCTCTTGGGACCTGTCACAGTGAGGGCTGAGACACAGTCCTGAGTCCAAAGAGAGGTCCCGCCCACCTGCCTGCCTGGCAGCTGCAGTGGTAACTAAGGCCATGCATCATTCACTCCCCTCAGCTTAGCCTCCAGCAGGAAGAGACGGTAAGCTAGTTTTCACAAGCGGATAGAAGCAGTAGAAATACTGCAAGTCATGCTCACAGCTGGAAAACATGCTTGCCCATAATATATAATAATCATAACTTTCCTTCTTGAGATAGTCCCGCCAGTGTTGCCAATATGTAACTGAATGCTAGGGGTTCAGGAAAGTCCTTGAACCCCAAACCCTAGGTCCGTATCTACTTTTAAGCAAAGAATTGAATAAAATAAGGCTGAGGAGGATTATTAATTATTATATTTACTTAGGGAAGCACAGAACCAAAGGAAAGGAGAATGAATACACCCATGTGGCTCGAGAGCCCACGTGGTGGGCCTGAACAAAACATAGAGGGGACAGAAGAGCACTTACTATGTGGAGAAAGAGACCATGTGGAAAGTTGGGGCTAGGAGGGCTCTGCCTTCAGCTCCATGAAGGGGAAACTCAGTAGCAGCTGCAGTTTCCTGAATGGTCAGGCAACTCAGAGAGGACTTGCTCTCCTCTTGCAAATGTATTTATAACCTTATGGTGGTGGGCCCTAGCTTCCAGCTCAGATGAACTGGAATGAGGGGTGATTGGTCTGGGTTAGGGGCTGTTTCAAGAAGAAGCCAGGCAAGTTCTGGGATCTAAGCTTGACCAAACACAATGTTAGGATCAGATTTAAATCCTAGGAGAGACTCCCTCCCTGAAGAGGCCCAGGTTGTTGTGGAAAAGCAGGTCAAAAGAGAGAGAGAGAGAGAAACAGGTCTAGGGAAGAGATAAGAATTCAGATCATACTTTGATCTCTAGCAAAATGGAGACAAGAAAGACAGGCCTAAAGACATTCCTATTTCTTACTTTCCGGGCCCAGTTACCTTAACTGCCTAAAAGAGCTACCTGACCCCCCTTTCACTCCCAGGAGGGGTTCAGGTTGTTTATGAAAAAACAGGTCTAGGTAACTCCTTTAGTAAAGAGATAAGAAGAGGAGAGACCCTTGTCTGATCTCTAGTTTAGTGGAGATTGTAAGGGCAAATTTAAGGACATTTCTGCTTTTTGGTATCAGTGCACAGTCACCCTAAACTACCTAACAAAGCAACAGTGCTTCCCTCACTTCTCCAGGGACCCATGGTCCAGCCCTTTTCAGCTGGCTCTCATCCTGCCCATCGTCCAAACCTGTTTCATTAGCCTTGCTGCTGACTGCAGCTATAGTTCAGGACATCCCTTTTCTGTCTAGAATCACTATAGTTCATTCCTTTGGCTTAGACTTACGGTGTTAACCATGCACACATACACATTTTAATATAAATTGTATATGCACATGCATGTATGTGTGTATATCATACTGTGTACCATTACATGCCTTGCTTGTTTCTCTTAGAATTACTTATGGATGGATATGAAAGTGCACATAACAGAGTGGAATGTTGACAGTTAACATGTAACAGTCATTATTTATGGAGTGAGGAGTTCAACTATATAAAGAGAACTTGCACTCTATCTGCTGTGTGGTGTTTAAAGTTCCTAGAGTAATCATAGACTCACATACCACTTATTTAAACTAAAATACTTTATTGCTATTTTAAGGTTTTTTTTAATTATTTTATTTATTTTTGGAGAGAGACACAGAGAGAGACAGACAGAGATGGAGAGGGACACAAATAGAAAATGGGCATGCCAGCAGTCTCTCAGCTGCTGAGAACAAAATCCTGATGTGTGCGCCCCCTTGTGGTCAAGTGTGGCATTGCGCCCTTGCGTCACTTTGCATCTGGCTAAACATGGGACCTGGAGATTGGAACCGGGTTCTTAGGCTTAGCAGGCAGGCGCCATAACTGCTAAGCCATCTCTGCAGCCCTTTATTGCTATTTTAAACTAACCTTCTATTTGCCTCACACCAGACCCAGAGTGGAGCCCCAAGCAGACAGACCCATTGCTGTCTTCATGGAATCTGACAAAGGATTTATCAAATCATAGGACAAAAAGATGTGAAGCTGTGCAAGGACCCTGTGATAGGGACTCCCAGGGACATGAGAGGTAAGGATACAGCCATGCTCCACTAAGGGAGAGCAGGTAGAGTTTTCAGGCCTCAGCCTTAAAACCTGAGAAGAAATAAGGCAGGCAATGGGGCAAGGGGAAGGGCAAAAACACACCAGGCAGAAGAACAGTTGGTCCTTAAAGAGACCTTAAAGGAAGCCAGAGCAGTTACAGCCAGGTAGCAATTAGCATAGGAAGGTATGTGGGCTCCAGGCCTGGCACTGGAAAGCCTTATTAAGGAGTTTTCACTCTGATGCCTATATTAGTCACAGGAGTTGAAGCAAAAACCTACTTGCTCTTTAAAATAATCAGTTATTAGCATTTTCTCTAACTGGCAAACTTGAGTGTAACTTCAGAGCCAGCACCAGGCTCCCAATGATGGCTGCCTCAAAGCCACCCTGGAAGTCATGGAGGTCCTGGCCAAGTGTCTCCCCATGGGAACCTACAATGCCAACATTGAGCTTTACCCCCAAGGTCCTGGCCTGGGTACTCTTCAGCATATGCTTGAATTCCAGATCATATATAGTGTGGATCCCCTCCAATAGGACATAGCCAGCATCTGGTCCATGAACCTGGAGGACAGTAATCACACGGAAGGACTGTGGCTGGAAGCAAGACTGTGCTCATCCAGAGTTGGTGACAATAATGAACTTGCATGGTTCCAGCACCACAGCTACTTAAGGAGGCATAGGGTCAGCTCCCATGTCTTGGACTACACAAAGGACAACCTCAGGGCCTGGGGAACTACACTCTCTTAGTTGGAGTACTAATTGTCCTAAATTCTGACAGCTCATATTGAACTGCTTGGTGGGGATGGAGTTAAGTTGAAGCATCCCTTTGGCTGTGCACCTACACTGGTCCAAGCTCACATATCACAGAATGAAGTCTTAAGTCAGAATATTGACATAGTAGCCATTTCTAAAAAGGAGAAAATCACTACATTTCTACTTAATTAAATTCAATTTAAAAATTAACAAGGAGGGCTGGGGAAATGGCTCAGAAGTTAAAGGTGCTTGCTTGCAAATCCTGATGGTCTGGGTTCAGTTCCTCCATACCTACATAAAGCCAGATGCACAAAGAGCGCATGCATCTGGAGTTCACTTGCAGTGGCAAGAGGCCATGGTGTACCCATCTTCTCTTCCCCTCTCTCTCAAATAAATAAAAATTAATTTAAAAATCAACAAAGAAAAATAGAGTTAATAATACTAAAGTTCTAATGGACTTAACAGATGCCTACAGAATATTTCTCCCAAACACTGCAGAATGTACATCCTTTTACAGTTCATGAAACTTTTTCTAGAATAGACCACATTTTGGGATACAAAATAAGTCTTAAATACAAGCAAGTTGGAATTGTAATCTAGCCAATCACAATGGAAGAAAACTAAAAATCAACAGCAAGAGAAATTGCACAGAAAATAAACAAAGTCCTGGAGGTTGAACAACACGTTGCTAAATGATGAATGGATCATTGAAGTAAGAAATTTAAAACTTCCTAGGATAGAATAAAAATAAAAACACATAACAGAACCTATGCTATACAATGAAAGCAGTTCCAAGAGAGAAATTTATAGTTATAAACTCGTACTAAAAATCATAGAAAAGGGGCTTGAGAGATGGCTCAGCAGTTAAGGTGCTTGCCTGAAAAGCCTAAGAACCTGATTTGGTTCCCAGTAACCACATAACCAGATGCACAGGTGGCACATGAATTTGGAGTCTGTCTGAGATGTCTGGAAGCCATGGTGCACCCATATTCATTCTCTCTCTGTCTCTGTCTCTCTCTCCCTCTTTATCCCTTTCATTCTCTTTCTCTCAAATAAATAAATTAAAATTTGAGGCCGGGCGTGGTGGCTCACGCCTTTAATCCCAGCACTTGGGAGGCAGAGGTAGGAGGATCACTGTGAGTTCGAGGCCACCCTGAGACTACATAATGAATTCCAGGTCAGCCTGGACTAGAGTGAGACCCTACCTCAAAAAAAAATAAATAAATAAATAAATAAATAAATAAATAAATAAATAAATAAATAAAATTTGAAAATCAGAGAAAAGGGGCTGGAGGGATGGCTTAGCGGTTAAGGCGTTTCCCTGCAAAGCCAAAGGACCCAGGTTCAATTCCCCAGGATCCATGTAAGCCAGATGCACAAGGGGGCACATGCATCTGGAGTTCATTTGCAGTGGCTGGAGGCCCTGGCATGCCCATTCTCTCTCTCTCTCCCCCCTGTCAAATAAATAAATAAAATTTAAAAAAAAAAAAAAAAAAAATCAGAGAAAAGGGGCCAGGCATGGTGGTTCATGCCTATAATCTCAGCACTTAGGGAGGCAGAGAAAGGAGCATCACTAGTTCAAGACCAACCTGGGACTACAGAGTGAGTTCCACATCAGTGTGGACTAGAGTGAAACCCTACCTTGAAAAATAAAATAAAATAAAATTAAATTAAAATTAAAATAAAAAATTGGGAGGCAGAGGTAGGAGGATTGCTTTTGTTAAAGGCCAGCCTGAGACTACATAGTGAATTCCAGGTCAGCCTGGGCTACAGCAAGACCCTACCTTAAAAAACCAAAAATAAATAAATAAATAATAAAAATCAGAGGAAAATCCAGGTGGTGACACATGCCTTTAGTCCTAGCAAGCATTCAAAAAGATTTGGCAGGAAGATCACTGTGGGTACAAAGCCAGCCTGGGGCTACAGAGTTAGTGCCAGGCAAACCTAGGCTAGAATGAGATCCTTCCTTGGGGAAAAAAACCAGAGAAATAACAAATTAATAACTTGTCTTCAAAAGGCAAGAAGATGCCAAAACTAAAGACAGTAGACAGAATTAAATAATAAAAATCAGAGTGAAATTCATGATATGAAAACAAAAAGAACAAAGAATCAATGAAACAAAGAGCTAGTTCTTTGAAAAGATAAACAAAACAGAGAAAAGAAATCCTTAGCCAGGGCTGGAGAGATGGCTTACCAGTTAAAGTACTTGCCTGAGAAGCCTAAGGACTCAGGTTCGATTCCCCAGGACCCACATAAACCAGATGCACAAGGTGGCGCATGTGTCTGGAGTTGACCCTGGAGTGCTCATTCTCCCTCTCTATCTGCCTCTCTCTCTCTCAAACATATAAATAAATATTTTTTAAAACCTTAGCCAAACTAACAAAAGAACGATAGGAACCAAATTAATAAATTTATACATGAAAAAGGAAACACTATATCAGATACCAATGAAATTCAGAGGACTATTAGGGCATACTTTATATATATTTGAGAGAAACAGAGAGAGGAGAGAGAATAGGCACACCAGAGCCTCCAGCCACTGCATACAAACTCCAGATGCATGTGTCACATTGTGCATCTGGCTTACATGGGTACTGGGGACTCAAACCTGGGTCCTTAGGCTTTGCAGGCAAGTACCTTAACCACTAAGTCATCTCTCCAGTATTAGGACATACGTTGAAAACATATATTCTAATAAATTGGGAAAATGTAGGAAAATAGATAAATTTCTAGGCACATGTAGTCTACTAAAATAAAACCAAGAGGATATAAATAATTAAAGTAGATTGAAAATAAGCAATGAAGATCCAGACGTGGTAGTGCATGCCTTTAATCCCAGCACTCAGAAAGCAGAGATAGGAGGATCACTGTGAGTTCAAGGCCACACTGACACTACATAGGAAATTCCAGGTCAGTGTGGGCTAGAGACCCTACCTCAGAAAACCAAAAAATAAAAAGGAAGGAAGGGAGGGAGGGAGGGGGAGGGAGGGAGGGAGGGAGGAAGATAAGCAATGAGATTGTGGTAGTAATAAACAGTTTTCCAAAAAACAAATAAAAAGGCCCATTCCCAGATGGATTAACTGCTAAATTCTACCAGACTATTAAATAAGAACTAACACCAATACTCTCAAATTATTCCATAAAATGAAAAAGAAAGGAATACCACCAAATTCATTTTACTAAGTCAGTATCACCCCAATACAAAAAACAGATAAGAAAGAACACACACACACACACACACACACACACACACACAAAAGAAAATTAAAGGACTGGGCAGATGACTCAGAAATTAATGGCACTTGCTTGCAAAGCCTGCCAACAGAATTCAATACCCCATTACTAACATAAAGCCAGATACACAAAGTGCCACATGTGTCTAGAGTTCATTTGCAGTGGCAAGAGGTCCTGGCATGCCCATTTCTTCTCTCTCTGCACCCCCTCAAATAAATAATTTTAAAAAAAAAATTAAACAATAATCATCCTGATAAACATGGATGAGAAAAAAAAACAATAAAAATACTTGCAGGGCACTTTCCTGCAAATACCAAGGATCCAGGTTCAATTCTCCAGGACCCATGTAAGCCAGATGGACAATGTTGTGTATGTGTTTGGAGTTCAATTGCAGTGGCTGTTGGATCTGGCATACCCATTCTCTCTCTCTCTCTCTCTCTCTCTCTCTCTCTCTCTCTCTCTCCCTCTCTCTCTCTCAAATAAATAAATAAATATTTTTTAAAATATTTGCAAATTTTGTTCAGTGGCAGGGGGCCCTAGCACTCCAATATTCCTCCCTCTTTTCTGACTGCTTCTTTGTTGCTTTCTCAAACAAATTAATAAAAATATTTTCTTTTTTAGTGCTTTTAAAATTTCTATTTATTTATTTATTTATTTGAGACACAGAGGGAGAGAGTGAGAATGGGCATGCCAGGGCCTCTAGCCACTGCAAGGAACTCCAGACACAAGCACCACCATGTGCATCTGGTTTACATGGGACCTGGAGAATCGAACCAGGATACTTAGGCTTCACAGGCATGTTCCTTAACCACTAAGCCATCTCTTCAGCCCAGTAAAAATATTTTCTAAGAGCCCATCACCAAAGTAGACTTAAAATGCATCCAACATGGCTCAGGGAATTTTGTGGAAGAGAGGGCAGAAAGATTGTTAGAGCCACAAGTTGGAACATTATGCACACAGACATTGCCTCTCCCCCATAAATGACTGCTGCCCCACAATGCACAACCCACAATCCCCGTAGGAATGACCTGCATTCCCAATGAGGAGGTTCCCTTAGGAAAAGGGGCAGAGATGAGGGAAAGGATGGTACCAACATGTGTTGTTTACATACTAAGTATGCCCATAACTAATAAAAATAAATTTTATGGGCTTTTTGTTTGTTTTTGGTTTTTCGAGGGAGAGTCTCACTCTAGCCCAGGCTGACCTGGAATTCAATCTGTATTCTCAGGGTGCCCTTGAACTCACTGTGATCCTCCTACCTCTGCCTCCCAAGTGCTGGGATTAAAGGCATGCACCACCACACCTGGTAAAAATAAATTTAAAAAAAATAAAAAAATACTTGTAAAGTGAATTGAACTACACACCAAAAAACTCATTCATCATGACCAGCTGAGCTTCATTCCAAAGATGCAGAGGGCTCAATCTACCCAAAGCAATAAACAAAATAGATCACATTTCTGTCTTAAGAACAGAAAGAAACCACATAATCATCTCACAGAAATGGCTCAGTGTTTTAGGGACTTGCTTACAAAGCCTAAAGGCCTGGGTTCGATTCCCCAGGACCCATGTAAAACCAGATGTACAGAGTAGTGCATGCATCTGGAATTTGCCATTGCAGGAGACCCTGGCATGCTCCTTCCCCTCACCTCTCTTTACATAAAGATTTATTTATTTATTCATTCATTCATTCATTTATTATTTGATGTTTCGAAGTACTGTTTCACTGTAGCCCAGGCTGACCTGGAACTTAGTATGTAGTCTCAGGGTTGCCTCAAACTCCTGACTGCAACCCAAGTGCTGGGATTAAAGGTATGTGCCACCACACCCAGCTAAATATGTTTTTAAAAAATACAACGTCCCACTTCGTCAAAGATCAGGTAGCTGTAGTTACTCAAACTCATAACTGGATCTTCAATTCTATTCCACTGATCAATGTGCCTGTTTTTATGTCCATGCTGATTTGATTACTATTGCCTCATAGTATAGCTTGAAATCAGGTGTGGTGATACTATCAAGAGGTGTTCCTTGTGCTGAGTACATTTTTGGCTGAGGACTTTTGTGCTTCCATATGAATTTTCAGACTGTTTTTTTCTAAGTCTATGAAGAATATTGCTGAGGTTTTGATTGGAATTATATTGAATCTGTGTATTTTTGGTATATTGATTCTTTTGGTAGGATGGCCATTTTAACAATATTAATTCTTCCCATCCATGAACATGGAAGGTCATTCCATCTTCTCATGTCTTACTCCAGTTCTTTCTTCATTGTTTTTATGTTTTTATTTTGTTTTTTTTATTGACAACTTCTATACTTACAGACCATAAACCATGATATTTCCCTCTCCTCCCCCCATTCCCCTTCAGAGCTCCATTCTCCACCATATCCCCTCCCTCTCTCCATTAGTCTCTCTTTTAATTTGATGTCATCATCTTTTTCTCCTATTATGAGGGTCTTGTGAAGGTATTGCTAGGCATTGCAAGGTCATGGATATCAAGGCCAATTTCTGTCTGGACAGTTGCATTGTAAGGAATCGTACCCTTCCTTTGGCTCTTACATTCTTTCTGTCCCCTCTTCCTCAATGGACCCTGAGCCTTGAAGGATGTGGCAGAGATGTTTCAGTGCTGGACACTCCTCCATCCCTTCTTCTCAGCACTATGTTGCCTTTTGGGTCATCCCAGTGGTCACTGCCATCTGAAAAGAGAAGCTTCTCTAACCAGAAGAGAGAGTAACATTAATATGTGAATATGAACATTAAGTGTAGTGCTTTCAGGGCAGTTTGGTGGGAATAATATATACATTTAGCCAGACAAAAGCAGGCTTTATACACCTAAGGCTCATGACCTATCCTGCCATAGACTTTTGATTAGTTTTTTAGTACCAGACATGTACTCCCTCCCATAGAGAGAGTCTTCAGTCCAATTAGGGAGCAATTGGTTCCCCAAGAGCAGACATACCACTATTGCACCCATCCGGTCACTGGGCCTGTCTGGCCAAACTTGAATTTTCCAGTGTCCACTGTTTTCACCTCTGATGACTTCTGTCTCCCATACAGCTGCATGCAGTGCAGCTTTTTCCAGCTTTCAGTTGGCTGGTCTACAGGGAGAAGGTTTTCTGCTCAGCACCAGCTTGCTTTCTCAGTGACCTTGCCTTTCAGGCAAGAGATGTCTTCAGCAATAGGGTCTTACCATCTATTTCTCAAGGGAAACCAAGAGCCTTGGCAATTCATAATTTCATTTTTCTTTACCACCGAATAGAACTCCATTGTGTAAATGTACCACATCTTTATTATCCATTCATCTGTGGAGGGACATCTAGGCTGGTTCCATTTCCTAGCTATTATGAATAGAGCAGCAATGAACATGGTTGTACAAGTATCTCTAAGGTAGTGAGAAGGGTCCTTCGGATATATGCCTAGGAGTGCTATAGCTGGATCATACGGTAAATCTATTTTTAGCTGGCTCAAGAACCCCTACACTGATTTTTACAATGGCTGGACCAGATTACATTCCCACCAATAGTGTAGAAGTGTTCCTCTTTTTCCACATCCACACCAACACTTATTGTCATTTGTTTTCTTGATGGTAGCCATTCTGACAGGAGTGAGATGGAATCTCAAAGTAGTTTTAATTTGCATTTCCCTGATGGCTAATGTTTTTATGTTTTCATTGTATAGTCTTTTACTTCCTTGGTTAGGGAGATTCCAAGGTATTTGATTTGTGTGTGTGTGTATGACTATTATAAAAGGGATGGCTTTCTTGATCTTCTTTTTCCATATTGTTGTCATTGATATATACAAAGGCTAGTGACTTTTGTGCATTGATTTTATAACCCGCCTCTTCGCTGAAAGCATTTATCACTTCTATTTTTTTGGATCTGTTAGGTATAGAATTGTATTATCTGCAAATAGGGCTAGTTTGACTTCTTCCTTTCCAACTTGTATCCCTTTTATTTCCTTCTCTTGTCTTTTTCCTTGAGCTAAGACTTCAAGTGCTCTGTTGAAACGCAGTGGTGAGAGTGGGCACCTCTGCCTAGTTCCAGATCTTAATGGGAATGCTTTGAGTTTTTCCCCACTTAGTATGATATAGGCCTGTTGTATATTGCCTTTGTCATGTTGATATATGGTCATGCCATCCCCATCTTCTCCAGTGTTTTAATCATGAAGGTCTTTTCTGCATCTATTGAGATGATCATGTAGTTCCTGACTTGAGTATGTTTATGTGACATGTTTATCAATTTCCATGTTGGACCAAAAGATCGCCTTCACATAAAATACCATAGAGGATTAAGAAATAGTGAAGATAGCCAGGCTGGTTTAATCCCAGCACTCAGGAGGCAGAGGTAGGAGAGTCACTGTGAGTTCAAGGCCAGCCTCAGAATACACAGTGAATTCCAGGTCAGCCTGGGCTACAGCAGAACCCTACCCTCTTCCTCTTTTTTTTTTTTTTTTTTTTTTTTTTTGTTTGTTTGTTTTGTTTTCTGAGGTAGGGTCTCTCTCTAGCTCAGGCTGACCTGGAATTCACTATGTAGTCTCAGGTGGCCTCGAACTCACATCACAGTGATCCTCCTACCTCTGCCTCCCGAGTGCTGGGATTAAAGGCATGAGTCACCATGCCCAGCCCTCTTGCTTTTTAAAACTGATAAATAACCATTATTATTATTATTATTATTATTATTATTATTATTATTATTATTTTGGTTTTTTGAGATAGGGTCTCACTCTGGCCCAGGCTGACCTGGGATTAACTATGTAGTCTCAGGGTGGCCTCAAACTCTGGGCAATCCTCCTACCTCTGCCTCCCAAGTGATGGGATTAAAGGCCTGCACCACCACGCCTGGCATAACATTATTTTTAATCTTGGACATGGTGTGTTACAGTATATACATTGTGGAATGGTTAAATCTATCCAATTTTCAAATGCATTAACTCAGTTATTTTTCAGTGAGAACATCTAACATCTTTTCCCTTAATATTTTTCAAGGATATATATACCATACATACACACACACACACACACACACATACTAACCTTGCTATATAAGGGCTGGAAATGACTCAGAGGGCAAAGTGCTGGTCATGCAACATGACTGGAGTTCAGATCCCCAGTATCCATGTAAAAAGCTGGACATGGCAGTACACATTGGTAATTTTGGCACTGAGAGGTGCCAGCTAGCTAATCTAGCTGAATTAGTGAGCTCTAGGTTCAGTAAGAGCCCATCTCTAAAGAGAGATTGACCAATGTAGATATTCGATATTGACCTCTGGCCTTCATTTATACATACACACCCCACACATGTACACAAGCATACATGCATGGATATCACACACACACACACAATGCTGCATACCACCATTATTGAGCTACGACACACTCAACTTTTCTTGAAAAATGGCCAGCATTGCCTTTTCAAATTTCCATTTTCAGTAACAGGCCTATTGTTGAGTCTGTGTAACTCAAAATTATGTGGAGAGTTATATGGGTCTAATCAGAAAAACATACACATCCAGGCTGAGGCACACACTAAAAGGTACTTTGGCAGTATTAGCCAAGGCTGTCAAGGTAATAAACAAATAGAGACGAAGAAACTCAGAAACCAGAGGAAACTAGGGAGATATGACAAGAAAATAGATTCAATATTATAAGTACTATAAATTTAATATCCTGGATTGGACCTCATAACTTTAAATTATTAATGGAAAACAATGAAACCCAAATAATAAAGACTGGAGCTCAATGAATAGTAACCTATAAATGTCTGAGTCTTGACAAAGGGGTGCTAGATAAGTGATATCCAGGAACTCTTTGTAACTTTTCTATAGATCTAGAATTATTCTGAAAGTTAACTTTAAATATTACAATCTGAGCATGATGCACCGTACAGACTATCTTACATGTGCTCCACATTCTAAAAGTACTTAAGAACCACTGGGCCAGGCCTCCAGTTGCTTTGCTTAAACCTTGCATTCTAAGTACCCTGCCTCCTTCCCATCACCCATACCTTCTCACAAATATAAAAGAATAAACGAATGAATGAATAAATAAATAAAATGAATGATAAAACTGAGCCAGGGTCTGGAGGAATCAGGAGGAGGAATCTACTGTTTAATGCATATCAAGTTTTAGATTGAGACAGTTACAAAGTTATGGAGACTGATGATGGTGATGGTTACATAACAATGTGAATATCTTAATGTCACTGAGCTATACACTTAAAAATCGTTAAAAAAAAAAAAAAACTTTCATACCATATATATTTTACCATAGCTTAAAAGGAAATAGTACCAATACATACTAGTCCCACAAAGATTAAAGACAAAAAGGATTCATGTGATTCCATTTAAATGAAAATATTCAAAAATTCACTATGGTGATAGTTGTATATGTCTGTGAATACACACACAAAAAAACACTGAATTGTGTATGATACATGAATTATACTTCAATTAAACTTCTAAAAAAAAAAACTTGTAATGGTTTTCAATCTAGAACCATGCTGCTTTGAACTCTTAAGGACAAGCAGTACTTCACAAAGCATGGCCCCATGCTCCAGTGACATGCTGGGGAAATGAAGAACAAAATTAATTTGAAGATTATGGTCTAATGGCTGGCAGGAAAGATCAGGAAGGTCTGCACCTGGCCACAGTGGTCATCCAGTCACAGAGCAAGAACAAAGGTGACATTATAAAACACACTAGAATGGAGTTATCAAAGACCTTTATTCTTCTGAGAGTCTACCTCATTCATTAAGCCACTTATACAGAACAGTTTCTTCATTTCTGCCCCAAGCAGTAGCAGCTACATCCAGGCTTGAAATGGAAGACAGACTCAACTAGTGGAAGATCTTGTAGAGAAAGCTATTGGATGTGATCTCTGCTTATCCCGGCTTGGGTACAGATAGAAAATGCCCAGTGCATATGCGCAGACTCTGTTCTTCAAAGCTGAGGCCTGCAGAGGGGTGAGCTGAAGAATGCAGTACAGGCTCACAAAAACACCCTGCTCAGCAGTCAATCCAAAGTACCTGAAAACACAAAGAGCACCTTATGAAGCAAGGTGTCTAGTGACCTGGATTAGTGACACAAAAAAAGCAGTTAAAATAGAAGGGGTATGGGTAGTGATGCAGTTCTAATTTTGAGTAATACCTACCCAAAATATCCCAGAGGGGAAAAAGGTCATTAGAGAAGGGCAGTGGGAATTAACACACCAACTTAGAGAATTAGAATCAGAAGTGAGGAAATGCCAAGGAATTGCTACACTGCTTAATAAGCAGTCATGGATAATCTGAGAAAAGCTCTGAGCAAAGAATTTATCTTTCTAGAAAGTCCCAGTGTAATCTGGGGGACTGAGCCCACAGTTTGTACACCTCTCATCCAAGATAATATTCAAATGGAAAAATGCCTGTGTGTGTGAGAGAGAGAGAGAGAGACAGACAGACAGAGAGAGAGCGCACACATACACAGGTGACAGAATCTTTTGCAGCTGTAAATGAATGCCCACCTGGCTTTACAGAGGTGACTGGGGAACTGAACCTCAGGCTGACAGGATTTGCAAGTAAATGCCTTTGATGGCTGAACTATCTCCTCAGCCTCAAAGAAAGCTTTTAAAAAGTGTAAACCTTCAACAAAGAGCAAATGCCATCAGCAGTTGGGGGATTTTAACAAGTACCAACTAAATTATCAACCTCTCAGTGAAGCATATTTTTTTAATTTTTTAATTTATTTATTTGAAAGCAGAGAGAGAATGAGAATGAATATGAGTGCACCAGGGCCTCTTGCCAATGCAAATGAATTCCATATGAATACACCACTTTGTGCATTGGCTTTACATTGGGTACTAGGGAATAAAACCCAAACCATCAGGCTTTTGCAAAAAAAGCACCATTAAACTGGGCATGGTGGCGCATGCCTTTAATCCCAGCACTCGGGAGGCAGAGGTAGGAGGATCTCCATGAGTTCAAGGTCACCCTGAGACTACATAGTGAATTCCAGGTCAGCCTGAGCTAGAGTGAGACCCTACCTCGAAAAAACAAAATACAAAAAAATAAAAAAAAAAAAAAAAAAAAATAAAAGCACCTTTAACTACTGAGCCATCTTTCCAGCCCTGAAACTTATTTATAAATAGAGCAGAAGAAATATGGATCTAGAAAGGAACACAGAGAAGGTTGCAATAGAGAAGTGAGCCCATCTGCCTAGAATCACAGGGAGCTATAGACACAGTCACAGGAATGACAGAAACAGGCCCGTGAGAGGAAATGAGATAATGACCTTTATTTCTATATTATTTTTCTTATTTTAAAATGACTTTTAAAAATATCGTTATTGGGCTAGAGGGATGGCTTAGTGGTTAAGGTATTTGTCTGCAAAGCCAAAGAACCCAGGTTCAATTCCCCAAGACCCACATTAGCCAGATGCACAAGGTGGCACATGCATCTAGAGTTCGTTTGCAATGGCTGGAGGCCCTGGCACACCCATTCTCTCCACCCCCCCGTCAAATAAATAAATAAAAATAAAATAATCAAATATTTTTATTTACTTGCAAGTACAGAGAGAAAGAGAGAAAGGTGACCTGGAATTCACCATGTAGTCTCAGGGTGGCCTCGAACTCAAGGCACTCCTCCTACCTCTGCCTCCTGAGTGCTGGGATTAAAGGTGTGCACCACCATGCCCAGCTAAGCATGTTTTTTTATGTTTTCCCCATATATATTAATGCTACTCTCATTTTTGGTTAGAGAAACTTCTCTTCAGATGGTGGTGACCACTAGGGTTACTCATTGAGTCACCAAAAGGCTAAGAAGTGACAGTGGAGTGAGTCACCAAAAGGCTAAGAAGTGACAGTGGAGTGCTCAGTACTGAGACATCTCTGTCATCCCCTCAAAGGCTCAGGGTCCATTGCAGAAGAAGTGGCAGAAAGAATGTAAGAGCCAGACACAAAATGGGCCTTGATATCCATGACCTCACAATGCCTGACACTACCTACAAAAGACCTTCATTATAGGAGGAAAAGATCATGACAAATAAGAGAAACTAATTGGAATGAAGGAAGGATTTGAGAACGAGGAAAATAGGGGTGGGGTGAGAATTATCAAGGCTCGTTGTCTATATTTATGAAAGCTGAAACTTATGAAAGTTTAAAAATAAAAAAATATACATGCCTGATACTGAAAAAACTAATCAAAAGTCTATGGCAGGGGAGGTCATAAGCCTTAAGGGTATAAAGCCTGCTCTTGTCTGGCTAAATATATAAATTATTCCCACCAAACTGCCCTGAAAGCACTACACTTAATGTTCATATTCACATTTTAATGCTACTCTCACTTCTGGTAAGAGAAGCTTCTCTTTTCAGATGGCAATGACCACTAGGATGACCTAAAAGGCAACAGAGTGCTGAGAAGAAGGGAGATGGAGGAGTGTCCAGCACTGAAACACCTGTCACACCCTCCAAGGCTCAGGGTCCATTGAGGAAGAGGGGGCAGAAAGAATGTAAGAGCCAAAGGAAGGGTACGACTCCTTACAATTCAACTGTCCAGATAGAAATTGGCCTCAATATCCATGACCTTGCAGTGCCTAGCAATACCTTTACAAGACCCTCATAATAGGAGAAAAAGATGATGACATCAAATTAAAAGAGACTAATGGAGAAAGGGAAGGGATGTGATGGAGAATGGAGTTCTGAATGGGGAATGGGGGGAGGGGAGGGAAATATCATGGTTTATGCTCTGTAAGTATAGAAGTTGTCAATAATAAAGTAACAACCTAAATTGGGAAAAAATCCACAGGACCTTCATATATATACACACACATACATACATACACACACCCATACACATATATACACACACACACATATATATATGTATATATAATTTGCAAACAGAGAGAGATAAGAGAGGAGAGACAGAGCAAATGGCCACACAAGGGTTTCCAGCTGCTGCAAATGAACTCCAGATGTATGGGCCATTTTGTGCATCTGGCTTTACATGGGTACTCGGGAATCAAACTCAGGTTGTTTGTCTTTGCAGGCAAGAACCTTAACCACTAAGCCTTCTCTCCAGCCCAGGACCTTCCTTTAGAGAGCCACATGGGGGCACCAGCTTGAGCTGAGTGCCAGAGTTCAATCCCTAGACCCTACATAAAAAGCCAGAGGCCCTGCTAGGTTTCTGTAACCACATCAGCTGACACTGACAGCAAGTTGGGAGGTGGAAACACAAACATGCATACAAACACAAATAGATTTTTTTTTAAAGAAGGAGAAAGAGGGCTGGAGAGATGGTATAGTGGTTAAAGTGCTTGCCTTCAAAGCCAAAGGTCCTCAGTTTTATTTCCCAGGGCCCAAGTAAGCCAGATGCATAAGGTAGTGCATGCATCTGAAGTTTGTTTGCAGTAGCTGGAGGCCCTGAAGCCTCTCTCTCTCTCCTTCCTTCCCTTCCCTCCCTCCCTCCCTCCCCTCTCTCTCAAATAATTTTTCCTGTGCAAGCATGAGAGCCTGAAGAGGCCTCGGGGACTGCTGGAGCTTGATTCCCAGATCCCATAAAAACAGCTGGATATGGCCACATGAGTCTGCAATCCCAGTGTTATAGGTGAACAGCAAGCTACAACATCAGTAAAAGACTCCAGCTCAAATAAGAGTAAGTGGAATAGTGAGGCATTGGCACTCACCTTGAGTCCCAGCACTTGGGACACAGAGGTAAGAGGATAATGAGTTCAGGCCAGCTTGGGACTACAAAGTGATCCTACGTCACAAATAAATAAATAAATGGAAGAGTGATGGAGGGCCACATACAAGTGCATATACCATACACATAACATACACAAGCAAAAAGAAAAAAAAAAAGAAAAGAGAAATAACCTTTCCTTTTTAGGAAGGCATTGAGACTACCTACATAGCCCAGGCTAACCTTAAACCTAAATTCCTCCTTTTTTAGCCTCCTAAGTGTGGACATTAACAGGCATGGGCCAACATGCCTGGCAACCTCTGCTTTTGACAATGGCAAGTTTTTGCTGAGACCCCCCTGATAAGGCTAAATATACTTTAAAATTAAAGATCTTTCAGTACTTAACCTGGAGTTCCAAAAAAGCTACTAGAAATAACAATGGTCAATCTAGCCAGGAGTGGTGGCACACACCTTTAATTCCAGCACTGGGGAGGCAGAGGTAGGAAGATTACTATGAGTTCAAGGCCACCCTGAGAATACATAGTGAATTGCAGGTCAGCCTGGACTAGAGTAAGACCCTACCTCGGAAAAAAAAAAAAATAAGGGAGGGAGGGAGGGAGGGAATGGGGAAAAGCACGTAGTTTTTAAAAAGCTATTCAAGGGCTACAGAAATGGTATAGCAGTTAAGGTGCTTGCCTGCAAAGCCTAAGGACTCACGTTCAACTCTCCAGGTCCCACATAAGCCAGATACACAGTGAACCAAGCATGCAAGGTTGCAAATGGCACAAGAGGGTGCACACATCTGGAGTTTGATTGCAATGGCTGGAGGCCCTAGCATGACAATTCTCTCTGTTTCTCTCTCACTCTCGCATTTAAAAAAAGAAAAGCTATTCAATCAGAATATATGTATTAAAGGGAACATTTACAAGTAGAATAGCTCTGAAAGAAGGTAGTTAAAACGGATTATTTCAAATATTTTCTATATTTTATTTTTGTTTGTGAGACACAGCAAGAGTGAGCAAGCTAGGGAGAAAGAGAGAAAAACCCCCATTATGTAGCCCAGGTTGGCCAAGAATTAAACTTCCTAAAATCATAGATCAGGCTGGTCCTGAACATGTGATGACACAGTGCTCCTGTTTGGGCCTAGGAGTGATGGGATGACAGGCTTGTGACACCAGGCCCAGGTTCTTGATTCTGTGGGGAAGTTTCCTTTTTTTCTTTTCTTATTTTTTTTTCAAGGTAGGGTCTCACTCCAGCCTGGAATTCACTATGTAGTTTTGTCCTTTCATGGTGGCTGAGAAATCATGGTGCTCCTCCTACCTCTGCCTCCCAAGTGCTGGGATTAAAGGCGTGCACCACCACACCCAGCTTGAATTTTTACTTTTTTAATGACAAAATTTAGTCAGTATACAAAGTAATCCAAAATTTCAAAGAATAATCAGAGGCAAGTAGAAAATCTTCCTGTAATGAAATAATCACTTTATATAGACATACTGAAGAAAAAACAGGGAGGAAGAGGTGAGTCTTTAAAAGTTGGGAGCTAGATTATATTTTGGGGTAGAAATCTAAATAGGAAACTTCTGCTTTTGTTTTGCTTTTGTAGTGCCAGGGCCTCAGGCATGTGAGGTAAGTACTCTACCACTGAGCTACACTGCTAGCCCAGAATCAAACTTGAACAGTTCTGATGCAACATGAGAACCAAGATCTCTTTTCATAAGGTTGGAACTCACATCATTACCACGAAAACATCAGGTAGAAAGGATTAGCAATCATAACAAACTCACCTTCCAGAAAGGCAAATTCATCCACAGCTTCTATTGCATTATCTGAAACACAAGATAAAGGGACACCTGATGTCAGCCCCCCCAATCAGCACAACCCATAGTGAAGGACTCAAAGCTTTATGTAAATTAAATAAGATCATTTATAAACTATATCCCTTGCTGTCATGAAATCCATTTTTACACCACTCATTCGATTAGCTACCTCTACATTAAAGAAAAGGCCACACGAATACTGTTGAATGAGGAGGGAGGAGGCAAACCTACATTTCTGTTTTACACCTAAAATGATTTTCCTCTTTGCTTTGAAAGTTAACAGAAAATATGACAACATATAACGGTTGTGAGATAAAGGACATGAAATTTTACACATGAACAAGAGTGACCAGCTAGACAAATGAGTCAAAATCAATCCCCACCCTTACCACGCATAGCCACAGTGATGCCTTAGTAATGAGCAAGAAGGAAGCCTGGCCCAGCCCTCTCTTGTCTACCCCCAGGACCACAGGGACACTTTACCCAAATCTCTTCTCTGGAGGGTTTTCCTCTTTCCTTGCTGGGCACAGCAGTAGGCATCTTTTGCAATGGTCTCCACGAACAGCTCCTGTGAGGCAAACAAGCAGAGCAAAGATTAACGGGTTCAAGTCCACAGAGGCGGTGGGCGATCCTGCTTATGAGCGGGGAAAGGAGGGTAAAATGAGATTCTCAGGCACAGGGCGAGTTCTGGAAGCTAAGACTTCATGACATCCTCCCAGTTGGCTCAAACACCCTCTCCTTGCTCCCTTACTTCTAAATGCACCGCGCACTCACTAGCCACTCCTGCAAGTTCCGTGAGCCTCGGGAAAGCACCCCGCGCCAGCCACGCCCCCTCCACGCCCCCACGCCGCCGCGCCACGCCCTCCACGCCCTCGCATCCCGCCGCACCGCGGCACGCGCCAGAATAAAGATGGCTTCCTGTCCCGCCAGCGTCACGTCAGGGTCCGCCTTCACCAAGGCCTTCACTCGCGCCAGAGGCAGCCTCGAGAGGCGAGCTCCCGACGCATTCGTCGGCGCTTGGGGCTGCAGGGCCACCGCCTCCCCTCCGGAAGCCTCCTCCTCTCGGGGCGCCCCGCTTCCAGCCGCCGCCGCCGCCATCCCCGCCCAGAGCCTGCTGCGCGCGGCCGCCGACTGTGCGCGCGCATGCGGCCCGGTCCCTTTCCCGCGCGGGCACGAGGCCACGCCCTCGCGGCTTTGCTCCGCCCCTGCGCGCTGAGAGGCGCGCCGGAAACCCGGAGGCTCGCTCCAGGGCTCGCCCGAGGCCCCGCACTCGACTGGGTTGGCCTTGCGGAACCGGAAGTCCAGACCCTTTCTGCCACTGGCTCAGTCGCTGTTGACCCCAGGCTAGTGTCCAACGCGTCCGCTAGTCCCTGGAGCGCAGAGGAGGGAGCGAGACCCAAACCGGAGTCCCGGGAAACCTGTTTTACATCTCTTAAAGGCAGAAGAAGAGGACTTTGGACATCAGCCCCCAATCGGCACAACCCGTGTGAAGGACTTGAGGCTTTATGCAAATAAGACCGGAAGATGTGCAGTCCAGAAAACTTCAACAAAGGCATGCAACCTTGGAAAACATGAAGTCTATTCAAACTCCGATCACATCAAATCACCAGATCCCTTTGCACTCCAAGATTACTGAGGACCGAAAAAACTTTGTAGCACAACATTTTCGTGATAAATAACCCTCAAAATGAAAAGGCAAAAAAAAAAAAAAATCGATTTTTTTTTTTCCCCCTGAGGTAGGGTCTGTCTCTCCAGGCCAGGTTGACTTGGAATTCACTATGTACCCTCAGGGTGGCTTTGAACTCAGCGATCCACCTACATTTGCCTCCAGAGTGCTAGGATTAAAGGCATGTGCCACCACACCCAACTAGGATAAAAATTAAAAGTCAGGGAGAAGAGTCTCTTACATCCAGCTTAATAGAAAACCAATTGGATTGTGTAGCTGCTGCTGTATTAGTATTGTCCCTTTTTGCATAACTCTGAAAAACCCCACTGCAAAGATGCAATGAGAATGAGAAAGGCATATAACCTTAGTATTAAAATCGTTTTGGCTGAGCATGATGGCATATGTGGGAGGCAAAGGCAGGAAAATCACTGCAAGTTTGAGGCCAGCCTGGGACTACATTGTTCCAGTTCAGCCTGGTCTAGAGTGAGACCCTACCTCAAAAGAGAAACATGGCTTTGACCTCACTGACCTCTCAAAAGGGTCTACAAGAAACATCTCCCACGCTTTATGGGTTCCCACACCCCACTTTGAGATCTGGCATAGAGGAGTAGTAATATTTGCAATTGTGGCTACAAAGCACTTTCCTACAAAGCCTAAGGACCCTGGTTGGATTGCCCAGTACTCACATAAAGCCAGAATGCACAAAGTGGTGCATGCACCTGGAGTTGGTTTTCAGTGGCTGGAGGCCCTGGTGCACCTATTCTTTCTGTGTGTCTCTTTTATCTCTGCCTCCCTCTCTATCTCTCTCTCTCTCTGTCTTTCTGTGTAAATAAATAAAATTGTTGCTAAAAAAAAAAAGTTCATTTTGAGCCCTTAGTGTGTCCCCAGTTAAAAGTATTTATGCAAATCACATTAATTTGTGTAATACTCATAATGCCCTATTTGAGGCAGGTACATAATATTTACAACTGAAATTTAAATCAAAGTGATAAATAATGTGTCCACAGAAAAATGACTTTGAATTAGATATTGAAATCACTTCCAATTATGTAATAAACTGACTGGATCAGAATGAGGAACTTAGCCGGGTGTGGTAGTACACGCCTTTAATCCCAGCACTCAGGAGGCAGAGATAGGAGTATCTCCGTGAGTTTGAGGCCACCCTGAGACTACATAGTGAAATCCAAGTCAGCCTGAGCTAGAGAGAGAGACCCTACCTCAAAAACAAACAAACAAACAAAAAAGGATAAATAGAATGAGTAACTTTAGGGTTATGTGGCCTGTGTGGGGGTGGGGGGGGAACTAAATAAAAGTGGCTGAAGGCAGGAAATGTCTTTGAGCATGTAAGGAGGAATCTGGCTTTTCATTATCTTTTTCTGTGAAGGAGTTCCTTCCCTAAATCTCTTTTTCCTTAAACCTGACTCCCTAGATTTCTTCCTCCCTAAAGGAACTTCCTATAAAAAATCCAGATCACTATCAGATGGATAACTTCTGCACTCTTTCTTCTCTTAAGTTGTATAATAAAATCTTTCGAAACTTCACACTTAAAGGTCTGTGGGGTTTTTTCTTTGAAATCATAGGACAAGAATCAGAGGCTTCTGACTTAGTGGAAGTTTTGTGTGACCATGACAGTCCTACTGAAGAGTTAATAGCCTCCCTGAAAACTAGAGGGAGTAGAGGGCAGGTGGTAAAGAGGGAGGCATAAAGATAAGCCAGGCTAGAAGGCCTGAGCCAGAGTGAGACCCTACCTCGGGAGACACCCAGATTAGAAGGCCATAAAGGTAGACACCCAGTCCTCCCTAGA
Organism: Orientallactaga sibirica; assembly: GCA_036365145.1. Lineage (NCBI taxonomy): Eukaryota > Metazoa > Chordata > Mammalia > Rodentia > Dipodidae > Orientallactaga > Orientallactaga sibirica. The sequence goes on along the minus strand of JAEOAD010000029.1, from coordinate 16,195,763 downwards.
CAATTCTGCTAAAAAGCAAATAACTTTGATGCCTTATCTAATTCCCTTGGACTGGCAAATGGTTCAGTCTGTTTGCCTTAGGATCCTCCTTATAAGTTTGAACCCTAGGCTGACTCAGTGCTTTAGCCTTCATCCCACAGGAAGGCTGCTTCCCTTGCTGTAACTCTCAACAAAGTGTCTGTAGAAATCAAGTCTGGTGTTTGAAGGACCCAAAAAGCTAAAAATGCAAGCCAGAGTGACACCATGACAGGCCTCAGCCACCACATAGGCCTCAGTGTCAGGTTCCTGAAATTTAAAGTAAAACAAGCAGTTATTGGAAAAACCATAAGGTTGCTGTAACAAGCCAAAAGCCCCTAGACAGAAGCCAATCAGAGATGACTTGGAAACCCCCTAGAATACCAAGACCAAAAGCCCCTAGACAGAGCCAATCAGAGACAACTTGGGAAGCCTTAAGAAAACTGGGTCAGCGTTCTTGTGGTCAGGGGCCGGGTGTCACAATAAGGCCCACCAATAAAAAGCAAACATCTCAGACTGATGTATATGTTAACCAGTCAAATGTATGCCCACCTGGAAACCCCCAAGCTTGCAAAAACCACAATAAAAAGCCTGCTCTCCTGCTTCTCAGGGCTTTTGCACAGATCCACTGTGTTGGTGAAGTCAGAGCCCAAGCTTAAGCACAAAATAAAGCTCTCTGCTTTTGCATACGTGTCTGGTCATCCTTGGTGGTCCCTGGGGATGCCAAGAACTGGACACTACAGTGTTCTTTCTTGCTTTCCTCTTATACTTTCCTTATACTAACTACTGGGTTAAAGCCCAAACAAGAGCAGAGAGTGACTCTGCTGCTTTCAGAGACATCCCAAATCCCCATGTCACTGACCGAATTAGGGTAGAATTGAGTCTTGGCCAGGAATTAAAATATTTGGGAGAGAAGATTGAATCATATTTAACCAAAGGTTTCCTTATATTAGTCCTGTACCTGAAGAGGGGTAGAGTTAGGGTGACTGGAACCCTGAAGGTAAAAAGGGCAGGAAAGTTTTTCTTAACTCTTGCCTAGTTCCAAAGAACTGTTTTTCCACAAACAGGCCCCTCTTGGGAGAGAGGTATTTCACAGGATTTAAACACTGTGGTTGGTCAAGTTCAGCCCCTGGAGCTAATCTCTTCCTGAGACAGTTCTTAGCCCTAACCAAAAGACAACCCACCACCCTAAGGTTATTAATACCGTTGCAAGGGGAGGACAGGTTCTCACTTGGGAACTGTGGGTGAGTTTTTCCCATGCCTGGGCCTGGGCTGGCTTGGTCCAGGCTCATCCAGGTGGGCTCCCAGCCCTTACTATCCACATGAGTTCTTTATCTCCTCCAGCTCCCCACATGGCAAGAGCTCCTTGAACTTTCTTTTTAATTTCTTTCAATGCTTTTTGCCCAGATTACCAGATCCATATGTAGTCACATGGACTCCTGAGCTACACATGGCCCACATGGGTTTTTGGACTCCATGTGGTGTACTTCTCCCCACTTTGTTTGATCTTACCTCTCAGCCTTTCCCTTCCCACACTACTTTGTAAAATCAAATCAAATGTGGTATTTTAGGGGCTGGAGAGATGGCTTAGTGGTTAAGCGCTTGCCTGTGAAGCCTAAGGACCCCAGTCTGGGGCTGGATTCCTCAGTACCCATGCAAGCCAGATGCACAAGGTGACACATGCATCTGGAGTTTGTTTGTAGTGGCTGGAGGCCCTGGTGCACCCATCCCCATGCCTCTTTCTTTCTTTGTCTGTCACTCTCAAATAAATAAAAATAAATGAAAAAATTTAAATGTGGTATTTTAAAAAATCATTCTCTTGCCAATTCTTTGGTTAGTTTGCAGATATAAACTCAGGGCTTGGGGTTCCAGGAAGCACCCCAGAAGCCCAATTTCCCTTTACATACCTTTTTCAGGGAAGAAATAAAACATACTAAGCCAGGAGTGGTGGCACACACATTTAACCTCAGCACTCAGGAGGATTACCATGAGTTTGAGGCCACCCTGCAATGACTTAGTGAATTCCAGGTCAGCCTGAGCTAAAGTGAGATCCTACCTCAAAAAGAAAAAAAAATACTAAAGAAAAATTTACTCTATCAAGCCATTGTTGAAATATATTGATTAGGTAGTGATTTCCCATTTCTTTTCACCCCAACTTTACTGAAATGATATGAAGTCAATGTAATGTACAAGGCTTTCCACAAGACATGCTTCTTTCAACCTCTTCACTTCCACTGCACACCACCTTCCAGCCTTCTGCACCTATACCACATGGGTTTTGTCTTCAGTTCTACAATTTTGTAGGAAAGCTTTTCTTGCTTTCAAATTCATCCTGTCTTCCTTATGGAAGCTTCCCCTGCTCCACCCACATTTCCACCGTTGAAGTTAAACCTTTCATACCACTGAGCACCTGTCCTTCATAGTTGTTGTAGTTACCTTCTCACTGCTGGGACAAAGAACTTTCCAAAGAGCAGCTAATGGGAGGAAAGTTTTTATTTTGGTTACAGTCTCAAGGGAAAACTCATGGTGGCTGGGAAATCATGGTATCAGTGGAGGCTGGACATCACCCCTGACACAGTAGGTGGAAAACAGCAGCAGTAGAGTGAGCCAAACTCTAGCAAAGGAGAGCTGGCTATAACACCCCTAAGCTCTCCCCAAACAACACCTCCTCTGGCAAGGCTCCACTTCCCAAATTGCCACCAGCTAAGGACCAGGCATTCAGAACACATGAGTTTATGAGGTACAACTGACTCAAACCACAATATTACTGGTGATCACGGTCCTACAATCCTTCATTTCCCAGTGTGATTATTTGACCAGTGTTTGACTTTTCCAACTCTACCTTCCCAGATTTAAAACCCTGATGGAAGGTGTCCCTGTCATTTTGTTCATTGGGTCTCCAGACTATAGTACAGTATGGAACACTTAGTAAGTTCTCAATAAACACATGTCAGTGACTCATTAACAGCAGACCATCTGAGATTGACATCTATTAAAAAAGACATGTTAGAAGCTGGGGGTGGTGGTGTACACCTTTGATCTCAGCATTCAGGAGGCAGAGGTAGGAGAATCACCATGAATTTGAGGCCACCCTGAGACTACATAGTGAATTTCAGGTCAGCCTGGACCAGAGTGAGACCCTACCTCAAAAAAAAAAAAAAAAAAAAGACATGTTAGAACCTTAGGGTTAAAGCTATTATCTGAAAATGTGTACCAAAAGTTTCTAGTAATTCCGATAACAGATCTGTCCTTCCTCAATCTTTAGTTTTTGTTTGTTTTGAGACAGGGCCTAGGTAGCTCAGGCTGGCTGAGGGTGGACTTAAGCTCCTAATCTTCCCTAATCTTCCAGCTTCCACTTCCCAAAAGTGCACCACCATCCCTGGTTTCCCTATTACTGCCCCATGCAATCATCTGTTTGGTTTGTCTGTCTGTCTGTTTGTTTGTTTGTTGTTTGAAGATAGGCTCTCATGCTGGAGCCTGGGTTGGCCTGGAACTGGTGACCATCCTGCCTCAGCCTCTCCAGTGCTGTGATTATAGGAATGAGCCATCATACTCTCTTTCACGTAATGTGACCTTTCTAATTTCCTAATATATGCACTTAGGACTGCCTTAGCTCTTAGGACTGCCTTCATTGTGTTTTGGTATGTTGTGTTCTCACTATCATTTAATTCTATGAATTTTTAAATTTCCTTCTTGATTTTTTTTCATTTACTCATTCATCATTTAGTAGTGTATTGTTTAGTTTCCATGGTTTTGTGTATGCTCTATAGTTTTTCTTGTCAGTTTTCAGTTCAGCCTGAGCCAGAGTGAGACCCTACCTCGAAAAACAAACAAACAAAAAAAACAAAACAAAAAAAAAAAGGATGACTATAGACCTACCAATAGATCCAGTTATTCCTTTACTGAGTATTTGCCCTAAAAGCTTCAAGCCTCAGATCAGAGAGATTTGCTCAACCATGTTTATAGCTGCTCAATTCATAAGAGCTGGAATCAACCCAGATGTCCATCATTAGATGAATAGATAACAAAGATGTGGTATATCTACACTATGGAATTCTACACAGCAATAAGGGAAAATGACACAATGCAATTTGAAGAAAAATGGTCAAATTTGGAACATATCATTCTCAGCGAACTCACCCAATCACAGAAAGATAATCATCACATGGTCTCACTCATCTGTGGCTCCTAACCTGAATCTTCTCAAGATGCTGTCATACCTAATAAGCATCTTGAGGACCGGAAATAGGGAGGGTGGGACAGGAGGGGACAAAAATAGAGACCCAAATGGAAATGGTACCATAAAATCCTATATCCTGCAAGACAGGCTAAAAGACTGATCCTTCAGCAGGCCCATAGAGGGAATACCTGAACCACAGGGCTCTGGAGAAGACATCAATGAAGACTAACTTTAATCCTTTCCTTTTTCTCTCTCACACTCTCCCTCTCCCTCTTCTCTCTCTGCTCTCTTTCTCTTTTATATTACCTGTCTTTTTCTTCCCTCTTCTTCCTTGGCACTGACCTATAACTCCCAGTACCAGCATGTGGTTAACTTCCACAATGAGCTGTTGATCAGAGAGACATACAAGGTTTCCCAAAAGAAGACAGATTTCTTTTGATGACCCACCAAAGATTAATGGTAAGACCCTACTGCTGAAGACACCATATGCTGTTGGGACAGAACATGGAGTGACCTGGCTGGAATCTGAAAGAGAGTCAGTCCCCACACAGTTAGCTTGTCTAGTGCCAGAGGGTGCTACATGAGCGACTGGGGGAAAATGACCAACATCTGTCCAAACAACTTGTAGTCTAAGCTACTCAGCAGTAAACAACCTGATGTGATGCTCAAACAAGTTCAATAGTGGCATACAGCCATGGTGGGTAACCACCTGCTCTTGATTTGGCTAACAGATCTGCTCAGTGGAATGGAACTCATATGTCCATGTCCAAAAACAAGCCCATTCTCCAACATCAAGCTCCCACCAACTGTAGGCTATAGGAGGGGCTACACACATAAAATTCTTGCTAAAATAATAATGGCCATCCCATCTATCTGGTGCTGACTTCTCTCTCCATTGGAGAATTGGCTTCTCTTTTTCAGATGGATGCAGAACCTGAGGGGAGGATCAGCCTATCACACCTCACCAGGGCCCCAGCTGAAGCCATAGAGTAATGGGGGAAATGGGCAAGAGTGCAGCTTTCTCAGTGAACCTGACACCAGTACAAGGCTGAAGGAGATAGACACAGAGAACACACAACTCCTACTAAACTGGATATCCAGAGACACAGAGGCTCCCAAGACCTCATCACTGATGTAGAACTAAAATGATCCCAACATGACTCAGGGAAATTCATGGAAGAGGGGTCAGAAAGATCATTAGAGTTGGGTCATTATGCACAGAGACATTGCCTCTTTCCCATAACTGATGGCTACCCCCACAATGCATGACCCACACTCCCCAATGAGGATGGTCCCTTCAGAGGGGGGAGGACAGGGATGAGGCACCAACATGAATGTATTCACATTATGAGCATAACTAATAAAATAAATAATAAATTTAAAAATAAGAAAGTAAATAAAAATAAGAATTCTGGGCATAGAAGAAGGAGAATTTCAATCTAAAGGCATACTATTTTCAACAAAATCATAGAAGAAAATTTACCAAAATTAGGGAAAGAGATGCCAATATAGATGTTTAGGGGGCGTTTAAAATACCAAACACAAAAAGAGCAGAAAAGAACCTCTTTTGTCATATTATACTTAAACTACTAAACACACATAGGCCAAAGAAAATATATTGAAAGTGGTAACAGAAAATCACTGAGTCACGTATAAAGGCAAAACCATAAAAATAACAGATTTCTCATTAGAAACCTTAAAATCCAGAAGAGCTTGGAATGATGTATTCCAAGTTCTAAAAGACACCAATTGCCAACCAGACTACTATATCCAACAAAGCTATCTGAAGGATCAATAAGAACATTCCATAACAAAAACAGGCTAAAGGAATACATGACCACTAGCCCAACTCTATGGAAAATAGTTGAAAGAATTCTTTTGACTAGAGAGAAGGAAAAGTGAATACATTAGACCACAAGAAAGAATAAATCATGCTCAAATAATAGTTACAGCAAGAGAATAACAGAAAAATAGCAAGTGCTACAAAATCAACAAGAATGACAGAAATAAATACACACTTTTCAATAGTAACTCTGAATATCAGTGGTCTCAATGCTTCAAATGAAAGACAGACTAACAGAATTGATTTAAAGGCAGGATCCTTCCATTTGTTACTTTCAAGAAACTCATCTCTCCATAAAAGATAGACACTACCTTAGGGTGAAAGTATGGAAAATAGTATTTCAAGCAAATGGGCCTAGGAAACAAGCAGGTGTAGCTATCCTAATATCTTACAGGATAGACTTTCAAACCAATCTTAGTTAGAAGAAATAAAGAAGGCCACTTTATACTGATTAAGGAAGCAATCCAACAATCCAACATTACAATTTTAAACATATATTCACCAAACATAGATGAACCCAATTTAATTTAACAAACACCACTAGATGTAAAGTCACAGATTAACCTAAGCACAATAGTAGTGAGTGACTTCAATACCTCACATTCAACAATTATAGGTCTTCCTGGCTAAAAAAGAAACTGAGAAGTATCTAGATTAAATGATGTCACAGAACAAATGGACCCAACAGATATGTACAGAACATTCCATCTAATGCTGCAGAATATACATTATTTTCAGGAGCACTGAATATTGTCTAAAATAGATCATATATTAGGACACAAAACAAATCTTAACAAATGCAGGAAGAAAGAATGTGAATGGAAGACTTTGAAGTCTGTAGAGACAGAAACCTAACAGTGACTTGCTTTGTATTGTCACTTTCTGGCATGAATTAAAAAAAAAAAAAAAAAAAAAAAAGTACCACAAAGTGGCATGGATGATCTCACAGTGGCTGATGCTCCCTACACAAGACCTGCATAATAGGAGGTGTTATGGGTTCCAGTGTCACAAAGACCATCTACTCACAGAATGTGAGACAAAGTTTTATTGGGTAAAAAAGAAAGAAAAGAAAAAGAACAAAAGCTGGTGCACACCAGGGCTATATCCACAGCCAGGATGCAGCCTTGAAATGTTTACTGCAAAACCAGGGTGGGAGTTAAACCATAAGTAATAATTCACATATTGCAGTTACAGTGATAAAAGTAACTTTAAACATAAAGGGGACTTTGGTGGAATGGCAGGGGCATTCCATTCTTAGAAGTTAAACAAAATTGTGAATAGGTCTGTTAGTCACAGAAGTGCCTGGGGTGGGGGTGGGGCGGTGGTGTTAGGCCTGCGACCAAGAATCTCCAAATGTCCCCCTTATCTGCCCTTAAGGATTTTGCTTAACAATACAGGCCTAAGGTAAGCCCCAGACCAGCAGAGCATCCTGTTTATCTACCAGAGAGAAAAACGATGACATCAAAATTTAATAGGGACTAGTTGGGAAGAATCAGGAATTCAGTCTAATGGATTATAGGAGAGGGTAGTGGAGGGGATCATGATCATGGTATACTGTTGCTGGATGCCAAATTTTCCTCTGCATTGAAAGGTGTAAACAACTATCAACTATCAGCTTTATCAAAAGCAGCAGGGTCAACTCACCAGAGAAGGTGTAGGGAGGATCATCAGACCTCCACTTGAGATTTAGATGACCCCTATGCCAGCTGTAAACAATCCTGCATAAGATTTCATGGCCTCAGAGGGGAGAGAGCATATAGAGAGAATAAAAGATCTAGACATGAGGAGCTCCATATAGCAGCTTCTCTAGGGTCTCCATGCTCTGTAAGTAAGTCCTCACCCCAAGGGTGAGGGAGGAGCATCCCTGGGGGTAATCCCGGTATACTGAGCCCCACTGAAGTGCCTCTTTGGGGTTTCACGCTCTGTAAGTAACCCTCACCCTCAGGCTGAGGGAGGATCACAGTGAGCCCCACTGAAGGGCTTGCTCTGTGGTCTCACATTCCTGGGCAGGGACTAGGAGCATCTAGAAGGGGCCACAGGGAGGTTGTCACTCAGGGTAGGATAAGACTTCTCCTTGGTGTGGCTGCTCTGGGGAACCCCATGTTCCATAAGTAAGCCCTCATCCTGAGGCTGAGGGAGGAGCATCCAAGGAGCAATCTTAACACAGGAAACCCCACCAAAGTGGCTTCTTTGGGGGATCCCCATTCCCATAAATAACCCCTCTCCATGCTCTGTAAGAGACCCAATAAACTCATTGGTTCACTGAACTGGTATTGGTGTAATCATACTCTGGTCTGCCATCTTGAACCTTATTTGGGGTGAAGATGTGTTCCTGTCTCCCCAGGAAAAGTTTCCCACAGCAATAGTACATATTGTATGGAGGTTGTCAATAAAAAATGTTTTCTTTTCTTCTTCTTTTTTGTTTTTGGTTTTTCGAGGTAGGGTCTCACTCTGGCCCAGGCTGACCTGGGATTCACTCTGTAGCCTCAGGGTGGCCTCAAACTCACAGCAATCCTCCTACCTCTGCCTCCCAAATGCTGGGATTAAAGGCATGAGCCACCACACCCGGCAAAAAAAATGTTTCTTTTTGAAAAAAACAAAAAAACAACTCCTCCCTTGTAGTCACTTCTGATCTCTGTGTGTGCATTGGCTGTGAATGATGGAATGTGTCAAATTATACACCAGTCTTTACCAAGTGCTTTTGTCTCAATAGCAGGGGAAAAGAGAGGATTTAGAGAGGCAAGGATTATTATTTCTCTCTGTAGATCTTAGTATTATCTCTCTGGTTACAGAAAATATATGTTGTCCCTATAATTTAAAAAGTAATGATAAAATTAATTTTAAAAAGAATGAATTTAGCTGGGTGTGGTGGCGCACACCTTTAATCCCAGCACTGGGGAGGCAGAGGTAGGAGGATCACCGTGAGTTTGAGGCCACCCTGAGAATACAGAGTGAATTCCAAGTCAGCCTGGGCTAGAGTGAGACCCTACCTGGAAAAAACAAAACAAAAAAAGAATGAATTTAGTGCTGGAGTGATGGCTTAGTGGTTAAAGCACTTGTCTGCAAAGCGAAAAGACCTACATTCAATTCCCCAGGACTCATGTAAGCACCATGGTGGTACATGCATCTGGCCCTGGCATACCCATCCCCCACCTCTCAAATAAATAAATAAATAAATAAATAATATTTTTTAAAAGAATGAAAAATTCCCATAATAGTACTTCAGAGAAAGAAAATCCAGTACACAAAGATCAATAGGGATAGGAATTTGCACTTGCATACCAGAAGACAACCTAGTGATTATGTCGACACAGATCAAAGACCCTAGAGACACATCACATGTTCTTTCCTTCCAGACCAAACTGAAACAGATTACATGGGCCTGGTGGTCTCCTGCACCCTGATACAGATCTAATCCCTCCCAGGACTCTAACCCTGAATCAAGACAGGGTCCTGAAAGATGTTAATATGTCACATCATCATTTCAGAAGAAAACATGGCAAACTTTCCCACACATGAAGGAGACAGTTGCCTCAGCAGGCAGTGGTCTGTACAAACCTCACAGATATAAGCCATTTGAGAACTGAAAAGTTTACAGGAAAATTATCTCAACTACCTTTAAAGATGCTGCTTCATGATTCTTATATAGTTACTTTTTTCATTCACGTATAAAATTGGGTGGGGAGGGGACATCAGGGCTTCCTACCACTGCAAAGGAACACCAGATACTTGTGCCACTTTTTGCATCTGGTTTTATGTGGGTGGCTAGGGAATTGAACCTGATCAGCAGGCTTTGCAAGCAAGCACCTTTAACTGCTGAGCCATCTCCCCAGTCTCTGCCTTATGATTCTCTAAGTGAGAGCCCACATTATTAGATTAGTCACTGTGAGCCCTTGGTGAGAGAGGAGGAATGTAAGAAACATGAATGTATAGTAGAAACGATGTGATTAATGCACATATCGAAACAGGAGTTCCATGGGCATTAATCTTATTGTAGTCCACCTCCTTAAGCTATCTCACTGACATATCTCTTCAGAAGAACATATTTATCTTTTTTAAAAATCCCTTTTAAAATGTCCCTAAGGGAGTATGAGAATGAATTAGTCAAAAATAACTAAAGCTAATAAAAAAATGGCCCCAATTTTCTCACATCATAATTACCATCTCTATCAAAATAGTCTGCCCTTGAGTATAATCCAGAGACCCAGCTCCAACCCCAAATTTCTGATGGGAGGGAAGATTCCAAGGGTCATGGTGTCTTATAGTGAAAAGGCCACTGGAGCTGAGGAAGCAGTTAATAACAGAAGCCCACAATGCTGCTCACAGACATGATCAGTGAATGGAACTGGAGAGATAAGGACAGCTCCTCACACAGGGAAAATAGACTTTACCCTGCAAGTCCTGACACTTAACATTGGGAATGGTTTCCTTTTAGGAACACCCAGCTTCCTTAGGTGCTGACTTTGACTCAATCACTGGTCTTCAACAAATCTCAATAGCTAAATTTACCTCTGTCTTTCCCTAGCTCCTAACACACCTTTTAAAAAAGATTTTATTTTTTTTCTTTATTTATTAGTGGCAGCGAGAGAGAGGGAGGAAGAGGGAGAATGGGTGCACCAGGGCCTCTAGCCACTGCAAATGAACTCCAGATGTGTGCGCCCCCTTGTGCATCTGGCTTACGTGGGACCTGGAGAATTGAACTGGGGCCCTTAGGCTTCACAGGCATGCTCCTTAACTGCTAAACCATCTCTCCAGCCCCTAGTACACCTTCTTAGTAGTTAATTACTTCTAACATTTCAACCATGGCTCCTGCCTAGGTCACTCTCATTACACTTGACCTTCACCTGCCTAAGCCTTTGCCCTTGCAGATTTCCCTCTCAGCTTACATCCCCTGATGACAAGACCCACTCTCCTTCATTTTTAATATATCGAGGCATTGATAAGGGAAGCCAAGCAAATATAATTAAGGATCAATACATAAATCAAATACTGTGCAAGACTAGAATAAGTTGTCCTTTCTTCACACCCGCTGTCCATAGTCCCATCCTTTTCAAATGACTTTCAATTCTTACTAGTTTCAGAAAACCTAACAGGCCAAAAGTCCCCAGGCTGGGTTCTTTGTTGCTTTGTGTACCCCACAGGGATGGCATCTGATTTTTCGCGTGAGTTTTCAAAGTACCTAACAGATGGTGTCAACATACTGGCTTAGTAAATTCTTACTGGTTGATTGGTTGGATGGTTGATTTAGAATTCAATTATGTTTTAGTCATTAATTATAAGCATGCCCACAAAGAATAGCATTTAAATGCCAATGAGAAGATATGTAGAAAATGATGTTATCAATTAATTTGTCAAACTGATGAGGCTTTTCCCCCCATGGTTGGTGCATCTTATAGAATGCCCCACAATCAGCAAAATTTTCTACTTGTATATAAAATATTCTGGGGGGCTGGAAAGATTTGCTCCGTGGTTAAAGGTGCTTGCTTGTCAAGCCTGTCTGCCCCGGTTCAATTCCCTAATACCCACATAAAGCCCAATGCACAAAGTGATGCATGCGCCTGGAGTTTTCAGCAGTAAGATGCCCTGGTGTGCCCAATCTTTTTTTCTTCCTCCTTCCTTCCCTCCTTCTCTTCCTCTCTCTCTCTTTTTCTCAAATAAATAAATATTTAAAATATTTTCCATACCTAATCTTATTTTAGCAATTTTAATAAATAGGATATATGCAGCAAAGCACATAAATTGTGTTTATACTTACCTATTGAGTTTCCCAATAAATGATCACAAGTCTTGCACAATGTGTAACCAACACACACTTCAAGAAGTCTCAAGAAGCCTCTAGAAACATGCCTCACAGCCACTCCTTATTCTACATAACCTCTACCTGGTCAATAACTGCAGAAATTAGTTTTGCCTAGCTTTGACTTTATATGAATGGAATGATACACTGTGTGTGCTTTTGGGAACACAGTATATTTTAATCATTTGTAGTCCTTGGACTGTATTCTACCTCCCTCCTGCTCCTCTCTGAACAAAGATCCATATTTCACTTGCTTTTATCTCTTCTAGGCCCTTAGCAAGACTACTCAATATTTTCATTAAATAATTCAACAAATATAAAATCTCACAAATCTGGCCAGACTGTCTTTTTTTTTTTTTTTTTTTTCCAGATCTTACACTAAAACAACTGTGTGTAAACGGTCCCATTTGGTTCAAACAGGAAAACTTAGAGTATCTGGAGAAGGGTTGGAGACATGGCTCAGAAGGTAAGAGTGCTTCCCATGCAAGCATGAGGGTCCAAGGGAGCCTGAGACTGGCTGAGTGTGATTCCCTAGCACCCACATAAACAACCGGACCTGTCCATACTTCTCTGTAACTCCAGTCCTATGGGGAGCAGAGACTGGAGAATTTCTGGGGCTTGTAAATATGGTAAGCTCTATAATCTATGAGAGACTATGTCTCAAGCAACACAGATAAGTGACAGAGGGTGGTCACTAATATTTTCCTCTGGTCTTCATGTGCATGCAATGTGGTGGGGGGCACACATCTGTGCATATATGTTCATAAAACACACCACCACCACACATACTATACACATGCAAAAAAAATAGTTGTAGCTGGTAAAGTATCACATAAATCTAGTTGTTACAATACCACAAGTGATTGGATTTGGGACTAGTGCCATATAAGAGTTAAAAGCATGAGACATCTTTTTTTATTATTTTTTTTGGAGAGAGAGACGGGGAGGGGGGAGAGGGAGGGAGGGAGAGGAAGACAGAGATGGGCACGCCAGCAGTGTCTCAGCTGCTGTGAAGGAAATCCAGATGTGTGCGCCACCTTGTGGTCAAGTGCTGCATTGCGCCCTTGGGTCACTTTGCATCTGGCTAAACGTGGGACCTGGAGATTGGAACCAGTGTTCTTAGGCTTAGGAAGCAGGTGCCTTAACCCCTAAGCCATCTCTCCAGCCCGAGACATCTATTTTTATTAGGCATTGTGATAATTAATATTGGCGATCAGCATGACAGGATCTAGAATTTCCTAGAAGAGCTTCTTAATTGGGTTAACTGAGTAGAAACACCCACCCTATTGTTGACACCATTCCATGGGGTTCTAAACTGACTAAAAAGGAGAAAGCTAGATGATCCTTGGCATTCACCATTCTTTGCTTCCTGATTGTGGATGAAATATTACCAGCCCCTTACACTCCTGCCACCATGCCTTTCCCCGCCTCAAAATGTGACCCAAACATAACCCCTTCCTTCCCTAAGTTGCTCTTGCCAGGGATTTTATCACAGCAACAAGAAAGATAACTAATACAGGCATCTATTGTTAAATTATAGTATATTAACTTCTGTTACTATGACAAAATAACTCAATAATCAGCTTTTAAAAAAGGAAAGGGGGCTGGAGAGATGGCTTAGCAGCTAAGGCACCTGCCTGCTAAGCCTAAGAATGCTGGTTCCAATGCCCAGCGGTTCCAATCTCCAGGTCCCACATTTAGCCAGATGCAAAGTGAGGCAAGGGCGCAATGCCGCCCTTGACCACAAGGGGGCACACGCATCTGGATTTCGTTCACAGCAGCTGAGAGACTGCTGGCGCACCCATTTCTGTCTCCCTCTCCCTCTCTGGCTATATCTCTCTGTGTCTCTCTCCAAAAATAAATAAAAATAATAATAAAAAAAATTTTTAAAAAAGGAAAGGTTTGTTTTGGCTCACAGTTTTAGAGGCATCCATCCATCATCACTTGTCCCTTCTATTTGGGCAAGTAGCAATACAAAGCATAATGGTGGATGAGGTTTGTGTACTTCAGGGTAGCCAGCAAGCAAACAGAATGAGAGGAAGGACCAGGGTCCCCATGTGCCCTTTAATGGCACATCACCAATAACCTAATTTCCTTCCACTTCACTTTAAACACCTCCAAACATTCACCACCTCCAAGTACTGCCACAGGCTGGGTACTAGGGCTTCAATACATGAACTTTTGAAGGACACACTCCAAATCCAAACTATACAAACCATCTGCTGGTGTTCAACCTCCCTCTCTCTCTCTCTCTCTTTTTTTTTTTTTTTTTTTTGTTTGTTTTGCAAGGTAGGGTTTCACCCTGGTCCAGGCTGACCTAGAATTAACTATGTAGTCTCAGGGTGGCCTCGAACTCATGGCATCTCCTACCTCTGCCTCCCAGTGCTGGGATTAAAGGCGTGCACCACCACGCCCGGCTCTCTCTTTTTAAATATATTTTATTTATTTATTTATTTATTTATTTATTTATTTATTTAAGAGAGAGAAAGACGCAGAGAGACACAGAGAGAGAACCACTTCAAATGAACTCCAGATGCATGTGCCCCCTTGTGCATCTGGCTTACGTGGGACCTGGATAATCAAACCGGGATCCTTTGGCTTTGCAGACAAATGCCTTAACCGCTAAGCCATCTCTCCAGCCCCCAACCTTTCTTAAAAAGAGTAAAACTTCACCCACCTAGCTCTACAAAAGAGAAGGCATAAGATAAATTAGAGAATACAGAGCCCACCTCTCATCTGTGAGATAGTGCCACAAACAACTAATGATGGACATGATGGACAAAAGATTCATTACCTGCTGTAGCCTTACCAAACAACAATGCCTCTTGCCATTTTTTTTTGCCATCAGTGTGTGCCAATCCCTAAGCCCCTCCTCTGAAATGAAAGTTTGACCTTTTAACTTCTCTTTTGTCTAGGGTCTCTCCACATTCTTAAAGAAACATGATCACTTGCCTAAGTTTCCCATGTCTTGGGAATCAGATAGGAAAAAGAACATTCCAGCTCCACTTCTGGAAGAAGAAGTTTAGTTCTCTGAGAAGTGGATGCAGGTTTTGAGTACTTCATTAAAAGTAGTGCATATAAAGAGAGCTGGGTTGGAGGGCTGGGGATGTAACTCAGCTGGTGGAATACCTACCATGCCTGCACCACATCAACCAGGTGTTGTAGTTTGAATGGATGTCCCCCAATAAATTTGGGAGTTTATTAAAGGTTGTAATTTAGATCTCCAGCCTCCTGGTTGGAGGAGGTGTCACTGTGGGCAGATCCTAGGGTCCACCCTAAGGCAGATCTGAATTCCAACCTAAAATATGCAAAGTGCCTGAGTTCTTCCTGGGTTCCCTATGGCTTGGCTACCGGTTTTTGCTCTTGCTTTTCCTGGTGTTTTCTTCTCTCTCTTTCTTTCTGTGTGTGTGCATGGATCTGTGAAAGGAGGGCCAATTTCTTCTGCCATTATGGAACTTCCCCTCTATCTGTAAGTATCAATAAATCCCTCCTTCCTCCCATAAACTGTGTGAAGGGTTAATAGACATCCCTGAAAACTAGAGGGAACAAAAGAGTTAATAACTTCCAGGTGTGGTGGCGCACGCCTTTAATCCCAGCACTTGGGAAGCAGAGGTAGGAGGATCGCCATGAGTTTGAGGCCACCCTGAGACGACAGAGTGAATTCCAGGTCAGCCTGGGCTAGAGTGAGACCCTACCTCAGGGGTGGGGGGAGAGTTAATAACCATCCCTAAAGCTCACAAGCAATAAAAGAAACAACAGAGGCATTTGTTCTCATTAAATTTGACACCTTCTCTGATTGATGTACTCCCCTTAGCCTAAATGGCCTTGAAGGACTAGGGACCATCTGAGTATCCTCCCTTAGACATTCCTGGCTGAAGAAGCCTATTCTGAACACGGACACCACAGCTACAATTTTCTTATCAACTGCACCTGGTGCAGCCTATATGTCTGAGGATCCCCCTTATAAGCTTGCATCCCAGCCTGGCCCAATACTTCAGTCTTCATCCACGGGATGGCTGAGGTTCCCTCACTGTTTTTCTCTTAATAAACAGTCTTGTCTGTTGAGATCAAAGTCCGGTGTTCTCTTTTGCTTTTCTCTTACACTTTCCTTACACTGTGTCTGCTCTGGAGGTTTATCCCAGCAACTTGAGGCTGACTGCTACACCAGGCATTGTTTCACATTCCTGTAATCCTAATACTAGGGAGGAGTGGGCAGGAAGATCAGAGGTTCGAGGTTGTATTTGTTGGGGTTCTCTAGAGGAACAGAACTGATAGATAAATTGTATTAAAAGGGAATTTATTGAATTAGTACAACAGTCCAGCAATAGCAGGTCGCAGTCCACGAGGCTGGATGCCTCAGCAGTCCCAATCCAGCACTGAAGGCCTGGAGGCGTCTTGGTGAGACACTGGTCTTCAATCCATGGTAGAAAGCAGCAAGCACCAAGCAGAGAACAGTGAGCAGCACTGGCAGCCAGATGGGAGGAGGGGATACTTTCCTTCCCAGAGCTTCTTTAGATAAACCAGCCTCCTCCTCCGAGAGGGGCCGCCCACTCTGGGGGAAGGATTCTTCCTTTAGTTACTCCTTCCTAGAGGTGACCTCAGAGACACGTTTATGAGGAATGTCTGTGGATTCCTAAACAGA
Source organism: Orientallactaga sibirica (assembly GCA_036365145.1). Classification (NCBI taxonomy): domain Eukaryota; kingdom Metazoa; phylum Chordata; class Mammalia; order Rodentia; family Dipodidae; genus Orientallactaga; species Orientallactaga sibirica. Next base: position 16,179,286 of record JAEOAD010000029.1, on the reverse strand, counting down.
TCAAGTTGACACAAACTTAACCATCACAAAGGTCATTCTCAGCTACATGGCAAGTTTGAGGCCAGTGGTAGAAAAGCACTGCCTTAGGCAGCCACTGAGCTGGCTTTCTGTCCTTGTCCATAACTCATTCCTAGGGCCTCTAGGGGAAAATCATTTCATCTCTCTATACCATAGTATTCTGTTCTGTAAAAAGGAAATACTTGAAGCTTTTCCTTCTTCCCTGGACTCTTGAATCTAATCTCCAAGGTGGCCATCAAAGCTCCCTCCTTCGTTCCTACAGCACATGCACAGAACTGCATTAAACCTGCCACCTGGCTGAGTGTGGTGGTGCACACCTTTAATCCCAGCACTCAGGGGCAGAGATAAAAGGATCACTGTGAGTTCAAGGCCACCTTGAGACTACAAAGTGAATTCCATGTCAGCCTGGGCTACAGTGAGATCCTACCTCAAAAAACAAAACAACACCAAAACAAACAAACAAACAACAACAACAACAACAACAAAAAAAAAACAAGCCAGGCATGGTGGCACACGCCTTTAATCCCAGCACTCAGGAGGCAGAAGTAGGAGGATCAAGGCCACCCTGAGACTACAGAGGAATTCCAGGTCAGCCTGGGCTAGAGTGAGACCCTACCTCAAAAAAAAAAAAAAAAAAAAAAAACCCTGCCACCCGTACCCTTTGTACCCACCAAATTGGAAATGATGAATCTTCATTTGTGATTATTTATATTGATTGTCAACTGGCAGGACGTTACCCTGATTTGGTTTACTGAAGTAAGATGACCCACCTTAACTGTGGGTGGGGTCCTAGACTGCATAGGCAGGAGCTTGCTGGCTTAGACCAGCATTCATTCATTGCTCTGCAATCTCACTGAATGGTTGAGTGTAACCAGCTCCTGCCACCATGCCTTCCCTGTCATGATGAACTATAATCTGGACTGTAAGATGAAATAAACCTTTTCTCCCTTATACTGATTTTTTTTGTCCAGTATTTGGTCCCAGTACAAGATAGCAACTATTACAGAAATCCCTTCCAGGGCTACACTGAGAATTCATCTGAGAGTCTAGGAAAATAATGGCCACCCACCTTTTTGTAATAAAGTTGGCTTTGTACTCTGACTGATTTTGGTTTGTTTTTCAGAGACAGAGTCTTACTATGTAGCCCCAGCTGGCCTAGAACTGCCTGTATAGATTAATCTGACCTGGAACTTGCCTCACATTCTGCCTCAGCCTCCTATGTCTGTGATTCAAGGTGTGCATCAACAATGCCAACTAAAAGTCAACTTTTGTTGAAGCACAGACATACCTGTTCATTGATGTAGTTTCCATGGTCCTTTTCGTGCTCCAGGGGCCAATTAGGTAGATATGACAGAGATCACATAGGTGAATCACTTAGAGACTTGCTATCTGGCCTTTCCTGAACAGGCTTGCTGTCACCCAGCATAAATGATGAACAGCCAATAAAAAAGCAAATTCAGGACTTGGAGAGATGGCTCAGCAGTTACAGGAACTCGAAAGCCTGCTGGCCTAGATTCAATTGCCCTGGTACCTGGTAAAGCCAGATGCACAAAGTGGTGCATGTGTCTGGAGTTCCTTTGCAGCAGGAAGAGACATTTCTCTTTCAAATGAATAAATAAATATTTTTAAAGAGAAAGCAATAAAAAATTTTTAAAAATCAGATGACTAGGTCTGCCCATTTCTCAAGAGAGTCTGAAATTTTGGATAGTTCAGAAAAACATTCTTATTTTTCAACGGCCTTGCGTAGCCCATGAGCCATTTCTTTGTGATCTCTAAGAGAAGCCACATAATTCCAGTAAGCAGGGACTTCACCACAGCCTTCTGTATCTCCAAGCCCTCACATAGTACCTTGCACATCACAACTGGACTACACATAGTTGAATGATAGTGTGAATGTGTTTGTGATTAAGCTGGTGCAGTTTGGGAGGTGGAGCCTTGCTGGAGGAAGTGTGTTGCTAGGGGTAAACTAGCTCACTCTTGCTCACACCTTGCAGCTGGTGTGCTGCCCAACCTCTGCCATGCTTTCTCCACCATGATGAAATTCCCCCTCAAAACTATAAGCCTGAATAAAGCCTTTCCAAGTGTTTTGTCCCAGCAATGAGTAGGTAACTGCTACATGTTGGAACAAAATTCCCTCTAGTTTCTTTAATTTTAACATTCTTAGTCATAAGAGAGCTTTTTTTTTTTCGGTGTGTTCTTTCTTTATTTTATTTTATTTTAATTTTTTATTGACAACTTCTTTAATTGTAGACAATACCCCATGGTACTTCCCTCACTCCCCCCACATTCCCCTTTGAAACTCTCCATCATATTCCCTCCCCCTCTCAATCAGTCTCGCTTTTCAGCTTGATGTCATGATCTTTTCCTCCTATTGTGATGGTCTTGTGTAGGTAGTGTCAGGCACTGTGAGGTCATGGATATCCAGGCCATTTTATGTCTGGAAGAGCATGTTGTAAGGAGCCCTACTCTTCCTTTGGCTCTTACATTCTTTCTGCCCCCTCTTCCGCAATGGACCCTGAGCCTTGGAAGGTAGGTTTGAGATGTTTCAGTGCTGAGCACTCCTCTGTCACTTCTTCTAAGAGAGCTTTTTCTTTTTGCATGTGTGTGCATGTAGAGTATGTGTGTGATGTGTGGTGAATGCACATGTGTGCAGACAGGTGTCCTTCTCTTGTCTCTTATCTGTGTATTTCCTTGAGACAGGTTTCTCTCTCAACCTGGAGCTACTATCCATCAGTGAGACTTGGCCATCTCCAGGCCCCACTCCAAGAACTGGAGTTACAAATGTGCATAGTTTACATGGGTTCTGGGGGGATTGAACTCAAATAGTCTTGGGCATGAGAGGCCCTCATGCTTAAGTTCCAAGCACTCTTAACTCCCCAACCTCCTGAAAGCTTTTCAAAGTATATTTTATCTGCTATAACCACCCAGTTTAGCAAAACATGGTGATCCTATTGAGAGGAAGATAGGTTAGTAGTAAGGAGAGGCAGTTAGACAGGACGGCCCATAGGAGAAATATAGATCTTAATCACTGTCAGCCAACATCACACATTCACCCTGCTGTCTGCAGCAGCTGCCACTGAGCTGGAATTACTCAGATGTGTGCAGAGTTTGGCCTGGATCCTTCGGAATGCTGCACCAAGGTGTGCTGATTTCTTCTGAATTCAGCCCCAGACCCAGGATTAAAAGACTAGCTGCTCATGAGGCTGTTGGTGGGCTTGTTTCTCCTTTCTGGCTCCTGGACTATTCATCTCCCAGCACTCAAGGATTTTGTCCTTCCCACTCTGGCAGCTCGGCTGCTGCTGGGGAGGGCGGGGAGGATGATATGCTATTGCCTTATCTTTTGTTTAAGGTTTTTTTTTAGATTTATTTTTATCTATTTATTTATTAGAGACAGAGAGAGGGAGAGGGAGATAGAGAGTGAGTGAGAATGGGTGCACCAGGGCCTCTAGCCACTGCAAATGAACTCCAGACACAAGTGCCATCATAGGCATCTGGCTTACACGGGACCTGGAGAATTGAACCTGGGTCCGTAGGCTTCTCAGGCATGTGCCTTAACCACTAAGCCATCTCTCCAGCCTTATTGCCTTATTTTTAAAGCCTCCCTTTTACATTCTTTTTCATGTTTTTTTTCTAGGCCCATAGACTTATATGTCCTTAGACCACATGGATGTACCCAATTCCTTACCCTTTCTTTCCTGTATGGAATAAAATGTAATAATTCACAAAAATAATCCTCAGTCTTTTTTTATTTAAATACTTTAAGTAAAGCAGACATGAGCTCAAGTTTGGGATTTGTGTTTGAACCCCCAAAATAAAGTCCTGTCTCACTATCTACTTAAAAGTATGAATTTAGAGTAGCTTTCTTTTGCAGGTAGTTAGCTAGGGACACAGGCCAAGAAGGTAATAAATGCTGCCCTGCCCTGGCCAGGCTAGGACTCCAGTCTAATTCAGTCTGATCCAAGATGGTGGTAAGGAACAGCTTCCTGATTCTTCCTCCTTAACTTTTCTCAACCTTACACTTTCTGTGGGTAGGCTCTTTCTGAGTGTGTACTCCTCCTGGGCCATTAACCAATCAATGTCTTTCATATATATTTGAACTTGGCAATGAGGCTCATCCTGTAATGGGGAAATTGGGGTTCTGGGTACTTCCTGGAACCCCAAGCCCTGAGTTCATATCTTCAAACTAACCAAAGAATTAGCAATTCCACATTCAAGAGAATGATTTTTAAAATATCACATTTTATTCAGATTTTACAAAGGAGGGGAAGGCTGGGAGATAAAGGGATATAAAGTGATATAAACTGGGGAGAAGAGAAGTACACCACGTGGAGCCCAAAAGCCCATGTGGGCCACATGCAGCTCAGGAGTCCATGTGACCAGATACGGATTTGGGGGAAAAAAGCATGGAAAGAAAAGAAAAAAGTTTAAGGAGCTGCTGCCATGTAGGGAGCTGGAGGGGGATCAAGAACCCATACGGAGAGTAAGGGTTAGGGGACCCTCCCCTCTGGGCCTGGGCCTGGGCCTGAGCAGAGCCAGGCCAGGCCCTGCAGGAGGGAAAAAAAAATCTCACCCACAAGCTGGAAGTTCCCAACTGATCAGAGAGTGAGAGCCTGCCCTTCCCTTGCAAAGGTATCTATAACCTTAGGGTGCTGGGCTGTCTTTCTGGCCCAGGTAGGCCAGAGGGCCAGCTGGTTGGTTAGGACTAGGGGCTGTCTCAGGAAGAGATTAGCTCTGGCCCAGAGTTCCGGGGGCTGAACTTGACTAACCACAATGTTTAAATCCTATGAAAGACCTCCCTTCCAGGAGGGGTCCTGACTGTGGAAAAACTGATCTTCGGAACCAGGTAAGAGAAAAAACTTTCCTGCCCTTTTTTTACCTTCAGGGGTTCAGCTACCCTATCTCTAACCCCCTTCAATCCTTATTGAGTCCTAATTTTTATATAGATATGTATATAAACCTGTTCCAAGTTGCCACCTGGATCTCCCAGTCTTTCCTTCTTGGGCCCCCTCCTCACTGGGAGTGGGTTCCCGCCTCAGCTTGGGAGCGCTTCTGTTTTTCTTCTTCCCTTTATTCTCTCTTGAAAGAAATCATAATTTACTCTTCTTCAAGTCTGTGATTTTCAGTTCTTTACTAATCACAGACAAAACTTGAAATCCACTGGCTTGGAGGGTTTTTTGACAGCCACTGGCTTGGGGAGTTATAAGCCCACCCGGAGCCTAGATTTTCTCCCACAACACTCTTTCTTTCAAGGTGAGAGTGGTGGTACATGCCTGTCATCCCAGCACTCGGTTGGGTGGGGGGCTGGGTGCAGAGGCAGGAAGATTATCACAGGTTTGAGGCCCAAGTTCCAGGCCAGCCAGGGCTACATCATGGGACCCTTTCTCAAAGAATGAAAGAGAGAAAAAAGGGAAGGGGAGGGGAGACAAGGAAAGAAGGAAGCTGGTTTTCAGATCAGCCCCATGGATCTATAATCACTACTATTTCAGTGCTATCCAGGGCCTCTGTGGGCTCAAGCTTATGCTTGGAGAGACCTCTGGCTGTTTACTGAAGCCAAGACAGACATGAGGTCCAAGGAGCATTTGAAAAGGGATCCTAGACTGCAAGTGTTAAGACTGCCCAAGACAGGAGCTGCACACAAGGATGAGTGAACAAGAAAAGTCAGGGCAACCTGTCAGAGGTGTAAAGACCATAAAAGGATGGGAGGAAATAAAAGCAAGCTGCAGGGTGAGGAACCAGACTCTAGGGAACTGACTAGAAGGATGTTTGGAGCTGAAGAACATTACAACTGCAGGGAGAGCTTTTCAAACCACTAAGCAGAAAACTAACCTGTAATTAGCTCAAAAAAAAAAAAAAAAACCAAAACAAAAAACAGCTACATAATAAACCAAGATATATATATGAATGAGAGAGAGAGAGAGAGGAAGAAGCAGATAGAGAGAAAGAATGGGCATGCCAGGGCCTCCAGCCACTGCAAAAAAACTCCAGATACATGTGCCACCTTGTGCAGCTGGCTTACGTGGGTCCTAGGGAATCAAAACCTAAGTCATTTGGCTTTACAGACAAATGTCTTAACCACTGAGCAATCTCTTCAGCCCCCAAGACAGCTTTGGATGGCTGTATAGAACTTAAAGGTGACTTCATCAGGGTTTACCACTGTGGAAAGGAAAGCACGGGCCTTATGATGACATTTGCCTTATGGAATCTCGTGATTCGTGGAGAGTAAATGGTAATTAAAGGTACGCACCTATAATCCCAGCACTCGGGAGACTGAGGTAGGAGGATCGCCATGAGTACAACAGTCTGCGATACAGAGTAAGTTCCAGATCAGGCTGGGCTTGTAGAGTAAGACCTTACCTCCAGAAAACACAAAAAGGTGATAATTAAGTTCAAGATGATTTACAAATGGAAAGGGTAAGTAATTAGGGTACAGTAGAGAGATGGGGATATAATATCTCTGGTAAGTATCCACAAATGTCTTTTTTTTAAAAAAAAATTAAGTAAAATGAAAACTATAGTCACCTACCTATTGTGTAGAATTTGTAAGAATGCAGATATTCAACAAGGCTATATTCTGAGAATAAGTTCTATTACTGCCACTACATAAGCAGATCAGAGTAGACACTAAACCATCTTAACGAAACAGAATACAGATCTGGGAGATGGCTGAGTCAGAAAATTGCTTGCTTTATAAGCCTGAGGACCTGAGTTCAAACCCCAGTACCCACATTAAAAATGGTGGGCATGGCCGGGCGTGGTGGCGCATGCCTTTAATCCCAGCACTCAGGAGGCAGAGGTAGGAGGATCACTGAGAGTTCAAGGCCACCCTGAGAGACTACATAGTTAATTCCAGGTCAGCCTGGACCCGAGTGAGACCCTACCTCAAAAAAAAAAAAAAAAAAAAAAAAAAAAAAAAATGGTGGGCATGGTTGTGTGCGGTTGTAATCCCAGCACTGAAGAGCGGAGGCAAAAACCTCGCTGAGGTTCACCTGCTAGTCTAGCCTAACTGGTAAGCTCTAGGCCAATGTGAAATCCTATTTCAAAAAAAAAATCTTTAAAAGGTGGATGGCTGGCATTCCTGAAGAACAATTCAGGTTGTTCTCTGGCCTCCACATACAAGCACACCTGTACACACCTGTACCTGTATTCCCATGTACACGTACACATTAAGAAAAAAAAAAAAGAAACAAAATAGGTCTAAAAGCCTAGTAAGTAAAAAGCTTAAAAGAGCAAGCCAAAGCAGGGGTGGTCAGTGTGAAAGCATAGGAAAAAGGAGCCTGGTGACAGGATCAGCAGCGCAGCCCAAGGAGGAGACAGCACCTCAGCCGATGGCTACCCATATCCTTTTGGCATTTGAAAGTTGTTTTGTTGTCATTGTCATTACTGTTAATGGTGGGAGTAGCAATGGTGGTGGTAGTGTTGGTTAGGTTTAGCTTGGTTTTTGAGGCAAGATCTCACTGTTTTGAACTTGTGGTCTTCCTGGCTCCACCGCTCAAGTGCTGGGGTTGTAGGCATGCACCAATATGCCTGCAAGAAAGACTGTCCTAACAGTGAGAATGGCAGCATCAGGCTGTTCCATCTTAATACCCATAAACATTTGAGTGCTCTAGCTCCTTTCATTTGGACTCCAGGCTCCCTAAGAGACTTTCTGGTACTTGCCTTTTGTGGAGGGTTGTCTCCAGTGGAAGAATATTTGAGCAGTCATGTGTTCCAGACACGGAGGCAGTCCCAGGCCTCTTATAAATCAATAAATTGACGTTCTGGTTTCATGCATCAGCTCTCAGATCTTAATTAATTAGAGTTAAAACTGGAGGTGGATCTGTGCTCGGTGTGCTTATAGACTTGCTCTCTAGACCTGAGGACAGTGACCAGACCCTGAGCAGAGAGGTCTCACAGATTGCCAGATACAACATTCATCCTTACAGATAGCTACTCATTTTCTGATAGCCCAAGTTGTCTTTGGCAATGAAATCCTCTTGCGTGCTTTCTTTGTGCTGACTTTGAGAATATTCCATTATGAGGAGAATAACAAGTGTGGCTTGACAGATCTCTAGCCCTGGTTAGAGAGGGATCACTAGCCATGAATCAGAAAATGCAGCCGTCCTCACTGACAGCTCAGCTAACTCTTAGTGTGGTTTGTACCTAACATTATTATTTGATCCTAGTCCACTTCCTTTGTTTAATTTGTTTTTTTAAAATATTTTATTTTCTTTTTTCAGATGGGGGAAGGCAGATATAGAGAGAGAATGGGCATTCCAGGGCCTCCAGCTGCTGCAACAAAACTCCAGATGCATGCACCACCTTGTGCATCTGGCTTACGTGGGTCCTGGAGAGATAGCTTAGTGGTTAAGGCACTTGCCTGCAAAGCCTCCTTAGGTTTAATTCCCCAGTACCCACATAAGCCAGATGCACAAGGTAGCGCATGCATCTGGAGTTCGTTTGCAGTGGCTGAAGGCCCTAGCGTGCCCATTCTCTCTCTCTATCTACCTCTCTCTATCTTTCCAATAAATAAATAAAAATGTTTTTAAAATAAGCATAATAGTACCATGCCATTGATTTGCTAATCATTTATTTAGTCAGCAGATAGTAACTGAGTGTCTGTCATGTGAAAGTCACCATGCCAGGCACAGCAGAACTTGGGGATGCAAAGACACATGGCTTGTGCCTTGTAATGGAGAAGACATAACTTAAATCATTTGCATTAGTCCAGATGGACTACTATGACAAAATACCACAGACTGGGTAACTAAAACCACAGAAATTTGTTGCTCACAGGTATGGAGATTGGGAAGTCCAAAGCTAAGGTGTTGGCTGATGTAGTTCCAGATGAGGGCCTCTTCCAGGCTTATAGATGGATGCCTTCTGACTTTTTCTTTGCATGACCTATTCTTTGCACAAACTCAGAGAAAAGGAGAGACACAGAGAGAGCTTTCTGGTATCCCATCTAATATGGGCACTGGTCCTATGGCACCTGCTTTTATGACTTAATCTAAGTTACTGCAATTAACAACTTATCACCAAATGTAGTTCTGATGAGGGATAGAGCATCAACCTGTAAGTCTAAAGAAAAGGTACACATATCCAGTGATAGCAAATGCAAGATGGGCAGGGCTGCAAAGACGAAAACTCCTGTGGTATGATTAAATGAAATTTCCTACCTAGTTCGTTGCCTACCCTAGCTCTTTGGGTGGCCCGTTATCAAAGTCCAGGAGATAAACAGAACAGCCTCCCACCGACTTACTTCATGTGTTGTTCTGAACTTTCTTTCTTTCCCATAGAACTTAATTCTCAGCTGAACCTGCATGCAGAGCTCCCCATTGAGATCAAAATTTGATCACAGCTGCGCATGGAGCATGAACATCAGTAAGAAATGTTCGTGAACTTTTAATTCAGAACCTACTGAGCCTCTGCTATGTTCCAGCTGCACCTGAACAGAGTAACCAGGGCAACCCTGGGCTCCAGGGCCTGCACACCTGCTGCCCTTGTGCTGCTGGAAGCGGGCAAGTCTGTTCTTCAGTGACAACTCTGATCTGTTCTTAGTTGGTTTTCCCTCCTGTCCTGGAGACCTCATGTATTAATATTCACCCAGGACCTGAACTAGAAGAACGCCAACTCCTTTCTACCAAAAAGAGATAGAAAACTCTTCCCATCCAAAGTGTTGGAAAAAGTTCTATTTTTTTCCTCTCTCTCTCTCTCTCTCTCTTTCATTTCTCAAGAATATTAGTCCTCGTTGTTACATATTGAATTGTGTCCCTCAAAAAAGTTCAGGTTGAAATTCTAACCCCAAGTACATAAGAATGTGACCTTATTTTGAAATAGAATGTTTAGAGAAGAGATTAAGTAAAATAAAGTCATCAGGGAGAGCATAAAATATACCTGGTGTCTCCATACCAAGGGGAAATGTGGAGATAAATATGTGAAAAGGAAGAATGCAATATGAACAAGAAGATGGCCCAATAAATACAAGCCAAGGAAGGCCCATTCCCTCACAGCTCTAGACAGCAACAATCCTACCAACACCTCAGTTTCACATGTCTAAACTCTAGAACGATAATACAACAAAGTTCTCTGCTTTAAGCCACCCAGCATGTGGTGTTTTGTTACAGTTGTCCTAGTAAATGAATAACTAGTGTCCTAAGGTCCAACCTCACTAGCAGTCTTGTGGTGGTTTGATTCAGATGTCCCCCATAAATTTAGGTGTTCTGAATGCTAGGTACTCAGCTCATGGCAATTTGGGAATTAAACCCTCCTGGAGGCAGTGTATTGTTGGGGGTGGGCTTATGGGTATTATAGCCAGTTTCCTCTTGCTGGTGTTTGGCACACTCTCCTGTTGCTGTTGTCCATCCGATGTTGGCCAGAAGGTGCTGTCCACCCTCTGCTCATGCCATCATTTTCCCCTGCCATCATGGAGCTTCTTCTCAAGTCTGTGATCCAAAAGAAACCTTTTCTTTTTCTGACAAGCTGCTCTTGGTTGGGTGTTTTCTGCCAGCAATGCGAACCTGACTGTAACAAGTATTCTATCTACCAAGTTTACTCCTAAAGACCTGCCCTGATATGCCAAGGTTCTTGAAGTTCTATAGGGGGTGGTCTTTCCCTCCTCCATAACTTTCCTTTCATTGATAAAGTACTGCCTCAGTGTCTACGTGTGGCCTCCATGTTTCTCCTCATTCAGGACAGGTGAATAGAAGCATGCCTTGTCTAATAAATCTTATGTACAGAACTGGTGCTTTGTCATTCCCATCACTGTGCCATGGATCAAAGCAACTGTCATGGCTGAGTTCCAGATCAATACAACAGGGATGAGCATCACCCTTCTTGTGGAATGGGTCAATCAGATGGTGACATGATTGTGTCATCCTATTCAGGGAGGGAGCTCAGAGTAGGGAGCAGTCTCTTTCTATTACAATAAAATCTGGAGGAACTTGATTGTAAAATTAAATAGAATAGTAACTAAAGGAACATAAATGACCAAGTATGGATCTCTGTTCAGATGCTTAACCAGGTTTGCAGGCTACTAGAAAAGCAGATATTAAGTTAGGAACTACAGGAATATAGAAGTCAGGCACGGTGACTCAGACCTGTAGTCCTAGCACTAAGGAGACTAGGTCAGCTTGGACTACACAGAGTTCTAGGTCAGCCTGAGCAGAAGTGTAAGACCTTGTTTTTGTTTTTGTCTTCCTCCCTGCATTGCAGACCTCAGAATAAATTTACTCAGGACCTATACTGGAAGAACTCCAACCCTTTCTACTAAAAAGGAGTTTCATCTAGTCAAAAGATTCTTCCTAAGTGTTGGGGGCAACCTACAGTAGTATGACAAATGTAGTAATGCACAGCTGTAATTTTTTTTATTAGTTATGGATATACTCAGTATGTAAACCACACATGTTGGTACCATCCTTTCCCTCATCCCTGTCCCCCTCCAAAGGGTCCCTCCTTGTTGGGGATGCCAGTCATCCCCATGGGGACTGTGGGTTGTGCATTGTGAGGGCAGCCGTCAGTTATGGAGAAAAGACAATGTCTCTGTGCATGATGTCCCAACTTGTAGCTCTAACTATCTTTCCACCCCCCTCTTCTGTGAAATTCCCTGAGCTATGTTGGGTTCGTTTTAAGTCTTCTTCAGTGATGGGCTCTTAGAAGCCTCTGGATCTCTGGTTTGGTAGGTGTTGAGAGTCCTCAGTGTCTTTCTCCTTCACTCTTGTGTTGATATGAGATTCACTGAGAAAGCAGCACTCTTGCTCACTTCCCCAATTCCTCTATGGTCTCCCACTTCTGTCTGAAAAAGAGAAGCAGATTCTCCAATGGAGAGTGAGGTCAGAGCAGGTTAAATGAGATAACTATTATTAGTTTAGAGAGAACTTAATGGGTGTAGACCCTCTTGTAGCCCAAGATTAGTGGGAGCTTGACATTGGAAAGCAAACTCATTATCTGGATATGATTCTGACTTGTTTCTCAGTTCCAAATGTGAGTTTCTTTCCACTGAGCAGATCTGTTCACCAATCCAAGATCAGTTGGTTACCCACCATGGCTGTGTGCCACTATTGCCCTTGGCACACCTGTAATCTTGAAGCCAGCCTGGGCTCCATAGCATGTATAGAGCCAACCAGGACTGCATAGCATGATCCTGTCTCCAACAAAAAAAGCAACAGGATATAAGTGATATGCATCACTTCAATAATTCTCTCTCTTTCAAAACCCCCAACTGCATCAATCAATGTCCAATTAAGAGAGAAAGCTCATTCTATAATTTGTATTAGAAAAGTGAGTTAAATATAAATAATTAATTACAATGGGAATTGACTGCCAAGGGGTAAAGTCTAAAGGATAGAAAAATAGATGGCCAGGTGTGCTACCACCTGGGAGGTGCTACCAGGAGGATCAGGAGTTCAAGGTCATCCTCAGCTACACAGAAAATTTGAGGCCAGCCTGGGAAACTAAAAAAAAGACTAACACAACATAGGGAGTAACCACTATCCTAAGGGCTGGGGCAGAAGCAGAGTATCAAAAGATAGGGTGAGTACAGAAAAGCCACTTCCCTACCTCTAGAGCTAAGCTAAGACTCAGACCCTGTTGGAGAGGACACAGCTATCACCCACTGAGATGCCTGGAGACTCACTGATGTTTCACTTTCTGGGCCCTGGAGGTGATGCCCATGGGAGGCAGGCTGCTGGCCTCTGTGCACAGCAAAGAACAAAGCCCACTCAACCCAGAAATGCTTCTTGCTTCTGTGTCATCAGGTAATGTGCCTGATGGTTAGATATGGTTAGTTATCACAAGCAAACAGTGAAGCAGATTTGGAACTGACTCACCCACCCTGAATAAATCCAATTCTATGTCAAATCCATATTGGCATTGGAGTTACTACATGTAGACAGAGAAAATAGTGTAATAATATCAACAATCAAACTGGCCAGTCTGACTGTCCTTGCCATTCATCTCAAATGGGTATTAGGGTGACCAGCAAGCCTGTCACATTTCTAGGTCAGCTCACTCACCTTTTGCCAGGTGAATGACACCTTCTTCCCATTCCACTGTCTCAGCTCAAATCCTCAAATCTTAGTCATGGAGAAAACAGAAGCATTGAGAAGAGAGCTCATATGCATGTCACTGTCACCTAGTGTCTGAGTTCCCTCTCTCTCTCTCTCTCTCTCTCCTTCCTTGCCTATCTCATTCTTTCTCCTACAGCATCAATTTTCCCTCTGCTGGACCTTTCCTGTTAGAATAAATAACTATGCTTAAAAATTAATTAATGGGGTAGAGAGATGGCTTAGTGGTTAAAGCACTAGCCTGCAAAGCCAAAGGACCCAGGTTCAATTCCCCAGGACCCATGTAAGCCAGATGCACGAGGTGGCACGTGCATCTGGAGTTCATTTGCAGTGGCTGGAGGCCCTGGAGCACTCATTCTCTCTTTCTTTCTGCCTTTCTCTCTGTCTCTCTCAAATAAATAAATTAAAATTAATTCTTGGGGGCTGGAGAGATGGCTTGGCGGTTAAGGCGCCTGCCTGCTAAGCCTAAGAACCGGCTTCAAATCTTCAGGTCCCACGTTTAGCCAGATGCAAAGTGACACAAGGGCACAATGCCACACTTGTCCACAAGGGGGCGCACGCATCTGGATTTCATTCACAGCAGCTGAGAGACTGCTGGTGCGCCCATCTCTATCTGACTCCCTCTCCCTCTCTCTCTGTCTGTCTCTCTCTGTGTCTCTCCAAAAAAAAAAAAAAAAAAAAAAAAACTTTAAAATAAAAATAAAAATGAAAAATTAATTCTTGGCCTGGAGAGATGGCTTAGCAGTTAAAGTGCTTCCTGCAAAGCCTAAGAACCCATGTTCAACTCTCCAGATCCCACATAAGCCAGACACACAAGGTGATGCAATCATGTAGTTGCACATGTGTACAAGATGGCATACACATCTGGAGTTCAATTGCAATGGCTGGGGGCCCTTTATGCTAATTCTGTCTGTCTCTCTGTCACATAAAAAAATACAAATACAAAAATATTTATTCTTTTTTTTTTTTTTTTTTTTTTTTTTTTTTTTTTTGTTTTTTGAGGTAGGGTCTCGCTCTAGCTCAGGCTGACCTGGAATTCACTATGTAGTCTCAGGGTGGCCTTGAACTCACTGCGATCCTCCTACTTCTGCCTCCCGAGTGCTGGGATTAAAGGTGTGTGCCATCACGCTTGGCTCAAAAATATTAATTCTTAAGCCCACATATTTCTCCAAGTTCTACTTAATTTATTTCCTGTTTATACACAGTAAGTCTTTTTAGAAACATATTGATTACTTTTGTACCTGTGACAAAACCCTGACAAAAGCAAAGGAAGGAAGGGTTTCTTTCAGCATACAGCCTATCATGGTGGGGAAGCATGGTAGCAGGAATGTGAAGCAGCTGTTCACATTTAGTCAGCAGTCAGGAAGCAGAGAGAATGAATGGTGCTGCTCAACAAGCTTTCTCCTCTTCTTTACTCAACCTATGACCCCAGCTCATGCAATGGTGCCACTCACTGGGTGAGTCTTCCCACCTCAATTAACACAACCTAGAAACTCCCTCACAGACACAACCAGAGATTTCTCCAAGGTGATTGTAGATCCAGTTAAGCTGACAATCAAATTAACCATCACACTTGCCTACATTCATTGTCTCCCACTCTCCTCTCCTCTCTTCATTCCTCTGGCTCAGTGAAATACTCATCACCACCAGGCCACTGACACAGCATCTTCATGAGCACCAGTGGCTAAGGCCACCCGTCTTCACAGAGCTCTGAGAAAATAATCTTTTCCAGGGACTTTTGTTTATCCAAAGAATTTGATAGTTCATACTTGACCCCCCTGTATGAGATGTTGACAATATCAATGAAGATTTAGAATTGTAGGCAGAGAAGAGGTGCTTCCACATTTGTTCATTGTTCTATCACTGCATGTGAAGACTCTTTGGAGTCCAAACCCCAACATTCTCTGCTTGGATTCTGGAAGCATCTAGTGTGCTCTTCTGAATGATTTCTTAAAATCTCACCATGAGAAGTAATATCTATAGCTCACAATGTCATGACCCTTTAGAATCCATCAGTATTGCAACACTACAGGGCTTGGGTTTGGGTTTTGGTCCTGGATTTCTGCTTCTGTGTGGTTCTCTGCTATCACTCACTGGTGCTGGTTGCAGCGTGACTGAAGTTCTATAAAACATTACAGCGTCTGCAGATAGTGGCTTCCAATCTCACCTGTAAAGGTTGTTTCTGTGTTCTGCTACTAGTAACCAAAAATATAAGCCTCACCCTAAATATATGTGAAAGCATAAGTGACAATTGATTTTCTGTTTAGAATTGTATGGTCTCACTATAGGACAACATACCTTCCAATGTTGTGAGCTATAATCACTGCAATCCTACAATGTGGTATTTTGAATGTTGCCTGAACCTTAACTCCTGCTTACACATGCTGGGGTCCAGCCCTAGCATCAACAAGGGGTGAGACCATGAAGCTGAGATGAACGGGAGCAGTGATAATGAAATGAAACTTAGGACATGTTGGTACAAGCTGACAGGTTGGGCTTCAGCAGCAAGCCATTTGACTCTCTCTCTCTCTCACTCACTCACTCTCTCTCTCTCTCTCTCTCTCTCTCTCTCTTTCTCTCTCTCTCTGTCTTTCTCTCTCTCACTCACTGTCTTTCTCTCTCTCTCTGTCTTTCTCTCTCTCACTCACTGTCTTTCTCTCTCTCTCTCTTTCTCTCTCTCTCTCTCTGTCTCTCTGCTGCTTGCTACAAAACCTCAGTCTTTTATTTTTCTCATACAAGGAAATAGAATTCAGAAGGAAAAAGGCAAAAACAAAACTGTGTCCAAATTTGACACACATGCATAATCTTTGAAATTACAAGTACATAATATTTCCAGGAAAGTTAGCCCAATCCCTTACAATCTTTATGAGCAAGCACTGTTAACCATTAACTGTGAAAAACACCTTTGAAAAACACCTTGACCAATTCTTTTTTGAATAATGGGGCACTAGTTCCTTGTGGTTTCTTTTTCATTCTTTGTTAAATGTTGATCCTATTTTCAGTTGCAAGTTAGCAAAGGTGAGAGACAGATTGGCTACAACAGGTGCCTATTATTCAATTATAGTTAACTCAGTAAGTCTTTCTTTTTCTTTCTGCAAGCAATACTTTATAACATAATCATTACATCCAAATTGCATTTGCTAAGCATATGCCTGAATTAAATCTTTATGAAGTTGTATTTTCTCATCTTTTGATAAACAGTCATAGGGTCTCCAATCCCTAACAGCTAAATAATAAAACCTAACTCATCAGCCCATTGTCCTCTGTAGTCTCTCCTGTCCCAGATCCTAAGTCTCACTCTCCCACTCTTAGGGTCACACTGATATTGACCACCTGGAGGAAGCAAGCTTTTAGGATCAAATCTACACCCCTCACGAGTATCCTGAGGGGGCTCCCACCATTTATTGTTGTTGTAATAAACCCATTGTTTTCCATTCCTTTTTTTTTGGGGTTTTGAGGTAGGGTTTCACTCTAGCTCAGGCTGACCTGGGATTCACTCTGTAGTCTCAGGATGGCCTCGAACTCATGGCGATCCTCCTACCTCTGCCTCCCGAGTGCTGGGATTAAAGGCATGCACCACCATGCCCAGCCCATTCCATTTTGTGTTTGATCTGGGAACACATCTCCTATTGCCTGCATAATACTATTCCACAAAATCGCCTCATCAGAAGCTGGCAGTACGTCTAACTCCCAGAGGTCATGGCTGGCCTATAGATCGTTCACAGAAGAGAAAGAACAAGCCAAGATAAGGAGAGAAACCAGGAAGATCGTGGCAACAAACATGAGCTGTACAGCTGAAAGAAGTAAATGTCCTTGCCAAGCTAACTGAGCCAGAGGAGACCATGAGGTCGGCTCCGTGTCAAGCAACGCACAGGGTCTCAACTCAGGCTTTTTGGAGCATGCCGTCCCCGGCATACACACATACACACACCACCACCACCATAAAGAATGGCAAAGAGGCAAGTGCACAGTAAGAAAAATGGTCCCAAGAGAAGACATTGGCTGGAAGAGCCTTGGACCTTGCTACGCCTATCTCCCCATGTGAGCTTTAAGACTGTTGCTTTGTAGCTGTCCCTGGAGAACTCCCTGCTATGTGCTACAGAAGCTGAGGAAAGTGTGGGTGACAACTCTGAGGACCAATGGCTAAAGAACATGCAAGATAAAGGAGGTTAGCCACCATCCCATGCTTTTGAAGGCTGTCATTGGAGGCAACAGCATGACAACACAAACAGGTGAGGGCTGAAGCATTGCCTGTATATGCAGCTCAAGCCCAAGTGTGGACAGTTGGCTATCAGACAACTACATTGAAGGTAGAGAAGGTAAGTTTGGGTGTCCCAAGGATGCTAGTCCTGATGCCCACACAGCAGGCATCCTGGTTTATTTGCTGTGGAGCAAGCGTCTGCTCTTACTGTGTGACATGCCTGTCAGCACATGTCCTCCTGAGAGGTGAGCAAAATCTTCTTTTGGGAAACAGAAAACAGCAAGGGGTCAGGGCAGGAGAAGTTCCAGAGAGTTGTTCCTGCTGCACTTGGGTTGAGTTGATAATGACAAACATGTCAGGCAACTGTGTTTCTAACGGGTTCCTGGGGGCCCTTTTTATTGATGTGTTGTTTCCTTGGTGACAGGATAGCTGCCGACAGACAGCAGGTTGGGAGACACTTGGCTAGCTCTGATGTTAACCAGCTCTGACAGCATTGATTGGGATAAAAAGATGTAGAGTCTCCACTGATTTTGCTCCAATTAAATATTCCTTCCGTGCTTATAAACATTGTTTTCGATTAAGAAACTGTCCTGGGATGAGTGAGTTCCCTTACCATAGAAGTTGACTTCCTGGGGCTTCCAGAAGGGTTTCTGAGACTGGGCTCCTCCCAGCTGCCCACCCAGGTAAGGCTTCATCCTGGTGTGCTCCTCACGTGTTCCTCCAAGGGTTGTGTATCAGTCAGGACTAGCTAGGAAGCCAGGAACCTCACCAGTTATTTCAATAGAGGGAATTTAATCTAGGCAATTGGTTAAGTAGGTACTGGAAGCTGTTAAGGCAAAAAAAAAAAAAAAAAAAAAAAAAAAAAAAAGGATCACGATTAAACACAAGAAGTAACTGCAGGAAGCAGCTCCACTTTTGAGCTGAAGAACACTGGGAAGACATTGGATTTCGATGACAGAAGCTTGGAAGAGGAGGCTTGCAGAGCTGGGATCCAGGCCTCCACTGAGCAGGGACTGTCTAGCAACTCTGGGCTGAAGCTGAGAACAAAAAACCCTGAAAATTGGACCCCATGGTTGGTAAATAAACTGTCACTACAAAATGAAATAATTGTCAAGAAATGTGATGTGACTACAACTTGGTAGCCGGCTGACCATATTGGAGCACTTCCATCATAGAAAGGGCAGCATTTTGTCCTCAATGGAATAGATACTTATTCTGAGTATGGATTTGCATTTCCTGCTTGTAGTGCTTCTGCCAAAACTACTACCCATGGGCTTACAGAATACCTTATTCACTGCCATGGTATTCCACTCAGCATTGTTTCTGACCAAGGAACTCACTTCACAGCCAAGGAAGTGTGGCAGTGGGCTCATGATCATGGAATTCACTGGTCTTACCATGTGCCCCACCACCCTGAAGCAGATTGTTTAATAGAATAGTGTAATGGTCTTTTAAAGAAACAGTTACAGTGCCAACTACATGGCAATAACCTGGAGGGCTGCGGGAGTGTCTTCCGGCAGGCTGTATATGCTCTGATCAGCATTGATCTGATCAGCATATGATACTGTTTCTCCAATAGCCCTGATCTACAGTCCAGGAATCAACAGATGGAAATGGGAATGGTAACCATATACCATCCCCCGCCCCCAAGTGACCCAGTAGCCAAATTTTTGCTTCTTGTTCCCGCAATCTTACACGTTCCTGCCCTAATAGTCTTGGTTCCAGAGAAAGGAGTGCTTTCGCCAGGAGGCACAAAAAACATTCCATTGAACTGGAAGCTAAGACTTCTCCCCAGCAATTTTGGGCTCCTGATACCCTTGACTGAACAGCCTAAGAAAGGAGTTAGAGTATTAGCAGGGGTGATTCATCCAGACTACCAGGGGGAAATTGGACTGCTCCTCCACAATGGAGGTAAGGAAGAGTATGTCTGGGTGCAGGATATCCTTTAGGGTGTCTCTTGGTGTTACCATGCCCTGTTATCAAAGTCAACGGACAACTGCAACAGCCCAATCAAGGCAGTGTGATCAATGGCCCAGATCCTTCAGGAATGAAGGTATGGGTCACCCCCTCCAGGTAAAGAACCAAGACCTGCTGAGGTACTTGCTGAAGGTGGAGGAAATACAGAATGGCTAGTAGAAGAAGGTAGTTACAAATACCAGCTAAGGCTACGTGACCAGTTACAAAAACTGAGGACTATACCTGCCATGAGTGTTTCTTTCCTACTTTGTTAAGACTGTTTGTGCATATCTATACCAATATTAAGATGCTTCTGTTTTTCCTCTATTTCTCTATTAGGTAATTAACATTGATTGAGATTATGTCACTAGTTAACTGTTGTTCACTTTATATTTAACTTATTATATATTAGAGATTAAGCATTCCATAGGGGACCTTTAAAAAAAGATTTTTTAAAAAATAGAATCGTAGTCAAGCATGGCGGTAGATGGCTTTAATCCCAGCACTTAGGAGGCAGGGATAGGAGGATTGCCATGAATTTGAGGCTACCATGAGACTACAGAGTGAATTCCAGGTCAACCTGGGCTAGAGTGAGACCCTACCTTGAAAAAAACCAATAAAAGAAAAAATAGAATCATACAGTCATACAGTGAGCCCACACATACCCATCACCAAACCTCAGCAAAAATTATCAGCTCCCATTCAAATTTGTTTACCCAAATTAATTCCCACCTATTTCTTTCCTTCCACATCATTTGGAAGCAACTCCAAATAAAAGCAAAAAAGAAGTTACACCAGCCAACATTTAGTTTAATGCCCTTCAGTTACCAATATAAAATGATTAAGAATTTGTAAGAACATGTTCATTTCAGTCTGGACCCCTACAAACCCTGATAGCCTATTGCATTAGTTACTTGCCTATTGCTATAACAGAATGTGTGACAAGAAGTAACTTAAAGGAGGAAGGGTTTATTCCTACTTATAGTTTGAGGGGACACAGGCCATCATGGTGGGGCAAGCATGGCAGCGGGAGCATGAAGCAGCTAGTCACATTGAATCCATAGTCAGGAAGCAGAGAGATGAACACTGGTGCTCAGCTCATTTCCTGCTTTTAATTCAGTCCAGAATCCCAGCCTATGAGATAGTGCCACCCACATTCAGTGTGGGTCTTCCTACTTCAGTTAACCTAATCTAGAATGCTCACAGACATAACCAGATATTAGTCTCCTAGGTGATTCTAGATCCAGTCACCCTAACAATTGAGATTACCATCACGCTGTCCTCCCTTCCCTGGCACTCTCCCGACAAGTATGAGAATTCCTGCATCATCCCTGAGCACCCAAAGTAAAAAGTGAAGAAAGCAGATTAACAACTGACCAAGCCTCATGGATTTCCAGCAGAAATGGATACAAGGACACCCAAAAAGGTGAAGGTCTGGGAAGGACCAGGAAGAATGCAAAGCCAACATAGGACAGGTGTATCAGAAGAAATGGAGACTCTAGCGTCTCCAGTGCTTTTACCTGCTGAGTGCAGGTGTAGTGGGAGCTGAGTGGGAGCTGGAGCAGAGGGAAAGGTGGGGCCCTTGGGAACCAGAGCTTAGCAGAGCATCAGGCATACTGTGCTGTGGCCATGTGTCATGGGACAGGGTGGGGATATTGCACATCCCCATGGGAGGATGGGTGTGGGTGATAATTGGTGATAGTCCGGCAACAAGTGGTACTTTGTCTCCTGGCATCCAGAAATACAGTCAGGCAGACAGAGCCAGGGAAGCTGATCACTAAAGACAAGGGTCTTACAGCCCCTGTGCTGGAATGGAAAGACAAGACTGGAGTGGAGGAGACAGGAGACAGAGAGGAAACAAGGCCTGAACATGTCTCCACCATCAAGGCCAGAGCACCAATTGCCAATAAATGGCACACACACACACACACACACACACACACACACACACCCTTGGAAGGGAGAGAGGTAGGGAGATAGCTCAGTCAGTAAAGTGCTTGCCTTGCAAAGAACCTGACCTGACTTTGATTCCTGGGACTCATGTAAAATCACGTGACGTGATGGTTCATGCTTATAATCCCAGTGCTGGGACAATTGAGACAGGAGGACCTCTGGGGCTCTGGCCAGACAGTCTGGCTTAATTGGCAAGCTCCAGGCTAGTGAGAGATTATGTCTCAAAAATGATGGATGGCTCCTGAGGAACAATACTCAGTGTAGTTCCTTGCCCTCCACACACACTCACACACGAATCTGCACACATGCACAGATACAGGAGGGCAGCTGAAAAGGCAGGCATGGCTTTTCCCACAGCTCCTGCTGACAACACTAGCCACCCCACCTATCCTTCCCACTCACTGGCTACATCACCCTCAGACAGGTCGGTCTCCTCTAGCTGCCTGGAACTCACTGGAAGGGAAGCACTTTCTCCTTCCACTCGCTTGGCACATAACAGGCCTTACTTAATGTTGTTTGGCTTCCGGGCCCCACTGACTAGGCAGCTGGTTGGTCACTCAGCCATAGAGGGAAGAGTGATGTGAGAAGCCCGCAGACTGAGGTACACAGCTGGACTCCAAGCCTGCCTCTGCAACTGCTGAATGGGCCTTCTTGCAGAGTAACTCCACCATTGTGCCGGACTTTCCCCACCATAAAATAGGATTTATTTATTTATTTATTTATTTATTTATTTATTTATTTATTTATTTATTTGAGAGAGATACAGAAATAGTCCGGTAGAGACAGAGAAAATGGGTGAACCAGGGCTTCCAGCCACTGCAAACAAACTCCAGATGCATGTGCCCCCTTGTGCATCTAGCTTACGTCATCCTGGGGAGTTGAACCTTGGTCTTTTGGCTTTGCAGGCAAGCGCCTTAACCACTAAGCTAACCACTAAGCAATCTCTCCAGCCCATAAATAGGACTTTTTATGCTATTAACTACCTCTGAATTAATGTATACAAAGCCACACACTGGCTATTATCATATCTTATTATGGCAGATAAAGAACATTGTGCATGTGCAAAATGTCAGTCACACTCAGGTGTGACTTTCCCAGTGAGCACCAGAGGTTTACATATGGTCTAAGCGGCACCAGCAGGTGGCAGAAACCAGCTCCCTCCTCAGAAAACATTCTTAAACATCTGTAAGAAGGTCCTCGAACCCTATGGTCCCTATCGCGGGGTTCCTGCACACCTAGACCCAATGAGACAGCTTGCTGGATGGGTGTGGGCATAACAACTTCTCTAGCTTGCCCAAGCCTTTGAGTCACTGGCTCCCCACACCTTCTGACGGCGGGAGCCACCTGGCGGCCGCCCTGAGATCTGCAGGGATGCTATGTGCATTAAGAATGGAGGCAGAGGGGCGTGGTGGCAAATGCCTTTAATCCCAGCACTTGGGAGGCAGAGAGGAGAATTGCCGTGAGTTCGAGGCCACCCTGAGACTACATAGTTAATTCCAGGTCAGCCTGGACCAGAGTGAAACCCTACCTCGAAAAACCAAAAAAAAAAAAAAAAAAAAAAAGAATGGAGGCAGATTTCCCTGGGGTGGTGGGGACCAGCAGAGGCAGAGATAAGGTAGGAAGATCGCCGTGAGTTCAAGGCCACCCTGAGACTACATAGTTAATTCCAGGTCAGCCTGAGCTAGAGTGAGACCCTACCTCGAAAAAAAAAAAAAAAGAAGAAGAAGAAGAAAGAAAAAAGAATGGAGGCTGGGATACCAGGCCTGGTAGCGTTTGCCTATAATCCAAAGCACTTGGAAGGTAAAAGCAGTAGAAGCAGGAGGATCAGGAGTTCGAGGCCAGCCTTGACAAAACAGCGAGTTCTAGGACCCCTGGTCTATACAAGAGCCTCTCTCAAAAAAAAAAACTAAAAAGAGTGGGGAAAGGAAGTCATCCATTATACTTGATGTAATAAAGATTATAAAGACATTGCTTGGCTGGAGAGATGGCTCAGTAGTTAAACAGATTTGCTTGCAAAGCCTGCTGGTCCAGGTTCAATTCCCCAGTACCCACATAAAACCAGATGCACAACTTTGTGCATGCATATGGAGTTCATTTGCAAGGACAAGAGGCCTTGGCGCACCCATACTCACCCTCTCGCTTTCTCTCACTCTCTGTCAAATGTACATATCAAAATTACATATACTAAAGTCACCGCTATATTCTCAGCTCTGGTGATGTGAAGAGAAATAAAAATAACACCTCATCATCATGGTGTGATGGAGAAGGCAAATCAGCAACAAAAAACTCAAAGTGCAACACTGAGTTCTGAGAGAGAGGTGGAAACCAAGGCAGGATGACTAAGTAGTCAGCCAGGCCTCAGAGTGTTTATTGGTGCCAAGGGCAGGCATCAAAAACAAAAGGGAGTATATCTGAAAGCATTCCAATATTACAGAGGTAATAAAATAGTTAACATTGTTAAAAAAGAAGACTGGTAAATAAATAAAATAAAAGGGTGGTGCTGGAGAGATGGCTTAGTGATTAAGGCATTTGCCTGTGAAGCCTAAGGACCCAAGTTTGATTCACCAGGGCCCACATAAGGCAGATGCATTTGGAGTTTGTTTACAGTGGCTGGAAGCCGTGACACACTCATTCTCTCTCTCTCTCCCCCTCTTCCTATCTCTCTCAGATAATAAATAAAATAAAATAAAATAAAATAAAATAAAATAAAATAAAATAAAATAAAATAAAATAAAATAAAGAAGACTGAGAGATGGAACACGAAGAAGGGAAAGGAGAAGAAGGAAAGAGAGAAGGAGAAGAAGGGGAAGAAACTAAGCAGAGCCCCTGCTCCCGGAGCTTGCTGTGGGAGGCAAGCAGGCAAACTTACAAGTAAGAGGCAGTAAGAGGCAGTCATGCAGCAGAGGCACAGGACGGGAGGTCTCGAAAGCATTGGAGAAACCTGGATGCTAGAGACCAGGCAAGATTCCACAGGGTCAGGGTTTAGGGAGGAGTGTCTTCTGTACATTGTTAAGGCATGTGAGCTAAGTTCCCAAAAAACAGCTCTATCTGCTACACCTACTTCCAGCAAGTCTGGATAGACTGATAAAGTTCCTGTGATCACAGAGAGATGGAATGTTGCAAGTCAGAGCCAAATTAGCTTGAGCTAGCTTTAACCCCTTAATAGCATTTATTGCCCACCTCTGTGTCTGAACTAACCTCCTGGTGTCTATCAGTTGAGCAGGTGTAATCCTCTTTGAAATGCAAGAACAGACCCAAGCCTCCACCAACCCCAGGCTAAGAATGTCATCAGAAAGCATCTGAGGCCTATGGTGGAGATTTCCCCGCTTTGCTATAACCCGCCTACCTATGGTCAGCCAATGTACTTTGAAAAGTCTCTTGATTTATGACTTTCTTTATTTCTGTAACTATAAAACCTGCATGGCCATGGTCATTCATTTTTAGCTCCAGAATATACTATGTTTTATCCCCTTTGAGGTGAGAACTGTGTCTTTTGCGTCGACAGGCAAAAGGAAAAATTAGCAGTGAGAGAGTGGTGAGTTGTGTGTCTGGGACACGAGGAGCATAGGAAAAAGGTGCTGGAATGCAGAATAGTAGCCACACAGGGAAGAGCTTGTAACCCTAGCACTGGACAGGCCGGACAGGCCACACAGGCCTGCGGGTCATAGTAAAGAGGCAGAATTATACAAATGCACATGGCTGATGCCATCCTGACAGTGTGAGTAGAATAGGCGATTGTTCTAGAAGGTTCCGGGTGATGACCTGCTGAGAGGGCAGCAGGGAACATGGGAGAGTCTAGACCCTATGCAGTGCTGAGAGCACTTCATACCACTAGTCTTATTTTTATAATTATTTATGTTTCATTAAAAAAGTCTTCATTTATTTGGGGGGGCAGATAAAGAGAGAGAGAATGGGCATGCCAGGACCTCTAATCATTTCAAACAAACTCCAGATGCAGGTGCCATCTGAAAGGCTTGACGGTGACGAGGAACCAGATCAGACCAGATGAGCAAAGTTAGTCCAGGTTCATTGGCAAAGCTCTCGGGTGAGGCTCACCAGTCTCAAGGCATGAGGCTGGGGAAGTCGCGCCCACGACCTAAGATGGAGGTCTTTTAAAGGCTTGGGTGGGAGAAGCCAGGGGAAGGCTTGGTAATGTAACTGTTTCAAGGATGGGAGGGAGCAGGGGACTCCTTAAGAGGTCAAAGCTGGAGTATGGGAGGCGCCGGTGCCCTCCCGGAGTCTTGAGACCAATGGCTCAAGTCCCTCTGAGGAATGCGGGGAACGTGGCCGTAATCGGAGGGAGCGGTCACCATGTTGGGCCTTGGTTCTGAGCATGGTCCCGCCTAACATCCCCACTGCTTCGTGTACATGAGCACTGACTCAAACTCTGGCTGCTTCAAGCTGGTTGGGGCGATGTGGGGGAGGGGTGTCGGGAGCTGGTGGGTCCGAGTTCAAGGGAACATATGAGTGTAGGAGCATCTGATTGACGGTCACTCTAGAAACTTCTCGGATGCATTCCTAAAGGAAGCAAAGGAGGCAAGGGGCTATGAGGAGGAAAAGACAGATCTTCGCCTGGTTGATGTCCCGGTAATTGGTGTAGGGGCTGATGGAGGTGCAGGCCCCCTTGTGAATTGGCTTGAGTGCACATCTGACAGGTGGACTGGGCCTGTGAGATGTGTGTTCAGAGGCTATCAGTGTCCAGCAGGGGTTCCAGGAACCTGTAAAGGGCTTTGGGTTCAATGTATAAGGAGTGATGGATGTCAGAAATAATTGTACCAGCCTGCTTTGGGGAAGAATCAACCAGTTATTTTTAAAGATCCAGCCATCCCTATCTTGTGTGGCCCCATTTTTGAGGGGTTCGTTTTTCTCTTCTGGTGAGTAGTTGGGCTGGTATGTTGGGGACAGAAGACAGATTTGCCCTGGGTTGAGTCTAGGTGACAGGGCAAGTTTTTGTGCTACAGAGTCAGCCCTGGCATTACCTTGGGCTATTGGGTCCTTAGAGGTCTGCTGTCCCTGGCAGTGAATGATGGCCACCTCTGCTGGGAGCTGGAGAGCCTCCAAGAGTTTGACTATGAGGGTTATTAATGATGGGGGTACCTTTAGTAGTGAGGCATCCTCTCTCCTTCTGGAGAACTGAATGGCTGTGGGCTATGAAGAAAGCATATTTGGAGTCTGTATAGATGTTAGCTCTTGGGCCTTTTGAGATATATAAAGCTTGAATTAGAGCAATTAGTTAAGCCTTTTGGGAGGTGGTGTCCATCGGCAGGCGAGCAGCCTCTAGGATGTCGGCAGACTTGACCACAGCATAGGCTGCTTATCGGTTTCCCGAGCTGTCAATCCCAGAACTTCCATCTACAAAGAGAACTAGTTGAGGGGATGTGAGAGGTTTGTCTTGGAGACCTGGCGGGGGGGGGGGGGAGCAAAAGGCCTCCACTATTGCAGGGCATGAAGGGGGGATCGACTCAGAGGAAGGGTAGGAAGGGAGGAGTGTGACTGGATTGAGGGTGGAGCAAGTTGCTAGAGAGATCTGAGGGTTGTCCAGGAAGAGCCGGTGGAAGGTTTGTATCTGTGAAGGTCCAAGCAGGGAAAAGGAGGAGTGGCTTAAGAGATCTACCAGGTGATGGGGGAAGAAGATGGTGACAGGTTCAAGCAGTGTGATCTTGAGGGCCTCTCAAGTCAGCTCTGCTGCAGCCACCAGGGCTCATAGGTAGGGCTGCCATAGCACACTGTGGAATCTAGTTGTTTAGACAAGAAGGCCACTGCCTGGTGTGTGGTTCCAATAGGTTGGGTGAGGACACCTGTTGCTGTTGCCAATCTTTCATCTGTAAAGAGGTGGTATGGTCGGGAGGGGTCCGGGAGGGTGAGAGCCAGAGCTGTCAAGAGAGCATCACATAACAATACAAAATGATGACAGACCAAGCTGCCCTGAAAGCACTACACTTAATGTTCATATTCACATATTAATGTTACTCTCACTTCTGGTTAGAGAAGCTTCTCTTTTCAGATGGCAATGACCACTGGGATGACCCAACAGGCAACATAGTGCTGAGAAGAAGGGATAGAGGAGTACCCAGCACTGAAACACCTCTGTCACACCCTCCAAGGCTCAGGGCCCATTGTGGAAGAGGGGGCAGATAGAATGGAAGAGCCAAAGGAAGGGTATGACCTCTTACAATGCAACTGTCCAGACAGAAATTGGCCTTGATATCCATGACTTTGCAGTGCCTAGCAATACCTTCACAACACCCTCATAATAAAAGAAAAGGTGATGACATCAAATTAAAAGAGAGACTAATGGAGAGAGGGAGGGAATATGATGGAGACTGGAGTTCTAAAGGGGAATGGGGGAGGGGAGGGAAATATGCATTTTTTGTATGTCAGTATAGAAGTTGTCAATAAAAAATAAAAAAATAAAAAATTAAAAATAAATTAAAAATTAAAAAAAAATGGTGACGGATTGCATTAGGGTGGGATAGGGGCCCAGTAGGTGTCTCCTTTGCTGCCTGTTATAGCTGCTTAGCTGTGACAGCAAAGTTAGGAATCCAGTGGCAAAAAAATCCCATGAGACCCAAGAAAGAGAGGAGCGGATCTGCATACTCTGGAGGTTGAAGGTCACGGATAGGTTGGGTTCTATTAACTGTTAAAGTCGTGGAGCCGGGGATGAGTTGGACCACCAGGTAGGTTACAGTAGGAGAACAAAGCTGAGCTTTGGAAGGAAACATCCTATAGCCCTTATTACCAAGAACATTTAAGAGGGAGGCTGAGGCTTGTTGAGACAGAGGGAGGGATGGGCTGCAGAGTAGAAGGTCATCTACATACTGTAAGACAGTGCTGGGTTCAAGACTGCATGCGGAGAGGTCTCTGGTTAAGGCTTGGCTAAAAAAGTGGGGATTATCTCAGAAGCCTTGGGGGAGGACCATCCAGGTAAGCTGCCTGGAGGAACGGGTGTCAGGATCTTCCAAAGTGAAAGCGAAAAGGAAGTATGAGTCAGGGTGGAGGGGACTGTAAAGAATGCATCTTTAAGGTCTAAGACTGTAAAGTGGGTGGTGTTGGGTGGGATATGGGATAGGAGGGTATAAGGGTTAGTTACTACCAGCTGAACAGGGACAACTGCCTCGTTGATTAGTTGGAAGTCTTATATCAAGCGATAAGCACCAGAGGGTTTGTGTACAGGGAGGATGGGAGTGTTACAGGGTGAGTCAGTAGGTAGAAGGAGGCTTTGCGACAGGAGGCGGGTGATGATAGGTTTGAGCCTCCCATGATGTGTTTTGGAAATGGGAAACTGGGGTCATGAAGGGAAAGAGGAGGGGTCCTTGAGGCAGATAAAGACAGGTTGATGATGTGTGGTGATTATGGGAGTGGAGATGTCCCATACTTGGGGATCAACTGGGTGTGGGAAGAAAGGAATAGGACAGTCAGGGGTGGAGTTTTGAGAAGCTATTAAAGGAAGGAGGAGATGTGTTTTAGGGGAAGCAGAGGGGGCTGGTGAAAGCATGGCCTTGAAGCGGCCTAATAGGGCTATTGAGCAGTTAGGTATGACTAAAAGTGAATGTGAAAAGAAGCGTCCAGCCAGGGAGCAAGGGAGAGGTAGAGTCTTTGGTGGGACGGAGGGAACCCTATTGACTCCTGTAATAGAGTTGGATGAGGGGATGGTGGGGCCCAAGTGGGCAGGTAAAACAGAACCTGTCCACCTGGAGCTTCACCCTGGGCTCTGCAAGGGTGGTGGGAGTCTCCAAGTCTGGGCATCATCAGTCCTCTGCCAACCAGAGAAGTTCTAGTGCTGGGAGGGTCAGGAAAGCCTCAGTTTGTGGGGCTGGACCTCCATGGCCGGGCATGGAGGACAAGCCCACACCTGGGCAGTCTTACTTCCCATGGCCAGGTTGTTGACATATCGGGTACAGTTTGGTGGGTGGCGGCAGGATGGGGCACTTACGAGTCCAATGGCCTTCCTGATCACATTTGAAACAGGCTCCTGGTGGGGTGGACCGGACAAGCCCAGCAGGACGGGGCTGGGTACAGTCCCCTCTGTAGGAGAACTGATGGCCTCAGGGCAGCTATCAGGGCTTGGGCCTGTAGGGCTGCCTTCTGTTGCATCCGGGCCTGTTGGGAGGACTCAGCTGCCTCTGCTTGAGCATTAAAAACCTTAAATGCCGGGGCTGGAGAGATGGCTTAGCGGTTAAGGCACCTGCCTCCTAAGCCTAAGAATGCTTGTTCCAATCTCCAGAGATTCCAATCTCCAGGTCTCCAGGCCAGATGCAAAGTGACGCAAGGGTGCAATGCCACACTTGACCACAAGGTAGCCCACGCATCTGGATTTTGTTTGCTGCAGCTGAAAGGCTGCTGGCGCGCCCATCTCTGTCTCTCTGTGTCTCTCTCCAAAAAAAAAAAAAAAACAAAACACCTTAAATGCCATCCTCAACAGATCCTGAACGGGAGTCTGAGGTCCTTCTTCTGCCCTCTGGAGTGTTTTGTTTGTTTGTTTGTTTAAAATTTTATTTTTATTTATTAGAGACAGAGAGAGGGAGAGAGAGAAAGAGAGAGTGAGAATGGGCATGCCAGGGCCTCCAGCCACTGCAAACGAACTCCAGGTGCATGCACCACCATGTGCATCTGGCTTACATGGGACCTGGAGAATCGAACCAGGGTCCTTAGGCTTTGCAGGCAAGTGCCTTAACCACTAAGCCATCTCTCCAGGCCTGAGTTGAGTTTTGTTTTGTTTTTTCTAATGTCAGGGGAGGACTGAAAGATAAAGTGGGTAGCCAGTACTGTGGCTCCCACCTCTGAGGCTGGATCTAAACAGGTATATTGTATCATAGCCTCCTGAAACCTGTTCAGAAAAATATCCGGGTTTTCATCTGAGCCTTGAGTGATTTCCCTAAGTTTATCAAAGTTAACCACCTTGTTAGATACTGTTTCTATTCCCCTAATCAGGTAAGGAACCATTATGTCTCTTTGTCCCTCACTTCCCCGTCCCTGCTAGGGAATTGAACCTCGGTTCCTTAAGTTTCACAGACATGTACCTTAACCATTAAACCATCACTCCAGCTCTGTGTTTGGTCTTTTGAGACAGGGTCTCATGTAGCCCAGGCTGGCCTCCAGCTCACTGTGCAGCTGAGGCTGACCTTGATCATCATATCCTCCTGCCTCCATTTCCTGAGTGCTGGGATTGCAGCTGTGGGTCACCATGCCCAATAGCACTCTCTATTACTTTTTGACATGTGTGCATGTGTATGTTTGTATGTGTGTAGGCACATTTGTGTGTAAGTATGTGTGGAGGCCAGAGACCAATGGCAGGTATCTTCCTCAGTCACCCTCCACCTTTTTTTGTTTTGTTTTTTTTTTTTTGGAGGGGGGATAGTCTTGTACTGAACCTAGAGCTCACCAATTGTGGTAGTTTGAATATATGGCCCCCAATATATTCAGTGCTTTATTAGTTTATAGTTTGCATCTGCAGCCACTTGGCTGGAGGCAATGTCTCTGGGCGGATCTTAAGGTGTGGTGATGGGCTTGAGATTCCATTGTAAAGATATGCAAAGTGTGCCCAGTAGGAGTTCCTGAGGTGTGCTGTGCTGTGAGGCTTTTGCTTTTCTCTCTTGCCTGGTCCTGTAAGAGCAGGCCAGTTTCTCCTGCCATTATGGAACTTCCCCTAGATTGTAAGCTACAATAAATATCCCTTCCTCCATAACTGTGCCTGATCTGGAAGTTCATCTCAGCAAAAACCTGAAGCTGTCTGCTACCTGGACTAGCTAGCCAGCGAGCACTAGGGACCCTCCTGTCTCTGCCTCCCCAGCACTGGGATTATAAGCACACACTGCTATGTCTGGCTTTTAGTTTGGTGCTGTGGGTCCAGACTCAAATCCTCATGTTTGCACAGAAAGAACTCTCCCCAAGCCACCCACTATTATTTTAATCTTCTAAGGATTAAAATACTACCAAGGAGGTAAGAGCTGTTATCATAGTTTTTACCAGAGGAAAAAGCAGCCTAGGTCACTCACTGGCTAGCACTTGAAATAGGCAGTCATCATGTACCTTCCATCCAGGCTAGATCCCAAGTCAGGTCCACCAGCTGCTCCACACTCACCCTTCTTCAGAACAAAGCAGGAGTGTTCCAATGGTTAGAGACAAGCAAGCCCTTGTTAGTAGGTAGCATTGTTAGCTGGTCACACTTTTTGGAGCAGAGAGTTTATTAACAGCTCCGAATGGGAGCTTTAGGCAAGGAATGAAGTGAGGATATGGGAGAATCAGCAACAGATTGCAGAATGCCACCCCAGAAGCCACAGCATGCCATGGGTTCGCTGGGGAAGGGGGAGCTGAGTGTAAGCCTGCCAGTGAGTGGGGGTGGAGAAGGAGAGTGAGAATGCATATGTAAAAAGATGGAAAGCCGGGCATGGTGGCGCACGCCGTTAATCCCAGCACTCGGGAGGCAGAGGTAGGAGGATCGCCGTGAGTTCAAGGCCACCCTGAGATGACATAGTGAATTTCAGGTCAGCCTGGGCTAGAGTGAAACCCTGCCTAGAACAACCAAAAAAAAAAAAAAAGATGGGAGGCTGAGGCAGAGACTGAGAGATATAGAGACAGAGATACAGTGAGAGATAGAGAAATATGCAACTTACTTCAGGGATGAGGGCCATCCGAACTTTTTATGTCCATACCTAAGGGCATGGTAACCTGCCCAGTGGGCTAATGCTCAGGGAAGGAGCCAGGTTGGTTTGATCTCCTATTAAATTTTGACTGGGGGGTAAGGGGGGAGAAGGGGGGAGCTCCAAGACTCTAACAATGACCATCTGGACCTGCAAGACTCATAAAAAAAGGGGGGAACCCTCTCCCTCTCTAGCTATCTCTCTCTGTGTCTCTCTCAAAAAATAAATTAAAATTAAAAATTAAAAAAAAAGGGCTGAAGAGATGGCTTAGCGGTTGAGGTGCCTGCCTGCTAAGCCTAAGAACGCTGGTTCCAATCTCCAGATCCCATGTTTAGCCAGATGCAGTGACTCAAGGGCGCAATGCCGCACTTGCCCATGAGGGGGCGCACACATCTGGATTTCGCATCTCTGTCTCCCTCTCCCTCTCTATCTCTCTCTGTGTCTCTCTCCAAAAATAAATAAAAAATAAAAATTTTTTCAAAAAGGGAAAAGTTGAAAGCAAGATTATAATAAAGGACAAAGTTGTTCTATTGTGAGGGGTTTTGTTTGGATTTGGTTTTGTTGATGCTAGGGTTTGAACCCAGGGTCTTGTACAATCTAGACAAGTGCTCTACCACCAAACTACAACCATTAGACCTTTTTTTTTTTTTTTTTTTTTTTTTTTTTTTTTGAGACAGGGTCTCACTAAATTAGTCAGGCTAGCCTTGGGTTAACTCTGTAGCTCAGACTGGCCTAGAACTCATGATCCTCGTATATCAGCCTCTGAAGTAGCTTGGGTTACAGGCCTGCACCTCTATGCCAGGCTTGACAAATTTGGTTTTGAATTAATAAATTTTTAGGCCTGAGAAAAATCTGAACTTTCTAGAACATCCACTATTATACTCATTCATGCTCTAAAGCTTCCTGACTGAGTTGTCCCTCAGCAAGAGCAAACAGTTGTGAGTCAGGAGTAGGAGCAGATGGAAGCTCTGCTGCACCCACAACTGCATTTCAAAAAGGCATAGTAAGTATTTTCAACAAAATCATAGAGGAAAATTTCCTCAAAATAGGGAAAGAGATGCCAATACAGATACAGAGAGCCAAGCAGACAAGACCAGAAAAGTACCTCCTCTTACCATATTAGAATTAAACTACTAAACACACAGACCAAAGAAAATACATTGCAATCAGTAAAAGAGAAGCACCTCGTCACCTATCAGGATGACAGCAGATTCCTCAACACAAACATCACAGTCCAGAAGAGCCTGGAGTGGTGTATGCCGAGTTCTGAAAGACAATACTGCCAACTCAGACTACAATATCCAGCAAAGATATCCACCAGAACTGAAACAGAAACAAGAACTTACCCTGATTAAAAATAGGCTAAAGGAATACATGACCACTAAGCCAGGTCGACAGAAAATATTTGAAGGTACCCTTTGGACAGAAGAGAAAGGAAAGCACATATGAAACTGCAGGAAAGAATAAACCATGTTCAAATAATAATAACAAGTGAATAATAGAAAAACAGCAAGCACTACAAAATCAAGAAAAATAAATACACATCTTTCAATAATAACATCAATGGTCTCAATGCCCCAGACTTGCACACTGGATTACAAGGCAGCACCCTTCTATTGTTGCCTCCAAGTAACTCACTTCTCCATAAAAGACAGACATTACCTTAGGGTGAGAGGATGAAAATGGCATTTCAAGCTAATGATCCTAGGAAACAAGCAGGTGTTTTATTATAATATCTGACAGGATAGGCTTCAAACGAACATTAGTTAGAAGAGATGAAGAAGAGCATTTTTGGGCTGGAGAGATGGCTTAAAGGTTAAGAAACCTAAGGACCCAGGTTCAATTCCCCAGTATCCACATAAACCAGATGCACAAGGTGGTCCTCCTGGAGTTTATTTGCAGTGGCTGCAGGCCCTGGTGTGCCCATTTTCTCTCTCTCTCTCTCTCTCTCTCTCTCCCTCTTTCTCTCTCTCCCTCTAATAAATAAATTAAATAAAAAAAATAAAAACACTTTTTACTAATTGAGGGAAAAATCCAACATTGCAATTCTTTTTATTTATTTACTTGAAAGAGAGAGAGAGACAGAGAATAGGTCCTCCAGGGCCTTGAACCACTGCAAACAAACTCCAGACACATGCGCCACCTTGTGCATCTGGCTTACGTGGGTCCTGGTGGAATTGAACCTAGGTCCTTTGGCTCTACAGGCAAGTGCCTTAACCTCTAAGCCATCCCTCCAGCCCCCAACGTTGCAATTCTAATATAGATGCACCAAACATGGGTGTACCCAATTTCATTAAACAAACACTACTAAATGTAAGGTTGCAGATAACTGCAAACATAATTGTATGGATGACTTCAACACCCTACTCTCACCAATTGACAGGTCATCCCAGTAAAAAAAAAAAAAAGAAGCATCTGAATTGAATGGCATAATAGAACAAATGGATCAAGCAGACATCTACAGAACATTCCATCCAAATGCTGCAGAATACACATTCTTTTCAGCAGCACATGGAACATTCTATAAAATAGACCATATATTAGGACACAAAGCAAATCTTAACAGATAGAGGAAAACTGAAACAATTCATTATACTCTACCTGATCACAATGGGAATAAACTACAAATCAACAGCAAGACTATAGATCATATACAAACTCATGGAAATTAAACAATATGCTACTGAATGATAAATGGGTCCTTGAATGAATTAAGAATATCAAAAATTTTCTAATATCAAATGATAATGAAAAAACAACCTATCAAAATCTATGGGATACAATGAAGGCAATCCTAAGAGGAAAATTTCTAGCTCTTAGTGCTGTGATAATGTGAATGTATGTCCCCGAATAGACTCAAATGTTTTATTAATGCTTGTAACTGGGATTTCCAACCATCTGGCTGGTGGAGGTATCACTGTAGGTGGATCCTGGGTCAGCCCTAAGGTGTCATTTGGAGGTGGATCTGCATTCCAGCTTGAGGTATGCAGAGTCAGCTCTGCCAAATTTCCTACTGTTTGGCTGCCAGTTTTGCTCTTGATTATGATGCTGGTGGTGGTTTGTTTTTCTGTCTGTGTAGATCTGTGAAAAAGAGCCAGCTTCTTCCACCATTGGGGAAATTCCCCTGGATTGGTAAACCTGGAATAAATCCCATTCCTCCCATAAACTGTGTCTGGTTTGGAGGTTCATCCCAGCAGCATGGAGCTGAATATAACAAGTGCCTATATTAAAATATTAGAGAAGTTGGGCTGGAGAGATGGATTAGCAGCTAGGGTGTTTGCTTGCAAAGCCAAAGGACTCAGGTTTGATTCCCCAGGACCCATGTAAGCCAGATGCACAAGGGGGCACATGCATCTGGAGTTCTTCTGCAATGGCTAGAGGCCCTGGCACACCCATTCTCTCTCTCTCAAATAAAAATAAAGAAAAGTAAAATATTTAAAATATTAGAGAAGTCACAACTAAACAACTTAATGCTACACCTTTAGGCCTTAGGAAAGTAAAAACAAGCCAAACCAAAAATCAGTAAAGATCAGGGCAGAAATTGATGAAATAGAAACAACAACAAACCCAAAATGTCAATAAAACCAAGAGTTTGGTTCTTTGAAAGGATAAACAATATTGGTAAAACTTTACCAAAACTTAGCAAAAGAGAAAAGAAAGGGTTGGAGAGATAGTTCAGTGGTTAAAGGTACTTGCTTACAAAGCCTGACAGTGTGGGTTCAATTGCACAGTACTCAGTTAAAGCCAGATCCACAAAACAGCACATGGATCTGGAGTTTGTTTGCAACAGCAATATACCCTAGCATGCTTATTCCCTCTCTCTTTTATTCTCTCATTCTCTCTCCACCCCTCTCTCTGCTTGCAAATAAATAAATGGAGAGAAGAGATCCAACTCAATAAAATTAGAGATAAAATGGCACCATTACAATAGATACTAATGAAATTCAAAAAAATCATAAGGACATACCATAAGAACACATACTCCCTTAAGTCTGAAAATCTGAAAGATATATATATGAATATCCAAAATTAAAGCAAGATGAAATAAACCATTTTAAAAGACCTATTAAAAAAATCATTGAGGGGCTGGAGAGATTGCTTAGTGGTTAGGGCGCTTGTCTACAAAGCCAAAGGACCCAGGGTCAATTCTGCAGTACCCATGTAAAGCCAGATGCACAAAGTGGCGCGTGCATATGGAGTTTGTTTGCAGTGGCTAGAGGCCCTGGCATACCCATTTTTTCTCTCTCTCTGTCTATCTGACTCTTTATCTCCCTCTCTCTCTAAAATAAATAAAAATTTTTTAAAAACTTTGAAAAAACAATGAGGACAAAATAGTTATTAAAAAAAATCTTCCAGGCTGGAGAGATGGCTTAGCTGTTAAGGTGCTGCCTCTTAAGCCTAAGAATGCTGGTCCCAATCTCCAGCGGTTCCAATCTTCAGGTCCCACATTTAGCCAGGTGCAAAGGGGCACAATGCCGCACTTGACCACAAGGGAGCGCACGCATCTGGATTTCTTTCACAGCAGCTGAGAGGCTGCTGGTGCGCCCATCTCTGTCTTCCTCTCCCTCTCTCCCTCGCTCTCTCTTTCTGCCTTTCTCTTTGTGTCTCCCCCAAAAAAAATCTTCCAACCCCCCAAATTTTCAGGCCAAAATGGATTCACTGGTGAATTTTATCAGACTTTCACAGAAGAACTAACACCAATGCTTCTCAAACTATTCCATAAAATATAAAAGGAAGGGATACTATCAAAGTCCTTTTACAAATCCAGTATTAACTTGATACCAGAACCAGATAAAGATAAAACTAAAACAAGCCGGGCGTGGTGGCCCATGCCTTTAATCCCAGCACTTGGGAGGCAGAAGTAGGAGGATCACTGTGCATTCAAGGCTACACTGAGACTACGTAGTGAATTCTAGGTCAGCCTGGGCGAGAAGTGAAACCCTACCTCAAAAAACAAAAAATAAAACTAAAAAACAAAACTACAGCCTAATTTCCCTCATGAACATAGATGCAAAAATTCTTAACAGAATTCTGCAAACAGAATGAAGGAACAAATAAAAGATTATTCACCTTGGTCAAGTGGGTTTTATTCCAGAAATGCAAGGTTGATCCAACATATCAATACATCAAAAATCATAGTATTTCAATAGATACAGAAAAGGCATATGATAAAATTTCAATGTGCCTTCATAATAAGAGTCCTAAAAAAACTGGGACTGGAAGGAATATATCTCAATATAATAAAAACTATTTATGACAAACCTGTAGCCAACATTATACTAAACAAGGAAAAACGTGAAGCATTTCCACTAAAATCAGGAACAAGGGTTTCCACTTTTTCCATTTTTATTTAATATAATACTGGAGATCTTAGTTAGCTACAGCAATAAGACAAGATACACAAATAAAAGGGATACAAATAGGAAAGGAAGGAGTCAAATTTTCATTATTTGCAGATGATATGATTCATAAGGGACCCTAAAGACTCTACCAGAAAACTGCTAGAGTTGGTAAATGCTTTCAGTAAATTAAGAAACAAAATTAATACATAGAAACCAGTAGCCTTCCCATGTACCAATAAAAAATGTACTGGGGATAAAAATCAAGGAAACAGTCTCATTCACAATTGTCTCAATAAATAAATAAATAAATAAATAATCTTTAAATAAACCTAACAAAGGAAGTGAAGGATCTCTATGGTGAAAACTTTAAAACACTCAAGAGATAAACTGAAGACACTATGAAATGGAAAGATATTCCATGTTCACAGATTGGAAGAATCTATATTGTAAAAATGTCTGTCACACCAAAAACAATCTATAGATTTAATGTAATCCCCATCAAAATTCATGTGGCATTCTTTACTGAATAGAAAAAAATATCCAAAATTCATTTGGAAGCACAAAAACTTGAATAGCCATAACAATTCTGAGCATAAATAAATAAATAAATAAATAAATAAATAAATAAATAAGGCTGGATCACCATACCTGATTTTAAGATATATTACCAAACCATAGTGACAAAAACAGCATGATACTGGCACATATATAGATCAATGCAACAGAATAGAAGAACCAGATGTAAACCCAGGCAGCTACAACCATCTTTTGTTTGTTTGTTTGTTTTGTTTTTGTTTTTTGAGGTAGGGTCTCACTCTAGCTCAGGCTGACCTGGAACTCATTATGTAGTCTTAGGGTGGCCTAGAACTCACAGCGATCCTCCTACCTCTGCCTCCTGAGTGCTGGGATTAAAGGCGTGCACCACCACGCCCAGTTCAACCATCTTATTTTTGACAAAAATGTCAAAAATATTCACTGAGGAAAATACGGCTTCTTTAACAAATGATTCTGGGAAAACTGCATATCTTTATGTAGAAAGATGAAAATCAATCTTTCTCTCCATGCCCAAGAATCAAGTCCATATTGATCACAGACCTTAATATCAGACCTGAAACTCTGAATAACTCTAGAGAAAAGAAGTAGGGGAAACACTTCAACATATTTGCCTGTGCAAGGACTTTCTGAATAGAACCCCAGTAGCTAGGGAGTATGACAACCAATCACACATTAGGATCTCATGAAATTACAAAGCTTTGTACAGCAAAGAACACTGTAAATACAGGAAAGAGGATAATGGGGGAAAATCTTTGTGAGCTATACATCTAATATAGGATTAATATCTAGGATTTACAAAGAACTCAAAAAGCTAAATAGTAAGAAATAAAACAACACAATCAAAAAATGGGCTATGGGGCTGGAGAGATGGCTTAGTCGTTGAGGTGTTTCCCTGCAAAGCCAAAGGATCCTGGTTTGAGTCTCCAGGACCCACATAAGCCAGATGCAAAACTGGGTGCATGTATCTGGAGTTCGTTTGCAGTGGCTGGAGGCCCTGGCCCACCCATTCTCTTCCTCTTCTCTCTCTCTCTCTCTCTCTCTCTGCCTCTTTCTCTCTCTCAAATAAATGAAATATATTTTTTAAAAAATAAATAAATAAAATGGGCTATGGAACAAAATAGAGAGTTCTCAAAAGAAAAAATACAGATGGCCAATAAACACCTAAAACATCCTTAGTCATCAGGGAAAAGCAAATTAAAACTACTTTGAGATTCCATCTCACTCCTGTCAGAATGGCTATCATCAAGAAAACAAATAGCAAATGCTGGTGTGAGTGTGAAAAAAGAGTAACCCTTCTACACTGTTGGTGGGAATGTAAACTGGTACATTGTGTAAATCAGTGTGGGAGTTCCTGAGATAACTAAACATAGATTTACTATATAACCCAGCTATACCACTCCTTGGCATATACCCTAAGGACTGTACTTATTACTATAGTTGCCCAGCCATGTTTCCTGGTGCTCTATTCACAATAGCTAGGAAATGGAACCAGCCTAGATTCTCTTCCACTGATAAATGGATGATGAAGATGTGGTATAGTTTCACAATGGAGTTTCATTCAGCTGTAAAGAAAAATGAAATTACAGGAAAATAGATACGTCTGGAAAAGATTATATTAAGTGCAGTAATCCAGGCTCAGAAAGTCAAATGCTTCATGTTTTCTCTCATATGTAGATCCCCAATTCAAACACTTAGATTTGTTTCTTTTTTTTTATTTATTTATTTATTTATTTATTTATTTATTTATTTATTTTACAGAGAGAGAGGCAGAGAGAGAGAGAGAATGGGCATGCCAGGGTCACCAGCCACTGCAAACATACTCCAGATGCATGGACTACCTTGTGCATCTGGCTTACGTGGGTCTTGGGGAATCAAACCTCAGTCGTTTGGCTTTATAGGCATGCACCTTAACCACTAAGCCATGTCTCCAGCCCCAAACATTTAGATTTGTATGGGAATTGGAATAAAAGTCAGTAGTAGAGACCAGGAAGCTAGAAAGTGACTATGTGTGGAGGAGAAAAGGGAAGGGCTTAAGAGGAAGGTACAGTAGATATGTAAATAGAGGGCAGAATACCAGGGTGAAATGTTCTAAGACAAGGTGACGGAGGAGAAGGAGAGTGAGAAGAGGGTTAAACAAAATTTGAGTTTATGAATAAGCCATGTGGAAACCTACTTCTTCATTAGCAAAGAATATATATGTTACAAAAAAGGCAGTGTGGGCAAAAGTATCTTAGGGAGTGAATAATAATGTACCCAGAAGCCATAGAATGTTACTAGAAAATTTCAGTACCAGGGGTGGAATACCTTCCAGCAAGTGTTTGACCAGGGAGGCTCCTGATGCCCCCAAAACATTACAGGCTATTGCCCAAGGCTCTTGGTTGCCACCAGAGCCAGATGGTAAGATCCTGTTGCTAAAGACCCCACATACTTGGCTTCAGGTCACTGAGAAGTCAAGGTGGAGCTGAGCTGGTAGTCTCCTCTGCGTTGACTAGCTATCAGGATGCTGGAAAGAGCTATGCAGCCTGTTGGGGGAGAAAAGTCAATGGTCTTAAGAAGCAGTGGACCCTACAAGTTTTATGGCTGGACAGGCAGGCCAAATATACCAACTGGTGCAATAGTGGCATGTCTGTTATGGGAGAAACCAACTGATCTCCAATGGAACTTAAGTCCCCCTACATGAGAGAAAATTCCTGCATAGTACTGAAAATCAAATCAAAAGCCTATGGGTGGGAAGGTCATAAGTCCTAGGGTGGAATCTACTACTGCTGTCTGGTTAAATGAGTATATTATGTCCACCATTCTGCCCTCTAAATACTTGTGTTTATGCCCATATATTAATTTTATTCTCAGTTTTGGTTAGAGAAGCTTCTCTTTTCAGATGGTGGTGACCACTGGGGTGACTCAAACTCACCAAAGTGCTGAGAAGAAGTGACAGTGGAATGTTAGCACTAAGTAAGACATCTCTGTCACACTGTCAAATGCCCAGGGACCACTGAGGAAGAGATGGCAGAAAGAATGTAAAAGGCAAGCAAAGGGAGGCGTGCTTACAATACTGTCTTCCAAACACAAAGTGGCAGTGGTATTCATAACCTCACAGTGGTTGATACTACCGACACAAGACCTGCATAATAGGAAGAAAAAAAGACATCTAAATAGAAGAAAGAAAATAGAAGAGAGACTAGTTGAAAAGAAGAAGGAATTTAGTGGAGGGATTTGGGAGGGGCAAAAGGAGGGTGTTGGGAAGGGATTATGATCATGGTATATTATTTATATTTATGGAAGTTGTCAATAAAAGCTTTAAAACATCCTGTTTGGGCTGGAGAGATGGCTTAGCAGTTAAGCATTGTCCATGAAGCCTAAGGACCCTGGTTCGAGGCTCCATTCCCCAGTACCCACATAAGCCAGATGCACAAGGGGGCGCGTGCATTTGGAGTTCATTTGCAGTAGCTGGAGGACCTGGTGCACCCATTTTATATCTCTCTCTCTCTCTCTCCTTTCTCTCTCTGCCTATCTGTCACTCTTAAATAAATAAATAAATAAAAACAAGCTGGGTGTGGTGGCACATGCCTTTAATCCCAGCACTCGGGAGGCAGAGATAGGAGGATTGCCATGAGTTCGAGGCCACCCTGAGAGTACATAGTTAATTCCAGGTCAGCCTGGACCAGAGTGAGACCCTACCTCAAAAAAACAAAAACAAAAACAAAAAAACCAAAAATCCTGTTTGATAGACTAGTTGAAAAGAAAAAGGGGTCCAGTAGAAAGAGGATTAGAGAGGGAACAAAAGAAAATAATGGAAAGGGATTATAATCAAAATACAATATGTATATGAAAATTGTTGTTAAAATAAAGATCTGCTTGGGGGCTGGAGGAAGGGCTTAGTGGTTAAGGTGCTTGCCTGCAAAGCCAAAGGGTCCAGGTTCACCTCCCCAGGACCCATGTAAGCCAGATGCACAGGTGGCACATCTGGAGTTCATTTGCAGTGGCTAAAGGCCCTGCAATGCCCATTCTCTTTCTCTCTCTCTCTGCCTCTTTCTTTCCCCCTGTCTCTCTGAAATAAATAAAAAAATAAATTTCAATAAATCTGCCCTACTTCTCCTCCTCACCATTCTACCAGTCTTCTTGGGAAGACACCACTTTTTCTCCATTCTTAAATCCACTGCGATCAGCTTCATTCTCAAACCACCTCAACAATCTCTCAGACTGAATTCCTTAAATCATTGCTCATTGCAAATGCAAGGGACAATGGAGAGAGAGCCCACTCCCAGGTGACCTGTTGGCTGTGTTCTGAGCACTGAATCTCTTGGACAAGTGCTTTAAGGCTACCTGGATTTTCTCTGCCACTCATTTCCTGGTGGGACCACCTGCCTCCTCCTTCTAACTCCCAAATAAATATTTGTTTCCTTTCCCACCTGTCCTGTGATGTCAGACTCCAAATCCAGCTACCAACCAGATCTGTATTGGGAGTGCTCAGATCAGCTTGGCTGGCATGGCTCCCTTATTCGGTTCCCACTCACTGGCAGCTAGCTACCAAGAAGGGCTGCCTGAGTATCAGGATGGTCCAAGGAACTGCAGTCATATTTTTCTGTTGGCACCATAAATCAGCCATTGGTTTTCAGTTCTGCCCAGTGAGTGAAGGTAAAATAGGTTGTCCAAGAATGTGGCTACAAATGAGTTCAGCATGAGTTGGCATGGTCCTTACCAAGTATGTTATACCAATCCACAAACCTCACATCCAGTGAGTCTCAACCTCATCCCATCTGTTGCAGTCAGGTTCATATTGCTGGCCGAAATCACCCAACCAAGAGGAGCTTGTGGGAAAAAACAGTTTGTTTTGGCTTACAGGCTTGAGAGGAAGTTCCATGATGGCAAGAGAAAATGATGGCATGAGCAGAAGGTGAACATGACCTCCTGGCCAACATCAGGTGGACAACGGCAACAGGAGAGTGTGCCAAACACTGGCAAAGGGAAACTGACTATAATACCCATAAGCCTGGCCGCAACAATACACTGCCTCCGGGAGGTATTAATTCCCAAATCTCCATCAGCTGGGAACCTAGCATTCAGAACCCCTAAATTTATGGTGCACACCTGAATCAAACCACCACATTCTGCCCCCTGGCCCCCATAAACTGATAGCCATCCATGATGTAAACTGCAATGCATTCAGTCCAACTTTAAAAGTCCCCAT
The DNA here is from genome assembly GCA_036365145.1 of Orientallactaga sibirica. Lineage (NCBI taxonomy): Eukaryota > Metazoa > Chordata > Mammalia > Rodentia > Dipodidae > Orientallactaga > Orientallactaga sibirica. The sequence continues at coordinate 16,136,393 of JAEOAD010000029.1, read as the reverse complement.
AATTTTTTATCAATCCTAATGATGTTCAAATATCCCCATAGTCCAAAGTCCAAACTGAGCCATAATACCAAAAATAAACCAAAAAGCCTATAATAGCACAAGATATACATTCATACTACAAAAGATGGCATTGAGAATAGCAAAGAAATATTCAACCAATACAAGATCTAAACAGGACAAACATCAAACTCTGTAGCTCTAAGTCCAACCATTCTAGTCAGTGACAAATCTCCAAGTCTGATCATTCTAACCACTGACAAGTCTCTGGAATTCCAATTCTGCCCCTATAGCTAGGCTACTTACAGTGCTGGAAAACTTCATCTGGGACCAATAGTTTTCCTTAGCAACCATCTCATGGTCCCAGAATCTCCACTGGGTCTCCACTGTAACTCATGGTTCATCCTCATGGCTCCATTGGGTCTCCAGACCTGCTGCACACTGCCCATGGCCATTTCCCAAACACAAGACTGTGTTGCAAATGCAATGACCCTCTCTTTCCTGCATTTTTTACACTGCACAATACCAGTTAAAGTGCCAATTTATTAATCTGGGGGTGGGGTGGGGGGAAGAAAGCAGACTTTGAAGAACAGGACACTCCTTTAGCATTCAGGCCCCTTCAAAAGAGTCTACATTCTTCTGTTGCCCCAGTGTAGGTCAGCTGAACCAACCTCAAAGGTTATAATCTTTCAAACAATTGCAGCTGAACAGGCAACAGTTTGGGTCCAAAGATTTCATTTTTTCTGTGGTATATCCCTCTGCTCACAACAGTCCATTTCTATGCAAAGCAATCCTGCACAACTTCTCAGGACATAGGCATAACAGCAATCCTCTCACACAAACTGCTTCTAGCCCAGGCCAGACAAAGCTCTTTCTCACCCTCATAAGCCAAACCTCACAGTCCTTAGTTCTTACTGCATTCAGGTCTTTCAACTCTGACCAGAATAGTCCATCAAGCTGTACTTAAAGCACTGCAAGGCATCTCTTAGGCCAAGATTTCAAATCCTTCCACATTCTATTTGAAAATCAGCTCCAAAAGGCCAAAGCCATACAGTCAGGTGTCTAGCAAAAACCCACTCCTGGTACCAACTTTACTGTTGCCCTCAGGTTCGCATTGCTGGCAGAAATCACCTGACCAAGAGCAGCTTGTGGGGATAAAAGGTTTATTTTGGTTTACAGGCTTGAGGATAAGCTCCATGATGACAGAAGAAAAGGATAGAATGAGCACCTCCTGGCTCCCAACAATACAATGCATCCAGGAGGATTTAATTCTTAATCTTCATTAGCTGGGAACCTAGCATTCAGAACACCTAAGTTTATGGGGGATACCTGAATCAAACCACCACACCATCCCATCCCCTCACTGTGGATAAAGCTTTCAGAATAGTCACATGGCATCAGGGGTGCATCAACACTTTCATAGCCTGGGAAGATTACAATATGGTGTCATGATACCAAATGTAGTGTACTTGACCTGTTCATGACCTACTTCAGGTTGTTATGGGGAATTGGCTGTCTGGTCAGAAATTCTTTCTCTCTCCTTTCCTCCCTCTCTGTCACCTTCCCTCCTTTCCTCTCCACATCATTCTGCCATCTTAAACAAATGGGCCAATTAACCTCACACCACACACATTTTATCTCATGTTTGCTTGGCATTACAAACTCTCCTAAAGACTCCACTCTTCTCACCGCCTCACTCCTCTGTTCTTCAGAATCCAGACCACTTGGTTTTCTCCCCATCACTTTCCACAGTTTTCTAGTACAGGTCACGGGTGACCTCCCCTCTATCAAAGGCACCAGCAACTCTCAACCTATCTAATCCTGTACAGCACTTGACACAGTTGAGTATGCCCATGCCTGGTGACATATTGTCCCATTTCCCAGTCCCCAGGACACACTCCTCTCTTTTCTCTCCCTCCCTTTCTCACCACATATGAACAGCCCCTTTTCTGTCTCCCCTTCTTGCCCTACCAGTTTTGGAAATTGCCAATATTTAGTCAGTAAGGTTTCTTTTCATTATATTATATTCATTTTATCTTTCTTTTAAATGTTTGTGCATGGTGTGCATATTTGTTTGTATATGAATGTGCATGTGGAGGGGGATACTTGTACACATATGTGCACATACATGTAAAGACCAGAGGTCAACGCAGGTATCTTCCTAAATCACTCTACCCTTTTCTGTACTTTTCTTTTCTCTTCTTTTTATTGAGACAGAGTTTCTCACCAAACCTAGAGTTCACTGATTCAGCTAGACTAGCTAGCCAGCAAGTCTCAGAGATTCTTCCTGTCTCTACCCTCCCCCTCCCAGCCCTGGGTCTATAGACATGCACCATCACACCCAGAATTTCACATGGGTGCTGGGGATCCAAACTCAGGTCCTATGCTTGCACAGAACTTTACCTACTGAGCCATCTCTCCAGCTCCTTTCTACTCACTTTAAAGGTGATCTCATTCTGTTCCCCATAATCCATTTAGAAATATAGAAGTTCTTCAGTTGTGTCTCCAGTTTTACCAGGCTCCTGAACTCAACTACCTGTGTAACACTTCCAGGCAGATAGAAAATTAGCATCTCACACTCAACATGCCACAAATTTTTTCTCCTTTCCTTCCTTCCATTTTTCATTCTTATATTTTTCTTTTTTACCTTTCCCATTATTTTGTTTTTATTTATTTGCAAGCAGAGAGAGAAAAAGAGAGAGAAAGAGAGAGAGAGAAAATGAGTACACTAGGGCTTCTTGCCTCTGCAAACAAACTCCAGATACATGTACCAACCTTGTACATCTGGCTCTACATGGGTACTATGGAAGCAAACCAGGGCTGTCAAGCTTTGCAAGCCAGCACCATTAACTGCAGCGCCATCTCTCCATCCCTCTGAAAAGCAGATAGATAAATGAGTGCACAGGCTTTCCATATACCAATCACACAAGCTTGATGACTAACTCAGGGTCAGGTTTGTTTCTGATTTGAAGCCAATCCCAGGCATGCTTTGTGATGGCTAGTCTTCACTTTCAATTTGCAGGATCTAGAATCACCTAACAGACAAGACTTTGGGCCTATCTGTGAGAGTTTCTAGATTAGGTTAACTGAGATGGGAAGATCCACCATAACTGTGGGAGGCACCATTCCCTGGGCTGTGGTCCTGGTCTCTCTCTGGCTTCAGACTGCAGATGCAATGCAATCAGCTGCATTATGTTCCTGCCACCATGCCTTTGCTGTCATGATGGACTCCACCCTCAAACTGAGCTGCATTAAACCCTTCCTTAAGTTGCATTTGTAGGTATTTTGTCCTAGCAGCATGAAAAATAACTAATATGTGTATGATTGCATCATCCCACCTACATCTATTTTAGCCTGCATCTCTAAAAAAAAAAGTCTTCAGTTAGCCTATCTAGTGTTAGAAGGTGCTACATGTGCTACTGGGGGCCAATATCCATCTAAGCAACTCAAGGTCTAAGCTACTCAGAAGCAAACAACCTGACTTGATGCTCACACAAGTGCAATAGTGGCACACAGCCATGGTGGGTAACCAACTGCTCTTGGATTGGCTAACATATCTGCTTAGTGGAAAGGAACCCATATGTGAAACTGGGAAACAAGTCAGAATCATATCCAGATAATGATTTTGCTTTCCAATGGCAACCTCCCACTGACCTTGGGCTATGAGAGGGTCTACACCCATTAAATTCTCGCTAAACTAATACTGGTTATCCTATTTAACCTGTGCTGACTTCACTCTCCATTAGAGAATCTGCTTCTCTTTTTCAGGTGGAAATGGGACCTGAGGAAAGAAACGATCCATCACAGTTCACCAGGGCCTCAGCCAAAACCACAGAGGAATTGTGGAAATGAGCAACCTGATATCAGCACAAGGGTGAAGGAGATAGACACTGAGGACACTCAACACCTACCAAGAGAGATCCAGAGGCTCCTAAGAGCCCATCACTGAAGTACTTAAAACAAACCCAACATGGCTCAAGAAATTTCACAGAAGAGGGGGCAGAAAGATTGTTAGAGCCACAAGTTGGGACATTATGCACAGAGTCATTGCCTCTTCCCCATAACTGACGGTTGCCCCCACAATGCATGATCCATAATCCCCATGGGGATGACTGGTATCCCCAATGAGGAGGCTCCCTTTGGAGGGGTGGCAGGAATGAGGGAAAGGATGGTGCCAACATGTGCTGTTTACATACTGAGTATGTCCATGACTAATTAAAAAATAAGTCTTCGTTTATAAGCATTATTATTCCCTTAGTCATAAAAATTAGTATTCCAAGCCAGGCATGATGGCACACACCTTTAATACCAGCACTTAGGAGGCAAAGGTAGGAGGATCACCCTGAGTTCAAGGCCATCCTGAGACTACATGGTGAATTCCAGGCCAGCCTGGGCTAGAATAAAACCCTACCCTGAAAAAAATTAGAATTCCATAATATCATCTAATAGTCAATCCATGTGCAAATTTCCAATTGCCTCATAATTTTTGGCAGGCTTGAATCAGAATCTGAGTAAGAGCTGCACAGTGTAATTAGAAGATCTTTTAAGTTGCTTTTAAAACAATATTCATTTATTTGCAAGGAGAGAGAGAGAACAGGCACACCAGGGTCTCCTGCCTCTGCAAATGAACTCGAGATGCATGTTCCGTTTTGTGCATCAAGCTTTATGTGGGTACTGGGAACTCAAACCCAGACTGCCAGGCTTTGCAAGTGCCTTTAACCACTGAACCATCTCTCCAGCCCCTTTTAAGCCTCTTTTAATGTATAGGTTCACCTTCTGTGCCTTTTTCTGTTATTTGTTGAAACAAGGTCATTTTCCTTCTAGTTCCCCTCACTTTGGATTTAGTTGAATGCACCCCAGGGCATCATTTAGCAGGTCCCACCTGTCTCTAAATTATCTACAAATTGGTCTTTTGAGTCTAGAGGGGGTGATTTGCCTTCTATCAGGCAGCAAATGATATGTGCCTGTCTTTCTTCCTGTCATATTCAAAGCAGTTTCTGCTCACTGCCCAAGCCCATTACTTAAGTAAGCCTGCCAAATAGCAGTGATTGTCAAATTCCATCATTCTTCTTCATTCATTAGCCAGAATACTGCTATGAAGATAAATGCCCCCCTTGTCTATTCTTCAGTTACTCTTCAGTATAGATTGCATTGCAAAGGCAGAGTAAGTGTTTGTTCCTTCCTTCTATGATCCACAGTTTTCCAAATAATGAGCTGGTTTCCTACCATTTTCCAATAGAGGCCGAGAAAGAGCTCATCAGTTTTAGTGTGATCAGAAAGCTCATGGGCTTACACATGTTGGACGATGTTGCAATGGTTGCATTTTATCTTTATTTAGGCTCACACTGCCCCAGCTTTTGCAAACAGGGCCCACTGTAGTTGGCTGTTAATCCTTTGGACAGAACCCTAATTGTCTTCAATTGCTTCCTTGGTGAGCTGCTATTTTGAGATGCTCCACGATCACTCTGACCATTTCTTGCCCCAGGTCAGCAAACCAGTGTGTTAGTCAGCTTTTTGTCACTGTGACAAAACACCTGGGAAAATCTGTTTAAAGAAGAAACTGTTGATTTTGAGTTGTGATTTCAGTCCATGGTCACACAACTCCATTTGCCTTTGTCAAAGTTGAAATATCATGGCAGAGGAAAGCTGCTTATTTCGTGACATCCAAGAGGGAGACAGAGAACCTGGGGACAAGAGGGCATGCCCTAGTTCTTCCAATCAGACCCCACCTCCAAGCCCATTCAGCTAAAACTCATAACAGATTAATGCACCCATTGACGAGGCGAGCGCCCTCATGATCCAATTACCTCTTGACAGTGCCACTTAAGGGCAAAGCTTTCAATATATGAGCCTACAGAGTCATTCTATATCCCAAACATAATACGGAGAAATGGTGCCTTAATACCAGTCTGAGCCAGACATGGTGCCACATGACTCTAGTCCCAGCACTCAGCAGGCTGAGTCGTGAGAAGCACAGGAAGTCTGAGGCCAGCTTGGGCTACATAGTCAGTTCAAGGCCAGCCTGGAATATATAGCAAAACCTTGTCTCAAAAGCCAAAATAACAACAACAGCTTGAAGCCTGGCATAGTGGCTCATGCCTATAATCCCAGCACTGGAAAGGCTGAAGCTGGAAAACTGCGAGTGCAAGGTCTACATAGTGAGGTCCTGTCTCAAAATACAAAATAAAGCAATAACAATAGCAACAATATAAGCAACCTGTGTGTTGGGTGACTGTTGCCCTTGCATTAATTCAAAATATTTTTTTTTTCTGTCTCTCCTCAAAACCAGACACTCCCTCAGTTTCCTCCATAACCACGAGTGGCCACTCCCTTCTTCTAGCTACTCAGGCCAAGCCCCTGGGACTTAGTTTTCAGCCCCTTTCCTTCCCAAATACTCTCCTTCCTCTGGCTCACTTCCAGGGCCTCGTCACTGGGTTCCTGTGTCTGCATTCTCTACATGATAGCTAACGTGCTCTTTCTAAAACCCTGACTCAGACCTTGTTACACCTTTGCTCAAAACCATTTGCAGGCTGTGGAGATGTGACTCGGTAGAAAGCTGCGTAGCATGTACAAAACCCTGGGTTCATCCTCAGAACAGATAGTATAAAGCAGTCACGGTAGGGCAAGCGTATAATTCCAGCCCTCAGGAGGTAAAGTTGGGAGAAACAGAAATTCAAGGTCATCCTTGACTACATAGCAAGTTTGAGGCCAGCTTAGGCTACATGAGACCGTCTTTAAAAAAAAAAAAAATAGAAAAGTGTAGCACAATCTGAGGATGCCGGTACCATAGAAACAAAGAGGCCTCTGGGGACTACTTAAATCAGGGGCTGTGTGACGTGCACTTCCTGCTGACACTAAGCAGGGCAGTGGTCAAGGGGCCTGGGTTTGGAGGGGCCATCACCTAGCAACCATAGACTTTGGGCATCTATCTACTCAGGACAGTATTTAATCTATGGGAGGTGATGGTGACCCCTGACCTCACTCACATGGAGAAATGTTGCCAATGGGAATACTGGCCTGTACTATTGGATTCATAAGTTTTCCTTCCTAGCTTCCTACAGAAACACTCTTCACCCAGCCACAGACAAGTCAGGATTCAGCCCTGAACCACAGGCACAAATATTTGTTCTAGACAGCCTGAAGAGACATGATGTAAAGATAAATCAACTATGTGAGCTAGAGAAACAAGCACTTGGGGTTTCTGTACCAGAAAACAACAGCTCAGAAATCTCTGTATTCTGCAAGATGTCAAACTTAGTGGGCAGAGAGCATCCAAGAGGAGGGCTGGGGTTCCCAGGTATGTGCTTCTGAGCTAGCCTGGTCTCTGCTCCCCCCATAGGGCCTGGGCAGAGAATGTCAGTGGCTGGCTTACAATAAGCCTAAACTGAAGTTGTCTATTTAGGGACTGGCCAATTGCCTGGGGGTATCAGGCCATCTCTTTAAGACAGTTAGCTCTCTCTGGTGGTAGACTGGCATGTTTTAAGGCAATCTATACAGGAGATGGCTGATAAGGTACCAACTCCTGGTGAGTCAGAGGGGCCGGGGCAGCACAGACTTGTCCACATGGGGAGCTCTCCAACAAGCCATGTGGGCTGGGGAAGTAGTGTGGCCATAAGAGACTGAAGACTGGGGCTGGAGAGATGGCTTAGGGGTTAAGGCGCCTGCCTCCTAAGCCGAAGAACACTGGTTCCAATCTCCAGCGGTTCCAATGTCCAGGTCCCATGTTTAGCCAGATGCAAAGTGACGCAAGGGCGCAATGCCACACTTGACCACAAGGGGGTGCACACATCTGGATTTCGTTCACAGCAGCTGAGAGACGGCTGGCGCACCCATTCTCTATCTGTCTCCCTCTCCCTCTCTGTGTGTGTGTCTCTCTCCAAAAAAATAATAAAAAAATAAAAATAATAATTAAAAAAAAGAGACTGAAGATTGGAAATGTTTTCTCTGGGTCCTCTGGACCATGTCCTCTCTCCAGGACTTCTGCTCCATCCTGGGGCTACTTTGGGAATCTCCTCCTCCTGGTTACAGAGGGTTCCAAACTAGATTTTATTTTATTTATTTATTTTGGTATTTTTGAGGTAGGGCCCCACTCTATCTAGCCCAGGCTGACCTGGAATTCACTCTATAGTCTCGGGCTGTCTGAAAACTCAAAGAATCTTCCTATCTCTGCCTCCCGAGTGCTGGGATTAAAGGCCTACACCACCACACCCAGCAATTCAGTTTCTTCATTTTAACATTTCTCTTAAAAAATATTTATTTTATTTATTTATTTTCAAGCATAGAGAAATAGAGAGAAGGGAGACTGACAGAGATAATGAGCATACTAGGGTCTCTAGCCACTGCCAACAAACTCCAGAAATGCACCACTTTGTGCATCTGGCTTTATGTGAGTACTGGGGAATCAAACCAGAGTTGACAGGCTTGCAGACAAGCACCCTAACCACTGAGTCATCCCTCCAGCCCCATTGTGACATTTCTTGCAGGTGTTTGTTTAGCAACTTCACGCTCATTTCATGAATAATGTATATAAACTGAATAAAACCGGTACACAAACACCATCTTCCCAGTATTTTCATTCTATGGAGCATGGGCAAATGGCCTCCGGGAACCATTGAGGCTTAGAAATGTGTAGAATGTGGCATAGGAAGAAGAGGTCTCTTGATCCTGCCAGAAAGAGAACCCAGCATGCTAGAAGGCAGAGCTGGACTCCCGGGGGATCCTGGAGCCTTAAGGTGAGGATATTTCTAACCACACTGAACAGTGAGAATATGGAAATGTTCAGCCGCCCAGGGCTCCTCCCTCCCTAGTCTCCAGGGCTCTAGGTGGCTGCAGATGCTTCTGGCAGTTCCCTCTGCTTATTAAGATGGAAAACATTTAATAAAACAGAGCGCACGGTTGTCCCTCAGAGGGCCTGAGGTCCAGGCGCTGCAAGCGATTCTAATTTGTTTGTCTCAACGCTCTGATCGGCATGCTTTTTGCCTGCGTTCTCTGGAAGGCAGAGACCGTGGAGTGAAAAAGGACTGTTTATTGCTAAATGACTGCGGAGAAAGCCACATCTTCTAAAAATGCAATAAGAAGAGTCCCATTCCCCATCTGCTCACATTTGCTTTGTAGGAGAGAGCTCCTGCCTACTGGTGTCCAGTGGCTGGACCACAATGCAGAGTCCTAGGATTTTCAAGTACCCACACCCACCAGCAACAAATGGCAGAATATGAACGTTCAAGCTGGGTGGGAGCTTAAATACCTCTGTTCTTTTTTTTTAATTTTTTTAATTATTGTTTTTTATTGACTTTTATACTTGCATACAAAAAAAAAACCTACGTGATATTTCCCTTCCCTCCCCCCATTCCACTTTAGAACTCAAGTCTCCATCATATCCCCTCCGTCTCTCCATTAGTCTCTCTTTTAATTTGATGTCATCATCTTTTTCTTCTATTTTGAGGGTTTTGTGAAGGTATTGCAAGGTCATGGATATCGAGGCCAGTTTCTGTCTGGACAGTTGCATTGTAAGAGGTCATACCCTTCCTTTGGCAATACCTCTGTTCTTATAGAGCAGAGTGGCAGGTTCAGAAGGCTGCTTGCTATGGATTAGATACGGTTTGTCCCCCAGCTGTCACAGGCGGGAAGCTGGCTCCAGTGGAACACGAGCGCTCTTGCAGAGGTGAGGCCTAGTGGAGAGGGAATGGGTCACTGGGGAACATGCTCCGAAGGGAAGATGCCCACTGGAGAGTAGATTCATCCTTGTGGGTGTGCATTATCCTGAAAGGGCAAGCTTGGCCCTTCCCTGCCCTCTTGCTTCCTCTTTGTCCATTTGTTCTTTTGCACATACTCTTACTATAGGACACCATGGCCATGGGGTCACCTGGCATAGGCCCTCAGCAAGTGTGCTCACCCAACTTGTCAGACTGTGACCTAAGTAAACTTCTTTTCTTTATAAGGTACCCAGGAGTGGAAAACGAATGAGGATTGCGAGCCACTCAGGTGATCTGCAATGATAGATGCTAACTCTATTCAAGCCATGGCTCTTGTCCACTTAGGGAAGCAGGTGAAAAGTGAAATCTCTGAGATTGTTACCAAGAATGTTTGGAAACACCTATCAACATTTTGACACAGAGGAGGGAGGACAAAAGGAATGAGATATCCAAACAGAAGAGGGAGTACTGGGAAAGAGCAGGGTGCTCAGTGGAATAAGGGGAGAGGAGGGGGGACACAGAAGGTAATGGGCTGCAAGACAATCAAATTACAGAATGTTCATGTATTACAGTTCTCAACAGAAATCTTTTAAGGACTGGAGAAATGGCTCAGTGTTTAAGGCACTTGCCATCAAAGCTAACAACCCAAATTCAACTCCCCAGTACCCATGTAAGGCCAGATGCACAAAATGGCGTATGCATCTGAAATTCTTTTGTAGTGGCTAAAGGCCCTGGTGCACCCAGTTTTTTCTCTCTCTCTGCCATTTATGATGGTGCACTCCTTTAATCCCAGCACTTGAGAGGCAGAATGTGGTAGTCTGAATAGATGTCCCCAGTAGATTCAGGCGTCATTTATTTATTGATTGATTTTTCGAGGTAGAGTCTCACTGTAGCTTAGCCTGACCTGGAATTTACTATGTTGACTCAGGATGGCCTTGAACTCTTGGCAATCCTCTTACCTCTGCCTCCCAAGTACTGTGATTAAGGAGTTTTATTAAAGCTTCTTACATCTCCAGCCGTGTGGCTGGAGGTGGTGTCATTGTGAGCAGACCTTGAGTCCAGCCCTCGGGTGTGCTTGGGGAATTCCAGCCTAAGATATGCAAGGTGCTTGAGCTTTGCCTGCAGTTCCTGGAATGTGCTTGTTTGCATGTGCTTGTGTGGCTGCAGGCTTTTGCTGTTGCTTTTGATGATGGCTTTTACCTCTGCTTGGATCTGTGAAAGAGAGGCCAACTTCTTCTGCCATTATGGAACTTCCCCTGGATCTGTAACCTTCAAATAAATCCCTTATTCCTCCCATAAACTGTGCCTGGTTTGTAAGTTCATCTCAGTGACCTGAAGCTGACTGCTACACAGAGGTAGAAGGAGTACTGTGAGTTGAAGGCCACCCTGAGACTACATAGTGAATTCCAGGTCAACCTGGGCTAGGGGGAGACCCTACCTTTAAAAAAAAAAAAAAAAAAAAAAGAGAGAGAGAAATAATGACATATATATGCTAGAAACTAAGTAAGAGACTATTAAGAAAAATGAAAATAGATGCAAATTACTAAACACGTAAGACACCAATTACTAAACACTTAGCAGTGTTTCATTTCTGGACTTAAAGCAATAGAGGGAAGTTTATAACTTCAAACACAACCTACAGAATTGTCCAGAAGCTGGGACAAGAGGAAGAGGACAAGCATGAAAAATAAATAAAAAACAATAAACAAAGACAAGAATCAATGAAGTAGAGAAAGGAAAAAAAAAAGAACAAAAATAATGAAATAATACTCTGACAAAACTGGTTAAGAAAAGGGGCAAGGGAGTAATTACAAATGTATGAAATGTACAATAATCACTCAGGAGGCAGAGGTAGGAGACTCGTTGTGAGTTCAAGTCCACCCTGAGACTACATAGTGAATTCCACATCAACCTAGGCTAGGGGGAGACCCTACCTAAAAAAAAAAAAGAAAAGAAATATACAAGGAAATGGGAGAAAACAACGATGGATAAGAAATATGAAAGAATGATGCAACAACCCCTTTGAAGTAACTCTGTGCAAATGTCAAGCAGAGGCTGACCAAGAAGGAAGACCTAAGTACCAATTTATGGAAAAACAAGATAGCAGAAAATATCAGGCTGGAGATGTCTTCCAGAACAACTCCAAACAAATGATCCAATTTCTTCAAAGTTAGGAATACCAAGTTGGAGGGGACCTGAGGCTGAAAGATCAGAAGACACATTGGCCAAGCTTTGCTGGATTCTGATTCACAGACTAGCTTTTCAGAAGAACATTTCTGAGACATAACTGGAAACTTAAAGACTGATGGGTTGTTGGTCTCAAGAAATCATTGTGAGACCTTATCTCAAAAATTAAAAATGTTTGCATTTTATTTATGAATGAGACTGAGAAAAACACGACAGTTTCAGCTGAGCTAATACGACAAGGTACTAAAACTCACAAACGGTTTCCCTAGCAGTTTAAGGAAGACTTATCAGAGGTTGTCTCAAGGTTATTCAGTATAGCAAAGAGAAAAAAGGGGGGAAAACGTAGGTATTTCAATAGATACCAAAAAAAGACATTTAGGGCCTGGAGAGATGGCTTAGTGGTTAAGCGCTTGCCTTGTGAAGCCTAAGGACCCCGGTTCGAGGCTTGATTCCCCAGGACCCACATAAGCCAGATGCATAAGGTGGCACATGCATCTGGAGTTCATTTACAGTGGCTGGAGGCCCTGGCACACCCATTCTCTCTCTCTGCCTCTTTCTCTGTCTGCCTGTCACTCTCAAGTAAAATAAATAAATAAAACAAAAAAAAAATAAAAAATAAAGACATTTAACCAAGCTCCACAATTCTGTAGTAGGCAATAGTTAAAAACAGCAAGGGCTGGAGAGATGGCTCAGTGGTTAAAAGGTGCTTACTTGCAAAGCCTGTGGCCTGGGTTCAATTCCCCAGTAAAGCCAGATGCACTAAATAGTGCATGCATCTGGAGTTTGTCTGCAGTGGGAAGAGGCCCTGGTGCATCCATATTAGCAGTGATTAGGCAGCTGGATCATGCCGAGGGTGAGAGATATGCTGACAGAGAGATGAAGGAAATCTGTCACATGGGGAGTCAAATGTGACAAATATCAACTAAATTAGTCCACTCCTTTTTGTTTGTTTTTGTTTTTGAGATAAGGTTTCACTGTAGCCCAGGCTTAGCTGGAATTCATTATGGAGTCTCAGGGTGGCCTTGAACTCATGGCAATCCTTCTACGTCTGCCTCCCAAGTGCTGGGATTAAAGGCTGTGCCACCATGCCCAGCTCAACTAGCCCACTCTTGAGTGGGTGTCTAGAGAGATCATCACAGACATGGTTAAGGAACCATGTGCAAAGATGCTCACTACAATGATGCTGACAGCCATTATGCCTGTGTACCTGAGGATGAGTCAGTACATGTCCACCTGAGAAAATGAATGGGAAACAATAGTAAACACACAAAATGTATGTATGTATATTTTAGCTATGAGGAACAATGACTTAGATGTAAACACAGCAGCATCGATAGGCCTTTTAAAGAATTGTGCTTTGTGGGGGAGTGAGAGAGAAAGAGACTTGTAGCCAATACTATTTTGGAAATTTAAATGCACACAAGGCTAGGGATATAGCTAAGTGATAGAGTACTTCCCTAGCATTTGCACTGCTCTTCATTTAGTCCCCAGCATTGATTAAAAGAAAGAAAAAATTTTTAAAAAATGGGCTGGAGAGATAGCTTAGCAGTTAAAGTGCTTACCTTGAAGCCTAAGGACCCAGGTCTGATTCTTCAGATCCCACATTAGCCAGATGTACAAAGGTGAGGCAAGTGCAAGGTTGCACATGCCCACTAGATGGTGCAAGCATCTGGAATTCAATATCAGTGGCTGAAGTCTTGGCACACCAGTTCTCTCTCTCTCTCTCTGTGTCTCTCTTGCCAGGCATGATGGGGAATGCCTTTAATCCCAGCACTTAGGAGGCAGAGGTAGGAGGATCGCCATGAGTTCGAGGCCACCCTGAGACTACATAGTGAATTCCAGGTCAGCCTGGGCTACAGTGAGATCCTACCTTGAAAAACCAAAACAAACAAAAAATAAATAAAAATTTTTAAATATGCTTCATCACCCCCTCACACACACATCCAAAAGTAAGTTGGGTGGTTGAGAGATGGCTTAGCAGTTAAGGTGCTTGCCTGTGAAGTCTAAGAATGCATGTTCAAATCTCCAGGTCCCACATAGCCAGATGTATAGTGATGCAAGGGAGCACATGTGAAAGGTCCTGGTGCATCCAATCTCTCTCTCTTTCTCTATTTCCTACTCAAAAATAAAATAAAATAAAAAGTAAGTTGGACATCAAGCACAATGCCATGACTGCTGACTGGGAGTGGAGAACGAGAAAAGAGTTGGGATAAATGGGAATAAGAAAATAGAAAGAACGCAGGGTTTGTGCAAAGACTAGAAAGTGCCCTGAACAGAAGAGCTCGTGTAATTTAGCTTCTGTACCTGGGGCCCAACTAAAGGAAAGAAAGCAGAAAATAAGAAGGCTGAATGGGTTTGGCAGAGACTGAGAAAGCTACTTCCAAGCTGTAAGCAGCTTGAGGGTTTTCTACTTGCTTGAAGGAAAGCAGTTTCCCCCATGAAGGATGAGGCAGTGGGAGTTTGCAGGGAGGCAGCCTCTGGAAAGTGGGTGAGCACAGTGGACCGTGCTATGCAGAAATCCATCACAAATTCCATACTGAAAACATTATTTGTCCAGTAATAAGGTCTCTGTGGAATTAAGGGTCTATGCTCACACTGGAGCCCCTGATGGGCAGTGGTGGAGCAGCTCTTCCCTGAGGCTGCCAGGGAGCTCTAAGTGATCTAAGTGAGACAGTGCGGAGCAGCCTGCCTGAGGCTGGCAGACAGACTCCTGGGGTGGGGAATCTGAGAGCAGCTACAGGCAAACCCATTAAGTCCATGTCCCATAGCATCATTTTAACACAATATCATAAACTGAGAGTGCTGTGTGCATGCTTCTCGGCCCAGCTCTCAGGAGGTAGAGGTAGGAGGATCTGATTTCAGGTCATCCTTAGTAATATAAAAAGTTCCAGCTGCCTGCACTACATGAAATTCTACCTCAAAAACAACTCAGGACTTCCTAAAGACCAATGATGTTCAAAGAGACTTACAGATGCTCAAGTATCTTATATATAAAATGATGATTTTTGGAGGACTGAAGAGATGGCTCAGTGGGCAAAGAGCTTGCTATGCCAACATGAGGACCAGGCTTTCGATCCCTTTGTAAATGCCAAGTGGCCAGGGTAGTGCATGCTTGCAATCCAAACACTTGGAATACAGAGACAGGGTTCAAATAAGGGCCCTCATTAAATAAGGCAGAGAGTGAGCAAAGAAGAGACCTAACACCAACCTCTGACTCCCACAACCACACACACACACACACACACACACACACACACACACACACACACAGAGGCTAGCTGTGGTTCTCTAGGAGTGCTTGACACCTATGGTTCAGGTATGGCCAAGGAAATGCTGCCTTCTAGTTCCATCAGATGGACTGAGGTTCTAAGAAGTACATCTAAGACTTGGCCAAGTCTTGGCTACGTACTTGTCAGATATAAGCAATTGGCCTTAATATCCATAGGACCCCATAGCCAAGGATGCAATCAACCAACTACAGACCGAAAGTATTTGGGAAAAGGCCTGGTGGTGCAGGATCTGTAAACCCAGCTACCAGGAGGCCAATGCAAAAGGGCTGGGAGTTTAAAGCTATACTGGGCTAAGGAGAGGGAGTTTAAGTACAGACTGGGCAACTTAGTGAGAAACCTGTTGCAAATAAAACGTGATAACAATGGGCTTGGAACCAGGTGTAAGCAATAGCACATATGAGGCTGAGGCAGGAGAATCCAGAAGTTCAGGATCAGCCTCAGTTACAAGAGTTACAAGCAAGTGTGGACTACAGGAGAGCCTATCTCAAAACTAAGCAAAAGAAAAAACCCCACAGAGTCCTGGAGCTGTAACTCAATTGAGTACTTGTGAGACTTGGGTTCAATACCCACTACCTGAAAAAGTTAAAAATTAAAAACATTCAGAACTGGGCATAGTGCCACACACCTTTAATTCTAGCACTTGGGAGGCAGAGGTAGGAGGATCACACAAGTTCAAGGCCACCCTGAGACTACATAGTGGATTCCACGTCAGCCTGGGCTAGAACAAGACCCTATCTCAACCCCCCACCCCCACCAAATTCAGGAAAATATTTAAATATTATTAATTTTCTAAACAATACAATAGAACAACTATTTACCTAGCATTTACAATATATTAGGTATGAAAAGTAATATGGGGATGATTTAAAGTATATGGGGGCTGGAGAGATGGCTTAGCGGTTAAGGCACCTGCTTGCAAAGCCTAAGAACACTGGTTCCAATCTCCAGGTCCCACGTTTAGCCAGATGCAAAGTGACGCAAGGGTGCAATGCCACACTTGCTCACAAGGGGGCACATGCATCTGGAGCTCATTCACAGCAGCTGAGAGGCTGCTGGTGCGCCCATTCTCTATCTGCCTCTCCCTCTCTCTCTGTCTCTCTTGCCAAAAATAAAAAATAAATATATAAAAAAATAAATAAAAAAGTTTAAAGTATATGGAAGGTATGCAGAAGTTATAGGTAAATACCATTTTGTCTTATATGAGGAATTTTGACCATCTATGAATTTTAGTATCTTTGAAGGATCCAATCTCTATGGATAGTGAGACAACTATACTCAAAATTAAGACACTCATATTCATCAGACTGGCCAGGAAGACCATATTCTTAAAAATGTACATTTAGGGCTGGAGAGATGGCTTAGCAGTTAAGGTGCTTGCCTGCAAAGCCAAAAGATCCCGGTTCGATTCTCCAGGACCTACGTAAGCCAGATGCACAAGGGGGTGCATGCATCTGGAGTTCGTTTGCAGTGGCTAGAGGCCCTGGCGTGCCCATTCTCTCTCTCTGCCTCTTTCTCTCTCTTAAATAAATAAATAAAATATATTTTTAAAAAATGAACATTTGGGGCTGGGAAAATCACTTCATGGGTGAGGGCACTTGTTGCTCAAGCATGAGAGTCTGGGTTCGATCCCCAGCACCTATATAAAAAAGCTGGGTGGGCATGCCTGTGACCTTAGTCCTGTGAAGCAGAGAGTGGAGAGTCACTGGGGCTTGTTGGTTAGCTAGTCTGACTGACACAAGGGGCAGCTACAGTGTTTGTAAGTCTGTTTCAAGGCAACAGAGGACACGAATGTTTGCCTCTGTGCACACTATATATACCATACATTCTATATACACACATGCTTAAAAAAACACTGATCATTATTTTGCTCAGAAGCTGGGGAAATAGCTCAGGTGGTAAGATGCTTGACTTTTAAATACAAGAATCTGATCCCTACGACCCACATAAAATTTCCAGGTGTGGTGGCAAATGCCTATATTCTCAGAGCTGGGAGACAGGGTGATCCCTGGGACTTGCTGGTCAGCCTCAGGACCTGAGGATGACACCCAAGGTTGTCCTCTGGACTCCACATACATGCCCCCCCAACATAAAATTATTTTTAAAGATTTTTTTCTCATCACACTATTTTGAAAAATGTTAAAATTTATTAATAATAGTTAACATCACATAGTTAATTCAACTAGTTCTCTACTGTACATAGTGACACCACCTTCACTAGACTGAGTGTTGAGGCTTCCAGATGATGTGCACTCGGCACACCCCGCAAAGCTTCAGACCCACTGTGTTACACACGCAGAGCAGCATGAAGGCGCTGTCAGCATGTATGCTACCCATACGCCTACTCCACTTCTAACAGCCAGCCACATAGTCAACGCAATCCTTTTAAAAACATGCCATTTCACAGAATGTGCTTAATTTTCAAGTTTTAAAATTTCAGAATCCAAAATTAAAATTAAGTTAAAACTCACCTATAATTTCTGGAGATCCCTTAGTGACTCATAAATTTACAGGTAGCCTTTGGCTTTCATTATAATTGGACACACCCATGTTTTAGATCAGGAACTACAGATGGAGGCAGCTGAGGAGCTATGTCAGACAGGCAGCACAAGCCTGGACCAAATCAGGACCTATGCCTTGTCCTCTGTGCTTCCTAGGCAGATCTGCAAAGTCTGCGCTTCCTTATACCCCACCCTGTTCAGAAATGATAACCAGGCATTATTCTTAGCACAAGTTTTAAAAATGAGCAAAACCTGGGTGCAACTGAATCATGAATTTCTCTCCATATCCTCCTGCTCTGATCCTTATGTCCTAACCAATACTATCACAAGGGCATTCCCTCTTATCTGGTTTAATGTCTGTAGTTGCTCTTATTTAGAGAAGAAGTGGGCTTTCAGATGCAGAATTAACTACACATTCAGAGACTAGAGCATGGGGCTTTTATCTCTCTCCCATTCCTGCCAACAGTTTGAAATAAATACCATGTATAAAAAAATAAAAAGGGGGGGGGGCAGCAGGCCAATGGCAGCTCAGTCCCGAGAAGCAGACAGACAAATCTTCTTGTAAAACATTTACAAAACCATCTCTAGGTAAAATTTGCTAGGAAGGTATAAAAACCCCAAAAATGTTGTCCCTGAGGTTTCATTTGGCTAGGTTATTTCATTGGTTCATTTTGCTTCTTGTTATTAGGATTCATTTTTAAATTAATTTTTGGTGGCTTTCATTATCCTGTCAAACCTCTTTAAAACACTGACTGCCCCATAACCAGTCGTCTAAGCAGTGAGTGAAATGTTTCCTTTGGTCAGCAACCCATATGGTATCACTCAGGCAAGTGTCCAGACCCACAGGCCCAGCCTCACTCAGTCTCCATCCATCCCTCTTCCAGGAGTGCAGAGGAAGCAGGGGCCAGGAAGACGCTTTGCCACTCACCCACCTGAAGAGGCTGGGCTTCTCTCTCTTCTCTTCTCACAGGCAAATGAGGTATGTCTAGGAACTAGTCAGCATTTCCACCTCACACCCTAAACTACACTGATCTACGGGTGAGGCAGAGTCTGAGGCCACCTGGCCTATTTATATACAGAACAAAGTGACATATAAATACATTACATACAATTCACTGTTACATGATGAAGGGCAGACCTACTTCATGAACTAGATAAATTTCAAACATAAATTAAAATGAAAATACAGTGTTTCCACTTTTACAGGAAAAAAAAAAATAAACACACACCAAAAGGCTCCCTATTCCCCAGAGGTCCGATGCTCACAGATGATGAGTGCAGCCATGGTGAAAAGCCGCCATGGTGAGAGGCAGCCACAAACATTCTTGTAGGATGTGTCAGTTAGGCATTGATTTGCCTAGACATGGGATTTCTTGATTGCAGGAATGGCAAATGCTGGAACCCATAAGACAATGCTTATGGGTAAGTTAAAGAGGGACCACCATGTGGGCCATCCACGAGATGTCCATCCACGTCCACTCCTCTTCCTTCCCACACCTGCCTCTGATGGGGATGCTCCCCATCTCCAAACGTCACTCTCATTCAGCTCCAAGGTGAGGCAATGGCAATCACATTTTCAAGATGGCCTCCACTCTGCAAGGATGGAATATGGCCAGGGCAGTGACTAAAGATTAAAAGGTGTTTAAGGTTTAAGAGAACCAGTGGGATGGTGGTGTGAGTCTTGGGAAGGCCAAGGATTGGATACCAAACTCTACAATGAATCTATGCTGAGACAAAACCCAGTGCCACAGGGTTCCCTCTGCCAAAGAAATGCCGAGGGGTCTGTCTCCTACACAGAGGGTGACACGTTATAATTTAAAACAGAGACGGTGGGGAGCAGAGAAGTCCTTTTTGGTTTCTGGGGTTCTACCGCTGTCCAGCCTCCCGGATGCGGCAAGCCACAGCAGTGATGAGAGCTGCTCCCTTCCCACTGCCATCCTCGGACTCCAGGAAGGAAACATCACATTTCGGAGCCAGATCCTTCACTGTCTGATGCATGACTTTAGCAAAGCTGGAAAAGGGGAAGAGATACAGGTCAAAAGTGGAAGGAGTCAGATCATTACAAAGATTGTGTGACCCTAGTCTCTCCCTCTCCAGTTAAACCTGAAACCTCCAAAGTTGTGAGCCAAGACAACTTTTCTTCTTTATAAATTGATTATCTCAGATACTTTGCTACACTAGTCAAAGCTGCCTGGATTATTTATTCTTAACTGCTGCTGTGACAACCTCCCTGACAACACACAACTCAAGGGAGGAAGGAGTGATTTGGGCTCACAGTTTCCGAGGACAATCCATCACGTAGGAAGGCATGGCTATAGGAGTGTGAGTCAGCTGGTCACATGGTACTTTAGTCAGGAACCAGAGAGCAGGTAGGCAAGGTTGTGCATTCTAAAGATTCCATAACCTTCCACAACAGTGTGCCTTCAGGTGAGGACCAAGTGTCCAAACACATGAGCCTACTTTCATGTTCAAGCCACAAAACAGGCCAGCCCTCATTTGGAGCTGAGGCTCCTATTTTCATATCAAGAAAAAGGACTTGGTCCCTTCTTTTTACTGCCAGTGTAGACTCTGGGAAAGCCCCTTTATTCCTTGAAATCAACGTGGTGAGGAGAGGTCACAGCTTCACCAAGGGCTTGCTATCCTCCACCCGATCCTGCCTGCTTCTTTAGCTATTAGCTGAAGGCTCTCCAGAGCAGAGTGTTTGGGGTACTTCCTGACTTCAAAATCAATTATTCAAAACATGTAGCTGGAGGAATAAGAGAGAAGCAAAACAGAGAAAAAGAAAAGGAAGATGGAGAGAAAGCAAGTAGTGAAACTACAATGAAAGTTGGCACCTCCATTCAGGGGAGATAGCAAACATTTTCTACACAGGATGGGGCAGTAAATTCTTTCAATGTTGTTAGCTCTGTGGCTTCCTCTGTGACTACTCTGCCATCTTAGCATGAACACAGCCTTAGAAAATACATAGATGTATTGTGGCCTCAGCTGTATTCTAATAGAATTGTTATTTTCGGGAGCACTCAGTGGCCTTGATGTGTCGATCCCTGACTGACAGGAAAAGAATCTTGTTTGAGTCCTAGCATATGTTCTAGCATATGTCGACTAGAATACTCACAGCACTTTCTGCCACAATCAAAATCTCAAAATGATACAACATCAGCATGGAAGTAATGGTAATATGCTCATTCGAAAGTATGATACCCAGCGCTGAAAACTAACTAACTATAACTATATAAGGACTTTCAAAACATCAATGCAGGGCAGGAGCAATGGCTCAGTGGTTAAGTGCTTGTCATGAAAACATGAGGACCTGAGTTCAGATCCCAACCATCCACATAAAATGTCAGGTGTGGTGGCCTTATGTCTGTAATCCCAGTGCTGGAGAGGCGGAGACAGTGAGTTATAATGAATGCACTCACATACTAAATGAATGAATCCCTCAAGCTTACTAGTTAGCTAGTTAGTCAGTCAGTCTAGATGAATCCATGAGCTCTGGGTTCAGTGACAGCCTGTCTCAAAAAATTTGCAGGGGAGACGGGGAGGCTGGAGAGGTGTCTCAGTAGATAAAGGCACTTGCTTGAAGAGCCTGAAGGCCCAGGTTCAATTCCCCACTATCCACATGAAGCCAAATGTATAAGTAGTACATGTGTCTGGAGTTCATTTGCAGTGGCAAGAAGCCCTGGCTTGCCCATTCCCTCTCTCATTTTGTCTCTCTCTTTCTTTGCTTGCAAATAAACAAAATTATTATTATTTTTTTTTTTTGGTTTTTTTTCAAGGTAGGGTCTCACTCTAGCCCAGGCTGACCTGGAATTCACTCTGTAGTCTCAGTGTGGCCCCGAACTCACGGTGATCCTCCTACTTCTGCCTCCCGAGTGCTGGGATTAAAGGTGTGCGCCACCACGCCCGGCAACAAAATTATTTTTAAAAATTTGGGGAGTGAGACAGAATGAGGAAGACACTTAATGTTGACTTCTGGTTTCCATGTGATATGTATCCGTCCATACACAGGTGCACACACATACAAATATGCAGACACATTAGAACCACCAAATTGTGCATCCCTCTATACACATGTGCACACACATACAAATATGCACACACATTAGAAATACCTAAATATGCATCTCTCCATACACATTGGCACACACATACAAATGTACATACACATTTTAAAAACCAACCTAAATGTGAACCAGGCACAGTGGTGTATGTGCCTATAGTCCCTGCTACTCAGGAAACTAAGGCAGGAGGATCATTTGAGCACCAGGAGTTCAAGCCAGCCCAGGCTACATTGCAAGAACTTGTCACAAAATAAGTAAATAATACTTTTAAAATGTTGTGTGACAAAAGGAAGTCATAGAAAAGATACTGTGTTGGGGAGGTGGGGGGGATTGGAACAAAGTATAATATGTGTGAAAAAATTATTACTAAAAATAAATTAAGTAAAAAGGAAAACAATAGAACAAAAAAATAAAACTGAGAAGATGGCTCAGCAGTTAAAGGCAGTTGCTTGCCAAGCTTGTTGGCCCAGATTCAATTCTTAAGCCACTCAAAAAGTGGTACAAGTGTCTTGTCCCCTGGTACACACACACACACACACACACACACACACACACACATAAAGGGAGAGGTTCTGTATGATTCCACTGATAGCAAGTTCAAAAAACAAATAAACCAGGAGGGCTGGGGAGATAGCTCGGTAGGCAATGTGCTTGCCTTTCAAGCATGAAAAGCTGAACACAATCCCAGAACCCAGACACAAAAAATTAGGAATGGTGTTAAGTAAAATCAAACAATACAGCTGTAACCATAGATAAATGAAGAAGGGAAAAGCATGATTCAGACTGAACAAAGAAGTTGTCCATGACAGGGCAGAGTGAGGGCACAACGGGGAAGGGTCTCAGTGGCTGTCAGTGCTTCCGGTCATTAACCTCCAACTGTAAACACGGAACACTCTCTTTGGAGTGGCTAAGCATCTACTATACAATTACAAGAACAGAGAAGAGTTAAGAACAGAAATATGCAGGGGAGGGGGCTGGAGAGATGGCTCAGCAGTTAAAGAGCTTACCTACAAAGCCTATCGACCCGAATTTGATTCCTTAGTACCCACGTAAAGCCAGATGCACAAAGGGGTGCATGTGTCTGCAGTTCATTTGCAGTGGCTAGAGACCCTGCCATGTCCATTCTCTTTCTCTACTGGGCATGGTGGCACACCTTTAATCCCAGAACTTGGAAGGTAGAGGTAGGAGAATCACTGTGAATTCAAGGCCAGCCTGGACTAGAATAAGACCCTATGTCAAAAAAAGGAAGGAAGGAAGGAAGGAAGGAAGGAAGGAAGGAAGGAAGGAAGGAAGGAAGGAAGGAAGGAAGGAAGGAAGGAAGGAAGGAAGGGAAAGGAGGAAAGGGGGAAGGAGGAAGGGAAGGAGAGAGGGAACGAGGGAGGGAAGGAAGGGGGAAAAGAAGGGAAGGGAGAGGGAGGGAAGGAGAGAGGGAGGGAAAGGAAAAACAGACAGATACAGGGAGGAAGAAGACAGGGAAGGAAGGTAGACAAGGCCAGGCACTTACTGAGGATGTAGCTTATAAAGAGTCCCGTCCACACCCACAGTCACTTTGAGGGTGTCCAGCTCACGGTTTTCACGTATCTTGTCCACTACAGCAGCCATGCCTGCACCACAGAGCTGGGCAGCCCGCCGTGCCACCACAGTGCACACTTCCTTGACAATGATGCTGTCATCACAGGTGCTCTCAAGTCCCAGGTGGCGCAGGATGGCACGGACCTGCAGCAGGGCCAGGCAGTCACTAGGCAGGAAGGAGACAGCAGGAGGTCAGTCATGCAGGAGGCCTGTAGCCCACCTCTCCACAGCCCACCCAGCTCTGCTAGCAAGAGAACTTTGGGGAGCTTTGGACATGCTCCCAAACTGGGCCCACTGGCTTTTCCTGAAGGTGACAGAAATGTGAACAGATGGCTTCTCTCTCAACTGCTGTCACAAAACTGCCCCCAGCATTGTGGCTCACACCTGTAATCACAGCTCAGGAGACTGAGGCAGGAGGAAGGGCTGCCAACAGTTCAAGGCCAGCCAGATAGATAGTGAGAACCCCCCAAAAAAAAAATTAATAAAAGAAAGGGAAAAAACCCACAAAACCCAGCTCTGGAGCCATCTTGCCCACACTTGCTGCTTGCTTACATGGCATCTGCCCTTTTCAGTTTCTTTCTCTTCTAAATAAAATCTTTTTCTATGAAGAAAAAAAAATAAAACTGATGCTCAAAACAAAGGACATTCACTATTTATACACGCCATTCCTTTGGAAATAATCAAGATGATGGCAATGCCAGCATGTGGCAGTTTCCAGTTGCACAGCTCTGACACATCCTTCCTCTCACTGCCACTCATGGTCCTGAGGACAAGCATTAACCACCACTGAGCATCAGTCCCTTGTTCTGTTTCTGCACCCCATGCTGGTGGCTTGCACACTGCTGTGCATTATTTATGAAACAGACGTAAGTAAAACTGTCGAAAGGAAATAAACCCTATTAATATAGGACACTATTTTAGAAACCCAGAGCCAACTCTTTGCACATCAACAGACATTCCAACTGGAACATATTCCTATTTGGATGTCCTGAGGGTCCACTCATGTCAGAGGCCTGCTCCTCACCTACACCCTGAGTAATGCCAGTATTGATCTTTAAAGGGCTCTGAAATTCACCATTTGTAGTGCATAGTTTTTGCCATTTGATGGAGGAAGGAGGTTCTGCTCTGACAAACCACCCCAGCATATTTTCCTCACTGCCTGACTTCCTTACCTGTACTCAATCCTTGTTGCCGGATTACTGCAGCCAGCATTTGGGAAGGACCTCCAAGCACTGATTATTTATGAGGTCATCTTCCTCTGTGCATTTCAATTCATACCCTACAAACAAGTATCCTTCTAGTTCATATTGGTCTAAACCCCAACAATTCTTCCTTCCTTCTCTTCTTTCCCTTCTCCCTCCTTGTCTTCCTTCCTTCCTTTCTTTTTTAAAATTTTTTATTTTATTTTATTTATTTTTGGAGAGAGACACAGAGAGAAACATAGAAAGGGAGAGGGAGACAGATAGAGCTGGGCGCACCAGCAGTCTCTCAGCTGCTGTGAACGAAATCCAGATGTGTGCGCCCCCTTGTGGGCAAGTGCGGCATTGTGCCCTTGCGTCACTTTGCATCTGGCTAAAAGTGGGACCTGGAGATTGGAACCAGCGTTCTTAGGCTTAGCAGGCAGGCGCCTTAACCGCTAAGCCATCTCTCCAGCCCCCTTCCTTTCTTTTTTTTGAGGTAGGGTCTCACTCTAGCCCAGGCTGGTCTTGAACTCACAGCAATACTCCTACTGCTACCTCCTGAGTGCTGGGATTAAAGGCATGTGCCACCATGCCCAGCATATCATTCTTGAGAGTGTCACATAGGGATGTGTAAGCTACTAAACTGGCCTTAATGTAAGCCACACCCTGACCTCACTTGGCCTGTGAAAACCGCCCAGCTGGTCAGTCCATGAAAAAAAAAAAAATGAGGGTGTGATCCCAACCTCCTCCAAGCCTCCCACCCTTACCTCTCAATCTGAGACAAGAACTTGGTCTCAAAGATTCCCCTCGTCTTGAGGCGCTCTGAGATGCGGCCACGGAAGAGTAGCCCACGCTTGGTGAAATCAATGAGGATGTTGCGGACAATCTCACCCAAGTACATGCCACTGATCATCTTCTCAAACCTGCAATGCAACAATGTCCATGGAGTGAGGCGAGAAAGTGGGGAGTGTATCAAGACAGAAAAGAAAGAGGGCAGCAGAATCCACTTGGTGGGAAAGGAGTGCCACCTGAGTTATCTGGGCAGTCTAGGGGTCCTTTCATGCCTTTCCACCACTTTCAGCCAGGTGACCAGAAGATGCCTGACATCCACAGGGCTGTCTGGGACATGCCCTAAAGCTCATTCACAACACTTCGAAGGACTACAAACCCCACCACCACAATGTTCCAGAAGCAAGAGAGGGGGCTGAGTGTTCACCTTCAGCTTCATTAGGCAGTTAGATACTTGTTCTTGGACTTAATCATTACCATTAAGTAGCTTGTGCCAGAGCAGAGCCCTATCTATCTTGGCCCTTGGAACTGAACAAGGCTGTGATATGGCTTGAGGGTACTTTTGACTATGCATAGTACCTTCAAAAAAGCTAAGATTCTGAGCTTCAGCCCTAGTTAATCTGTGTGTGTGTTGGGGGGGGGGGTGTCTGTGCACATGCGTGTGGAGGCTTGAGGCTGACAGTAAGTATCTTCCTCAATCATTCTCTTGCCTGATTGAGACAGGGTCTCTCCCTGAACTTAAAGCTTGCTAATCTTGCTCAACTAGCTGGCCTGCAAACCCCAGGGATCCTCTCCCTCCACCTCCCCCATACTAGTATTACAGGTGCACTGCTGTAACTAGCTTTTTACATGGGTGCTGGGGATCTGAACTCAGGTCCTCATGATTGCATAGCAAGCATTTTACCAACTGAGCCATCTCCCCAGCCCCACCCTACCCTGTCTTATAACCTGTTTCCTTCAATAGTGTTGCCTGCCTGACCATTATAGACATGTTAGTCTCAGAATCTAGTATTTTGCAAAGTGTGTTCTGTAGGACTACAGTCCTTGATTAATCCACTTAGAAAAAACTGGAGACGCCAGGTGTGGTGGCACACAGCTTTAATCCCAGCACTTGGGAGGCAGAGGTAGGAGGATCACTGTGAGTTTGAAGCCACCCTGAGACTGAAACTACATAGTGAATTCCAAGTCAGCCTGGACTAGAGCGAGACCCTACCTCGAAAAACCAACAAAGAAAGGAAGAAAGAAAGGAAGGAAGGGAGGGAGGGAGGGAGGGAGGGAGGAGAAAGAAAGAAAGAAAGAAAGAAAGAAAGAAAGAAAGAAAGAAAGAAAGAAAGAAAGAAAGAGGGAAAGAAAGAAAGAAAAAATTGAAGACATTATCTTCCTAATCAGAAAGGCATCAGATCAGATCTTGGGTCTCCGCTCTGAGCATCTTCCTTACCCCTGTTCCACATGGGGCTGCTTGGCCCATTCTGCTCACAGAGAGTGATAAATGCTGCGTGGCTGGGAGGCTCCTGCATAGGCGACCTGAGCACTTTCTTCCTCTCGTTGGAAGCTTTAGGTTCTTCCCCCTCCCATCTGCTTTTCCTCAGTGTTCAGTATCAGTTCCTAACACTCTCTCCTGCCTGTTCCCCCAGACCTTAGGTTGGAGCTGCATCTCACATGTACTAACCCAGAGTTTCCCAGATTTATTTAACATGATGTTCTTTCAAGGAAATCCATTGGTTGCTCAAGGGAGCAAGCATCCTGGGAGATGTGGTGGTGGAGACCCTCATGACTCACTGGGGTCTTGTTCTGGAATGTAAGCCCACACGCAATGGAGTGCCTACCTCTGTTTGCCAGGGTTGAGAGACAGCTCATCCACAGCTATATCAAACTCCGTGCGGAAGTCGTCCAGGCATCCATTGTCCCCGAAGGCCCCCCACTCCATGTTTACGCACATTCGCCCTTCCTCTCCATCTACTAGCTCCACGTTGCGCATCTCCTCCATGTAGCAGGCATTGCTGCCTGTGCCTGTTAATCAGAGGGCACCAGACTTTGCTTAGCACCAGCGTCCTAACCACTTAAGGCTGTGCATCCCCACACAGTTGGTATCCTTACCGACAATGAGGCCAACTTCACAGTGAGGGTCTTCATAACCACAGGTCATCATAGTTCCAACTGTGTCATTCACCACAGCAACTACATCCAGGTCAAATTCCTGTGAGGGCAGAAGCCGATACCTAGTAAATGGACCCCAATATTCCCCAATCAGACATCTGCAAGGGAGACTTACATGGATATAAAATACACTTCCGGACCAGGGAGATAGCTCATTTAGTATAAAGTGCTGGCCCTGAAACATGAGGACCTGATTTCGATGCCCAGAACCCACATAAAAAATGATGGCAGAGTGGCACATGCTTATAATCCTAGCACTGGGGCGGGGGAGACAGACCTATCCCTGAGAATCATTGGTTAGCCAGTCTAGCTTACTTGGCAAATTTCAGGCCAATGAGAGACCTTGGCTCAAGAAAGGTAGATGACACCTGAGGTTGTCCTCTGGCTTCCACACATATGTACACACACTAAAACACAAGTACACAATACATACAGATGGAAGGATGGATGGATGAGGTAGATAGGTAGATAGATAAAATCTCCTATGCTGTGGCTTATTCTCTAACCTCACTCATCTCTGTTCATCTCTGTTCCCTCCTCAGAGGGCTGGAGAGCTGACTTGTGGCTAAGGCGTTTGCCTGCAAAGCCACAGGACCTCCGTTTGATTCCCCAGGACCCACGTAAGCCAGATGCACAAGGTGGCACATGCATCTGGAGTTTGTTTGCAGTGGTGGGAAGCCCTGGTGCACCCATTCTCTCTCTCTGCCTCTTTCCCTCTCTCAAATAACTCAAAATAGAAAAAAAAAATTTTTTTAAAAGCTCCCTCCTCAGAAAGACCACCACTGGCTATACTACTAAGATTGCCACTTTCAGGGCTGGTGAGATGGCTTAGCAGTTAAGGTGCTTGCCTACAAAGCCTAAGGACCCAGGTTCAATCCCTCAGCAACCACATAAAGCCAGGTGTACAAGATAGGGCATGCATCTGGAGTTTGTTTACAGTGGCTAGAAGCCCTGGATCACCCATTCTTTCTCTCTCTCTCAAATAAAAAAACATTTTTTTAAAGATTGCCATTTCCCTGCCTCCTCTCTCTATCCCCACCCCCAACTTCACTTTTCTTCACAGCTCTTAACAGGAGCACCTGCCATTGGATCCTGGGTCTCTGTTTACACAACAAGACTTTGTTGTGGTCACTCCTGAGTCGCATGCCCAGAGCAAGTCAGGTAAAGTTAATTTCCCCCAACCAAAGCAAGTGCACTTGCTGTTGCTCCCACTTTCTGGGCAGACAGGGCACTGAGGAATTGACGCACTGGGCTTTGTGTCACTCTCTCCCACCTCTCTCCGGTGGATCGCTTCCTTCAGCAGGGTGACCACATCCTCACCCTCGCAGCCAGATGCCTTGAAGCCTTTTGTCCACTTGAGGAGGATGCTCTGAAAACACACATGGAAAAGATATCAGGGCAGGCATCCTACGTCATTCCAGGAGCCCCACTCTGCTTCACACCCTCAACCTCACCTAGCAAATGGTGGGACCAGTCATCTCACACAAATCATGCTCAGCCCTTGTCTAAGGCACTGGCTTGGGTTTGCTGAGTCTTTGCTGTGCACCAGGTGCTAGGCTGAGAAGGCCTCATGCTTACATTTCATCCTCACAGCCACCTGTGGAACCTTTCCCATCATCACGACCACTTTACTGGTGACTGAGGCACTGGCGTGACTTGCCCAAGGTCTACAGTTTGAAGAGAGGAGCAGGATTCTTTTCCAGGCCCAGGCGCCAGTGAACCGCGCTCCTGAGCACTGTACAGATGCCCCTCACAATGGTTTCCTTCACTGGGCACAGTAGTCTGCCTTGTCCCTGTCTTTTGTTTACACCAGAAGTTCTAGAGTGTGTCTCTTTCATTTTCAGATTTCAGTGTGCAGTGAACAGCAGGGAGAGAGACCTCTGGGTCTTACACAGACATCTCTCTGTGAGGGAAGCTCTCCTCGGTTCCTCACAGTCCTCTGTGGGTTCCTCTTTTTCTTTTTTTAAATTTTATATTATTTTATTTTATTTATTTATTAGAGACAAAGAGAGAGAGAGATAGAGAATGGGCGCACCAGGGCCTCCAGCCACTGCTAACCAACTCCAGATGCATGCGCCTCCATGCGCCTCTGGCTTACATGGGACCTGGAGAATTGAGCCTGGGTCCTTAGGCTTCACAGACACGCACCTTAACTGCTAAGCCATCTCTCCAGCCCTTCTTTTTTAATGTGTGTAAGCACAACCTTGGGAGTCATCCTCAGAAACACCATTCACCTTTTTTTCTTTTTTTTTGAGATAGATAGATGCTCTCATTGGTCTGGAGTCTACCAATTAGACTAGACTGGCTGGCCAGTGAGTCCCAGGGATTCTCCTGTCTGTCTCCCCAGCACTAGGTTTGCAGGAGCATACCACCATACCCAGGTTCTCATGCTTTCAAGGTGAACACTGTACTGACTGAGCCCCCATCCCTAGCTCTCTTTAACATGCCCTTCATCATATCACAGGGTCATCTGCAGGCAAATGCAGGGTGGCTGTGCACATGGTGAGAAAGGTTAGATCTCGGGAGCCTTTCTGTACTGCAATAGCCATCAGCATCAGCATCCCTGGACCACTTTCCCAGGACGCTGGAATACCACCCACTTTCATGGTATCCCAGGCCTTGCTCGTGCTCCCTGCCCATCACTTGAGCATTGCATCAACCTGGGTTTCTGGCTATGATTAGATCCCAAAAGACTGGGAAGAACAAAGATTCTCCCTGGTTTACAGATCCAGACGTAGACAGGGGATATACAGTGTGTCTTAGCTTCTACTTGACCTCCCTCCTCTAAGCTCAACTTTCTCCACGGCTTGTGCAGTGGCTGAAGCCCACAAGAGAGGCCAGCAGGAAGTCACTGTTACCTCGTCCAGGCTGTTCTGCTGGCAGGGGAAGGAGAAGGTAAAACCCAGAGGCAGGGACACGCCCTTCATGCCCATGTACTCCAGGAAGTCTGCAATGCACTGGACGATGTGGTCAAAGAGCTGTAGGAAGAAATTAGGCACTGAAGGAGGGGCCTTGGCAAGAACAAGCTGCCCCTCAGCAAAGGCTGAGCAAGGTCTCCACCAAGCCCGAGCCCACGCCCAGGGCATGGATGAGTAAAGAAAGGTCCTTCCTTCAGTAACAAACCCACTGTGCCCTCCCAGAGGTGCCGCCTGCCTCACCTCCTCTCCAGTGCCGTGCATGACCTCCAGCGGGATGGAGTAGATCTTATTATGCATCTCTACTCCCCGACGCTTCCCGTTGCGTACACGCACCAGCAGGACCCGGAAATTCGTACCTCCAAGGTCCAAGGCCAGGAAGTCCCCTTTCTCTGGAAAGCAAATGCAAGAGAAAATGAATTGGAGTGATAGTTTAGTCATCTTCCCTACATGAAGGAAACCCCTTTATTACTCCTCAACAGCCTGGGAAGCAGGCAGGGATGAAGCAAGAACGCCACCTAGCAGTGAAGAAAGTAAGATTTCCAGGACCAGATCCCTGCTGGCTTCTTAGTTGTTTCTCAGCTGAGTCTGTGTGGTGGAGAACAGGGGGACTACTGATACAGTGGGACACCTGACTCTAAATCCACCTGGGTCACATGATTCCACCCACATAAAAGTCCAGCCTGTGGAGTATACCTGTAATCTCTGCACTAAGAGGTGGAGACAGGGAACCCGAGGCTCTCTGGCCAGCTAGTCTAGCCAAATCAGTGAGCGCTGGGTTCAGTGAGAAACCTTATCTCAAAAAATAAGGTTTACAAAGTGATTAAAGACCCCTGATGTCAGGCCAGGTGTGGTGGCACACGCCTTTAATCCCAGCACTCGGGAGGCAGAGGTAGGAGTTCAAGGCCACCCTGAGACTACATAGTGAATTCCAGGTCAGCCTGGGCCAGAATGAGACCCTACCTAAAAAAAAAAAAAAAAAAAAACCCCCTGATGTCAACCTCTGGCCTCCAGATGCATGCACACACACCATACATATGAACATGCAAAAAAAAAAAAAAAAAAAAAAAAAAAAAAAAAAAAAGTTAACTGCTAATCTCTAACAGTTAAAAAGTAGTAAATGGGGCTGGGGAGATGGCTTGGTCATTAAACATGCTTGCTTGCAAAGCCTCCTGGCTCAAGTTCGGTTCCCTAATACCCATGTAAAGCCAGATACACAATGTGGCACATACATCTGGAATTTGTTTGC
The DNA here is from genome assembly GCA_036365145.1 of Orientallactaga sibirica. NCBI lineage: Eukaryota > Metazoa > Chordata > Mammalia > Rodentia > Dipodidae > Orientallactaga > Orientallactaga sibirica. The sequence goes on along the minus strand of JAEOAD010000029.1, from coordinate 16,104,805 downwards.
AGCAAGAAGACACCCTGGCATGCCCATTCTCTTACTCAAATAAATTTAAAAAAAATTTTTTTTTTTTTTTAGTAAATGGGGCTGGAGAGATGGCTTAGCATCTAAAGACACTTGCTTGCAAAGCATGGCCAGAAGCACAAAGTGGCACATGTGTCTGGAGTTTTCAGTGCCAGGAGGCCCTGGAGTGCAAATTCTCTTTCTCTGCTTGCAAATAAATAATTAATGAATAAGACATATTTTGAAAAAAAAATTAAATAAATGAAAGTAGCAAGTGGATTAATATGCATTACATGCTTTGACACATAGTAAGCACTCAGCTAAGTACGCATTATTATTCCTGCTTGATTTCAGCAGTGGACTCCCCGGCTGACAATATCCAACACTAGAACTCCCTGACAATAATACATCTGCAGAAATGTATTCTGCTTCAGATGTCAACAGCAGACCATCAGGTAATTCGAGGACACCCAGGTTGTGTACCTGTGCCATCAGGGGTGGCACACACGTAGGTGGGCAGCATCTTCACTGGGGCCACAGCATGAGTCTCCTTGCTCAGACCTTGCTCCATTTCCACCTTCATCCTCCTCTTGACCTCCAGTAGCTGCTCGTGGCTCAACTTTAGAGCCTCCAAGGTCTTCTCTCGGGCTCGGTGTTGGTCAGCCAGCCGGTAAGCCACCGCTGTCACCATGGCTGCCCCTTTCCCACTGCCATCCTCGGACCGGAGGAAGCGAACATCACAGTCGGGCACCAGCCGCCGCACAGCCTTGTGGAGACGCTTGGCAAAGCTGCAGTGACCGAGATGCAGTAAGAGTCAGTGCTACAAATGGTTGCAGAGTATCTGCTGAAAATTAAGTTGGTACAGAGAGACATTTTCCAGATTCGAATTTAATATATCGGCATGAATCAGCTCAATAGGCAAAGATCAATCAGCAAAGTCAGTCAGAGAGGCTGGTAAGCCTCAGGGTTAGGGTGGCACTGACTGAAGACATGACACCCAGAGGAACCCAGGGAGAATGATGCAAGACTAAAAGATAAAAAGCCACTCACTGGGCTGGAGAGATGGCTTAGTGGTTAAGCGCTTGCCTGTGAAGCCTAAGGACCCTGGTTCGAGGCTTGATTCCCCAGTACCCACGTAAGCCAGATGCACAAGGTGGCGCATGCATCTGGATTTCGTTTGCAGTGGCTGGAGGCCCTGGTGTGCCCATTCTCTCTCTTTCTCTCTCTCTGTCTGCATCTTTCTCTGTCTGCCTGTCATCCTCAAATAAATAAATAAAAATAAATAATTTTTTTTTTTTTAAAAGCCACTCACAAAGAGGGAAACTGGGGGTGCAGCTCAGTTGCTAGAGTGCTTGTCTAGCCTGCACAAAGCCTGGGTGCAGTCCCCAACACTGCCCAGAACTGGGTGTGTCTGTGATCAGCACTAGGTAGGTAGAGGCAGGAGGATCAGAAATTGAAGGCCGCCCTGGCTATACAGTGTATTTAAGAACAGTCAGGGATACAGGAGACTCACTACATAAATAAGTAAGTAAAGAAAATCAAGTAGAGCACTCAATACCCAGGAGCTCCGAAGAGAGCACAAATCCTCAGTGGCCTTCAAAAGTTACCTCCACCCATGCCGCAGGCACCCAGCGGAAACTTATTCTACAAAGATCCCCAAGGCCCCATCCCCACTGCACAGAAGCTGGCCTATGCAGTCACAGGGGGAATCCATCACTCCCAGGCCCAGGCTGTTCTGCTCACTCACTGGGGGTGTTTTTTGTAGACGGAGCCATCCACCCCGATGGTGGAGCGCAGCCGCTCTTCACCCTTGTTCTCTTTGATGCGCCACAGCACGGCAGCCAGGGTAGCTGCGCACAAGCTGGCCGAGCGTGTGGACACAATCTGACAGATGCGGTGAGTGGCCACGCAGTCCTCCTGCAGTGGATTCAGGCCCAGCCGCACCAGCACCTCATGGGCCTTCTGGATGCCATCCTTCTCCCTGGGAAATGGAAAGGTTGTGTGAGTGTGTGTCTGACCAGGAAGCCCTGCAGCTTTGCTTTGTCTACCTGTGGGGTAGGGGTGGGGGAACCCCAGGAGGGAGTAAAACAGCAGAGCCCAGAGGCTCCTCTCCTGACTCCCCAGATGCATACGAGGGCACATGCGTGCATGCTGATTTAACTCAGATTCTCATTCTTGTGAGGCAAGCACTTTCACTTCCAAATTGACAAGAGTGGAGACTGGAAGTGAAAGCACCAGGTCCACCCAGTGCTGCCTGTATGAGCCCCCTTGTGGTCTTGCTTCAAAGTTCAAGAGTCAGTCCCCTATTTTATTCCCTGACCACCTGCCTGACTTCTGGAGACAGTGAGCAGGGAGGAGATGGGGCCATATGCTTACTCTTCAATATCTGACACGTCTTTGGTCTCAAAGGAGCCAGTGGTGAGGAGTTCTGGGCTGAGCTTCCCCTGGAAGAGCAGCTCCTCCTTGGCCATCTTCACCAAGATGAGTCTGACCAGCTCCCCCATGTACATCCCACTGATCATCTTCTCAAATCTGCAGGAAGAACAGTTGAGAACAGTGACATCCCACCATCAGTGGACACACAACCTTCCTGGAGAGGTAAGGCCCACACACCTGAGACCTCAGCATACTTTACAGGTCAGGTACAAAGAAGGATTCACTTAGGCCCCATGGCTTAGGAATTACAGGTCTCTAGGTGTGACAACTTGGAGGGCTGCAGTCCAGGGCTCTCTGTCAGGCTGGCCAGCCTTAAACAATGAAAATGAAGGGGCCTATGCCGCCCAATGAAAGACACAGGAGTATGGAATATTCTGGAATAGACTGAAGATGGGATAATGGAAGCTTCATAATGGAGAATGACATTTTAAAATACTACTCTAGTAAGAAAATACTTTTGGGGGCTGAAGAAATAGCTTAGCAGTTAAAGTGCTTGCCTGCAAAAGCTAAGGACCCACATTCAACTCTCTAGATCCCACGTAATCCAGACACACAAGGTGACATAAGCACACAAGGTCGCACATGTGCACAAGATGGTGCATGTGTCTGCAGTTTGATTTTAGTGGTTGGAGGCCCTGGTGTGCCAATTCTCTCTCACTCTTGCACTCATGAAAAAGAAAAAAAGAAGGTTTCACAATCTAGCCTTGACCAACTTGGTACTTGCTGTATAGCCCAGACTAGCCTCAAATTCATGGTAATCCTTCTGCTTTGGCTTCCTCAGCTTGCCACAGATGTGTTTCACCATACCCAGCAAGAAGACACTCTTTTAAAATAAAATCTTAAATCCGGGCCTGGCAGCTCACATCTGTAATCCCAGCACTGGGGAAGCTGAAGCAGGAATTCTTTGAGTTAGAGGCCTACATGGGCTACATAGCAAATTTCAGGTCACCTGGATGACCGTGTGAGATCCTATCACAAATGGATAAATAAGTAGTAAATACATAAGCAAACAATAACAACAAAAGAACAAGCAAGCATTAGCAATAAGCAAAAATAAAAATTAAATAAAATCTTAGACCAGATGTGGTGGCACTCGCTTTTAATCACAGCACTTGGGAGGTGGAGGTAGGAGGATCACTGTGAGTTCAAGGCCAGCCCAAGCCTCTACCTTGAAAAGGAAATGAAATAAAATCTTATGCAGAGTTCCAAGGTTTACTTTCAAAAGAAAGCCGAGTTAATGTGAGTGGACACAGAACACAGACTTCCCTACTCCTCAACCCCACTGCTCCCCTGCACTGCGTTTGTGCATCCCTTAGAAAACGCAGGTAAACAACTCAGTCAAGGGTGATGGCACAAACTTCCAGGGAAGGCTAGGACAGGTCAAAATCATGGGGTGAATATACTGAAAGGTTTTGAGCAGAAGACTCCAAGGAAAGAGGCATGTTGGTAGGAAAACCCAGCCCCCAACTAAGGGCAATCTAGTCATTTAATTTACCGACACGAGGTGGCACTGTGTTCTTTAAAAATTGTTCTCATTGCCTGGAGCTAGATGACAAAAGACCTGGCAATTATCTCTTAGGCAAAGAAGGACTCTGTTTCTCAGAATGAAGCCAGTCCTGACAGAAAGGAAGCCTGACCAGGATGGGTTACAGCAGTGAGGAGGCCCAAGCAGGGGTGTGGCAGGAACTGGACACTTCCCACCCGAGAGGCTTCTGAAACCCAGGCCCTTAGACTGTGACATGTTCAAACCCAAGGCCAGGGAAAGCAGGCTAAAGGTAAGGGAGAGCTGTCAGCATGGTTCCCGGCTTTGAAAATATCAAAGCAAATCCACTCATGTTGGCACAAGCTTGCAGTCAGCACTCTGGTGACTGAAGCAGGAGGAACAAGAGTTCTGGGCCAGGCTGGGCTACATAGTGAGACCCTTTCCTAGCTCAAAAATAAATAAATAAATAATAGGTGATGAGAGAGAGAGAGTAAAGAAAAGGAGGGAAGGAAGGAAGGAAGGAAGGAAGGAAGGAAGGAAGGAAGGAAGGAAGGGAGGGAGGGAGGGAGGGAGGGAGGGAGGGAGGGAGGGAGGGAGGAAGGAAGGAAGCAGGAAAAAAACAGTGCCAGTAGCTGAGTTGGTACAGTGCTTGTCTAGCATGCATAGGCCTTTGGTTTGATCCTCAGTACTAGATAAAACCAGGCAGTTATGTCAAACACCTGTGATCCCAGCACTCAGGAAATACAGGCAGGAAGATCAGAAGTTCAAGGTCATCCTTGAATACAAAGCAAGTTCAAGGCCAGCTTGGGCTACGTGAGACCCTGCCTCAAAATGAATGAATGAATGAATGAATGAATAAATGGATGAATAAATAAATAAATAAAAAAAATCTGGGGCTAGAGAGATGGCTTAGCAGTTAAGCACTTGCCTGTGAAGCCTAAGGATCATGGTTTGAGGCTCAATTCCTCAGGACCCATGTAAGCCAGATGCACAAGGTGGCGCATGCATCACATGCATGAATTCGTTTGCGGTGGATGGAGGCCTTGGCATGCCCATTCTCTCTCTCTCTCTCTCTCTCTCTCTCTGTCTCTTCCTCTCTCTGCTCTCAAATAAATAAACAAAAACAAAAAATAAAAATAAATAAAAACCTCAATGCAAGCCCCAGCCTACAAGTAGCCTAGCTTCAATGGTGTGGAATTCACATGTGTGCTTCATACCGACCCTGACAGACTTGCTCCATGGCTGAAAGTAGCCCTGGGGCTAGTGGGTCTCCATAACGTGATAGGGCCTATCATTACTTCAGGGTCACCCAGCTGACAATTTGGAAGGCACCTCCCCCCAGGCTTTCGTCTCATCTGTGGAGAAGCAAGCCATGGCCTGGCTCAAACTTTTGTCTTTGGGCATTTCTAAGGGCCCACAGCTCCTCAAAATAACATGCATATGCCTCATTAATGGAGGCAGACACTGAGAGAGTGACTTTCCAGCTTGTAAATCTCTGACCACTTGTAGCAGATCCAGCCAGGATGCTCCTAAGAAAGTTCAAGTTCATGGATTCACATTTTAACATGTGAAGGACACTTGTGATTTAAAGAAACCATGTTAAAAAAAAGCAAGGACTTTCCAGTAAAGAAAAAAGCTAGCCACCTCTGACCCCGTTTATAGAGCTGGTTTTCCCTCTCCAAACAGATCTGAACTGACAGTTTTTCTAAAACTGTCACAGCACCAAGACGGCCACAGAAGTGGTACATTGCTCAAAGTATTTTGCAACTGTCTTCACCCTTGCGGCAATCCTGTTTCAACAGGAACATTTAGTAAATGTGAAAGTGAAATAATGTCATGCAAGAGTCAAAAGTAACAAAAACCCAACTCCAGCCAGGCTGAAGTATATAGCATTTAGGGTGCAAAATGCTGGAGCCCCTCCTCCAAGCCTTCCCAGGACATTTCTGCATCAAAAAGACGCCTTAGTCAGCTCCTCCCCACCACCCCACAAACCTTGGTCTGCCTACATCTGAGGCAAGAGCCAGCCCTGGGAATTTGTAGGCAAGCAACAAGTAGCCAACTGTCACATCAGTGATGGTTTGAGAGCTACAAAAGGAACTTTATTTAATGTGCATGTGTGTGTGGCATATGGACATGTGTGAGGGCACACGTGTGTGTGCAAGTGTATGTGGATGCCAGAGGACAACTTCAGGTACGTTAACCAAGTCTCTTTATTGTTTTTTTATTTTATTTTTATTTTTTTATTATTTTATTTATTTTTGGAGAGAGACACAGACAGAGAGGGAGAGAGATAGAGATGGGCGCGCCAACAGTCTCTCAGCTGCTGCGAACGAAATCCAGATGCGTGCGCCCCCTTGTGGTCAAGTGCAGCATTGCACCCTTGCGTCACTTTGCATCTGGCTAAACGTGGGACCTGGAGATTGGAACAGGGTTCCTAGGCTTAACAGGCAGGCACCTTAACCGCTAAGCCATCTCTCCAGCCCTCTATTATTATTTGAGAGAGAGAGAGAGAGAGAGAGAATGGGCATGCCAGGGCCTCCAGCCACTGAAAACAAACTCCAGTTGCATGTGCACCTTGTGCATCTGGTTTATGTGGATGGGTACTGAGGAATCAAACCTGGATCCTTAGGCATCACAGGCAAACACCTTAACTGCTAAGCCATCTCTCCAGTCTCTCTTTCTCTAACAATGGCATGCTTCATGAATAAGCATGTTGTCCTTGTACAGGGACTATGTTAATCTTCTCTGTACTGTTCCACTTGTAGTGTATACACTGCCAAAGTGAGAACCATCACCTCTTTTAAAAAAAATATTTTATTTTCCTTTATCTATTTGAGAGAGAGAAATAGGCAAGGAGAGAGAGAGAGACAGAGAAAGAATGGACGTGCCAGGGCCTCCAGCCACTGTAAATGAACTCCAGATGCGTGCACCCCCTTGTACATCTGGCTTATGTGTGTTCTGGGAAATCAAACCTGGGTCCTTTGGCTTTGCAGGCAAGCGCCTTAAACACTAAGCTATTTCTCCAGCCCCATCCACCTCTTTTTGAGACAGGATCTGTCACTGGCTTGGAGCTCACCAAGTGGGCTAAACTGGCTGGCCAGTAAGCTCTGCAGATCCTCCTGCTTCTCCATCTTCCCAGTGCTGGGATTAGAAGTACCTGTCACCATGCCTGACTTTTTTTTTTTTTTTTAACTTGAGTACTGGGGATCAAACACGGGCCCTCATGCTTGGAAGAAAGCATTTTACCAATTGAGCCATCACTTTGCTCCCTACAAAAGAGACTTATAAAGATATTTGTTCATCCTGACTTTTTTCATGTGGCTCACATTTTCTACGGAAAATTTACAAGTAGAAGGTACAAAGAGACTGCTCACACACCTAGAATATGACCTTCCAAAGTAACTGTGCTACATACATATAATCTCAGTGCTTGGGAAGCTAAGTTAGGATAATTGCCTCAAGTTTTGAGGCCAGCCTGGGCTATATAACTAGGACCAGGCCAGCCCTAACAAGAACCTGTGTCAACAAAACAAAGCAAACAAAGTGACTGCTTTGAAGGACAGTTTGGTTTAAGTCCTTGTTCTGTCTGCCTCAGCATCCTCTCTGTGATTCATGGTCACAAGCATTCGCACCATAACTGGGCGCATTGGCTACCTTTGGGGACAATGGAAGACTGGAAAGAAAACAAGAAAGCAAGCGCAGCCCGACCCCCAGCCCCACCAGCACCTCGCCCATCTGCAGGGAGGCCTACTTACAGCTGCTTCCCAGGATTCAGCGAGCCCATGTCAATCTCCTGGTCAAACTCGGTGCGGATATCATTGAGTATGCCATCGTCTCCGAAGGCCCCCCACTCCATGTTGATGCACATTCGCCCCTCGTCGCCCTCTACCATGTCAATGTGGCGCATCTCCTCCATGTAGCAGGCATTGCTACCAGTACCTGGCCAAAGGAAGTGGTCGCTCAGCGCCCACCCATGTGTCTCTTACACTACTGTTTTGAGACTGCCTGGGGCTCCTCACTGAAGACTCCTGAGACAACCCAACTCATGACCCCATCCTCTAGTACCCCTAAATGTACAGGTCTAGCCTTTGCCCTCCTAAGTGGCTACATCCTTACTTTCAAAAAGTACAAAGAAACACCCAGGCTAGGGAATCCTCTTCTCCCTCTCAGCCCCACCCCCCACTCACTGGACAGCATGGTTTTCACACCCAGTGCTCACTTACCCACAATGAGACCGATCTCACAGTTCTGATCGTCATAACCACACGTCATCATGGTCCCGACTGTGTCATTCACCACAGCCACAATGTCAATATCAAAGTCCTGTGGGAATCAGAAAGGGCTCTGACCTTCACAGTCACAAAGGGGAGACAGAAGTGAAGAGGGAAAAGGAGCAAGACGCTCAGCAAAAGCGCTACAGGGCCGCCCCTTCCTAACCCAGCGCAGCCAAAGAGGGGTGGGCACGCCAGTGATCCGAAGCAGGTCTCTCCCCATCACTGAGGACAGCAGCCCTGAGGTGTGGTTGGTACTAAAAAGAGCCCATCTTGCCCCCCCCCCGTGTGTGTGTGTGTGTGTGTGTGTGTGTGTGTGTGTGTGTGTGTGTGTGTGTGTTTGCGTGCATGTGGAGGCCAGAGGTCACTTTCAGGTGTCTTCCTCAGTCACTCCCCACCTTATTTTCAGAGACAGGGCATCTCATTGAACATAGAGCTCACTGATTCAGCCGCAGGGATGGAGCCTCTTGGTTCTGCCTTTACAGACCTGGGATTACGGGAATGTACCACCACACCCAGATCTTAGGGGCTAGGGATCTGAACTCAGGTCCTCTTGCTTGCATGACTGATAAGCCCTTTACTGACTGAGCCAGCTTCCTAGCCCCTCTTGTCCCCCTTTACCTTCTTTCTCTTCCTTCACCTTCTCCATAACTGATAGCTTTTTTGCTTGTCTTTTCTCTGTCCCATTCCTCCTTCATGTCAATCATGCCGATGTTTCTACTTAAAAAGTCAAGTCTTCAGGTAAAGGACTGATGGGTTTTTCTAAATGGACTTTATATTTTCATTTTCTGTGTGCATGTGTTATGTGTTTGAGGAACAAGCACATGCCACAGCATATGTGTGTGGAGGTCAAAGGACAAGTCTCAGGTCATTGCTAGTCTTTCTGCTACATTTGAAGCAGTTTCCTTTCTTTGGATCTCACTCTGCTGCTGTTTTTTCACCATGAGCTTCTGAGACATTTTCTTTTCCTTTTTTTTTTTTTTTTTTTTTTAATGAGAGAGAAAGAGAACTGGTATGCCAGGGCCTCTAGCCACTGCAATCAAACTCCAGATGTGCATGCCACTTTGCACATATGCATCACCTTGTGTACATGTGTCACCTTGTGTGTCTGGTTTGCATGGGCTCTAGAGAGCCTTACTGCTAAGCCATCTCTCCAGCCAAAATTTTATGTCTGTTTCCCAACTTGCTGTCAGTGTACTGGGATTACAGAAGTCCACTTGGGTTTCTGGCTTTTTACGTGAGTTCTGGGGATAGAACTTGGGTAATCTGGGTTGTGGGTGAACACTTTATCCACTGAGTCATTGCCTAGCCCAGAAGTTTATTTTCATGCAAATCTCAAAACCCCAAAGGTATCTAATCGCAGACAAGATTACTAGATCGACATAACAAGGAAGAGGGAAACCTTCTCAAGCTCGACAAAACCACCCCGTGCTAAATTGAGGACAGACATGGGAAGACATGGGCCTGAAAACCCTGAGCTTCCCCACCCCTTACTCACTCCTCTCCGCTGGATGGCCTTCCGGATCAGAGCCACCACATCTCTGCCTTCCACCCCACTGGACTTGAACCCCTTGGTCCATGAGACCAGGAAACTCTAGAAAAGGAGGAAGACATGATTATCAGTTTTCCATAACCAAAATACAGCCCACACTCCAACAAAGCAGTCATTAGCTAGGTTAAAGTCATGGCTGAAGCGTGCATTGCCTCATCAGTGGCCCAGGAAAAAGAGACATGAGCTCCACCAAAGCCCAGGAAAGGCCATGATTGACTTTGTTTTTTCATCATGATTGTCTCTCAGAAGTGAAAAGATCTGCCAAAAATAAAACGTCCTCACATCATCAACCCCCAAGCATCTTTCTTCCAAGGGTCTTTCTCAGAACCCTTTAGATCAGAAGTCCCATTTCCTCATTCCTGCTGCCCTGGATGGGATAAGCACACTTTGCAATGTGCGTGGGGGGAAGGGTAACACTTCTTTCTCTGGAGCTTCTTCACCATCCCCCCACACCTGCATACACACAGTTCCCCAGAAGGATAGAACTCTCAATACTGAAACCACATGTGTGAAAGAAACCCCTCTCCACAACCACCACAGACACAGGTGGCCAGGAGGCCTTCCTGGTACCCTTGGCCCCAAGAGTGAAGCTACAAAGCATCTGAAGACCCGTCTTACCTCATCGAGCTTCGTCTGGTGGCAGGGGAATGAGAAACGTAAAGCCCAGTGGAAGCTTCTTGTCCTTGATTTGTAGCTTATCCATGAAGTTGGCCAGGCATTCAGCAATGTGGTCAAACAGCTAAGGATACACACACAGGAAGATGAGCAGGGGGCAGAGCAGCGCAGAGGACAGTCATGGATCAAAAGCTGTGTCATACAATACTGATGGCCAACTTGACAGTACAGAATGACTGAGACAAACTTCTGAGCAGGTCTGTGAAGGAGTGTCTAGATTGGGTTAACTGAGGTTGGAAGACCCACCCTGACAGTGGGTAACACCATGCTCTCCCCATCATGATGAACTTTATTCCCTTACACTGTGAGCTAAAATAATCCTTTCCTTCCTGAAGTGACTTTTGTCAGGAATTTTTCCACAGCAATGAGGAAAGTAACTAACACAGAATGGAACTAGTTGAATTTGTACCACATTCTTATTCCCTTGAAGTCTTCATTTGCTCTTCTATAAAACGGGAATGACACCTGGGCTACACTCTGAGTCACCAACTGGATTCAGTGGGCCAATGAATAAGCACAAGGCTGTAATGCTACTGAGTGCTCATTAAATAGAACCTTCCACTCAAACCATTTATCTGAGCCTGTCAAAAGAACCCAGAGAGGCAGGGGAGTCATACCCTGAGAACCAGAACACCCTCTTTTGGTCCTGTCATGGATGTCCAAGCTGATCCCCTTTCCAGAAAGGAAAACCAGACTCACTGCCAAGAACTTTAGCATCCTGTCTCTAAATTGGGGGAGAGGCAGGATACTTTTGGTTGGTATCCTATGAACCAACTTAACAAAGATAAGTCACTTTTATATTTTTCCTCCATGCTAGAAATGAACCCCCCCAGGGGCAATTCAAAGGAATTACTTTTGTTCTCTACTTTCAAAACAGAAGACTCAGCGCTTTACGAAGAACACTGAGGAATAAACAGGGTTTCGTGGATGGGCAGCATTTCAACTGTGACCACTTCAAGAGGGACACACAGCACTCACAATAAGCTGGGCTTTCAGTCAGTGCTGAAGTCCACAACCCTTCCTTCCTGCCCCCTCAGCACTCTCGTGGAAGCTGATGTCCCTCCAGATGCTCAGAGGCTGAATGAGGCTAGGGACCCTGCAGTGCAGAAAGTAAGCAGAGGCCAGAGAGGCTGAACAGAGTCCAAAAGGCCAAGTGGATCAAATGGCAAGACTCTGTAGATAAGTGTTTGCCACACAAACATGAGGACCTGGGTTCAGATACCCGGTACTCACATAAATGCCAGGCGTGCACAGGGGAGGCAGAGACAGCGAGTCCCTGGGGTTCACTGGCTACCTTTTGTGTACACTCAAGGGAAAACAAAACACATCAAAGTAGAAGAGGGACTAGCTGGGAAGAAAAAGCGTTTAATAGAAGTAGTATGGGAAGGGGAGACAAAACAAGGTAATAGGAAAGGATTATGATCAAAATACAAGCCGGGCGTGGTGGTGCATGCCTTTAATCCCAGCACTCGGGAGGCAGAGGTAGGAGGATCGCCGAGAGTTCGAGGCCACCCTGATACTACATAGTGAATTCCAGGTCAGCCTGGACCAGAGTGAGACCCTACCTCGCAAAAACAAACAAACAAACAAAATACATTGTACACATGAATACAAACTGTCAATAAAAAAGGGGCTAGCCGGGCGTGGTGGCGCACGCCTTTAATCCCAGCACTCAGGAGGCAGAGGTAGGAGGATTGCTGAGAGTTCAAGGCCACCCTGAGACTCCATAGTTAATTCCAGGTCAGCCTGGACCAGAGTGAGACCCTACCTCGCAAAACCAAAAAAAAAAGGGGGGGGCTAGGACGATGACTTAGCAGTTAAAGCACTTGCCTGTGAAGCATAAGGACCCAGGTAATTCCCCAGTACTCACATAAGGCAGATGCACGATGTGGCACATATGTCTAGAGTTTGTTTGCAGTGGTTAGAGTCCCTGGCACACCTGTTCTCTCTCTCTCTCTCATAAAATAAATAAAATATTTTTAAAAGATTGGATCTTAAAAAAAATTCTTTAAAAAAAATTTGAAAGCCGGGCATGGTGGCACAAGCCTTTAATCCCAGCACTTGGGAGGCAGAAGTAGGAGGATCGCCGTGAGTTCAAGGCCTCCCTGAGACTACAGAGTGAATTCTAGGTCAGCCTGAACTAGAGTAAGACCCTACCTCGGAAAAAAAAAGGTAATAATAAATAAATAAATAAATAAATAAATAAATAAATAAATAAATTTGAAAAAAAATAGGGCTGGAAAGATGGCTCAGCAATTAAAAGGTGCTTGCTTGCAAAGCCTGCTGGTCCAAATTTGATTCCCAAATATCCACATAAACCAGATGCACAGTGATGCATGCATCTAGAGTTCTTATGCAGTACCAAGAGACCTTGGCACACCCGTTCCCTCCCTCTCTCTTTCCCTGTCTCTCTCAATAAGAATATTTAAAAATTTTTTAAAGTTAAAATAAATGAACAACATTACCAGCAATCACCAAAATTTTCATTAAGAAATCAAGTAAATGCCTGTGAAGCCTAAGGACCCCGGTTCAAGGCTCGATTCCCCAGGACCCATGTAAGCCAGATGCACAAGGGGGCACATGCATCTGGAGTTCGTTTGCAGTGGCTGGAGGCCCTGGTGCGCCCATTCTCTCTCTATCTGCCTCTTTCTCTGTCACTGTCAAATAAATAAAAAATAAACAACAACAACAACAAAAGCTAGCTTAAAAAAAAAAAAAAAAATCAAGTAAAGACAGAATTTGAGCCCAGCCTGGGCCACCTAACATGACCCTGTCATAAAGTAAAATAAAAATGGAGGACTAGGGAGATAGTTCAGTCAGTAGTGTATTCCAGGTAAACATGAGGGCCTGGGCTCAGATCTCCAGCACCCACATGATAGCTGGGTATGGGGGCTTGACACCTGCAATCCCAGCACTGGAGCTTGCTGGCCAACTAGTCAAGCCAAATCAGTGAATTCTGATTTCAGTGAGAGCTTACCTCAAAAACTAAGGTGGAGAAAAACTGAGGAAGACATCATTTATCTAAACATCTGTCCCTCCATACACACACACAGACATGCACATGCACACCCCCTGCCATACACATGGCCCACACAGATAAGAACATATACAAAAACTTTTGTAATTAAGTTCAGCTGGCCAGTCACATTTCAAGTACTCAAAGCACCAGGTGGCTTTGCACAGTATTGTTAGACCCTCCATGTTTTCCAAAGGAGGAAGAGGAGATAAGTGCTTCCTTGAGCATGGAGACTATCTCATTTTCTGTTAGCAGAGGATCTAAGGATAAGGTGCTCGGAAGACTACTAATAGCTTCCTGCCATAAAAAGGGTCAAAGGGCCTCCACGAACAAAGTCCCAAAAGGCTCCTTTTCCTTATTCATCTGAGGGTCTGTCACTCTTCTTCCATAAGACACACTTTAAAAACCTCCAGAGGCAGTACACTCCAGTGCTCCGAAGGCTGTGGAGAGGCGGCAAGGTGGAGGCTATCCTGAGCTACATAGTAAACTCCAGGCCAGCCTGGGCTACACGGTAAGTGTCACCCTACCTTGAAACCCACCCCCCCCCAAAAAAAAAGAGAGACCCTGTCTCAAAAGAATAAGGTGGAGGGCTGGAGACATGGCTTAGTGGTTAAGGCACCTGCCTGCAAAGCCTAAGAATGCCTGTTCTATTCTCCAGGTCCCATGTTTAGCCAGACGCAAGAGTGATGCAAGGGCACAATGCCACACTTGCCCACAAGGGGCACAGACATCTGGAATTCGTTCACAGTGGCTGAAAGGCTGCTAGCGCGCCCATTCTCTGTCTCTCTCTCTCAACAACAACAACAACAACAAAAACAATAAGGTGGAGAGCAATTAAAGAAGATACCTGACATTGACCTCTGGCCTCTCTCTACATGCACACATACACCTGCACACACATGTGCCCACACATGTGACTCTACATTCACAATATGCAAAAAATACTAAATAAGTGGACCCAGTGACACATGAATATAATCCTAGCACTCAGGAGGCTAAGATAGGAATATCACAAATTCGAGGCCAGTCTGGCCAATAAAACCTTGTATCAAAAAATACATAAAAAGGGTTAGAGAGATGGCTTAGCAGTTAAGGAGTTTGCCTGCAAAGCTAAAAGACTTAGGTTCAACTCCCCAGGACCCAGGTAAGCCAGATTCACAGGGTGGCACATGCATCTGGAGTTTGTTTGCAGTGGCTGAAGGCCCCGGTGTGCCCATTCTCTCTCTCAAAAAAAAAAAAAAAATATATATATATATAAAGCCGGGCGTGGTAGCACATACCTTTAATCCCAACACTCAGGAGGCAGAGGTAGAAGGATCACCATGAGTTCAAGGCCACCCTGAGACTACATAGTAAATTTCAGGCCAGCCTGATCTAGCATGAGACACTACCTCAGAAAATAAAAAATAATAATAATAATAATAAATAAAAATAAAAAACACGCCATAGTTATGTGTGATTATGGGCCAATTAAAATCCATCAAGGTATTTTATTTCATAGGAACAGGGAGCCATCTAATTATAATGGACCTGAAGAAAGAACCAGATGACAGACATAGTTCCAGCACAGAACCCTCCCAGAGTTATGACATTCCTGAACAGGTTGCCTATATATTAAGAGAACACTGCAACAGACACTACACACTTTGGCAAGAACTGATTTCACTTAATTCACTGGGATATGTGATGGATAGGATTATGTTCTGTGAAGATTAATAATTAAAGTAAACTGTGATAACATTTACATGGAAAATAAGCATATATGATTCAATAATTTAGTGGGTTAATTTACATACATGCTTATAAGGATATGGAATACATTTTAATGTCTGGTTACATATTAATGACAACATGAGTAAGCATATGTAGTAGCAGGAAGTAGGCTGCTTATATATTATATGGAGACTAGAAATAATTTTCTTTATACCTTCGGGGAGGTAATTTGCATTTTTATTAAATACCATTTTATTCTTTATTCTATTATTTTTGTTTGTTTATTTAGGTCCCACGATGTGGCCCAGCCTAGCCTTGAACTCTTGATATCCCTGCCTCATCTTCTACAATGCTGGGATTACAGGTGTGAGCCACCACACCCTGAGAGACTGCAAGGTACGATTTTCAACTACTCAGAACTTGATTTTCTTTCTGGGTTGGTAAAGATGTGCTACATCAGTCTACTGTCTCCGCCAGGCTCTGGGAAGGAAACTGTGAGGGCTATGAGGTGCCTGAGCCCCTTGTGTGGTTGAGGGGTGAGCACAAGTCAGTGGAGATGGGAATCCACCCAACACATCAATATGTGGTTGGTTGTTTTTTTTGTTTGTTTGTTTTTGACTTTGTCTTGTTTATTTGGTTCTCAAATATTTGGTATCTGGGAGTAGGGTCCAGAGACATAGAGGCAACAGGAAGCAGAGGTGACCACATCACCCATGAAGAGGAACAATGCAATTGTTGGCCACGGAGATCAGGGTTAAGTAGGAAGAACAACTCGAAATATGCACATCACTCCTCTGGGGAAACAGTGCAGAGCAAGGTGAACTACTTAATTCACCTCCTCTCTAATGTGCGCAGTAATCTACTACTCTCCTCTCCTTACAGATAAATAAACGGAGGCTCTGCTAGGTGTTACTGCTGCTTGCCTACAATCATACTGCCAGATGGTCCCAGGGCAGGACCCAATCAGGTCCCAGGCACAGAGGAAGGCAGGGAAAGAGTGTCTCCCCTCTGTGTCCTTCCTGACACTCCACTGGAGCCATACCATACCTTCAACCTAAAAGACCCACAGTAATGGGGACCCAGCCTCCTTCTCCAATCCCAGCATCAAGGCCAGGAAAGCAGGTGTACCCTCAAGGACACCCCCAAAGACTAATAAAAGATCTCACTTGCTCTGCTCAAGATCAGGAATTCCTTTCCCAGGAGTGGCCTGGTTGATGAAAGGAACAGATCCAGGAGTCTGAGTGCCCCACCTCTCCCATGCCCTGGGGCTCAAGATGCCATCCAGTGTTACTACTTTTATTGAGTTCCCTCTGGACTTAAAATGCAGCAGGGAACCCTACTGCTGGCTAGTATCCAGGAGTGTCCTAATGACTGCCCTTCTGTGGTGGGGGAACGTGCAGATTCCACAGGAGAGAAAGGCTGCTGTCCGCAGGAGAAGGCCATACCTGGGTGCCACTGCCCCGCATGATGTCCTCAGGGATGGCGTAGATCTGGTTCTCCATCTCCACTCTCTGGAGCCCATTGTCCGTTACTCTAACTCGAAGCACCCGGAAGTTGGTTCCCCCAAGATCCAGAGCCAGGAACTCTCCATGCTCTACAGACAAAAGAGAGGTCACTGGTAATTTAAGGAAAGAAAAGATCAAATTGTTTCACAGAGACCCAACAAGACTTCAAACCCTGAGTCTCTCCATGAACACCCATCGCCCAAGGGTGACAGGGTGCGGTGCCAATGGGTTTAACTTTTCTCTTTTGTTCCTTTTTTTCCCCTCTCTTCTTCCCTTATTTTCCTTCCTTCTTTCTCTAACTTTTTTCCTTTTTTTTTTTTTGGTTGTTTTTTTTTTTAAATATTTTATTTATTTATTTATTTGAGAGAGAGAGAGAGGAAGAGGCAGAGAGAAAGAGAGAATGGGCACGCCACTGCAAACAAACCCCAGACACATGCTCCCCCTTGTGCATCTAGCTTACGTGGGTCCTGGGGAATTGAACCGGGGTCCTTAGGCTTCTCAGGCAAACACCTTATCCGCTAAGCCATTTCCCCAGCCCTTTTTTTTTTTTTTGGTTGTTTTATGAAGCAGGGTCTCACTATAGCCCTGGCTGGCCTTGAACTTACAGCAATCCTCCTCCTACTTCAGCCTCCTGAGTGTTGCAGTTATAGTGTTGCACCATTCCTGGCTTTATGTTTGATTTTATTACTGATAAACATTGTATTATTTGTAATTTACATCAATAATGAGTCAATCTCAGTCCCAGCAATAGGGTGTTCATCGCCCCCCCCCCACACACACACTACTTCCTAACTGATGTCAGCAGAGCTCCCAGGTCTATCTCAGGAAGCCCAGTGCCATGAGTCCATGCCTTGGTTTTGGTCTTCATATTCCCAAAACACCCAGCACACAGCTGCAGGACTATGGGACTAAACCTGTCATTATAACCACTGCCCAAAGTTCCTTCCTTCTCAGAATGTGAGAGGATGCTGAGCCCAGTGTGTAAGCCAGGAGTGGAGCCGTTCAACTGCTCAGCAATGGGCTGAGAAAGGGGACAGCGGGACTCCCAAGAAACTCTGCAGACACAAACAGGTCAGACCTTCATGTGTCACCAAGAAAGCAGAGCTCCCTCCCACCAGGAAACAAGCGGTGCAGACAGGAAGCATCCAGATGCCGGATAGTAATAATGCAGCCAGCAGCAGGGAAGTGCTCATTGTAGGGCACAGAATGAAAGTGCTGAAGAGGCGTGGAGCCCACAGCAGGGCTGGGGTGGCAGCCGGGTAAGGGCTAGGACAGGAGGCACTCACCACATCACAGCCTCCTGAACAGGGGATGACTAACCCCCAGCCATTTGCTGCTCCGCAAGCCCTGAGAGATTCACTTATTGGCATGCTTGTTAGCCCTGAGCCCTTTCCCACTAGAAATAAGGTGGAATGCTTGGGAGGGTCAGGCACATGTTCTGACTAAATGAACCAAAGGGCTTGTTTTACATCTATACTCCTTGGGCTCTCTTAGTTCGTTGACCCTAAGGAAGGCCACATCTTACCAGCTCCATGACAGAACCATTAGTAGTCCCTAGAGTATGAAGGGGATACCAGAAACAGACATCACCCACCAGAGGTGCCTCAGGACTTGTATGCATGCGCAAGCACGCACACATACACAATCAGTATTCCCAAGTTGGTCTGGAGCCCATACAAACTACATGAGAATCCCTGCCCAGCCACTTGTTAGCAAGGATGAATTTCAGGGCCTCAGAATCCCTCTCACTCCAAGCACATGGAAGATGGTCCCTCCAGGGTCCAGAGGAGCTAACTCTGAACAGGACTGTTGTAAAATTAAAAAAAAAAAAAATTAATGTGCCTTAAGCAACCAGTATTGTGTCAAGAACTTAAGACGCTCAGTAAATGCTAGCTACTTTCTATCAGGCTGTCAGCAAACACTGCTTCATCCTATGTCGGAAAAGTCTCCCCAGCCTGTAATAGCAAGGAAGACGATAGAAGTCTTTCCAGGGACAGCCACTGCAATCAACTCCAGTGGCGTGAGCATTCTTTCTGAGGACACTAATTTTCCATTCCCTGCCTGGCATCTGGAAGCACTCACTCCAGGTGCCAGCTCATGAAAGCAATGCCAGTCTTGTTTGGTGGGATACTGCCTCTCTCATGGCCATGGGTGACTTTTCCAGACACTTCAGTTCTGAACCTCCCCTAGTCGTGGGACCTCAGCCAGATTCTAGGAAATGCTATTGGTGGTTGTCATGAGGGATGAAAAGGCAAATCAAGGGTGACCTGCCTCATCAGCACTTTGAGGCCCAGGACATACACGATCCGCTGAATCAGTGACCACGGGGGACGGAGGCGGCTGGGCTGCCTCGGGCTGGTCATCATCCAAGGCCAGCCCAGCTGGACTGAGCTCAGTATGGCTCCATCAGGAATGTGACTCTGCCTTATTTTCTGGGGGACTAAAGGGAATCTACAAACAATGAAGTGTTGCTGAAAACTCACAAAGGTCAACTCTGGAGCTCCTTAGAGACTCCTGAGGAACAGACATTCCTTCCGCCAGCACTCACTCCACAAACACACATGACTCTCATGACTGTACCCTTTGAGTTCAGAATTTAAAGCAAACTCAGCCCCATGACTTCAGAAATCCTTAAGGTGCAGGGCAATGAATGGAACCCTCTCCTAGGGCCCACCTCCACACCGTGTGTGAATTCTAGCTCAGCTGTGGCCTGGGTACCTCACAGGGCCCTGTGGCCATATCACCTCACTTGTAGAGTACAGTTTACAATACTGACATCCCCCAAAAGTTGTGAGGTTTACAGGAAATATGGGCTGCTTACATGTGAACATATGGACATACCATAGGAAGCCACCAATGAACAGCCCCTGTCCTTGTCAGATACATCATTACGATGTTTCCTTGGTCTGATGACAGAGCTCCTAATTCTTCTTGGCCACTCTAATCCAAGCTACTGCTACTTATAGCTCAAATTCTATCTCCACTGGGAACCTTCCAAGGCATTCCAGAAGCCCAGAATAGAGTCTGTGAGAGCACATGATGGACTGTGAAGGATAGCTCTGACCAGGAAAACAGCACGTCAAGAGCAGATTTCTTAGCTGGGCACGCCTATAATCCCAGCACTCAGAAGGGGCAGAAAGGAGTATCAGGAGTTCAAGGTTTGCCTTGCTACACAGCTAGTTTTGAGGTCAACCTGGGCTACATGAGACCCTGTCTTAAAAAGCAGGGAAGGGGCTGGAGAGATAGCTTAGCAGTTAAGGTACTTGCCTGCAAAGCCAAAGGACCCAGCTTCGATTCCCCATGACCAACATAAGCCAGATGCATAAAGGGGCACGCGCATCTGGAGTTCGTTTGCAATGGCTAGAGGCCCTGAAACACCCATTGTCTCTCTCCCTTTCTCTCTCTCTCTCTTTCTCTCTCTGCCTATTTCTTTCTCTCTCTCAAATAAATAAATAAATGAAATATATATTTTTTAAAAAGCAGGAAGGACATAGGGAGATGAGTTAGTGGTTAAAGGTGCTTGCTTGTAAAGCTTGCCAGCCTGGATTCATTCCCCAGTACCCACATAAAGCCAGATGCACAGAGTGGCACATGCATCTGGAGTTTGCTTGCAGCAGCAAGCTCTGATATGCCCAGACACTTTTGCTTTTTCCTGCTTGCAAATAACTAAATAATATTCTTTAAAGATCATCTTTCATAAGATAGCACAAAACCAGATGGCAAAGAACCCAATAAGCTCTATAGAGAGAATAATCCTCTAATTATAGTTGGTATTTGAAGCTACTGTATATTGAATTCGCTCACTGATGGTTCACCTATTACACAAAATGTTTGACTGGTAACTGGGTTTTATTTTATTTGCACACGTGTATGTATATGTATAGGTACATTAGGATCTCTTGCCCCTACAAACAAAATGCCAAATGCTTGAACCACTTTTTTTGTGTCCGGCTTTAAGTGGGTAGCTGTGGAACTAAACCTAAGCTAGTAGGCTTTGCAAGCCTTTAACCACTGAGCAATATCCCAGCCCCAGGTGTGGAAGTTTTATGAGACCATCAGGTCATGGGTGAGGTTTTTTTTGTTTGTTTGTTTGTTTTGTTTTTATTTATTTATTTGAGAGCGACAGACAGAGAGAGAAAGAGGCAGAGAGAGAGAGAGAGAGAGAGAGAGAATGGGCACACCAGGGCCTCCAGCCACTGCAAATGAACTCCAGACACATGCACCCCGTCGTGCATCTGGCTTAGGTGGGTACTGGGGAATCGAGCCTCCAACCGGGGTCCTCAGGCTTCACAGGCAAGTGCTCAACCTAAGCCATCTCTCCAGCCCCATGGGTGAGGTTTTAAGGCTTCATATTGTTAAGTATACATGCTCTTATCACTGGATAATAACTTTTTTTTAAAACTTTTTTTTTTAATTTTTTTAAATTATTTTTTTGGAGAGAGACACAGAGAGAGACAGAGAGAGGGGGGGAGAGGATGACAGAGATGGGTGTGCCAGCAGTGTCTCAGCTGCCGCGAATGAAATCCAGATGTGTGCCCCCTTGTGGGCAAGTGCGGCATTGCGCCCTTGCGTCACTTTGCATCTGGCTAAACATGGGACCTGGAGATTGGAACCACTGGACATTGGAACCAGTGTTCTTAGGCTTAGGAGGCAGGCGCCTTAACCCCTAAGCCATCTCTCCAGCCCTGGATAATAACTTTTTAAAAATAAAATATGAGTTCCTGATTTTTTTCCCCAAAAGTTCAAACAGAACACATGCGGACAAAATGAAAAGTAAACCTCCTTTTTTCCCTTTTTTTTTTTTTTTGGTCCTGTACCTCACAAGTAATGATTAGAAAAGTGTCTTAGTGTCTTGGGTGTCCTTAGATAGATTTACTTTATAAAATCATGGGAGGTTACCAAATTGCTACACCTAAGAATGGAGTGGGAGGGATTATGGTGCAGGATATCAACCCTGGTCCTTGTGATTTATAGGCAAGTGTTCTCCCACTGGGCCACTGTATGTTTGTGACTTTTTTTAAAAGATCACACCAAATTATCTTCCTAATTGTTCTCATCAGTTTCTACTCAAGCCAACAGATGTGATTCATTCACCATAGTCCTGTTATGTAGCAATAAATCTTCTCCAACCTAATAGGTCAAAGTTGATATCTTACTTTTAAAAAATATTTTATTTTTATTTATTTATTTGAGAGAGGGAAAGAGGCAGAGTCAGAGAGAGAGAGGGGGAGGGAGGATGGGCGTGCCAGGGCCTCCAGCCACTGCAAACAAACTCCAGATGCATGCGCCACCTTGTGCATCTGGCTTATGTGGGTACTGGGGAATCACACCGAGGTCCTTTGGCTTCTCAGGCAAGCACCTTAACCGCTAAGCCATTTCTCCAGCCCAATATCTTACTTTTTAAAGCATCTTTTCTTTCATTTAGATAACATTTTGAAAAGTTAACTTGCTGTAAGAATCATCTTAGGGTCTCACTCTGTAGTCCCAGATTGGCCTCAAACTCAGTAATCCTCATAGTTCTGCCTTCCAAGTGCATGTGCCACCACACCAAGCTTAGTTCTATATTTTGATTGTTTTTATAAAAGATATTTATGGGGCTGGGGATGTAGATCAGTTGGTAGTATGTTTATCATGCACAATGCTTTGGGTTCAATACCCAGTACTGCATAAAACAGGCATGGTGGTGTGTGCCTCTTAGCCCAGCCCTTGAGAGATGGAGGCAGGAGAACTACATGTTCAAAGTCATCCTTGGTGGCACAGCAAGTTCAAGGCCATCCTGGACTACATGAGTCGCTCTTACACACACACACACACACACACAGAGAGAGAGAGAGAGACAGTCTCTTACATGTCCAGCTTTATGTGGGTTCTGGGGATCCATACTTAGGTCATCAGGTTTGCACAGCAAATGCTTTATTCACCAAGCCATCTCCCAGCCCTCAGTATATAATTAATACTGGAAAGAGCTCTGTATATTAAGAAAAAGAGCTTTGTTGACACATTTGCAATTATTTTTTCCCATCTGATCTGGATGCTTTTTTATTCACATTATTTTTTTTGCCACATAGAGAAATGTCTGATTTTATGTCGTAAAAATAATAGTTGTGTAGCCAGCCACCTTCAATCCCAGTGAGTGAGAGGTAGTAAGTAATATTGCTGTGAGTTCAAGGTCAGCCTGAACTACAGGGAGACCCTACCCCAAACCTACTCCCCATCCCCAAAAAATTCTAGAGAGGGCTGGAACGATGGCTTAGCGGTTAAAGCATTTGCCAGCAAAGCCAAAGGATCTTGGTTCAACTCCCAGAACCCACGTAAGCCACATGCACAAGGTGGCATATGTGTCTGGAGTTCGTTTACAGTGGCTAGAGGACCTGGCATGCCCATTCTCTCTTTCTGTCTGCCTCTTTCTCTCATTCTCTCAAATAAATAAATAAATAAATAAATTTTTAAAAATTCTGTAGAACAAAGACTACTACAACCATTTCCCTATCTCTCCAATTCTCCTACATGTGGCTACTGCTCTAGCCAGTACATAGAAGCAAGGAATCAACACAGGTTTGTTTAACAGATCAGACTGTAGCTGGGCCTGCTGGCACATGCCTGTAAACCCCAATACTGAGGAGGGTGAGGCAGGAGAATCAGTAGTTGAAAGGCTGCCTGGGCTACAAAATAAGTTCAAGGCCGACCTGGACAATTTGGTGAAACCTTATTTGAAAATAAAAAGTTAAAAGAGGGCTGGGTGTGGCGGCCCACATCTTTAATCCCAGGATATGGGAGCCAGAGGTAGGAGGATCTCTGTGAGTTTGAGACCAGCCTGACTGGGACTACACAGTGAGTTCCAGGTCAGCCTAGGCTGGTGTGAGACCCTACCTTTAAAAAAAAAAAAAAGGCAAACAAAAAAGAGGTAGGAGGATCGCTGAAAGTTCGAGGCCACCCTGAGACTACTAGTTAATTCCAGGTCAGCCTGGACCAGAGTGAAACCCTACCTCGAAAAACCAAAAATAAATAAATAAAGAAAGAAAAAAGTTCTACCTCAGAGACCCACTGGGAAACAGGTGCAGAAAAATAATGTAAGAGCCAGAGGAAGGGGAGGAGTGCTTTGGAATGCTGTCTTCTACACACAAAGTACCTGTTGCATTCATGACCTCACAATGGCTGTCATTACCTGCACAAGACATGCATAATATTGGGCTCATTAACATGTTGCCACTGATGATGCAGGAGGAGGAGAAAATGACATCAAAATAGAAGATGGACTAGCTGGAAAGAAGGAATTCAGTAGAAAGAGGATGGGGAGGGGGGACTAAAGAAAGTAAGGAGGAAGGGATTATGATTAAAATATATTATATATGTATGAAACCTGCTAATAAAAATTTTTAAAACGGGCTGTGGATATAGCTCACTGTTAGAGCACTTGCCTAGCTTGTACAAGACCCATGTTCAATTCTCAGTGCCAGGGGAAGGAAAAATGAAATACAATCACCAGGTGTCAAGATACACTCAAGGGGTAGAGACAGGGGAATTAGAAGTTCAAGACTCACTTAGGCTACATAGGAATTCAAAGCCTGGCTGGGCTAGAGACCCTGCCTTAAAAAAAAAAAAAATCAAATTCCATCTTCTCATGTGACCTTTTTGAAAAATGAAATCCAAGACCCTGTCCTCCTGTCTCTTGTCCCCAGCACACCTGGAATACTAGGGTAACAGAAAGACTGAGGTAGCTGTCAGGGGCTTAGCTGGATGGCCCAACATGTTCACTAAGCAATGTTCATTAAGCAATGGACCTTCATCAGCAAACATTATGTCACTGATCCTCAAGAACCCACTCAGACAGCATAATCCCCATTTACCAAAAAGATAGCCAGGTCTCAGCAATTCTAGCCAAGACTCAAATCCAGGCCTGCCTCACAAGCAAAGAATTCTTCTGCAATGAGCAAGGATGCTGCTTGTAGTGTCAAATAAGAATTCTTCACTAAGTGTCAAGCACATAAAACCTTGAGGTGACAGCAGCCCCTAAGCTGGGCTGGGTGGCACAGGAAGTGATGCCACCTCTCAGAAATTGAATCACTTGGTTATGGTCAGGCAAGGGTGAAATGAGAACTTGGGTTTGAAGCCAAGGCCATCCGCCTTCAAAACCTGAGTCTGCTCTGCAGCACCACACCCTCGTGGCTTTCGTTCCTGGACACCATAAAGAGACGGAAATGGAAAGGAGAGACTCCCGGTCTTTATCAGGGACCACAGCCCAATGCCCTGGGCTTCTTAGATGACCAAGTCCTCTCAAACTAGATCTTGAGAGAGAGGCATGGAGGCAAGTCATGCAAGAGGTGACAGGCCCTCCCCTACAGTAGAACCCAGGACCTGCTAAAGCTGGCTGATGAAGGCTGTGTGTGCTCGCACGCGTGCATATGTGTTCCACGAACTGGCATTTGCACAATTACACCAAATCTCTGTACCCATCTTCCAGGGCACTCCCCAAGGCCTCTGCTGAGGGTCCCTTCCTCCCCTCCAACAAGAGAAAAGAGTACCAAATGAAAGGAAGGGAGGAAGGAAGGGAAGGGAGGAGGCTAGAAACAGCTCCATTGGTTAAGTGCTTGCTACCCAAGCATGAGGACCTGAGTTCAGACCCCCAGAACCCATATAAAAGGCTGGACATGGTGGTGGTGCCTGTCAGCTTGGCTCTGGGGAGGTGGAGGCAAGAGGATCCCTGGGGGATCATTGGCTGGCTACATAGTCTGGTGGAATCACTGAGCTCCAGGTTCGGCAAGAAAGCCTGTCTCAAAACACGAGGTGGAGAGCAATACAGGAAGACCCCTGACACTGACCTCTGGCTACCACACACACATGAGCCCACAACATAGAACCACGCACGTTACATGCACTCAGCTCAGGGGAACTAGCAGCAGAAGGACTGAGTGGTACCATTCTTCATCAAATTGCCCAACAGAGGCTTAACTGGCTCCCTCCGACTGTTTGTTTACTGACTCATTTCCCATCCTAGACTACTGACAGCCCACTTTCAGTTCCACTCTTATCATCAAGATAAAAGGGTTCCAATTTCTCCTGGGAACTCACCTGTCACAAGGAAAGGCCAAGGACTGAAATGGCACTTGGCTAACCACCTGAACACAATAGTTAATGTCATGTGAATTAATACGACATCTGAATTTATTTGAGCAGGTCATTTCTGGCACTGTTAAAAGTGGCCTGTAGCCAGGTGTGGTGGCTCACCAGTAATCCCAGCACTCAGGAGACTAAGGTAGGAGGATCGCTGAGGTTAAGGCCAGCCTGTGCTACAGACAGAATAAAGTGGCCTGTACCTGACAACATCCGTGTATTTTTTGAAGGGTGAGGAACAAGTGCCCAGTGAATTTTACAAGAGTCTATTTTCAGTCATTAAGTACTTGCCAATAATTAAAGTAGATCATCACCCGCTCTTCCATGAGGCAGAGCAGTGGGCCAGCCAGTGCTCTAAGAGCGCCTTGCAAGCGGTTTTGGCTTGTATCTGGAAGCAGCAGGGCCCTTTCATCCTACGCGAGTGTGCCAATGTGTGGCTGTGTCCTGGGTGAGGTTACAACTGAAGCTGGAGCGCAGCCCCTCAGTCCACCCACCGTTCTGGGTATCCTCAAAAATGGCCAGATTTGTCCTCAGCAAGGAGGAAGGAGGCTAAGGAACAGTTCGTTTTCTGAACCCTGGGTTCCAGCATGAGTTTTTCTGTCTCCTTATCTTTTCTACAGGGTTCTGCAGCATAAGATTTCGTTCAGTTAAATTTGGGCCTGGGACCCACTCACAAACATTGGAAGGCAGCTATACCGCCAATGCCTAAAACACACAAAAATCAGAAAACACATTCATTTCAAGAATTTTCTTGTATTCTCCCCGCCCCCCAGGGTGGCCTCAAACTCACTATGTAACTGATGATGGCCATGCACTTCTGATCTTCCCGCCTCCACCTCTCGTGCTGGGGTTACAGGCATACACCACCACACCAGGCTTATGCACTGAGAGACATGGCTAGGGCTCTGTACAAGCTAAGCAAACACTCTACCAACTAAGCTACACTCTCCAGTCCTTGTTTTAGTTTTCTGAGACAGGGTTTCATGTAACCCAAGATTGCTTCAAACTTGCTCTATAGCCAAGGATGACTTTGAACTTTTGCCTCCATCTCCCTGGGACTACAAGAGATCCCATGTCAAAAACAAACAAACAAAAAAAGATTTAAAAATTTTAAAAAGGGGGGCTGGAGAGATGGCTTAGTGAGATTAGGCACTTACCTGCAAAGCCTAAGGACCCAGGTCTGATTCCCCAGTTCCCACATAAGACAGATGCACAAGGTGGCACATGTGTCTGGAGTTGTTTGCAGTGACTGGAGGCCCTGGCATGCCCATTTTCTTTTTTTTCTCTACTCATAACCAACTAACTAACTAACTAACTAAATAAATAAATAAATAAATAAATGTAAAAAGTAAAAATAAATTAATTAAATTTGTTTTTTTAAAAAAAGGAGTGTGGGGCTGGAGGAATGGCTTAGCGGTTAAGGTGTCTGCCTGCAAAGCCAAAGGACCCCAGTTCGATTCCCCAGGACCCACGTTAGCCAGATGCACAAGGGGGCACATGCGTCTGGAGTTTGTTTGCAGTGGCTGGAGGCCCTGGCGTGCCCATTCTCTCTCTCCCTCTTTCTCTGTCAAATAAATTAATAAAAATAAAATATTTTAAAAATAATTTTAAAAAAGGAGTGTGGAGAAAAGGCTTAGCAGTTAAAGCATTTGCCTGCAAAGCCAAAAGACCTAGGTTTGATTCCCCAGGACCCATGTAAGCCAGATGTACAAGGTGGTGCATGCATCTAGAGTTCATTGGCAGTGGCTAGAGGCCCTGGCATACCCATTCTCTTTCTATCTTCCTCTCTCTCTCTCTGTGCTTTTTCTCTCTCTCTTCCTCTCTCTCTCTCTTCCTCTCTCTCTCTCACATAAAAAAATGAAAATAAAGTATTAAAAGAATAAAAGCTAAAAAAAATAAAAAGGAACTAGCTGAGGATGGTGGTGCACACCTTTAATACCAGCACTCAGGATGCAAAGGCTAAAACCAAAAAAAGGGCTGGAGGGATGGCTTAGTGGTTAAGGTGTTTGCCTGCAAAGCCAAAGGACTCATGTTCAATTCCCCAGGACCCATATTAGCCAGATGCACAAGAGGGTGCACGTGTCTGGAGTTCGTTTGCAGTGGCTGGAGGCCCTGGTGTGTCTATTCTCTCCCTCTCTCTCTCTCTCTCTAATAAATAAAAATAAAATATTTTTTAAAAAACCAAAAAATAAAAAGGAACTAAAAAAGAACTAAAACAGCCATGGTAGTCATCCATGCCTTTAATCATAGCACTTGAGAGGCTATGGTAGGAAGATCACTGTGAGTTCAAGGCTAGCCAAGGGCTAGAGTTCCAGGTCAGCCTGGGCTAGAGTGAGACCATGATGAAAGAAAGAAAGAAAGAAAGAAAGAAAGAAAGAAAGAAAGAAAGAAAGAAAGAAAGAAAGAGAGAGAGAGAGAGAGAGAGAGAGAGAGAGAGAGAAAGAAAGAAAGAAAGAAAGAAAGAAAGAAAGAAAGAAAGAAAAAAAGAAAGAAAGAAAGAAAGGGAAAGAAAAGAAAGGGAGGGAAGGAAGGAAGGAAGGAAGGAAGGAGGAAGGAAGGAAGGAAGGAGGGAGGGAAGGAAGGAAGGAAGGAAAGGGAGAGAGAGAGGAAAGGGGCCTGGAGAAGAAGATGGCTTAGTGGGGCCTGGAGAGACACTTGCCACTTGCCTGTGAAGCCTAAGAACCCATGTTCAGTTCTCCAGGTCCCACACAACGCAACGCAAGGTGGCACATGCACACAAGGTGGCACACCATCTGGAGTTTGATTATAGTGGCTAGAGGCCCTGGCGTACCAATTCTCTCCCTCTCTCTCTCTATCTCTCACTCTTTTGTATTAAAAAAAAAGGTCAGTCTGTTGGACTTGCCTCAAAAAAAGAAAGAAGGAAGAAAGGAGAGAGGGAGGGAGGAAGGAAGGAGAAAAGAAAGAAAGAAAGAAAGAAAGAAAGAAAGAAAGAAAGAAAGAAAGAAAGAAAGAAAGGGAGGGAGGGAAAGACTAAAGCCCCAGGCTCCCAGTCACTTCATTACAATGTAATGCCCACCTCTATACCACAGCTCAGCAATCAATAAATAACTCCATGTCATTAAAGGCAGTGTCACACTATCAATGAATGTAGGTGTCTGGGACACTCAAAAGATAGGGTTATCTGATCTATTAACATTGAGTTTTAAACTATTTTAAGAAACAAGATGTGCTTTCCCAAATAAAACTGGCCAAATTCTAAAACACAGAAAGCAAGCAGAAAAAAAAAAAAAAAAAAAAGTCACTCCAGTGAAGGGAAGGATCCAGGGCACACAAAACACAGGCTATGTTTACAGAGCTGTCTGGTGCCTTTTTGCTCCAGAAACATTTCTTCCCCTCAAAACATGTGCCAGTCACAGAGAAATGATGCTTTCACCCCACAGATGGGAAACCAAATTACAGATTAATATAAGGTTACAGTTCAATATAGATTGTGTAGATTTTGAGCATATGAAACTTTTTCAGACAGGACAACCTGGATTCAAATCCTGTTTTAACATGTAAAACCATGTGTGCTAGAGAGTGAATGTATGCTCAGTGAGTAAAGTGCTTGTCAAGCACGCATAAGGCTCTAATTTCAGATCCCAAGCACCCACATTCAATGGGTGTAAGTGTGCTTGATTCCCAACCCTGAGGAGGTGGAGCCAGCCAGATCCCTGAGACTTGCTGGCTACCTACATTAGCAAAATCAGTGATCTCCAAGTTCAGCAAGAGACGTAGTCTCAAAAAATAAAGTGAGAGCCATTGAGCAAGACACTCATCATCAGCCTCTAGCCTCCAATCACATGTGCATACATTTTCACTCACATCTACACATACTCGTGTGCCTACATGAATATAAATACACACTTATATGCATGTACACCACATACGTATACACACAAAAAGTCAGGGGAAGGAGACACCAGCCATGTGACTTTGGGAAATTTGTTAGAAATCTGATGACTGGACTGGACAAGGCAGCTCACGCCTATAATCCCAACACTTAGGAGGCTGAGCCAGGAGGATTGCCATGAGTCTGAGGACAGCTTGGACTACATAGTGAGTTCCAGGACAATCTAGAGCTAGAATCAAATCCTGTTTCAAAAAATAAGTTTTTTTTTTTTTTTTTCAATTAAAATCGAAGCTGGGCATGGTGGTGTACATAATCCCACATTTTGGAGGGGTGGGGCGTAAGAGGCAGGTGATTGTTCAAACTATCCTCAGCTATAGTGACTTCAAGGCCAGCTATCATTATATGAGTACTTGTCTAAAAAAAAAAAAAAAAAGAAGGAGGAGGAGGAGGAGAAGGAGGAGGAGGAAGAGAAGAAGAAGAAGAAGAGGGAGAAAAATACAACTTGGCTCTCTTGGCCGGCTCCTGAACTTCAAGGTTCTGGCAAGCTTCCCTCTCAGCCTGGCTGGGCTAAGACAAGAGGAGATCCCCACCCCTTACTCCCACATGGGCTCTCCCCCTCCTGCCCTCCACATGGCAGGAGCTCTCTTCACTTTCTTCTCTTTCTTTCTCTTACTCTAATAAAGCCTCTGTAAACCTTAAAAAAATACAACAAAGGATCCGGTGCTTGGCCTGCCGCCTGGCATATGTATGTAAACGCCATCTACTTACTTGATGAGGGCTATCAGTACGATCTTTGTTTGTATTGCCAGCACCACATAAACCCACTTATTAACTTGCCTGTGTGCTACCTGTTGACTTAGGTCTCCATTACATGCATGTTGATATAAGACGCAGCAACCAAGATAAGGGCTTCAGGGGCTTCCATGCAACTTATCACCAGCTGGGTCTCCCTTTATCACATCCTGTCCTCGTCCTATATGGCCCAGTATCCTCTCTAATTGTTTCATCTGGGCAAGCTTTATCTCCCTAAAGACAATTGTCACTCCTCAAGGGCGGGGAACAAGTAGCTTAGCACACATCACTGCCTCCAAGAGCAGTGGGCCACAGAGAGGACTTTGTGAATCAAATTAAACAGTTCACCTGAGTTCCCAAAAGAAGAATCAATGCATTGTGCTCACCATGTGGGAGGTATGTAAGCATTAAATGTGCCGCTGGTGCTGTGCTTTGGGGCCTGGGTACTGGCACACAACTGGCTGAGTTGAAATTCCACTGCTACCACCTGCATGCACTGTGACTTTGGGAAACTTACTGATTCCAGTCTAGAGTTTTTTCTTCTGTACAGTACCCACCACTGGATAACCATGAGAACTGCTGAGGGCTTTAGCACAGGACTTGGCATTTAATAAGTCTACAAGTTTTATCACTGTCACCATCATCATCACCAATATTCCTCTCTAGATTTAATCCGTTTAGCCTCAGCAACATGTCCAATCTTTTGGCATTTTCACACAATGTTGTCACCTATACAGTTCACACTCAAGGACTGTGTCATCAAATTACCAAATCAAAACAAAACCAGCCAAAAGGAATCTGATAATACATCAAGTGAGCTTATGATTTTGTGTTAGCCACATTCATAGCTATCCTGGGCCTCAGGTTGAACACATCTGGACAATGAAGAAGTACCACTTGTGAAAGTAAGTGACAATTCAGGGACACATATACAGCTCAGATATATAGCTACCACAGAGGAGCTAGAGGGAGGAGGATGATCAGAAGTTCATAGTCATCATCAACTAAACAGTGAATTTAAAGTCTAGGCTATGAGACCCTGTCTCAAACAAAGGGGAAAAAAAAAATCACAAAAATGAAGAAATGAGCTGGGCATGGTGGCTCATGCCTTTAATGCCAGCACGCAGGAGGCTGAGAAAGAATGATCACCATGAGTTCCAAGCCAGCCTGAGGCTTCAGAGTGAGTTTCAGGTCAGCCTGGGCTACTGTAAAACCCTACCTTGAAAAAACAAACAAAAAATGTGGAGAAGTATTGAATGACCCCTTTGACACTACCTTGACTTCTCTGTCTTATGTCTAAACAATCTACTAAGATAAAGGATGGTCAGTACGCTACAAAGATGCTTCATTTCTGCATTGGAGCATGATGCCGGAACAATTGTAGATTCTCAGCTGGGTTGTCCTTGAGCATAATATTTTAATGATACAAAGTCAGCTCATACTTAAGATCTGCTCAGAAAGACAGAAACTTCCATTCCACAACATAACCCAGTACAAACTGTCAGTCTTCTGGCCCTGGAGTACCCATAACAAACCCCAACTCTGTCACCAACTGGTCACAGAAGATCCAGGCAATCATCACTACTCTTTTAGCCCCAGCTGCCTTATTTCCCAAGTCTCTCTGGGATAATCTTTGTGGAGAGTATAATAGATTTATGCCAAAAGGCTAATACAGACAGTGTGTGAGTTCACAGCATAGTGTGGATTCTCCCTGCATTTCCTTCTAAGATTAAACTGTCCTTTGAAAGCCAGACCCTCACAATGTGTGTGTGTGTGGTGCCCGCCAGTCAGCAGTGTGGTTGGCCCTGCTACTGCAATCACCTGCACGCCATGGCACAGATTAGGGGTGGCAGGTCTGGAAGATTCTTTACCCAATTCCTCTAGTAAAACCACAAGGGAGAACAGGCAACAGAGACTGGTGAACATGAGCAATACAGAACTCTCATACACTGTTGGTGAGAGCATCAAAGTAGTTCAATAATTTGGGGGAAAAGGTTTGACAGTATTAAGCATATACTAAACTATGATCCAGTAACTCCATCCCCAGTGAAATTGAAGGCACGCATGCATGCATGGAAGGGTTTGTGCACTGATGGTCAAGGGTTTACTCCTAATAGCCCAAACGGATCGGCCCAGTTTCTCAGCCTTTTGGTTAAGATCAAATGACAAAGGAGGGCAGAGAGAGTCCCGAAAACTTGTGACATCTTATGCACGGGACTATTTCTGTGTGTGTTCATTCCTCTTGACATACCTCTTGTGATAACAGAGGCCAGAAAAGGTAGAAAGAAAGCTATGGCCATAAGAACTAGGTGCTTCTTCTACATAGGCAGTTTACATCCCAGGTTTACTTCGACAGATTTCAAAAGTAATGCTGAAATGAATGGGGTGGTAAGACCTTGGGGAACAGGAATGGGCACTCCTGGGACAAAGGCCTCCATCCTTCATGGAAGAAGTGTTAGCACTGGTAGCAGCCATAGGAGTCCAGCAGGTGCAGCAGCATGGCCTGTGGCCCTGTGTGCATCTAGAAGAAAGGCTCACTTGCCCATGTCCATCTTTGCTCTCTGCACCTTCCTGAGGTGCCAACAAAGGATAGAATCTTTTCTGTAGTTTTAATTGACTTAAGAGTCCCCAGCCTTGTTGCCACATTCCATAACTCACAAAACATGACCTTGAGCCTCAGTTTGTTTTACTTTTTGTGGAACTGGGGATTGAACCCAAGAATTGTATATGCTAGGCCATCAGCACACCAGTGAGCTACATGACCAGTTCACGCAACATGAACTTGATTTTTTTCTTAGTCATTTTTTTTCAAAGTTGTATCTCTTTAAAAAATATTTTGCCGGGCGTGGTGGCGCACGCCTTTAATCCTAGCACTCGGGAGGCAGTGGTAGGAGGATCGCCGAGAGTTCGAGGCCACCCTGAGACTACATAGTTAATTCCAGATCAGCCTGGACCAGAGTGAGACCCTACCTCGCAATACCAAAAAGAAAAAAAAAATTATTTATTTATTTGAGAGAGTGAGAAAGAAAGAGGCAGATAGAGAGACAATGGGTGCACCAGGGCCTCTAGCCACTGCATACAAACTCCATATGCATGTACCACCATGTGCATCTGGCTTTACATGGGTACTGGGGAATTAAACTTGGGTCCTTAGGCTTTGCAGGCAAGTGCCTTAACTGCTGAGCCATTTCTTCAGCCCATTTTTTGTTTGTTTGCTTGCTTTTTGAGGTAGAGTCTTGCTCTAGCCTATGCTGACTTGCAATTCACTATGTAGTTTCAGGCTGGCCTCAAATTCTCAGCGATCCTCCTACCTCTGCCTCCTGAGTACTGGGATTACAGGTGTGTGCCTCTACTTCCCCTCTCTCCCTCACTTTTTTTTAAAGACAAAGTAACTGTAGCAATTCCTTTTGCCTCAGTCTCTTGAGTGTGCAGTTATAGGAATATCACCATGTCAAGCAAGCCTTAATACTGACACCCTAAACTGCATTCTCTCAACTTTGTCTCCCCAGCTTTGTTTCCATTCTGTACAAAAACAACCCCTCAGTTATGTGGTATACATGTTCCAGCCTCTACCCCAGTAACTTTAGTATGTACATGTCATCTACATGTTGTGACATCTTATGTGATGATTTTTGTTTGTGTTTGTTCCTCCTGAAGTATAGATAATAGAATTGAGAGAATGCACAGAATGCTGTGAAGGATTCTTTAATTTATATAGAAGTACTAGAGGTATTATCATGCTTGGAGATGCAGTCATACTCACATATAATGTACAAAAATGCTGTGTGGTGCTCTGTCACAGACAAAGCACAGACAACTTCCAATGCACTGTGCTCACAGACAGCACTGTTGTGAGCATCACCTGACGTGTCTCTTTGGATTCACATGGAAGCTTGTGCAGGGTATTCAGATGGGAGCAGTATTGCTAACTATTCACATTGCTTGACCCATAATTAGTCCTTCCCAACAAACCTATTCACTTGCCTATAATACAATCTAAACAAGCCTCAATCTCACTTTAAAAAATTTTAGTTAAGAACTTGCTGTGGGGCCCTGGTACTAAGTACATAGGCCCACACATCCACCCATGCAGTCACACATATGGTGACTTTAGCACAGACATGTCTGTCTCCTGGCTCAACCTCTCATTAGTGGTGTGATAAGTGGGCAAGTTATTTGATCAAGCCTCAAATTCCTCATGTAAGAAAGTGGAAGCCAGGCATGGTAGCACACGCCTTTAATCCCAGCACTTGGGAGGTTGAGGTAGGAGGATCACTGTGAGTTCAAGGCCACCTTGAGACTACATAGTGAATTCTAGGTCAATCTGGGCTAAAGTGAGACCCTACTTTGAAAAAAACAAAAAACAAACAAAAATAAAAGTGGATAAACCTACATAATAAGGATGAGAGGGAATTGATGACATCAAAATAGAATAGGAACTAGTTGGCAAGGGATTCAATGCAGGAAGATAAGGAAGGCAGGGAGCCAAAGAAGGGTGGTGTATAGACATGGAAGTTGTCAACAAAATGTTAAATAAAATAAAATAAAATAAAATAAAATAAAATAAAATAAAAGGCAGGTAAGCTAGGTGGCAAAATGCTTGCCTTGCAAGCAAGAGGGCTTGAGTTTGATCTCCAGAACCCATGCAAAATGTCAGATGTGTGGTGATGCATGTGTGTAATCCCAGCACTACAGAGGCAGAGACAGGTGGATCTTTGGAGCTCTCTGGTCGGCCATTCTAACCAAAATACAGGGAGCCCCAAGTTCAATAGAAGACTTTGTCTTAGGGAAGTAAGGCCAAAGAATGATAAGAGACACCTAATATCTTCCTCTGGCCTCTACACACATGCATGTACACACATGCACACACCACCACACACACAAAGTTGGGCTGGAGAGATGGCTTAGTGGTTAAGGCGCTTGCTTGCAAAGCCAAAAGACCAAGTTCAATTCCCCACATGAGCCAGATGCACAAGGTGGCGCATGCATCTGGAGTTTGTTTGCAGTGGCTTGATGCCCTGGCACACCTATTCTCTCTCTCTCCCGCTCCCTCCCAAATAAATAAGTACAAATTTTTTTTTTAATAAAAAAAATACTAAAGAAAAAAAGAGAGAGAGAAGATAGCATACCTGAGGGATAGCACCCACCAAAGGTTGTCCTCTGGCCTCCACACATATGCACACGTGTGTGCAGGTAACCCATATACATACACTCACTAAACATATGCACAAGATGGGAAAAAAGATAGATTAAAAACCTACATTATGGGCTGGAGAGATGGCTTAGTGGTTAAGGTGCTTGCCTGCAAAGCCAAAGGACCCACATAAGCCAGATGCACAAGGTGGCACATGTGTCTAAAGTTCAATTGCAGGGGGCTGGATGCCCTGGTGCGGCCATTCTTTCTCTCTCTGCCTCTTTCTTTCTTTCTTTCTTTCTTTCTTTCTTTCTTTCTTTCTTTCTTTCTCTCTTTCTTTCTTTCCTTCTTTCTCTCTCTCTCAAATAAATAAATAAAAATAAACCTACCTTATATTCCAACTCAAGGAGCCATTAGAAGGGCCGAGGCAATCAGAGAATGACCCTAAACAAGGCCACACACTCAATGCTGGGGCCAAACTGGGCCCCAAGGCTTCAGCAAACACATCCTTATTTTAGGAACCGTACCAAGTCTTGTTAGACAGACCAGGCCCCTAGAGACTCTCTCAAGCAGCAAGGACACCAATGTGACACAAGTCAAGCACCGATCCAGCCTTCTGCAGCCCCGGCCCTGGGTCTCCTCTGCAGAGGCATCACCTATCATGGAGCACCCTCCTCCCCCAGGTTCTGGACTGCATCTGGGCTCTTCCAATGCCTGGGCACTCTCTGTCCCCTCACTTCTCACCTTCATGGGCCTCAAGGATGCCTCATCTCAAAGATGGAGATTTGTTGTGAACATTCAATGAAACAACCTTCCAGAAAGCTCTGAAGTCACTCCATTACAACCCCTTTTCCCAGGATGCTACCAATCCAAGACACTGTGTGGACTCAACCTCCTGTCATCCTTCCCCTAGAATCTTCTCTCTGCCCTGCCCATCACAACCCCCCAGAGCCATAGCTGTGCTCTCCTAGCCAGTCTCCTTGTTCCTTCCATGCCAGTTACTGATGATGTCATACCATGGCTCTCAGAAACAGTGCATGCTTTAGGCCTTTGGAGTTGCAGCTCTTACCTATCTGTTGAGTCACCCATGCCCCTCCTGTAAGTAACCCCAATAAACTCACTCATTCACCAAGCTAGGCGTGAATGGAATTGTTTCTTTGGTCTGTCGTCAGTGCCTGATCTACAGTGAATGGACATTTGTTCCAGTCTCCCCAGGAAAAGACACAGGACACCACCTTCCAACCTTAATCTCCATCAGAATGATTAAATCTCTTGCTAGGTGGTACCATGAAAGAAGGACTCTGTGTCGGAACAGGAGATTAAGCCAAGCTCAATGGGTTCTTACTGTAGCACTGCAGAGCCTTCAGTACCTGTCTCTGTGTACGGACTCTTCATTTTCCCCAAACTTATCTGGACTTCTTCATTGAGCTCATGAAGGAAAAAGAATCCAGAACAATGTGAACTACATGCTTTCTACAGTGTGATTCACGGTTAAAATTAAGTGTCAACGTGACAGAATCTAGAATCACCCCAAGAGACAAGTCTCTGGGAACACTTATGAAGGATTGCTTAGATTAGGATAACTGAGGCAGGAAGGCCCACCCTAAGGTGAGCAGCGTCATCCCACAGGCTGGGGCTCTAAGAGAAAGCAAGCTAACATGAGCACTCACCGCCTTATTCCACACTCAAGGTGACCGGTTCTGCTTTATGACCCTGCTGCCACTCTTTCCCTCCATGACAGAAATAAACCCTTCCTCGCTTAACTTCTTGTCAGGTGTTCTGTGACAGCAATGAAAGAAGTAGCCAGTACAACCAGCAGGCCTAGTTAGGACATGGGTGAAGGTGCGCCAGAAAGTGGCTGTCATAGCCTATCGAGGAGGCATGGTTGTTACAGTTCACCACCACCACTGTGGGCCATCTATGTGGGACTACAAAACCCCAAACTGAGCCAGGAAGCCTTGCTCGGCACAAGTAGAAAACAAATGGCTGTCAGCCCTGTCCTGGGAACTGACAAAGAGGAGCTTTGACCCGACTGTCCAGGATGACAGCTTTCCCAGTCTTCCTGGCTATCCCACCCCACAGCCCTCCATATTTATTTTATTTAATTTTATTTTGTTTGTTTGTTTGTTTATTTCAGAGAGGGAAAGAGGCAGAGAGAGAGATTGAGAGAAAGAAAGGGAGAGAATGGGCGTGCCAGGGCCTCCAGCCACTGCAAACGAACTCCAGGCGCATGTGCCCCCTTGTGCATCTGGCTTACGTAGGTCCTGGAGAATCGAACCAGGGTCCTTTGGCTTTGCAGGCAAACGCCTTAACTGCTAAGCCATCTCTCCAGCCCAGCTCTCCATATTTTTATGTCATTGTCTTTTTCTCCTATTATGAAAGTCTTGAGACACATAGTTCTTTCTGTCCGTAAACAAAATCAACCAAATGGCCATCCAGTGAAGGGAGTCTCAAAGCCAGCCACCCCCTCAAGTTCAGTACCTGTCCCATCTGGGGTCGACCTCACAAATGTGGGCAACATTTTCACAGAAGCAGTAGGGTGAGTGGTGGCTCCAAGCCCTTTCTCCATCTCCTTTCGGAACCGCCTAGCAATCTCTAGAAGTGTCTCATCAGAGAGACGCATGTGGTAGAGATACTGGTCAACCTGCAAGAGAGAAAAGGCAGAACAGAGACCATTGAGTTAAATAAATTAGACACATGTCATAAAAACAGCATTCAAATCTTCAAAAGCAAACAATCTAACAATGCCCAGTAGTGTTCACCTATAATCCTGGCATTTGGGAGGGAGGCAGAGTTGGAAGTACCACAAATTCCTGCCTAGCCTGACATTTTGTTTAAAATATTTTATCATTAATTTATTTATTTGGGTGGGGCAGATAGAGAATGGGCATATCCATTTGCAAACAAACTTTAGACGTATGTATGTGGTTTTACATGGGTACTGGGAAGTCAAACTTGGGTCCTAGGCTTCGCAGGCAAGCTCCTTAACTGCTAAGCCATCTCTCCAACCCTAACTTGACTTTATTAGTGCTGAAAATTGAACCCTATCTTAATTAGAAAATAAAATCTGTCATTGATAAAGGATTTTTGTGTTGTTTTCAGGCTTTTCAAGGGCAGTGTTGTTTGTTTACATGGGTTTTTCTTGAGACAGATTCTCATTTTCTAGCCCAGGTTGGCCTGGAATTCTCTATGTAGCCAAGGATATCTTGATCTCGGTGCAGTATTTTGTCACTTCTGAAAAAATCAAGTCAAAGGGTTGTCCTTTACTCAGGCCATATTGCCCTTGGTCCAGCAGATCCTAAGCATCTTCCAGTGATGGATGAAAATGACAACGATGACCACTAACAGTAACCAAACATTCCTCACGCTCCACCTGCCTCATCTCACGGTGTTTGGGTAGAGCTTCTGCAGCTGCCTCATAGATCCCTCTGGTGGTGAGGTCTGGAAGGCTGAAGACCCCAGACTTTAGGACCACCAGCACTGCCTTTCCTGAGGGCCTTCCTAGTGTGGGTGGACACTCCCTGCCTGCTCTGGGCTTTCTTGGATCATGTTAGGACCTTGGGTTTATCTGCCTCACATGAAGACTAAGAGAAAAGACATGAAACAGGTGTAAAAAAACAATTGCCAAGTCTGACATCTTAGCCCAACCTCTTGTCCTTCACCTTGAAGCTCTTGAAACTCTCCATACTCTGGAGGGGCTGGCGCCTGGACATGAGGTATCCACACTTTACTGGGGCCACTAAAAGAGATGATTCATCACCTGAAGTCACAGCTCCCTAAATATGCCAATGGGACCCTCTCAGCTTTGGTAGGCATGGCTGCATTGGGTGAGCGGTGGCCAAGTAAGCAGAAGTGAGAAATGAGGAACAGACTCCATGTACTGGGAGGGAAGTGAACACAGTTTTCAGAATCCTACCAACTCTCCCCTACAGCACAGCCAGAGGGAAGGAGCACAAGAAAGCCCAGCCACACTTAGAAAGGGAAGGCACTTAATTTCTTCACATTGCATTCTGGGTCAGAGTTTAAAAAGCTTTTCCTCCATGGGAGCTAAGGTGGCTTTCTGATAACTTCTGCTGATTTCCATTTTTCCACTTGTGATAGGAGCTCCCAAACTTGGCTGCAAATCAGAATCACATGAGCTTTTCAAATACATTTAAAGTAGGGTGCGGTGGTGCATGCCCATCATCCAAGCATTTGGGAGGTGAAGGAGGAGCAAGAGTTCAAGGTCACCTGCAGCTACATGCTATATTCTAGGCTCCATGAGACTCTATCTCAAAAGAACAACAAAAAAAAGCAAACAAAAAAGGCATTAAGAAGCTACATTAAGGGCTGGGGAGATGGCTCAGCAGTTAAAAGCACTTGCTTGCAAAGCCTGATGGCACAGGTTTAATTTCACATTACCCATACAAATGCACAAGATGCACAAAATGGCAGGCGCATGAATCTGGAGTTGGTTTGCAGTGGCAAGAGGTCCTGGCACACCCATTCATTCTCTCTCTCTCCTTGAAAATAAATAAATAAAAAAAAAAAAAAAAAGCTGCATGTGGTGGCACACACCTGTAATCACAACAATTGGGAGGCTAAGGCAAGAGAGTTATGGGTTTCAAGACAGCTAGGGCTTCAAACAGACTGACCATATGGGTATTTCTTTCTTTCTCTCTCTCTTTTCTTTTTCCTTTTTTTGGAGAGAGTCAGAGAGAGAGAGAAAGAGAGAATGGGCATGCCAGTAGCTTCTCACCACTGTGAACGAACTCGAGACACACGCTCCCCCTTGTGGGCAAGTGCAGCATTGCACCCTTGCGTCTCTTTGCATCTGGCTAAACAAAGAATGTAGGTGCCAAAGGAAGGATACAACTCCTTACAATGCAACTGTCCAGAAAGAAATTGGCCTCGATATCCATGACCTCAAAGTGCCTAGTAATATCTTCACAAGACCCTCATAATAGGAGAAAAAGATGATGACATCAAATTAAAAGAGAGACTAATGGAGAGAGGGAGGGGATATGATGGAGAGTGGAGTTCTGAAGGGGAATGGAGGGAAGGAAGGGAAATATCATGGTTTATTGTCTGTAAATATAGAACTTGTCAATAAAAAGAAAAATTTAAAAAAACAGAGAGAAACCTGGAGAATCAAACAGGCGTTCTTAGGCTTAGCAGGCAGGTGCCTTAACTGCTAAGCCATTTCTTCAGTCCCATATGGGTATTTCTAGGGCTGGACGATCCAATATTCTCCCAGTCAGGGGCATGTTTGCACAGTATCAATAATGTGATAATGATTGGCTGAGTTCTAGTCAACACCCTTGAAGGTCATTTTTTTTTCCTATTCTGCCTAAAGTCTTTGAAAGCTAGCAGTAAACCCAGCCTGGTGCTACACACACCTATAATCCCAGCACTCAGAAGCGGAAGAATGCTGCAAGCTTGAGGCTAGCCTGAGCTACAGAGTGAGTTCCAGGCAGGCTAACCTACACTGAGAACCAAGAAAGAGGGAGGGAAGGAGGGAGGGAGGGAAGAAAGAAAGAAAGAAAGAAAGAAAGAAAGAAAGAAAGAAAGAAAGAAAGAAAGGAGAAAGAAAGAGGGGCTGGCACTTGCTTGCAAAGCCTAACAGCCTGGATTCGATTCCCCAGTACCCATGTAAAGCCAGACACACAAAGTAGCACGTGTGTCTGGATTTCATCTGCAATGGCAAGAGGCCGCTCTCCCTCTCTGTTTGCAAATAAATAAATAAAATTTTTAAAAAAATATTTATAAAAAAGAGAGAGGGGGCTGGAGAGATGGCTTAGCAGTTAAGGTGCCTGCCTGCTAAGCCTAAGAACCTGGTTCCAATCTCCAGGTCCCACATTTAGCCAGATGCAAAGTGACACAAGGGCGCAATGCCGCACTTGCCCACAAGGGGCGCACACATCTGGATTTCATTCACAGCAGCTGAGAGACTGCTGGCGTGCCCATCTCTATCTGTCTCCCTCTCCCTCTCTGTCTGTCTGTCTCTCTGTGTCTCTCTCCAAAAAATTAATAAAATAATAAAAAAATTTAAAGAGAGAGAGAGAGAGAGGGAGGGAAGGAAGGAAAGAGAGAGAGAAAAGATAGCCAGATGTGAAGACATTAGGCAAAGCTTGTCTCTCTGAAATAATCTTATGTTGCTGCAGGCTGTTAGGACTTGGAGAGACAAAGATTGTGCTTGCTGGAAAGAGATCTAAGTTGTTGGACATTATCACCACAAAATCATTCAGGCCAATCCTCACTGAAAAGAGGGCCTCTGCACCAGAAAAATCAGTGTGAAAATCCCTAGCTGTAGCGCTCACACAGGTGTATACCGCTGGAGAAGGTCGTGTCCTCACTATGAAACAGGGCACAGTCATAACAATGCTGAGGTATTGAACATAAAGCCCCCTTCGTCCCCTCACCCCACCCCCATCTTCTAGAATTCTCTCTGCCAAGTGGCACCGTGGGAGGGCCAAGGACATTTCTCTCAATGCTACTTAATTACACTCAGGGTCAACAAAGCAGAACCTGTTTCCCCAATTGTTGCCTTCTTTCTGTGGTGGGCATGTGGCCTATCTCCAGGGCTGTCATTATCTATGAGGAAGAAGGAGCGGGACTTCCGTTGAGGCAGGGGAGCAACAGGCAAGCAGGCTACAGTAAACCTGTCTGGGATCTGGGAAGACTGCCTGACTGACTCCCCAAGGCAAGGGAGTGTGTTACCTGAGAGAGATAGCCCTTCTAGTTGATAGCTACTCAGCAAGGTTGAAAAGATTAGAACTTCCCCATTGGGCACTTTGTGTCAGTTTCATTCTTTCCCACAGCACACCAGGCTGATTTGAGTCTTACAGGAAGCTCTGAAGGGAAGCTTGCCATATTCTTTATGAAATAATAGATCCTTTGACAACCAACCCTTAAAATGCCCCATTTCCATCCAGAGCAGCATTAAAGAGAAGAGACTGTCACAGAAACAATGTAAGGAGTGGGGCATGGTGGGTGGGCATGAGGATGGTAGCAGCTGGGCAGATGTAGGAAGATCACAAATTTGAGGCCAGCCTGTGTTACACAGCAAGACCCCCAAAAAATGCTGGAAAGGAAGGGTCATCAGGACACCCCTCCCCCACTGTCTAAAGCTGGTCAGTTTTTCACTAACCCTTTCTTGGCCAGTCAATCCTCTGCAGGGTTTTATGTCAGGACTAAGTTTGGAACCCAGCCATTCCCTGTTTTCTGCTATAGGTAAATGAGACAAAAATACTGATTCAAAAAGGTTGACCCGGGCTAGAGAGATGGCTTAGCCGGCAAAGGCACTTGCTAATGAAGCCTAACGACCAGGGTTCAATTCCATAGTACCTACATAAAGCCAGAGATCACAAAGCGGGCCATACACCTGGATTGCGTCTACACTGGCTAGAGGTCCTGGCACGCCCATTTCCTTTCATTCATATTCTCCGCACCCCCCCCCTGCAAATAAATAAATAAATTTTAAAAATATTTTATTATTTATTTGAGAGAGAGAGATACAGAAATAGGCAGGCAGAGAGAGAGAGCGAATGGGAGTGCCAGGGCCTTCAGCCACTGCAAACGAACTCCAGATGCATGCACCCCCTTGTGCATCTGGCTTACGTGGGTCCTGGAGAATTGAGCCTCGAACCGGGGTCCTTAGGCTTCACAGGCAAGCGTTTAACCGCTAAACCATCTCTCCAGCCCATAAATAAGTAATTTTAAAAGCTGATCTTTTGGCCTTCATTGTCAGAAAGCTCACAGCTCTGTCCTCATTGTAAAGGTTATTGGTAATCATTCTTGCCCTCTCAGTGACTTGCTCTAGAAAGCCTTTTACCGAAAGTTGACCCAAGTCACCACATCATTTCAGGAAGCAGGCAGAAAACAAATAATGCATGAATGAGCAAACATTCATCAGTCAAACACACCCTCCTGGCAGAAGGGTGATCTCAAGTGATCAAATTGGATAATAAAGTGACTCTACAAGCCGTAAAACACCAAAGAGCAAACATGAAGGGACACAGAGGCACCTCCGGCTTCCAGTCTCCAGTTTAAGGTTGTTTTGTTTTGTTTCATTTTTGCAGAACAAGTAGTTAAGATTCACATTAGAGGAGCTGGGGAGATGGGTCAGTGGTTAAAGACACTTCCGTGCAAAGCTTGACAGCCTGGGTTCAATTCCTTGGCACCCATGTGTGGTGCATACATCTGGAGTACCTTTGCAGAGGCAGGAAGCCCGGGCATACCCAATTTTCTCTCTCTCATAAATAAATTTAAAATAATAATAATAACAATAAGAAGAAAAGATAAATAAAATATTTAAAAATAAAGAAAAGGAGTAGACCCACTTAAGCAGCAACAGCCTGGGTATTTCTGTTATATCTAAGACCTTTTTTTGTTTGTTTGTTTGTTTGTTTGTTTGTTTGTTTGTTTGTTTTTCAAGGTTAAGGTCTCACTCTAGCTGAGGCTGACCTGGAATTAACTATGTAGTCTCAGGATGGCCTCGAACTCACGGCGATCCTCCTACCTCTGCCTCCCAGCTGGGATTAAAGGCATGAGCCACCCCACCCACTTATATCTAGAACCTTTGAATATTCTCTTCATGTGGTCCTGAACGTACACTAGCCAACTCTGACCATTTAGCTTCTAGATCCCAAGCAGATGAACTGGTTGAATTTTAGCTTTATTAACACTCAGGT
Source organism: Orientallactaga sibirica (assembly GCA_036365145.1). Classification (NCBI taxonomy): domain Eukaryota; kingdom Metazoa; phylum Chordata; class Mammalia; order Rodentia; family Dipodidae; genus Orientallactaga; species Orientallactaga sibirica. Next base: position 16,060,595 of record JAEOAD010000029.1, on the reverse strand, counting down.
TTTTGTCCTGTAGATATAATCAGGTCACCTGTATCTTAGGCAAAAGCTTCAACTTGGCCTCCTAGAATGAAATTTAGGCTTTCTGTAAGTAAAGAGCCTCAGTCTTGTCTATTTGAAATCAACCAGAGCCAAACAAGGTGGGACAGGAGATACCACACAGCAACAATGTAAGGAGTGGGGCATGGTGGCCTACTGAGTGCACCACCAGCTACTGGCGCAAGGGCCAGGCATGGTGGTACAAACCTTTAATCCCAGCACTCAGGAGGCTGAGGTAGGAGAATCACTTGAGTTCAAGGCCACCTTGAGACTACATAGTGAATTCCAGGTCAGCCTGAGCTAATGAGATCCTATCCCAAAACACCAAAAAAAAAAAAAAAAAAAAAAAAAAAAAAAAAAGCGGGGACATTGAGGGACACACTCAGAGTAAGTCCCTTTACAACAAGATGGAAATGGATCTATGCCTCTAGAGAGAAACTCCCACTTTTCTCTGTCCAAGAAGAGAAGGCGTGCCCATCGGTAAGTCTCTTAAATGACTATGCTTATTCCTTTGTTCTGTGCTGCTCTCATTCTTGGTTGGAGAATTTGCTTTTTTTTAAAACAGATAGCAGAAAATACTTTGGAGAACCAAGATTTATCAACACAACAAAAAAAGATAGTTGACTACCTAACACAAGACGAATCATCTCTATTACATCTGCCTGGGTGCAGGAATCATTTCAGAGGAAGTGGCAAGTTAAACCCCAGTGCTGCTCTCACTGCTAGCCTGACAACCTCCTCCAGAGAGATGGCAGAGGACAGTGAGGAGACTCAAAATGCATCACAGCAGACATTCAGAAGATGCAGAGAGCTTGCCATTCAAAAAGACTTGTAACACACCCACCAAAGCTCAGGAAATACTGCAGAAGAGAGGGCATAAAGAATTTAAGAGCTACAGGAGGGGAAGGTATATATATATATCCTAAGACACTGTCTTCCACCACAGAGACTGACTGATGCATTCATGACCCCACAGTGAATACCAATAACCTCACTATAGAGGGCCCTCAGTGGAATAAGGGTGGGGGAGACGGGACATGTAAGAAGAGTGTAACCAGATGGGTGGGAATATGACAAATGTGATATATTCATACAGTAAAGCTCATAATAATGATCAAAAAAGAAATGGGTGTATGCTCTTAGATGTCATGATAATACCAGACTCAGAGGGGCATGCCTATAATCACAGCACTGTGAGGTGGAGACAGGAGAATCAGAAAGTCAAGGTCATTCTCAGCTTCATAGCATGTTCTAGGCCAAAAACAATCATGATGTTGATGACACTTTGTGCTGGCAGAAGGACAAGAGGGACTAGTGGCAGCAAGCAGGGCTAGCAGTGGGAATCACCTGTTTATGGATGTGGGTGGGGGTTAGCCCACGTGTTCAGTTTCCTGTGTATCATACATCTCCATCAAGTGTAGGAATGATGGTCCTGCCAATGCAGGCCTGTAATTCCAGCTACTTGGTTGATGGAGACAAGAGGACCAAACGTTCAAGGCCTGCCTGGACTACAGTTGGTTGAAGGCCTGCCTGGGCAATTTAGAGACCCTGTCTTAGAATCAAAAAGCTTTTTAAAATCCAGGCATGGTGGTCAACATGACAGTAATCTCAGCATGAGAGATGGGGCAAGAGGATCAGAAAATCATAATGAGTTCAAGACCAGCTTCAGTTACATGAGACTTTATCTTTAAAAAAATGAAAGAAAGAAAAGAAAGAAAGAAAGAAAGAAAGAAAGAAAGAAAGAAAGAAAGAAAGAAAGAGGGAGGGAAGGAAGGAAGGAAGGAAGGAAAAAAGGAAGGAAGGGAGGAAGGGAGGAAGGGAGAAAGGAGGCCATCAGGTGGCTGGGGGTTCAGTGGTATAGCATTTGCCTAGGACGTGAGAGACCCTGGGTTCAGTCCCCAGTACAGCAGAAATTAATTAATCAAAAGAGAATCAACTTGGTCCTGCCATGCAAAGTCAAAGCACCGAGGAGATTGAGCTCAGAAGAGGGCAGCCAGAGGGGGCAGTCCTACTTTAAATTAGCTGCACACAGCCTTGCAGAGGTGATGTGCCCACACATGCTTGCAACGTAGTTTCAAAAGAATTTCTTCGTTTTTTTTTTTTTTTTTTTTTTTTTTTTTTTTTTTGCATCATTCCTTTGCAAGTGTTTTACCACAGATCTTTGTTACAGAAACCAAGGCTTAGAGAAGCTTCCTCAAACCACAAGCCTAGCCCTTGGCACACAACAACGGGTGGTCCATAGAGTTCCCCAGGACACACATCCTGGGAAATCCAGACGGCTGCTGTCCATGACCTCATTAATAATAATGCTCTCACAGGCTCCTTCTGGCAAGGCCGAGGCTGTGCAAAGAGCAGCAACTTTATCCTGTAAAGGTGCCAAGGCGAGTCCAGATGTTTTTGATAAAGAAGGGAAGGATGAGTCTGGGAAGATGACACACAGCAGCAGAACCAGAGTTCTAAGCACCCCTCAACCCAAAGGACTGACAGTAAGACATCTGCTCTACTTTCTTCAAGTGGGAAAAGGCCCCTGACTGGGGGCACCGTCCACCCAACAGACTCCGGCTCTGACACATAGTGTACTCATGAGCCCGAGGTGGCAGGGTGACAGTGGGGCTGACCAGGGAGCATGCAGGCCACTCCTCCAGGATTCTGTTGCACCATGGTGAGTCACAGGCCTTCCTGTTCTGCCAGTTCTCACTCTCAGCTGCACAGAATGAGACAGACAGACAGAGCCAGGTGGCGGCACCTGTCAGGAGATGGGCATTTAGGACATTCAGCTGGGGCCCTCCTGGGCTCAGCTTAGACATTCTGTCCTGCCCCCAGGGGAGGGGTGACAGCAATGCAAGGGAACAATAGGTCTCAGAGATACATGACCCTGATTCAGTCCATTTACCCGTGTAAGTATTGATTGAGCACCAGACCAAGTATGCCAGAGCTGGGCATGGAGGATACCAGGGTAAAGGAGACAGCAGCCTCTGCCAGCAAGAAGCTCAGTCAGCTCAGTCAGTGGCAAAAGGCAGATATGCTGACAAACAATTAGTTAACAAACTGAAGGTGAGGGCAGATCATGTTTTGCTATAATAAAATATGAACTTGTTGGGCTGGAGAGATGGCTTAGTGGTTAAGGCGCCTGCCTCCTAAGCCTAAGAATGCTGGTTCCAATCTCCAGGTCCCATGTTTAGCCAGATGCTGCAAAGTGACACAAGGGTGCAATGTCGCACTTGACCAGAAGGGGGCACACGCATCTGGATTTCGTTTGCAGCAGCTGAGAGACTGCTGGCGCACCCATCTCTGTCTCCCTCTCCCTCTCTCTCTCTCTCTGTGTCTCTCTCCAAAAAAAAAAATATATATATATATAAACTTGTAATCAGTTGTTTTTGTTTTTGTTTTTGTTTTCCTAGTTTTATATTTTGAGACTGTTGTTCAGGCTAGTCTCAAACTCATGACAATCCTCCTTCCTCAGCCTCTCCAGTGCTGGTCTCAAAGATATATGCCACTGTACCCAGCTCCTTCTCTTTCCCTTTCCCTTTGTTTGTTTGTTTGTTTGTTTGTTTGTTTGTTTGTTTGTTTGTTTTTTTTCAAGGTAGGCTCTTGCTTTAGCCCAGGCTGACTGAAATTCACTCTGTAGTCTCAGGGCGGCCTCAAACTCATGGTGATCCTCCTACCTCTGCCTCCCGAGTGCTGGGATTAAAGGTGTGCACCACACACCCAGCTCTTTCCCTTTCTTTTCAGTTAGTTCATATTCATCGTACAAGACGACGGGTTGTTACGACTTTTTCATACAAGTAAACAATGTATTTTGCTCATATTCACCCTCCCATACCTTCTCTTGTCCCCTTCACTCCAGCTGTCCCCCTCTGTGTTCCTAAGTAGTTCCCTTCTACTTCCATGGCATTTTTAGAAATTGAGATTCTGCATACGAGAGAAAACATGTGCTAATTATCTGGCTTGTTTTGAGTAGTGAGATGATCGCCAGTACCATCCATTTTTCTTCAGATGACATCTCATTCTTCTCAATGGTGGAATAAAAGACCGCATTTTCTTTATTTACTCATCTGCTGGCAGACACCTAAGCTGATTCCATAACTTGACTATGGATGGATATGCAGGTGTTCTGGTTTTCGGCTCACTCAACAGCTTGTTGCACTCATGGTCAGTGGTCCCACAAAATGAAAGGCATCAGGTAACTCCATGGACTATTTGTGATGCCAGCAGCTCAATATTCAGAATAGATTCGCAAGAAACCTTATTGTTGCCTACAGGGGGCTATGCCAAAGTCAAAAGAATAGGAGGTGCGACTCAGTGAAGGGGGAATAGAGCTGGATACTCCAGGCTGACTGCGGCCGTGACTGGCCTTGCTCTTCAGGCTTGCTCTCTCTCTCTAGGGGATATTGACATCATTTCCTCACCGCTCCCTGTACCCTACCTAGCACAGTAGGTGCTCCATGCCAGGGATCATACTATGCCTTGGAGCTTCTTTCCCCACAATGGCATCTTCTCCCCCCACTCCTGTCTGCTGCCACTGTCCACCTGATGAGCCAAACCTCTCTGGGTCTGTCCCTCTACTCCATGTCCAGCCCAGACCTCCCACCAACCCAAGCCCACAGTCATCACAAGCACACACTGCTTGCTCAAGACCATCTTAGTATACATCTGTAGAAATGCCAAGGCTATAAACAGTACCTCTTATAGCCTGAAAAGTGGCCCAGTGGAGCTGGGGAAATGGCTCAACCATTAAAGGCACTTGCTTGCAAAGCCTACTTACTGGCCCAGGGGCAATCCCCAGTACCCATATAAAGCCAGATGCAAAGTGGTGCATGTATTTGAAGTTCATCTGCAATGGAAAGAGACCCTGGTAAACCCATACACTCTCTCCTCTCCTTTGCAAGTAAATAAACAATTTTTAAGTGATCTATTTTGAGCAATAAATTATAGTCCCATAGGAACAGCCCTCAAAACAAATACTGACTTTGTTCTTGTGGAACCCACAACTGAATACAACAGTTCATGTCAGGTGTGGTGGCACACCCCTTCAGTCCCAGCGCTAAGAAACTGAAGTAGGAGGATTGCCATGAGTTCAAGGCCAGCCTGAGTGAGACTAGAGTGAGACTCTACCTCGGGGGAAAAAAAAAAATTTGACAGTTTCTGCTACACAAATGGCATTTAAAGGAAAGAGGATGGCAACCTGGGAACTGAGTTCTAGATTGGGTCTTAACCTAGGAAAGCTTGGACAGTCCCCTGGTACACAGTAGCTGGTTTCAACTGTGAAAGGAAAAGCATGGGTTACATGATCCCAAAGGCCTTTTTCCAGTTGACTTATCACCCTATAAAACTGAACGTTTGACCATCTCCAGCTGTCTCGAGCGGCTCTGTGCCGGTGGTTAAGTTCATGGGCTCTGGAGTCTGACTGCCTTAAGTTTGACTACTGTGTTGCCCTTGGACAAAGTACTGTCCTTGTATCTTTATCTGAAGGGCATATAGAAGTGCCCAGCTTGTAGGACAGCTGGAGGGGTGGCCTGAGCAGTTAGTACAGTGGAGCTAGTCTGAGAGGCCTGCTTTTCTAAGTACAGCAGGTGATTGGTATCTCCAAGACTTTGATGCAAGAGCCAAGGTGGTAGCTTATGGGAGTGAGGCTAAGGGAGGAGGATTACCAAAAGTTCAAGGCCACCCTGGGTCACTTAGTAAATTCCAGGCCAGCTGAGCTACAGTATGAAACCCTCCCCTCCAGAAAGACTGAAGGGGAAAAAGAGCTGATGATGGGCCATGACTGGAAAGCTTCCCAGAGAACACTGAGACAGGAAAACTTTGAGGAAGCAGGAGAAGGCAGCCCTTCAACTGGGAAATAAGGAAGCAAGGCAGCCTCAAATGTCCTTGTGTAAACTCAGTTAAAGCAGCCTGGTGTGTTATCTGGCTTCATTCCTCCTTTATCTGATAGGCCAAAAGGAAAAAGTTAGAAATATTGAGGTACAGTATAGCTCTAGCCCAGACTGGCCTGGAATTCATGATGTAGTCTCAGGCTGGCCTCGAACTTACAAAGATCCTCCTACCTCAGCCAGCTGGAATTAAAGACATGTGTCACCACCCCCAGTTTATTTTATTTTTTAATCAATTTACAAGCTACCAGGTTTCCATATGAGACTTCCATACATATTCTGTTTTGGTGGATTCTCCCCCCTCATCTACCGGCACTCCCTTTTCTGTACTCTTCCAGTATTCTCCCTTCTACTTGAGCCCATAAGACTAGAATAGGCTTTAAGGAAGGATTGTGGGCAAGATAATAGAATAAAGGGGAAGAAGGCTTTAAGAGACCTCAGTTCAATCCCCAACACCCACATAAAAATCCAGGCATGGCTGCACATGCCTGAAATCCAGCCCTGAGAGAGGTGGAAACAGAAAGATCAGTGGGGCTTGCTGGTCAGCCAGCCTAACCAAAAATCATTGAACTCTGGGTTCAGTGAAACTCTGTCTCAGGGAAATAAGGCAGAAGAGTGATAGAGGAGGTCACCTGAGGTCCTCTGCCCTCCACACATGTGCACATATCTGCATACACATGTGCATATGCACATATATACAGACAAAAACTAAAATAAAATAAAAGATTAAGAATATGGACCAGCTGGGTATGGTGGCGCACGCCTTTAATCCCAGCACTTGGGAGGCAGAGGTAGAAGGATCGCTGTGAGTTTGACGCCAGCCTGAGACTACATAGTGAATTCCAGGTCAGCCTGGACTAGAGTGAAACCCTACCTCAAAAAAAAAAAAAAGAAAAGAAAAGAAAGAAAACCATATGGGCCAGCCCTCAGTCTCTAGGGGCAAGGATGCTGGACACCCAGGCAAGGAAAGAGAGAAAAGGCAGGACAGATGGGTGGGTGGGGCCCGCCAGCTCCTGGACCATGTTCTCACAGCCTGCTCATTCTCCTGTTTCATGCTGCTGAGATACAACTTAACCACGGCTCTCCAGGGAAGGAATGTCAAGGAACCACTTACAGATCTACTTATGGCCACCTATAAAATGAGATTATCCATTCCCAGGGCTAAATCTCCCAACTGAATATGACAAAAGCTATTTAGCATATGTGGACTAGGCATGGTGGCTCATGCCTTTAATTCCCAGATTTTGGGTGGCTGAGGTAGGAGGATCCTGCAGAAAGAAAAAGAAAAGAAAAGAAAGAAAGAAAGAAAGAAAGAAAGAAAGAAAAGAAAGAAAGGGAGAAAGATAGAAAGATAGAAAGATGGAGGGAAGGAGGGAGGGAGAGAAGGAGGAAGGAAGGGAGGAAGGAAAGAAGGAGAGAAAAAAGGGAGAGAGAAAGAAAGGAAGGAAGGAAGGAAGAAAAAGATATGCAAGGGTGTACAGGGGTGTGGTGGATTGTCATGAGTTAAAGGCCAGCCTGGACTACAGTGTAAGACCCTGTCCCATAAGAAAAAAAAAAAAGGTATATAAAAGTAGCCTGATGGACATAGCTCAGTGATAGAGCACTTGCCTAGTAAATAAGTTCCTGGGTTCAATCCCCAAAGAGTGAATGAATGAACATATAAACAGATAAGAATGCAAGAGTGGAGAGTGCGGGCTCCCTACAGAGAATCATTTGAGCTTTGTCAAGAACTGGGAGGTCCTCGGTGACAGCAAGAAGGAACATAGCCAACACCCATCTGAACATGAGGGGCAAAGTTTCCCATGGTCTGGTGCTGAATTCAAGACAGGATATGTGTGGTTCGATTCAAGTGTCCCCCATAAACTTGTGTTCTGAATGCTAGGTCCCCAGCTGATGGCAATTTGGGAATCGGAACCTCCTGGAGGTGATGTATTGTTGGGGGAGAGCTTATGGGTGTTATAGCCAGCTTCCCCTTGAGAGTGTCTGGCACACTCTGCTGCTGCTAGTGTCCACCTGATGCTGGCCAGGAGGTGATGTCCACCCTCTGCTCATTTTTCCTCTGCCATCATAGAGCTTCCCCTCCAGTCTGTAAGCCAAAATAAACCCTTCCCTCCCCCAAGCCGCTCTTGGTCAGGTACTTTCTGCCCGCAACACAAAGCCAGCTGCAACCATATGACAGCGAGTTTCCCCATGGAACACTAGTGTCTGGGACAGGTGTGAGGAAGGTGAGCAAGTCTTCCACTGCAGCAGAAGCAAGGTTCCAGGGCAGTATCCTTGGCATTCTCTGAGCCCTCTGCCCTCCTGGGACAGCAGTTAGTAGAGGGCAGTGTGGCTTCCCAGTGAAAAGGAGCAGGAACCCATGCCTGGTCACTGGATGCACCAGAAGATGCTTCAACCCAAGATGCACCAATGAGCACCTGAGACCCCGTGAATGGGGGTGTCCCACCCCACCCCAGAGAACTAAAAGGAAGGCAAGTGAAGTTTCTAACTGGTTCCAAGATGCCCATGCTAGTTCAGGGTGAGACTAGGATTCAGCTCCAGGGAGCCCCACTCCATACACCACATAGCTTCTCTCCAGAACTGCTGGACTCTTCCTGCCCCGGGCGGGTGTTACCAGGCCCCTTTTTTTCCTCCCCAGCTCAGACATCTACCTTGTCAGAAATAAGACAGAGACCTAACACCCAAGGATAGTCACACAGATAGGGGAAAGATTCTCCCAAGGACAAGAGCACTGTTTTTTAAATATTTGACAGAGAGAGAGAGACAGACAGACAGACAGAGAGAAAGAGGCAGAAAAAAAGTGAGTATGCGTATACCAGGGCCTCCTGCCACTACAAATGAACTCTACATGCATGTATCATTTTGTACGTCTAGCTTCACATGGGTACCAGGGAATCAAACTGGACCATCAGACTTTGCAAGCAAGTGTCTTTAATTACTAAGCAATCTTTCCACTGGCTTCCTGGGGTGCTGACACTTCCCACTTTTCTGGTTGAGAATAGACACATCAACTGGTCCTGGAAGGCCACCCTTCAGTGACAGATCACGGCCTATGGCCTGATTTTTAATTGATGGCCCATGAGGTTGTACACTGCTGAAAGATGCAAGCTACCTGGGCATTGTGACTCATGTTTACAATCCCAGCACTCAGGAAGCTGAGACGGGAAGATTGCCATGAGTTGAAGACCTGCCTGGGCTACAGTATGAGACCCTGTCTCAAAACAACAACAGGGCTGGAGAGATGGCTCAGCGGTTAAGGACCCAGGTTCAATTCTCCAGTACCCATGTAAAGCCAGATGCACAAAGTGGCTCGTGCATCTGGAGTTTGTTTGTGGTAAATAGAGGCCCTGGCATGCCCATTCTCTTTCTCTCTCTCTCTTTGTCAAATAAATAAAATAAATCTTTAAAAACAAAAAAAAATGATGATGATGATGATAATGAGAGAGAAAAGAGGCACTTATTTGCAAACCCTGCATTCTGAGTTCAACTCCCTGCCAACCACAAAAAAAAGCCAGACAGGAATTCATTTGCAGAGACCCTGGAATACCCATACACATGTATGCATCCATAAATAAATAATATTTTTTAAAGCAACAAGAGAAAAGAAAAAGAAAAGACAAAAGAAGAGAAGAGAACAAAACAGAAGAGAAGAGAAAAGAAAAGAAAGCTGAAGGCTCTGGTCCCAACTCACTAACAGATCATGAGTGACACATTTGAAAAATGAAAGGAATGGGGGAACAGGCTAAGTTCTTCTGACTTCTACCCTACAGAGATTTTTAGATAGGAAATTCTTTGGTGGGGGAGGAGGAGCCACCCTGTGTATTGCAGGATATTTACCACCCATCTATCTCTAGCCTCAACTTAACAGATGCCAGTAAAATGTACTCACCCACCAAACTTGTGACCAAAAATATCTCCAAGCTTTGCAAAAGTCTGCTGAGGGGCAAAATCACTCCTGGTTGAAAGTCAGGGCTCTAAAAGGAGACTACAAAGGTCCTGGAGTTGACTTATAACTATGGATAGAGTGGAAGTTCTTGCTTTTTAAAATGATGGGAGCCAGGCATGGTGACACTCTTCTATAATCCTAGTACCTGGGAGATGGAGGCAGGAGGGTCAGGTGTTCAAGATCATCTTCAACTACAGATTTTGAGGCCAGCCTAGGCTAAATAAGATTTTTGTCTTGAAGAACAAAAATGTTTTAAAAAGTACAATTTGGAACTGATGCTTCACCTTTCCTTTAATAAACTATTCAAAATCAACTAAATAAATAAAATGATAGAATGGGAGAGCCCCTCCCAAACAAAATTTTCTTTCTTTTTTTAAATTTTTTATATTATTTATGTATTTATTTGAGAAGAGAGAGAGAATGAGCACACCAAGGTCTACAGCCACTGCAGATGAACTCCAGACACACGCACCACCTTGTACATCTGGCTTACATGGGTACTGGGGAATCAAACCTGGGTCCTTTGGCTCTGCAGGCAAGTGCCTTAACCACTAAGTCATCTTTCCAACCTTTTTTTTTTTTTTTTTTTTTTTTTTTTTTTCTCCAATGTAGGGTCTCGCTTTAGCTCAAGCTGAGCTGGAATTTACTATGTAGTCTCAGGGTGGCCTCGAACTCATGGTGATCCTCCTACCTCTGCCTCCCCAGTGCTGAGATTAAAGGCGTGCGCCACCACATCAGGCTTTATTCTTTTTTTATTAAGTTGAAACTTTGTATGGATACATCATATGCTGGAAATTTTTCTTTCTTTATGGGGAAGGGTTTGGGGGAATCATAAGCTAACCCTGAACCCCCTTATGTAGCTGAGGATGACCTTGAACTTCTGTTCTCCCAGCCTCCGCCTCCAGTGCTAGATTATATGCATGCGCCCACTCCTGGTTTACGCAGTGATGAGGACTGAACCCACGACATCTAGGTAAGCATTCTACCAGCTGAGCTATATCCCCAGCACCCAAACAAAATCCTCTAGCCCAAAATGTCTAAAGCACCAAGGTTGAGAAAAATGCTTTAGAATGAGCATAAACTATCTTCCAATGCTGGTGGGAGGCCAGCAGCCAGTGAAGTCTGCAATTTGACCTGCCACACCCAGTCCCTGCTGCTTTGAAATGACAGACAAGTGTTAGGAAACAAACCAAACTTGCTGAATTCAGAACTCTTATCAAGAGTTGCTCTTTAAATCAGAGTATTTGAACAAAAGAAGCTCATTTTCTGGGACACGTAAGATTCTGGTTTGTTTGTGTGTGTTGTGTTTTGGTAAATCAGATTTCCTTACCCTGGCTGCCACATTTTAACTTCATGATTTATGTGGCTGGTTCCCTTGGCAAAAGGCTCCCAATTTTCCCCAAACTCAAGGTAGTAGAAAAGTGCAGCAATAAAAAGATGTTATACAGCTGGGCATGGTGACCTATACCTGCTAAGCCCAGCACAGCACCTGGTGGGCAGGGGCAAGAGGATCAGGAATTCAAGGTCATCCTCAACCATACAGAAGTTCCCAGCCAGGCTGGACTACTAAAGACCCTGTCTCAGCACACCTCTGCCAAATGTGATGTTTCAAAAAGGTGGGGACAGGGTGTGTTGGCACACACCTTTAATCCCAGCACCCCTGAGACTAAGGCAGGCCAACCAGGGCTACAGTGTGAGTTCTGAACCAGCCTGGGGCTACAGAATGAGTTCTAGGTCAGCCTGGGCTGGAGTGAGAACTTAACTCTAAAAAATAAAATAATAAAAAAAAAAGATGGCTTTAGCTGAGCAGCTCAGAGGGAAGTTTAATCAAGGGTAAAGAAAAACATTGTTCTTGCATTCTCTGAACTAGAATTGTGGTAATAGAAAGCAAACGGATGCTTAGCAAAAGCTCGAGTCAGTTCTCTTCTGAACAGAGAAAGGACAGTAGTAGGACACGTTACAACTGAACAAATGACACCTTGACCGGTTAACCCAGCCAAAATAAATCCAAATCTTATTAAGGGTTTAATGGGTAGTATGGTCCTAATATTTTAACCCCTTATCTGGAGATGAAAGGGATAGTAGGTCCAAAATGTATCAAGGTTCCCTTTAGGTCCTTAACTACCCTGCACCCTTTGTTTTGGCATCTACATGTGTGAATATGCATGTTCACATGTGTGTAGATGCATGTATGTGCATGTATATCAAGGCCAGAGACTGACTGATATAGGGTATCTAGATCATTGCTTCATTACTCTTCATTACTCTTCATTTTATTTATTGAGCCATTGTCTCTCGTTTGGACCCAGGACTCAGCTTGCCCTGAAGATCTGTTGACTCCTTCCAAGCACTGGGATTACTGGTGGGCTGCCATGCCTACTGTGCATTTACATGTTTGCAAAGCAAGCACTTTATCCATTGAGCATTTCCCAAAACCCCATGTGTCCCTCAAATTATTTTTTCCTAGAGCCATCTCTCCCCACATTAACATAAAAGTATCTGTTTCTGCTGGGCGTGGTGGCACACACCTTTAATACCAGCACTCGGGAGGCAGAGGTAGGAGGATCACCATGAGTTCGAGGCCACCCTGAGACTACATAGTGAGTTCCAGGTCAGCCTGGGCTAGAGTGAGACCCTACCTTGAAAAAATTCTTGTCTCGGGCTGGATACATGGCTAGCAATCAAGGTACTTGCCTGCAGGGCCTAACAACCCAAGTTCAATTCCACAGTACCCATGTAAAGCCAGATGCACAAAGTGGTGCATGTATCTGGAGTCTGTTGGCAGTGGCTGGAGGTCCTGGCATGCTCATTCTCTCATCTGTCTCTCTTCTCTCTCTGCTTGCAAATAAATAAAATTATTTTTTTTAAAATTCTTGTCTCACTAAGTGTGATGGCAGATGCCTATAGTCAATCAGCACTTGAGGGCTGTGGCAGAAAGATCACAAGTTCTGGGCCAGCCTGGGCTACATAACCCTGTCTCAAAAGGGTGGCTGCCGGGTGCACTGGTACAGGCCTGTAATCCTAACTGCACAGGAGGCTGAGGCAGGAGGATGGCTTGAGTCCAAAAATTCTGGACTGAATTGTGCTATCCCTATTGGATGTTCGCACTAACTTTGGCATCAATATAATGACCTCCTAGGAACAGGGGACCACCAGGTTACCTAAGGAGGGGTGAACCAGCCCAGGTTGGAAATGTAAACTGAGCAGGTCAAAAAGGGAGGGGGGAGAGTCCGTGGAGAATCCTCAGTGGGGGAGAGTACTAGTTATGCAAGTTTAAGGTCTGCAAGGGTCTAAGTTCAATCCCCAGGACCCACCTAAAAAGCACGCATGCCTGTAACCCCAGTCCTGTTGGGAGCCAAGCTGTGTGAATCACTGGGACTCACTGGTTAGCCAGTCTGATGGAAGAAGGCATGTCTGGGTTTGGTGAGAGATGCTATCTCAAGGGAAAAACACAGAAGAGCAACAGGTGGACACCTGACATTCTCCTCCAGGCTCTGCACACACATGTGCATACACTACGCATGAACACACACATTCACATGTGTGTGCGCACAACAAAAATGTCTGCCTTACCTCTTTCTACTCCCAAAATATTCTCCCCAAGTCCAGAGCTGAAGCCCCCCTCTTGTTCAAGGAACCTAAGTGAGCTGTATCTATTACAGGGTTAGAGTTAAACACCACTAATATATATGTATGAAGACAATTAGACAAAATGGCTAAAGGAAGGGATATATATTTCACTTCTAAAGTTACCCGTGCTGATTCTCTTAATATGGTTACCTCTGCTGATTCTCATGCCTGAGACAAAATCTTGAACCTTGCTATTAATTCACCTATCTCTCCACAGAGAGGACACAAAACCTTGATGGTAACACTTTTACCACGCTTCAGTTCATCTCTAGGGTTGGGGAGATGGCTTAGCAGTTAAACAAGCTTGCTTGAAAGACCAGTTCCAGCTGAGTGTGGTAGCACAGACCTTTAATCCCAACACTTGGAAGAATGAAGTAGGAAGACTGAAGTGAGTTCCAGGCCAGCCTGGGCTAGAATAAGACTTTGCCTCAAAAAAAAAGAAAGACAAAGAAAAAAAAAAAAAACAATTCTGAGAATAACTTTTTCTTTACGGGTCCACTTGCCACATCACCCCTCACTTTCCTCCTTCATCCTCACACTCACCAAACACCTTCTTGGTCAACAGAAACCACTGTGACCAAATGGAAAAGCCAGGATTCTCCCTACAAGAGGAAGGAACATCAGCTGAAAGTCTCCTACCCTTAACTCATAGTAGATGAAAACCAGTGCCAAAAGGTTCCAGTGCGGCAACACGGGCACACACAGGAGCAGCTAAACAGCAGAAAGCACCATGAGAGAGGAGGGAACATTTGAGCTAGAAGGGCCATGAAGCAGTAAGGGCAGAAGGGCCTGGTGTGAAGGGGCATACAGAGGAAGGATAGCGACTTACCATCTGGGGAAACGAAAGGATCCAGAGGAAAGAGGGAGCTGAGGTGAGGTGTAAGGGCAGAAGTCTGCAGTAGCCAATACAGAGTTGTAGAAGGCCTCTGATACACTCCAGTTTAGCTCCAGGAAGAAACTAGAATTGGGGAAACCATCAGGAGACCTGGGGGAATAACTTCAGACCCATTCATAAAGATGTAGCTGTCAGAAAGGAAAGTCAGTAAAAAGGGACTCTGAGAGGGAAGAGCCATTGGGCACCGTTGACTAACCCAGAAAGGGAGCTGGTTGCATGTCTGGACTATGAAGTGAAAGTGCTGTGGCATCCTTAGATGAACTCAGAAGAAACTCACTCATGTTCCCCACAGACATTCAAGTACATGGTCAAGAGCATGACATTCTTACCAAAAAAAGAAAAAAAAACTCAGCTCCAATGCAATCAGGGTGCTCATAGTAACTGTGCTTACCGCACAGGATTGTTTGAACGTTAATGAAGTGACCTGTGTCAAGAGCTTAACAATGCCAAGTACACAGTTGGTGCTGTGTTCACTCTTTCCAGCTCCACAGTTCCAATTAGCAAGAACCACCACAAAACACTGGTTTATCCACCAGGGCACAAGTGATCCCCATGGGGCTAAGTTTTGGGCAGGTGACCCTAAACCTACCCAAGAGCTCAGACTAGGTATGTAAGATGATGGTCATCACAAGGGGATTCCAGACAAAAGTCCAAATCAAGTCCTTTTCAAGACTCCAGCTTCATCCTTGTCTCTTAATTCCTTCCTCCAGCAGCAACTCAAGACATTCCCAAGACATTCTCTCTGATTGTTTTATTTCTTCTCAAATTGCAGAAGAATCAAACAACTTTGCTCACCTAAGCCAGATCTGGGACTTCAGATCTCAGGTGTGACACCTGGTGAATTAAAGGCCAGATTCCCCTCTGCCCCCATTGGTAACTTAGAGGAAATGCATGCAAGTGTCCAGCGACACTATAGGCTAGGCTGAAAGTTGACTGGCTGCAAGCGAAATAAAGAGACAAGCCTAAAGGAAAGCCATTTTCACACTGTTGGGCTTAATCATCACAGCTGCGTAAAGTGGAATGGGTGCTACCATCATCTGCTTTTTGGTAGTGGATGGTACCAAGAGGCTCAGGGTCCAGCAGTGAATAAACCACATGACAGGGGTTTAGAACTCACCTCCAGACACCCTAGTTAATTCTCTTTCCACTCTGGGGCCAGAAATGATCTCATGCCAAGCCACACAGGTGTTATGCCACCAGAGTTCCAGTCCTGGCTTCTCTGGACCAGAGAAGAACAACCTTGTAAAAGAATCTAGATGCACAGAGGATTCAAGATCCTCCACTTTGTATTTTAGGACTTGCCAAGAAATGATGATAATCCTCTGCCAAAAGTTGCCAAGATTCCAGCTCTAAAATACATTTCTAAATAAACTCAAGTTAAGTGCACGGCCACATCCCCAGAAGGGGTTAGAAAGAAACAGCTGTTTACCACAGGGTAAAACTCAATGCTGGTCCACCCTCCAATATAAAGTTCATCTACCAAGGCCCTGGAAACATCAGGTTGTCAATCTATCATTCTCTCCTCCCACGTCCTCAGGACCATCACATTGGAACTAGGAGCAAGCGGGCCACAGAAAGATGTTAAGGCACTTTACCTAAAATGTGTTCCCGTCCCTGCCCACAGGTGCAAACCACCAAACCCCACTCCCAACCCATACCCAGATTACCCCCTTCCTCAAATCCCGGACAAGGGCCCAGGACAGAGCCAATCCCGTAATCCCTGACATTTCAGTAACTCAATTCTAACCGACAGCGCCCCTAGCCTGGCCCAGTTCCACCCCTACCTCCCTGCCCCGAGGCTAGGAGCGTGAGGCTCCGACAGGGCCCGGGGCTTTTTCTTATGTAAATGTCCCGCCGCCCAATGGGGAGAGGTCAAGTGTACCCATCTCCAGGGAGAGGTAGGCACAGACGGGTCCTGGCACTGATAAACTCCTTTGCACCGCCACAAAAATCTCAGGACTTTGGGGCGGGTTGGGGAGATCGGTCCACTCGGAGTAACTTTTAATGGCAAGTCAGAAAGTAACATCCAAAACCTGTCCCTAGCTCGGAGGTGGGCCCCGGAGACGCAAGGCGGGGCGGTCCCCAGGCACCTCTGCGGGGTGGGGGGTGCCCCAGGCCGAGACTCAGTTCCGGGCACCTCAGTTCCGGGGAGGGGGCGCGGCGGGAGAATGCCACTACGCCCTTTCCCGCTCCTTCCCGGTCGCCTTTTTCTCGGGTTCAGCTCTGAGGGGGGCGAGGAGCGCCACGAGGAAGCGACTGCCTCCCAAATGGGTTCTTCGGGGCCGGAGGCCCCCGATCGCTCCACGCGGCCAGCTAGCCTCCGCCCCCAGACTGAGTCTCCCCACGTGCTCTCGCCGGAACTCCGGCTGCAGGAGGGGGCTCCTCCCACGTGGGCCCGGCGGTCCTGGACTACGTGCCTGGCGACCCGGCTCTCTGCAAACCCCAGGGAGAGGGGCGCGGGCGATCGCGCCGAGTCCGCGCGGAGGTGGGAGCCGCGGGGCGCGCGCACCAGCCGGCCAGTGCCTAGCGGACGTGGCTCCTTGCGCCCCGGACTTTCTCTGTGCTCCAAATTTGTGCCACCTCCCCAGTCCCAAAAGAGGAGGAAACCGTTCTAGGCAGGGTCCAACAGATTCCCGGAGACCTTGCAACTTCGTCGACCGCGAGCCAACCGCCCCCGCCGGAGCTTTCTTACCTTCTGCACTTGGTTCTGGTTGAGCTCCGTGAATAAGCAGGCGATCATGTGCGAGGCGATCATCCTGCCGCGTCTAGACCGAGCCGAGTAGGGAAACTGAGGCGCGGCGCAAGCGTTGGCTGGGGATGTGGCGGCGCGGTACCACCGCTTTGAACCCGGGCTCTAGTTGCCCCGCTGTGAACAGGGGCTTCGGGAGCCACACAAAGAAGGCTAAGGGCGACGGCTGGCCAGCTGGGGGTCCGCGGGTCAGTAGACACAGGTTCTTGGAGTCACAACTGCAGGAAAGCGCCTAGGTCTCACTCCTGGCGACGTGTCTGCTTGCCGGGCGTCGGGCGCTAACTTCAGCCAGAGTCACTCAGCTCAACTCCACGAGGGCGATCGCACCTCTCAGGGTCGCTGGCGCGCAGCTCCCGCCCTCGATCTCCTCGGCGGTGCAGGACAGGGAAGCGGACAGTGTCCTGGGACTCCAGCGCTGGAGTTTGGTGCAACAATGTGGCTTATTGAGGGGCTGCCGGCTCGGGGCCCGCCCCGCTGGTGACGTGCGCACAGCCATTGGCTGCGGTGGGAGGGTGTGTGCGCCCGCGGGCCGCCCGCCGGCGCGGCTCATCCAATCAGCGCGCACGACCCGCGGGCGCGGCCACTCCGACATCCGAGCTGGTGGCTGGAGAGGCGCGCCCGGGGCTGGGGGCGGGGCCGGGCGCCGGGGATGGGACGTGTGCTCCGTGGCAAGAGCCTGGGACTCCAGGGCGCATGAGCCACCGCCGCGTCAGGCTCGGCTACGGGTGGGGGGCGCGTGATCGCGAATTCAGGAGACGTGGGGCAACTGGAAAGACAAGTGACTGCACTAGCACACACCCTGTGAGGACAGGGACACAGTCTGGTATCTCCGATCATGTGAGGGGCTGCCACTGCCTGTCACGTCTGAAGTATGTATCCTGATTCTCACCTATTCCTGATGAGAAGTGAGCCAGCCATTACAAAAGTTGGCCCATCTAACCTTCACGCACGGACAGGATGTGGGTTGTGCTAACCTCCTTTACAGATTAGGAGCAAGTGGCAGATGGAGCAAGAACATGTCTGATTTTGAGACCACTTCTCCCCCTTTATCTTATCCTGCCTCTCTAGGACCATGGAAGTAGAAGGCAGCAAAGAAGCACTATCATGGGCTGGAAATGTACCTCAACTGGTAGAGTGCTTGCCTAGCACCAACGAAGCTGGGTGTTCAGTTCTCCAGCACCTCATAAAACTGGGTGTGGTAGTTGCACACCTGTAATCACAAGAGGATTACCAAAAGTTCAAGACCAGCTTAGTCTACATATTGAGATCCAGGCCAACCATAGTGAGACCCTGTCTCAAAATAACAAGAACAAAAGAAAAATCCACCCGTAAACAGATAAAAACATCCATAATCCACTTCGTCAGCAAATCTTGAAAGCTGTATGTCCTTGCCATGATACAGCCTCATCCTTCTTTCCCCCTCTTCCACTCAGTTGAACTCAAACTGCTTTGATCCTCATCACCATCGTGCCCCACATGCTGCAAGTCTTGTGTTTTCTTTTCCTCTCTGCCCTCCTCTCTCTCCACTTCTCAGGAATGCTGGAGACAGTTCATGGTGTCCTCCATCTGGTCACAGTTTCCTTGCCCAGTAAGAGCCAGGTGCTTTACCCTGCTTCCCACTAACTTCCCTCCCCAGGCTCCCTTGCCCTGTTCTTGTTATTGTTTGTATATTTGTTGTTTTGTTTTGTTTTGTTTTTGAGGCACAGTCTCACTGTAGCCCAGGCTGACCTGGAATTCCACTCTGTAGCCCCAGGCTGGCCTCAAACTCTGGAGGCAGAGGCAAGAGGATCAAGAATTCAAGGCCAAAGCCTGGGAAGATAGCTCTGGCCCCAGTTGATAAAGAGTTTGTCTCACAAAAAGGAGGACCTGCTGGATGTGGTGGCACATGCCTTTGCTCCCAGCACTTGAGGCAGAGGTAGGAGGATTGCTGTAAATTCAAGGACACTCTGAGACAACATACTGAATTTCAGCTCAGTCTGGGCTAGAGCAAGACCCTACCTTGAAAAACCAATAAAATGAAATAAAATATAAAAAAGATGAATAAAGCTGGATGTAGTGGTGCACACCTTTAATCCCAGGACTTGGGAAGCAGAGATAGCAATTTGGCCATGAATTCAAGGCCAGCCTGAGACTACATAATGAATTCTAGGTTAGTCCCGGCTAGAGCAAGACCCTACCTCAAAAAAAAAAAAAAAAAAAAAAAAGAGGACCTGAGTCCTATCCTACTCAGTTCCCAAGTAAGATGCTGGGCTCAGTGGCATGCCCCTGGCAAGAAGATCCCTGGGACTCACTAGCTTCAACATCCCTGCCTCCCTCTCTATCTGATCCCAGAAAACTTTACCCAGTACGTTGCTGGGCACTCACAATAGCAGCCCTTCCTACAAAATGCCAAACCCTCTTCCCTCTTCTGTCTGAAACATTCTTCTCCAAACTGTCTTCTGCTGCTTCTTCCTTCTCATTGAGATTCAGCCCCCAAAACTCCTCAAAGCCCTTTCCCTGACCAATTCATCTCTGTACTTCTCAGATCACTATTTTTTTTTTTTTTTTTGAGACAAGGTCTCACTGTGTGTAGCCCAGGCTGGCCTTAAGCTCAGAATCTTCTTGCCTCAGCCACTCATCAAGTTGTGGGATCTTAGATGCATACCACTGTGTCCAGCTTATTTCCTAAGTGTTATGTTCTTTCTGCTCTCATGAGTCCAAGCAACAAAGAGGGTCTATGCCTGTGTTTGTTTTCCCTCATACTTACAGTGCTTAAAATGGTACCCATCCTAAGAGAGGCATGTAGCAAAAGTTTACCACATACAATAATGGAAGAAATCATAGCAATAACCATTGTTCACATTTTGTGTAACAATGCACACAAAAATCAAGGGTTTCATTTTCTTGGTTCTTAAACCTTTCCTACCACTCCACCCGAGTTCACTGGCATCTCTCACCTTTATTGCAATAGCCCCATAACTGGGCTTCCCTCTTTAGGTGCGGATGAACCACAGGCACCCAACAGACTTAGATATGCAACAGAAATACTTCGAGTAAGAACCAATGTGATCAAACTTGCCTTTGTAGAACAATAACTGCCTGCCACATGGATGGGCAGAAAGGATCAGGGATCAGAAGGCACCGACTCAGATCAGAGGCCTTAGGGAAAGAGTTCAGTCTGTAAAATGCTTGCCTTGAAAGCATAGGGTTTTGAGTTCGATCCTCATCATCCACAAAAAAATGCCAAGAGTGAGGGCAAAGGCTTATAATCCCAGGTTTGAGGAGGCAGAAACAGATGGGTCCCTGTAGCTCCCTGGCCAGCTAGCCTAGCCTAATTGGTGAGCACCAGGCCAGCAAAAGACCCTGTTACCAAAAAAAGTGGATGGCGTCCTTGAGGCCAATATAAGAGTGAGGCAGGGTCTCTGGCTATGGATTTTTATTTTTATATATTTGTTTTTTCAAGGTAAAACTCAAGGACTAAAAGATATAATCCAGAGAGTGGGGAGATTGCTTAGTGGTTAAAGACATTTGTTTGCAAAGTCTGCTGGCCTGAGTTCAATTCCTTAGCACCCACACAAAGCTGGATGCAAAGTGGCTCATGCATCTGTGATCCCAACTGTACCTGCAACAATGGAAGGTAAAGCCAAGAGAATATGAAGCTAATCTGACATTCCTTTGCAGTCTAGCTGTTCATTTGCAGCAGCAAGAGACTGTCTCAACTAAGGTGGAACACAAACACTTTGGAATTGTTCTCTAACCTCCACATATGTATGTAGTATACACACACACACACACACACACACAATAAAATACAAATTTTATAAAGAAGAAATACATTCCAGATGGCAGGGGCAGAAAATACAGCATCGTTTGTTCCAAATGGAAGGACAATGGTCTGGTATAGAGGGATGATTCCAGAAATGAATAGCAGGAGGGAGTCAGGACTCAGCTAAAAGGAAGATAATAGGATCCCATTGGTACCTACACAGTGCCTGGGCTGGGAGCAATGTAGAAGACAGGCTGGTGGGGAATGTGACCAGAATCCTGAGCAAAGATGAACACACCCCTGTTGGAGTCAACTAAATGTGACAAACAGGAATAAGTGGGAGCCTCCAAGACGACCGGTCTCAGCTTGACTGCTCTCTGGAACAGGGTGTGCCAAGGAGTGGGGACAGTGTGTCCTAGGCTTGGCTGTGAGGGGTGCTCATCAAGGGAAAGTATAAGCAATAATAAAACCTTTAGTCAGTCTGCTTTGTTTTATTATCATCATTGCTGGCAATCCTAAACAATATCAAAGACAAAATCCTCCTAGATTGCGGCCAACACCCCTCTCTTTCTGCCTTGTAGGCCCATGATGTTAGGATCATATGAAAAGTTTTCAAAAATCCTGATGTCAAATTCATACTGAACATTTATGGCATCCTTTCTTCCATTATAATAATGAGCAAAGAAACAAAGTTCCTAGGCAGGCAAACTGTATAAGGAACTCAAAAGAGTAGAAAGTAGATAGGTCAAGCTGTATTTCATGAATTCATTTTCTCTTAGGTAAATCCATAAAAATTTAAAAAGCAAGATTCCTCATTATAATGGGATTTTTAAGAAAGCAAACAGACTAACTCCGATATTTATATGGCAAAGTAAATAAGATCTCTCTAAAACTTCCTGTAAATCAAAGGGAAGAAATTTATTCATTTGCTTTATTTACATATTTATTTATTTATTTATTTTTATTTTTGGGACAAATTCTAGCTATGTAGCCACTTCTGGTTCTCATTATCCCTCTGTCTCAGTGTCCCTAGTGCTAAGATTGCCTTACCTAGCTCCAATTACTTTTTGTATTTTATTGTTTAATTCTTATTTAGTTTTACTTTGTTTTGAAGAGACAGGGTCTCACTGTGTAGCCCAAGTTGACCTAGAACTTGTAATAATTCTGGGACTACAAGTGTGAACCACCATGCCCAGCTTCATTTGCTTTGTAAATGAACAGTATTCATTTCTAAGATAGACTAAAGATTTAAATGTCATAAAAGAAATGACCATAAACAGCCCTATGATGCCAAGTTGAAAGACAGCCTAGACAAACATATTTTCCAGATACTAAAGGCTCACCTACTGTAGAAAGAGCTTCTTCATGCTGTTAAGAGAAATACATCAACCTTTTGGTGAACACACAGATAGAAAATTCACAGGAGGAAGACAAATAGCTGTTCAACATATGAGAAGATGATTAACTTCAGCCCCAGTACTGAAAATGCAAATTTCAAGCCAGGTGTGGTGGCTTGTTCCTGTCATTCCAACTCTTAGGAGGCTGGAACAAAAGGACAGTCATGAGTTGGAGGCCAGTCTGGGCTATATAGTGAGTTCCAGACCACCCTGGAGTAGAGTAAGACCCTGTCTCAAAAAAACAAAAAGGAAGGAAAAAAGGGAAAAGAGAAAAGGGAAAGGGAAGTTAAAGAAATAGGAAAGGGAAAGGAAAGGAAAAGAGAATAAAAGAAAGAAAATAAGGGGGAGGAGAGGAGAGAAGAAAAGAGGAGAGGAAAGGAAAGAGGAAACAGAAAAGAAAGAAAGAGAATGGGAAGGAGGAAGAAAAAGAAAGAAAATGAAAACAATTAAGACTTTAAATAGACATGGTGGTACACCATTTGGAGTGGTTTGATACAGGTGTCCCCCATAAACTTACATGTTCTGAATGCTTGATTTCCCAGCTGATGGCAACTTGGGAATGGGAACCTTATTGGAGGTGTGTTGTTGAGGGTGATCTTATGGGTGTTATAGCCAGCTTCCCCATGCCAGCGTTTGGCACACTCTCCTTTTGCTATGGTCCACCTGATGGTTTTTTTTTTTTTTGGTTTTGCAAGGTAGGGTCTCACTCTGGTCCAGGCTGACCTGGTATTAACTATGTAGCCTCAGGGTGGCCTCGAACTCTCGGTGATCCTCCTACCTCTGCCTCCCGAGTGCTGGGATTAAAGGCGTGCGCCACCACACCCGGCCGCCTGATGTTGTTTGCCAAGAGGTCATGTCCACCCTCTGCTCATGTCACATTTTCCCTGCCATCATGGAGCTTCCTCTAGAGTCTGTAAGCCAAAATAAACCTATTTATCCCACAAGCTGCTCTTGGTCTGGTGATTTCGGCCAGTAATGTGAACCTGACTATAGCACCATTATTATCTCAGCACTGGGGAGGCAGAGACAGGCAGATCACTGGGCTCTCTGGCCATCCAGTCAAGACTACTTGGTGCATTCCAAGCCAATGAGAGACTCAGTCTCAAAATAGGAGGCTGGACAAATGACTCAGTGGATGAAGTGCTTGTCACTCAAGCTGGAGTACCTAAATTTTAAAAAAATCATATATATATTTGAGAGAGAGAGAGAGATAGAATGGGTACACCAGGACCTCAATCCAGCCACTGCAAACGAACTCCAGATGCATGCACCACCTTGTGCATCTGGCTTACGTGGGTTCTGGGGAATCGAACCGAGGTCCTTTGGCTTTGCAGGCAAATGCCTTAACTGCCAAGCTATCTCTCTAGCCCTGGAGTACCTAAATTTAATCTCCAGACACCATTAAAAAGCCAGAGGCTATGGTGGACTTCTACAATCCCAGTATGCTGACCCTGATGGCAAGATGGGAGAAAGACAGGAGAATTTTCCAGAAACTTGAGGCATGCACAGCATATAGCAGAATGAGAATCCAGAGCAGGAAGATGTAAAGACCAACCCAAAAGCTGTCCTTAAGGGCTGCAGAGATGGCTTAGCGGTTAAGGCACTTGGCTGTGAAGCCTAAGGATCCAGGTTGGGTTCCCCAGTACCCATATGAGCCAGATACACAGGTGGTGCATGCATCTGGAGTTTTTTGGCAGTAGCTAGAGATCCTGACGTGCCCATTTTCTCTCTCTATTGCCTATTCCCCCCCCCAAAATAAAATAAAAATTTAAAATAGGTAAATAAAAATTTAAAACGTTGTCCTCAAAAGTTGTCTTTTGACCTTGACATGTATATGTCTGCACACACACATGAACAGAACACACACATATATACAGACACACTCACACAAAAATAAATAAAATTTAAATTAACAAAGGTAGATGATGCCTGAGGCACAGCACCTGTCCTACACACACACACACACACACACACACACACAGTAAAATTAAGTGATAATAAAATCTGACTCCTCAGCACCAGTGTGCCTTCTTTGCCAGTCTGATTTTTTTTCTTATCTCTTCTTGGTCCAGCAGCGCCTGGTCCTTATCTCTGTAGCTGCCCTGACCCTTTCCTGTGCTGGCTAACCCCTGTCGTGTCAGGATGGGAAGTGTGCTGCCTCTAATTAAGAAGGCACATGTCCCAGCAAGCATGAGTCAGGCCCTGTTCATGGCAGTCCAGCAGACTGCTGGCATCATTCTGTGTGCCACACTCTCCCCATGACTTCAGTCAGGATGGTTTCAGATGCCAGTAACTGAACACCCTGTCTGCAACAATAAGAATTATTGTTTCCAGTCAAAAGCTCCCCAGTGGTGGGCTCGGTGCCAGGCCCATGGGTCGGGACTGTGGCCCCAGTGCTCTGAGAATCTCTTGACTCTGCCTCGCTCCCTGAGTTGGCTTCATCTTCACACTGGTGGTAAGATGACTGCAGCGCACCCAGGTGCTGTCCACGAATGCGACTGAGAGGAAAAGTGAGGCTATGTAAGTAAGTGCTATGGATCAAACCTGTTCTTTTGCCCATGCTAGGGAAGCACCCTGCCACTAAACTACATCCACAGCCCTCACATTTTCAATTTTCCTGCTTTCATTTCCCAAGTGCTATGATTAACCCACACCCACCCATGAGTCTTATTCTTCTGAAATAAAAAAAAAAAAAGACATTTCTTGAAACCCCTCAGAAGCTTTCTTACCCTTAATCTTATCAGCCAACTAGCTGAATGCCCATTCTTCAACCAGTTTCCTAGAAAGAGAAGTAGCATTACCACAGCTGGCTACCACACCAATGGCTCTCAGTTGGGCGAGAGTTTGCCTCCCAGGAGCCTGGTGACAAGCTCTAGTCACTGTTGGTTGTTGCAGCTAGAGAGGATGCTACTAGACACTCTGCCACAACCAGGAACTGACCAGCCAGAATCTCTTAGAGAATCAAGACCAAGACACTTTGTCTTCAACTAATCAGGGTCTACTTCCAGAGCCCAGGACGGGTCACCTTCCCTTGGGCGTTTGGGGCAAGGACATGCCTGCTGCTGTGCCGTAACCCTGGAAGACAATTCAGAAGTTGTTGTCTGGGCTACATGGTGAATTTCAGGCTAGCTTTTGGGCTACAGCAGGAAACCCTGTCTCAGAATACCAAAGAGGGCTGGAGAGATGGCTCATCGGTTAAAGAAAGGCACTTGTAGCCCGGCGTGGTGGCGCACGCCTTTAATCCCAGCACTCGGGAGGCAGAGGTAGGAGGATGGCCGAGAGTTCGAGGCCACCCTGAGACTACGTAGTTAATTCCAGGTCAGCCTGGACCAGAGTGAAGAAACCCTACCTCGAAAAACCAAAAAAAAAAAAAAAAAAAAAAAAAAAAAAGAAAGGCACTTGCTTGCCAAGCCTAACGGTCTGGGTTCAATTTCCCAGTACCCATGTAGAGCCAAATGTACAAAGTGGTACGTGCATCTGGAGTTCATTTGCAGGGGCAAGAGACCCTGGAGTGCTCTCCCTCTCTGCTTGCAAATTAGTAAATAAAATATTTTTTAAACACTAAAGAAAGAAAAAGAGGGGAGATGGAAGAAAGGAGGAAAAGAAAGGAAAGGAAGAAAAGAAATTGCTGATCAATCACAATAGATTCTAGGGCATAGACCCAGAACCCACATTCCTTTATTTAACATCAATTTCTTTTTTTTTTTTTTTTTTTTTTTTTTCGAGGTAGGGTCTCACTTTAGCTCAGGCTGACCTGGAATTCACTATGTAGTCTCAGGGTGGCCTCGAACTCACGGCGATCCTCCTACCTCTGCCTCCCGAGTGCTGGGATTAAAGGCGTGCGCCACCACGCCCAGCTCAAACATCAATTTCTAAAGGACTAGAAAACATGTATTCAACATGATCACCAGACAGTAGATCATTGGGAAACTTGGAAATCGTATAAAATTGCTTCCCTGAGTCTTTTCAGAGGGGAACTTATATCCCAACCATGGGTAGGATTTGGGCCATCAGGACACTGTAGGGTTGGCTACTCCCGTTTGCAAGGTTGGTTAGTATCTCAAGGAGACATGGGAGTTCAGGGAGTCAAGATTAAAGTACCAGCTAAAACTCCAGAAAAACAATGCATCCCTGTTCTTCGCCTTACCAAGACAGCTGTTTATCCACTATCTCTTTGTACTGAAAAAAATTAATTTCAGAAAAGAAAAACAGTAATTTCAAAAGGCAGATTTTTAGGGCAAAGATCAGGGTTGGCATGCCATCTTAGCAACTTTCTATGGTTGTGTCTGTTTCCGATGGCAAAAAGTCTTGAAGCTCCTCCCACCTACTGCACAGGTGTGGACTGCAGGTGTCACCAGGATGCAGCGTCCCCCGGTGACATTCATCTGATTTATGGCCCAAGTGACTGTCCCAGAGTTCTGTTTATAGTTGGATCTGGACACAGTGGTTCATGCCTATAAATACAGCACTTGGGAGGTTAAGGCAGGATGATCAGAAGTTGAAAACTATCTTCAGCCACATAGTGAGTTCGAGACTAGCCTAGAATACATGAGGTACCTGTCTAAGAAAAAAAAAAAAGGGCTGGAGAGATGGCTTAGCAGTTAAGACACTTACCTGAAAAGTCTAAGGACCCAGGTTCGATTCCCCAGTACCCACGTAAACCAGATGTACAAAGTGGCGCATGCATCTAGAGTTCATTTGCAGTGGCTAGAGGCACTGGCATGCCCATTTTCCTTAGCTGCATCTCTCTCATAAATAAATAAATAAATAAATAAATAAATAAATAAGTAAAATATTTAAAGAAAAGAACTAAATAAATAAACTACATTTTTGTTTGTTTTGAGGCAAGGCTTTCACTGAAGCCCAGGCTGAACTGAAACTCACTCTGTAGTCCCAGGCTGGCCTTGAACTCTCAGTGCTCTTTCTACCTCAGCCTCCAGAGTGCTGGGATTAAAGGTGTGCATCATCACACTCATGTTAAAAGTTTTGTAAAACTTTTGGGGGCTGGGAAAATGGCTCAGTTATTAAAGGTGCATGCTTACAAAGCCCAACTGCCTGTGTTCAATTCCCCAGTGCCTTCATAAGGCCAGATGCACAAAGTGGTTCATGCCTCTGGAGTTCCTTTGCAGTAGCTGGAGGTGCTAGTGCACCCATACTTCACTCTCTCTGACTATCTTTGTCTGTCTCTCTCTCTCAAATAAATTTAATTAATTAATTTAGTTAGTTAGTTGTTTTGTTTTGTTTTGTTTTAGTTTTTCAAGGCAGGGTCACACTCTAGCCCAGGCTGACCTGGAATTCACTATATAGTCTCAGGTTGGCATCAAACTCACAGTGATCCTTCTACTTCTGCCTCTCAAGTGCAGGGATTAAAGGTGTGTGCCACCACACCTGGCTAAGAAAACATTTTTTAAAAGATTTATTTATTTATTAGAAACAGAAAGAGTGAGAGACAGAGACAGTAAGAATGGGTGTGCCAGGGCCTGTAGCCACTGCAAACAAACTCCAGATGCATGCACCACCATGTGCATCTGGCTTACATGGGACCTGGAGAATCAAACCTGAGTCCTTTTGCTTTGCAGGCAAGTGTCTTAACTGCTAAAGCATCTCTCCAGGCCAAAGGAAACATTTTTAATGTGTTTATTTGCCAGCAGAGAGAGAAGGCGAGTGAGAATAAGAGGAAATGGGTGCACCAGGGCCTCTTGCAACTACAAATGAACCCCAGGTGCATGTACCACCTTGTGCATCTGGATTTACATGGGTACTGGGGAATAGAACCTGGGCTGCCAGGATTTGCAAGCAAGCTCCTTTAACTACTAAGCTATCCTTCCAGCCCCAAATAAAAATAGTCTTTAAAAAAAAACTGGGTTAACTCACCCTGTGACTCACATCTTTACATCCCCTATAATAATCAATCGTTAATTCTATTCACCAAAGGTATCTTTGAACTTCATAGAAGGTAGGACTGCATTTAACCCAGGTTGGCCTCATACTCCCTACATAGCAATGAACTCCTGATCATCCTGCCTCCACCCCCCAGGTGTTGAGATGACAGGCACAGGCCACATAGCCCGTGTATGCAGTGCTGGAGATTGAACTCAGAGGGTTTTGTATGCTAGACAAGCAATCTACCGACTGAGCTACATCTCTGGCCCCTTATCATGTCCTTTTAAGGTTTCATGTGTAATGTGAGTTGCACTGGCCAGTGAAAAAGTGATACCCAAAAAATGATCTTGACTGTCACAGAAACAGAGACAGAACCTCTATTGGATCCCCGCGGACAACATGGAACAGAGTTCCCATCGATCTGTAAGGAACAAGTGGTCTAGGTAAGAAGTGACCTTTAGCTCCGTGTGACTGAGATGTTACTTAGTAGTACAGTACAACCACTTTCATCCTGACTGACACAGTACCTGATATGTTGGCTTTTCTCTAGTCGTCTGTTTTCTCGCACATCTCCTCCCTCTCTGTATTGTACCAGGCTTGCTTTTCTCCATCTAATTTTCTCTTTTTCCTAAATTTTATTTATCTGCAAGCAGAGAGAGATAGAGGGAAGAAAACAGGGAGAATGGGAACAGCAGGGCCTCCAGCCACTGCAAATGAACCCCAGATGCATGTGCCACTTTGTGCACCTGGCTTTACGTGGGCACTAGGGAATCGAATCAGGGTCGCCGGGCTTTGCAGGCAAGCACCTTAACTGCTGAACAATCTCTCCAGCCCTTCCATCCAATTTTCTACTGATTTCACATCCTAACTTCTGGACTCTGTGTGTGTGTGTGTGTGTGTGTGTGTGTGTGTGTGTACTCATGTGTGAGAGTGCAAGTTCACACATACTATCACACAGAGGATAATCTTGGGTGTTGATTTTTGCCTTTCTCCTTATTTGAGACAGGGTCTCTCGTTCTCATTGTTGTTCACTGTTACATTCACCAGTTGGCCTGCAAGTTTCTGGAAAATTCTCCTGTACCCACTAGTAAGTACTCTAGGATTACACATACCCACCTGCCACAGTTTCTAGCTTCACATGGATTCTGGGGATCTGAATTCAGGTACTCGTGTTGGCACAGCAAGTGCTTCTGAGCCATTTCTCCTGGCCCCACATGGGCAGTCTTATATTTTGATGTTTATTTTTAAAAACATCACTATTCTTCAATACATAATACACCTCATCCATCAACATAAGACTGCTCTATTTGTAGTTGCTCCCCTCACACACACACACACACACACACACACACACACACATCTGAGAACTTCACCGGACACAATGAAGCCTCAGCAATGAGAACACCACAAGCAGTACTTTCCTAATGGCTACTAGATAGCTGGGAGACGAGACTGCTTCACAGACACATGAACAGATCAAATCTTTTATAAACATCCAGTGAAGATAAAAAATACCAACTCTGGGGCTGGAGAGATGGCTTAGCGGTTAAACGCTTGCCTATGGAGCCTAAGGACCCCGGTTCGAGGCTCGATTCTCCAGGACCCACGTAAGCCAGATACACAAGGGGGCACATGCATCTGGAGTTCGTTTGCAGTGGCTGGAGGCCCTGGCGCACCCATTCGCTCTCTCTCTCTACCTGCCTATTTCTGTATCTCTCTCTCTCTCAAATAAATAAATAAATAATAAAAAAAAATAAAAAAATACCAACTCTAATTCATCCTTATACACAGAGTCCTCTAGGGCAACAGGCAGGGCATCTAGAAGCCAGCACCCTCACTGGTCAGGGGCATGATAAGAGAGGAGTGGATGAGTGGGCCTAGATGTCCACAACATGGGACAGCAGACGATGACCACTATGACACTAAAGAGGGCAGCTGCCCCCGGGTGTGTGTGTGTGTGTGTGTGTGTGTGTGTGTGTGTGTGTGCTCATTCTGGAATGAGGGAGAGTGGCCTTTCCATTGTTTGCTGTGGCTGGTTAGAGAGGATGAGGGCCACATGAGACCATGCAGGCCAAGCACCTCAAGATGAGGCTCAGGATCATGCCCACAATCCACAGGGCTAGCAATGCTCCACATGCCACTGGAAAAGCTGGTTGCCAAGCCACTCAGTCCGATGCCCATGCCATCACCCAGCTAAGGAAACTCCTGTAGAGGATGATGCCATTAAGTGGTACATGGTAATGGTGCCAGCCATAACCACTGGAATGATGGACTCCATGAGTGTGTCCTGCCACATGACCCTGGCTTCAGTGCCAATGCTACTCTTGGCCATACCATAGGTGGCACAGAGGGCACTGAAGATCATGGGAGAGGAGGTGCCAATAGTGAAGAACAATGAAGCATTCTTGGGCTATTTTTGGCCTCAGTCGTGTCTGCAAATGGGGAAGGGGCAAGTGTGGGTGGCAATGGTGGGGCCAGGCTGGCAAGTGGGGTCTGGAGAGATGGCTTAGCAGTTAAGGCACTTGTCTGTGAAGCCATAGGACCCAGATTCAATTCCCCAGGACCCACATAAGCTAGATGCACAAGATAGCACATGCATCTGGAGTTCATTTACAGTGGTTGGAGACCATGGGGTACCCATTCTTTCTCTCTCTATCTGGCTGTCTCTCTCTCTCTGTCTCAAATAAATAAATATGTTAAAAGACA
This sequence comes from Orientallactaga sibirica, assembly GCA_036365145.1. Lineage (NCBI taxonomy): Eukaryota > Metazoa > Chordata > Mammalia > Rodentia > Dipodidae > Orientallactaga > Orientallactaga sibirica. The sequence goes on along the minus strand of JAEOAD010000029.1, from coordinate 16,029,735 downwards.
TAAGAATGGCAGGTAGATGGATGGGTGACAGTGATTTCAAAGGTGCTTTTTGGGGGGTCTTTTGTTTTGTTTTTCGAGGTAGGGTTTCGCTCTAGCCCAGGCTGATCTTGAATTCATTATGTAGTTTCAGGCTGGCCTCAAACTCATGACAATCCACCTACCTCTGCCTCCTGAGTGCTGGGATTAAAGGCGTGCACCACCACACCCGGCTTTGGGATTTTTTTTTTTTTTTGAGACAGGATCTCATGTAGCCCAGTTCCATATATAGCAAAAGACAACCTTGAACACCTCAGTTTTTCCTTTGTGTATTTTGCCCCATACCTGTACCCCTTTTCCTTTCCAGCCCTTGTCATAGGCCAGCATTCCAATGTTTGCTTTAGGTCTTGAATTAGTTACTGTTCTCCTTGCTGTGATGAAAGCAACTGAAGGAAGGAAGGAGGTGTATATGCTGTCTCACAGCTTGAGGACACAGTCCCTCATGGAGGGGAAGGACGGCGGCAGGAGCAAGAGGCCGCTGATCACATTGCTTCCACACTCATGAAACAAAGACTAATGGATGCTGGTGCGCAGCTCACTTTCTCTCTCTCTCTCTCTCTCTCTCTCTCTCTCTCTCTTTTTTTTGTTTTGTTTTGCAAGGTAGGGTTTCACTCTGGTCCAGGCTGACCTGGAATTAACTATGTAGTCTCAGGTTGGCCTTGAACTCATGGCAATCCTCCTACCTCTGCCTCCCGAGTGCTGAGATTAAAGGCATGTGCCACCACGCCTGGCTCTCTCTCTTTTTTATATAGCCCTGGACCCCAGCCCATGGGATGGTGACACCCACAGTTAGGGTGGCTCTTTCCACCACAATTAACCTAATCCAGACACTCCCTTCCAGGCATGCTCAGAGATGTGTCTCCTAGGTGAGGCCAAGCCTGTCAGGTCAACAGTATTAACCATCACAGTCCTGAAATACACATACATTCAAGCTCACAAAATAAGCTTTGTGTGTTTATATTTTTAAATTACATAAATGATGTACAACTTGTCCAAACAAACCTAAGAGAGCCTCAGTAGGTCTTGTACCATCTCCTGAGGTTGTGGCTGAAATTCATGTCTCTACATACAAATGTATACACAATACCCCTGATTATTTGTACCAGACTCAGTGACTCTCTGCCGCTCGTCACTAAAATAACCCAGAGAGCACCCGACCTCACAGGTTGTTTGTGAGGCTTCGATGAAGGCAGGTTGTGTTTCCCAGACAGCCACAGCCCAGCGATCCTTAAAAGCATCAGAACCTGTGTTGGTGTAGTTGGCCGTGGGATGAACAAAGACTTACTAAGAGTTACTTGGGCCAGAGTTAAGGATTCAGAGTCTGGCTTTGCCTAATACTAGCCTGAAATATTGTTGTGATTGCTTTAACAGAACAATAGAAGTGAAAGAGCTTCTGCCATGAAAGCAGAATGATCACTCAGGGAGGCCAGTGGGAAGAGTACAAAGCTCAGGAGACCCAGAGACACACAGGGTTGAGTAGATAATCAAGTTTTGCTTTTGTAGAGCAGTGAGAGAAAAGATAGATGAACCAGTAACAGCTGGTGTTGGGCATCAAGCTGTCCTGGGAAAAAGTTACTTCTTGGCCTGTTGTGTTCGCTTGCTTTGCTTTGCTCTGTTTGAGACAGGATCTTACTCTGTAGCCCAGACTGGCCAGGAATCACTATGTGCTCTTGGCTATCCAGTTTGTGGCAATCCTCTTGCCTCAGCCTCTGAAGTGTTGGAATTACATCATCATGCTACTGCTCTGGATTCTTATCTTACTGCTTATAACAGCATAAATCTCAGATGGAGCTCAGCATGGTAGCATATGACTTTAGTTCCAGCACTACGGAGACAGAGGTAGAAGGATCAGTGTGAGTTCAAGGCCAGCCTGGGACTATAGAGTGAGTTCTAAGTCAGCCTGAGCTAGAGTGAGACCATACCTCAAAAACATTCCTCCAAATAAATAAATAAATCCCAAATGGAGCAAAGATTTATATGTTTTTAAAAAATAAATTATTAGGGCTGGTGAGATGGCTTAGCGGACACTGCTGGCACGCCCATCTCTATCTGTCTTCCTCTCCCTTTCTCTCTGACTCTCCGCCCAAATGAATAAATAAATAAATAAATAAATGATTAAATAAATAAATAATTAGAAAAGGGTGATGAGAGAACTTCTGCAATAACTTCCAATTTTTTTCCCAAGCATGACACAAACCAGACACCTTGAAAGAAAGATGAACTTAGCTATATTCAAATCTTTTTAATTCCTCAAGACAAACCTACCATAAATAAACACCCTCAAAATGTAAATAACTCTTACACACCAATAAGAAGACCATGATCCCATTTGGATGAAAAAAAATGGGCAAAACATGAAATGTTCATAGAAAAGGAAATGTAAATTCTCCAAACATGCAAACATATGCTTAAGATCAAATAAATTGTAAACTAAGAGGCTAGGGAGATGGCCACAGTTCATTTGCAGCTTAAGTATGATGGCCTGAAGACACCCAAGTCCTATTCCTCAGCACCCAATTAAAAAGCTGGCCATGGCCACGTCCTGCAAGTGGCAAAGGCCAGAAAATTGCTGGGGCTTGTTGACCATCTCTGGATTGAAGGACAGACTCTGTCTCAAGAAAACTAAGCAATAGAGGAGGCACTTGACGTTCCTTGGCGTCTGCATGTGTGCACACAGGGCACATACATCTGCACATATACATGCCACACACATCACATCTCACACCACATGCAGACATACTCTACAAACACACCAAAAAATTTGCCAATTAAAATTACAATGGCGCCAGGCACTGTGGTGAACACCTTTAACCCCATCTCTCAGGAGGCAGAGGTAGGAGGATCGTCATGAGTTTCAGGCCACCCAGAGACTACATAGTGAATTCCAGGTCATCCTAGGCTACAGCAAGATCCTACCTTAAAAAACAGCAACAACAAAATTACAATGACAATGCTGTGTTGACAAAGAGCAGCACTGAATATTCCTGTAAAGGGCAACTTAACTTATCAAATTAAAAATGAATGTATCCTTTGACTCCTAAGAATTTATTCCTAAGTATATCTGAATATGTATGAAGTTACATGTTCTGCCTTCTTTCTTTCTTTCTTCCTTCCTTCCTTCCTTCCTTCCTTCCTTCCTTCCTTTCTTTCTTTCTTTCTTTCTTTCTTTCTTTCTTTCTTTCTCTTTCTTTTTTCCGAGGTAGAGTCTCACTCTGGCTCAGGCTGACCTGTATTCTCAGGGTGGCCTCGAACTCATGGTGATCCTCCTACCTCTGCCTCCTGAGTGCTTGGATGAAAGGCAGGCCCCACCATGCCCGGCTACATGTTCTGTTTTCTTACCAGGCATAAATGTGTATGCTTTTAATCTCAAAACTCAGGAGGCAGAGGCAGGAGCATCACAAGTTTGAGGCTAGTCTGGTCTACATAGGAAGTTCCAGAATAGCCAGGATTAAACAGCCATATCTGGTCTCTCTCTCTCTCAAAAAAAAAAAAAAAAAAAAAAAAAAAAAAAAGGCCAGGGTGTGGAGAGAGGAAGAGAAAAGAAAAATGGTTGGGCATAATGGCTGACATTTTTAATCCCAGCACTCTGCTCAGGAGGCTGAGGTCAGAAGAATACTGCAAGTTCAAGGCCAGCCTGGTCTACATAGTGAAAAACAAAAATACATATTCTGTTTTCTTAATGTAAATTAGGATTTATCCGAACAAGAGAATATTAATCAGTTGTAAAAAGTTAAAGAACGTGTTCAGGGGACAAGGTACAAAACAATGTAAAGGTCAGGGAGGGGAGGAGAGCTAAGCTCTCGTGTTTGTAGATGTACAGAAAGCCTCTAACTCTCTGTGGTCTGGCTCAGGTCACCAGGACATAGCCAAACGCACCAAGAAGGTCAGCATCATTGGCAAGTATGGGTCCTACTAAGGTGCCTCCCTCCATAAAATAGTGAAGAAAGGCTGGAGAGATAGTTTAGCACTTAAGGCGCATTCCTGTGAAGCCTACGGACCTAAGTTTGATTATCCAGGTCCCACGTAAGCCAGATGCACAAGGTGGTGCATGCATCTGGAGTTTGTTTCCAGTGACAAGAGGCACTGGAGCACCCATTCTCTCTCTCTCTCTCTCTCTCTCTCTCTCTGTTTCTCTCTGAAATAAATTTTAAAAACGTTTCTAGAAGGTTATACAAGAAGTAGAGGGGAAGTGTGGAAAATATACCCACCATTTCATGTTTACGTTAATACCCACTGAATTTTATAGTATATACAGATGTAAGATAATAAAATTTGAATAATAATGAATATATATAACCACATATAAAATGCTCAGTAATTTTTCAGCAGTAACCTTGGTGTCCATTGAATTATGGTTTTAATTTTTGTCCTTGAAGTCACAGTGATTCTCCTACCTCTGCCTCAATGGTTTTATTTTCTGTTGACAGTATATACAAACCAAAAACAAAAAGGGGAAGTAGAAAGAGATCACAGCGAAAGGGGGATGTCTTCATTCTGGAGAATTTTTTTTTAAGCACTTGAGGAAGTCATGCCTGCCTCATCGAACCGCGGCATGAGAAAAGGCTCTCCCTTGTCTGTGTGTGTGTGTGTGTGTGTGTGTGTGTGTGAGAGAGAGAGAGAGAGAGAGAGAGAGAGAGTTGTGTACAGTCTCAGAGAGTGGGTGTCTGGTCACAGACAGGACATGCTGCTTCAGACAGGGAGCCTGTGCTGTCAGACTATGGTGGGAGATTTCCAGCCCACATGATCAGAACAATGGGAACAAGAAGGACACTGAATGACCCAGCAGTCATGTCCCAAGCCAAGGTACAGAATCCTAAGACCTTTCTGGAACACAGGGACCAAAAAGAAAAAGTGTGTTTCTGGCCATGGGAAAGAGGGAACCGATAAAATAAATAGTGAAGACAGTCACAGGAGTGTGAAAGAACAGAGAGTATAGAGTAGGAGTGCAAAGGAGGAAAAAGGCAAAGAATACGGATGGCTGTACTGTGTGGTGATCATATCAACAGATAAGGCTTTCAACTTGTACCACACAGACTGGGTTCACCTTCAGGGGGATTATGGTGCATTACTCTTTATCCCAACTTAACCATCAGCACACAGTTCTGAGGGCTCTGGCATATGGGACTCTCAAAGTACCAGCACACCGTGCCCTCCAGCCCAAAGTTCTCTCACTATTGACACCAGGTCATTGCTTAACATTCCTACCCAGCCCTGAAGACCCTGTTTCTCTTGTCTTGTAGGGAGTCATCCATTCATCCATTCAGCAAGAGTGTATTGAGTATTTATAGCCAAATACTGCATCTAATTCAAAGTAAAGTGCTTCCCGCATAAGTATGAGGACCAGTGTTCAATCCCTCAAACCCAGGTAAAAATGCTAGGTGTGGTGGTGCACACCTGCAATTCCAGCATGGAGAAGGTAGAGACAGGAGGATTCCTGGGGCTCAATGAGCAGCCTTATTGGTGAGCTTCAGGCCAATGAAATATCCTGCCTCAAAACTAGGTGAAAGCCTGGTAGCTCATGCCTTTAATCCTAGCAGATTCTGGAGACACAGGTAAGAGGATTATCATGAGTTTGAGGTCAGCCTAGGCTACAGTGAGACTGTTGCTGTCAGGTTCACATTCCTAGCAGAAAACACCTGACCAAGAGCAGCTTGTGGGGCAAAAAAAAAAAAAAAAAAAGTTTATTTTGGCTTACAGACTCATAGGGAACTCATAGCAACAGGAGAGTGTGCCCAACACTGGCAAGAGGAAGCTGGCTATAACACCCATAAGCCTGCCCCCAACAATACACTACCTCCAGGAGTGTATTTTAATTCCCAAATTGCCACCAGCTGGGCAGCTAGCATTCAGAACCCCTAAGTTTATGGGGGACACCTGAATCAAACCCCCCAGAGACCCTACCTCAAAATTAAAATACAAAGATGTGGACAGAATATGTGGACAGGAATGACAGCTGAACTTGTCCTCTGGCCTTACATATGTGAATATGGACCCACATGTGCAAACACACACACACATACACACACACACACACACACACACACACACGAGTACAGATGGTGAGGAAGCCAATCTTCTCTCTTACTAGCAGATGTCTGACCAACTTGGTGTTTGTGAGGTTATGGATTACCACATGGTACCTCTTCTCCCAGGGTTTTAGCTAGCCTTCTTGTGAGATTTCTTCTCTACCTCTCTACCTCTAGTTATTCTAGATCTGTTCACACACTAATTACAAATTCTTTTAATTACTTCAGGACATAGTAATGTTATTGTATAAGATTGCAAGGGTAGGTTGAAAATTGAGATAAGGCTACAAGGGAACATGCAGATCTGTTTATTCTTTGATTTGTCTGGTGCCAGCATGTCCTGAATTTGGGTAACAGCAAACCTTAAAGAGAATTGAGAGACTAAGAGCTTTACTAAGAGTATGCCAACATCTCTCTGGATCTACATTTACCCTCCTCGTGGACTCAATTGTACTTGTACTGAGCCAACGTTTTTCTACACACCACTTGACAGTAGGCTGAGCTCTATGATATAAATGCAATCTTCAGTGTGGGTAAAAATTCCTTGTTCTGGGCTGGACAGATGGCTCAGTGGTTAAACACTTGCTGTGAAGCCTAAGGACCCCGGTTCAATTCTCCAGGACCCATGTAAGCCAGATGCACAAGGGGGCACATGCATCTGGAGTTCATTTGCAGTGGCTGGAGACCCTGGCATGCCCATTCTCTCTCTCTCTCTACCTGCCTCTTTCTGTATCTCTCTCTCTCAATAAATAAATAAATTAATTAATTAATTAATTAATTAATTAAAAAAAGAATGGATTCATATTTGAAAAAAAATTCCTTGTTCAGTCATTGCAGTGGAATGGTGGTGTCACTCAACACATATAGCTAGGCCACTGCAATAAGATGTGGCCCCTACTTGAGACCTCTAGTCTGGGAAGGAGCTACGAGTATATCCTTCTTGAAGAGGTTATAGTTCCTGGCCCAGTTTCCAGGGCTGAAGTGGCAACACACTGTCACCCAAAGTTTGCAGCATGTGAAACCTCTGTACTATGAGATTATAAAGTAACAAAGTTGGTGGCTACAAGAATCTTTACAGTATGGAAGTTTACTGTCTTCAATTGCCTTATAAACTCTGGCATTGAAGTGCGTTGGCAGGGGTGAAGAGATGGTCCAGTGGTTAAAGGCACTTTCTTGCAAAGCCTGACACCCCAGGTTCAATTCCCCAGGTCCCAGTACCCATGTAAAGTCAGATGTACAAAGTGGCATTTGCAGTGGCAAGAGGCCCTGGCATACCCATTCTCTCTTTCCCTCTTTCCCTTTGCAAATTAATTAATTAAAAGTTTAAAAAAGAAGTCTGTTAGCAATTCAATTTTGTGACTCCTTTCTGCATTCTTTATTATAAGCTCAGCATTTGGGACCAAGGAAGCAGAACTGATCTGGTTTTATAATACTTCAAGCTATTAAGGCATCTGGCATCTCCGAGGTTAGGAGAATCCAAATAGCATGAAGATCTGCTCAGTGAAGGATCATTGAACCAGCCCTGTGCCAACAAGTCCAGCTTCCCTTTAGGGCAGAACTTCAGGTCCTGGTGGTTAGGTCTTTGAGACACTTCAGAGAATGCCAGTGTGATACAAGACTTGACCTTTCAAATAATTGGAAAAGTCACAAATGTATCATGGGTCACACACACTGAGGAAAAAGATAAGGAGTAAAGGAAATTTACTATGCCTCCAGCACATGATCAAAGTCTTGTTATGTTAGGAGACAATTATTCACAGGTCTCTGGTGTTTTTGTATATCTTGGAGTCCCAGTACCACCTGATTTTATTCTATACTGTGTGTGTGTCTGTATGCATGTGGGATGGACATGCTTGTAATTATATGTGTGTGTATGCATATACCTATGAAGGTGTGCATGCACATGCGTGCATGTGCATATAGAGGCCAGAGGTAAAATGCCAAGGGTCTTCTTTATTTTTATTTATTGAGATAGGGTCTCTGATTGAACCCAGAACTCACCGATTTAGCTCAACTACCTATCCAGTTTGCCTTGGGTCCTGATGTCTCCACCTCCTGCAGATTATGTGTGCATCGCCATGCCTGCAGTCACGTGGGTGTTAGGGAACTGAACTCAGGCCAGCAAATGCTTTACTGGCTTCGCCATCTCCTCCCAATCCCAGACTATCTTTTCAAGGATGTCTATACAGGAAACTGCGGTGGAAAATAGAAATGGTGTCTTCCTCCTGAGCAAAGAGCGTGTTTGTTTGTTACCTGGTTTAACAGATAGCTGCCTCCCTTCAAGGCAAACCTAGGGTAGGCTTATTGCACGTCTTGGGTTCCATAAACTCAGGGATCCTCTCTTATTGTGCAATCCACTACACACACCCAAGTATTATTTGTCTATTTCATGTGGAAATTGGCCTTTGAGAAAGCGATGAAAAGATGATGGTATTCTGGCTACTGTTGTTACTGAATGCATTATTTACCTATCTCATTGGTGTGTCAAGATATGTGAAGAAAGCAAAGCAACTTAGGGGAGAAAGGGTTTACTTTAGCTTACAGTGTGAGGGGTACTGTCCATCAAGGTGGAGAAGTCATGGTCATAGGAGGGAGGCAGCTAGTCACATTGTATCTCCAGTCAGGAAGCAGAGAACAGACACAAAGTGGGGCCAGATTGTCAAACCTCAAGGCTACTTCCATGACTCACTTTTTCCAGCAAGGCTCTGCATTCTAAAGGTTCTACAACTTTCTAAAATTGAGTAATAAATTGTTTCTCTGTCTCTGACCCATAATTCTTGTGCCTTTTGGTCAGCATCCGTGTGGCCAGCTTCTTAACTTGCAAGTAGGGCAAAATCTCTAACCTTTCACAGTTCTTTATTTTATTTTATTTTATTTTATTTTATTTTATTTTATTTTATTTTATTGTTGTTGTTTGTTTTTCAAGGTAGGGTTTCACTCTAGCCCAGGATGACCTGGAATTCACTATGTCATCTCAGCAACACCTCAAACTCACTGTGATCCTCCTACCTCTGCTTCCTGAGTGCTGGGATTAAAGGCATGTGCCACCACATCCAGTCTTTTTTAAAAAATATTTTATGTATTTATTTGCAAGGAGAGAGAGAGAAAGAGAATGGGTGCACTAAGTCATCCAGCCACTGCAAATGAACTCCAGACACATGTGCCACCTTGTGCATCTGACTTATGTTGGTACTGAGGAATCGATCCTGAGCCTTAGGTTTTGCAGGAAAGCACCTTAACCACTAAGCCATCTCTCCAATCCCCTTTTTGCAGTTCTTGAGAGCTGGGAACCTGTATTTAGCACAAGGTTAGCAATATCAAGAACTATATTAGAACCAGGCATGTGGCAGATGCCTTTAATCCCAGTATGTGGGAGGTAGAGGTAGGAAGATCACCATGAGTTTGAGACCAGTCTGGAGCTACAGAGTGAGTTCTAGGTCAGCCTGGGCTAGAGTGAGACCCTGCCTCAAAATACATGAAACAAATAAACAACAACAACAAAAAGAACGGTTAGAACGTTCACACAAAACTTTCTGACAGCTAGATGAAGTGTTCTTTACTTCAGATTATCAGATGGCATGAATAAGTGCATAGTAAGGGTTGCACTGTCCTTCTTGGTTTTTTCTTTCTTTCTTTTTCTTTTTTTTTTTTTTTGGTTTTTCAAGGTATCATCTCACTCTAGCCCTGGATTATTTGGAATTCACTATGTAGTCTCAGGGTGGCCTTGAACTCATGGCAATCCTAAAGACATGCACCACCACACCTGCTCTTGTGTGTGTTTTAATTGTTAGTTTGATATTGCTGGACATGTGCACAGTGTCCCAACTCTCCAATCTTGGCTCAGGGATGAGAAAGGGAAGACAGGAAGGAAAGGGGACTGTGGGCTGCACCAGCCTTCCCTTTTCCTTCTGCTTCATCTTCTGAAGCACCAGTGACCGTCTGCTGCAGAAAGATTCTCACAGGGACCACTGGGTGACCTTGATTCGCAAAATACTTCCATCCTACATTTTAAGAAGTTTCTAGGTGGGATAAAAGTGACCTCTGGGGATGGAGAGATTTCTCAGTGGTCAAAGCACTTGCCTGCGAAGCCTAAGGACCTAGGTTTGATTCCTTAGTACCCATGTAAACCACATGCACAAGGTGGCACATTCATCTGGAGATCATTTGCAGTGGCTAAAGGCTCTGGTGCACCCATTCTCTCACGTTCTTTCTCTCTCTTTCTCTGCCTCTCTCTCTTATGAATAAATAAATAAATAAAAAAAACAAATAAATAAATAAAATTTTTTTAAAGTGACCTTCCTTAGTTGTGGAACTCCTTTCTTGGTTAGGGACATAACATGCTTACTTTGTACTCGAAAATTTAAAATTTGTTTTGTTGTTTGTTGAGATAGGGATTCATATAGCCCAGGCTAGCTTTCTGTTCATCATGTAGCAGGAGTTGAACCTTAGCTCCTAATCCTCCTGCCTTTACTTCCTAAGTTCTGGGGTACCAGGGGTACCACCATGCCTGGTTTCAAGTGTTATTGCCCGTACTCAGTGAACTCCCACACATCAGGAATCCACCAAGTTCCGGGCTCTTAGGACATCATAAATGCAATCAGCAAACAAAGCAGCCATGAACTATAAACACACATTACTAATTTCCCCTTTGTTCATATGCATGTTCCACTGGCACACTGAGTTTCATTAACTAAACCCAAGTTGAAAATATAATTAGCTGGGTGTGGTGGCACATGGAAGGTAGAGAAGAGAGGATCAGGAGTTCAAGGCCAGCCTTGCTCCATGATAAGTTTAAAGCAAGCTTGAGTTACACGAGACCGTCTCCAAAAACCAAAGCCAAAAGAAAATATAAATCAGCTGTTTGTGTGTAGATGTGTGCATGTGTTCATGTGCGTATGGGTACATGTGTATTCACATACATGTGAAGGCCAGGGACAACCTTGGGCATCATTATCTCACTGATCTATAACTCACCCAGTAGGCTAGTCTGGCTGGCCAGCAAACCCCAGAGAGCCTCCTGTTTTCACCTCCCTAGTGCTGGGATTACAAACATGTGTCACCACACCTGGTTTTTTGACATGAGTTCTGGAGACTGAATTCAGTTCCTCATGCTAGTGAAAGAACTTCACTGACTTGAGCTATCTCCTCAGCCCAGAAAATATAAACTAAGAACTGTGAGATGACAACAGCAGAGCATTAAGTCAAGGACCAGCTCCTCCTGAGTGGGCCCTGTAGACTGACTCCCCAGGTCACATGCCTATGAGACCTTGTTTAGCAAGCCATAAATGTCCCAATGAAACAAGGTTATATAGTCATGGGGCTCGTGTGTGGTCTCAACTGACACTATCGCCCTCAGGTGAGTTCTTGTCCCCTTGCTTTCAGAACCAGAGGATACCCTCTAGTTGGATGACAACGATCACTACTCCATTGACCTCCAGCCCCAGCTGGATACATGAGTAGAGAAAGTCAGAGTTGGCATGCTCCCTGGAGGATAAGGTGACAACCACTACTACCCTGAGCAACATATGTCCCAGTAAGGGAATGTCTGACAAGTACTCAGTAGGGTGTCTCACCAGGTCACCATACAGAAGTTGCCATCTCTTGGGAGTCACTTGTCAGACATGGGTTGGGGGAATGGTCTCTTCTGCTCATGCCCACAATTCCGCTGGGACCCTCATACTGTATAGCAAGCCCTGATACTTCCCTCCCCAGGATGCCTTTTCTCCAAAAAAATAACAGAAGTGACAGTTACTACCATTTATTGGGTTCTTGACCATATGCTGAGCACTTTAGACTATCAGAAAGATAAGATGCACAGTCATATTTATAATAGAGGTTGAGTTTGGAGGCAGAGGAAATTCAGGTGAAGGAGAGATGGTACCCAGGTGAGGGGTTTGAAGGTCAAAAGAGATGGAGCTGGCTCTGAGGAGCCAGCAATGCAAGCACCTACTGCATCTTTCTTAGATTCTGTCTGTGAGGTTAGCAGCGTGGAAGGTCTGTTCTAGAATGATGTAGACAGAGAAAAGCCATAGAACCTACAGAAACAGCAGAAACACCTTGTAACACTCAGGTCCTTCTGAGCACCTCATTTGGGTTAATTCCACGTCTTTTAAATATTTTTAAATTTTATTTATTTATTTGACAGAGAGAGAGAAAGGAAAAAATGGGTATACCAGGGCCTCTAGCCACTGCAAACGAACTCCTGGCACCACCTTGTGCATCTGGCTTACGTGGGTACTGGGGAATCCAACCTGGGTCCTTAGGCTTTGCAAGCAAGCACCTTAACAGATAAGCCATCTCTCTAGGCCTCCATGTCTGTTTAAAAACAACATAGGGCTAGAGAGATGGCTTAGTGGTTAAGCACTTGCCTGTGAAGCCTAAGGACCCCGGTTTGAGGCTCAATTCCCCAATACCCATGTAAGCCAGCTGCACAAGGTGGCACATGCATCTGGAGTTCGCTTGCAATGGCTGGAGGACCTGGTGTGCCCATTCTCTCTCTCTCTGTGTGTCACTCTCAGAAATAAATAAACAAAAATAAACAAAAATGTTAAAAACAATGTATGTGTGTATAGTATGCATGGTGTTGTGTGTGCATGTGTATGGCAGATGCACATACCTTGTTGGGTGTTTTCCCCTTTTTTTAACTGTTTAAAATATAGACAATATATGATCATAATCCCTTCCCACCACCCTCCTTCTTCCCTCTCACAAATCCCCCTCCACTGAATCCCTTCTTCTTTCCAACTCCTCTCTCTTCCATTCTGATTTCATCGGTTTCTTTCCCATTATATAAGTTTTATGTAATTAACATCAGCCACTGTGAGGTCATGGACACCACAGCCGCTAAGTTTCTGGAAGACAGTATTGCAAAACATTCCTCCCCTTGCTTGGCTCTTACGTTCTTTCCGCTACTTCTTCAATGGTCCCTGAGCCTTGAGGGTATGATAGAAATGTCCCACTTAGTGCTGAACACACCACTGTCCTTTCTTCCCAGCACTTGGGTGAGTTTTGAGTCTCCCCAGTGCATCTGAAAAGAGAAGCTTCTCTAGCTTAAAGTGAGAGTAGCATTAATATACGGGCATAAACATCGATTTTTAGAGGGCAGTTTGGTGGATATTTTATATCCATTTAGCCAGACAGCATTAGCTGTTTTCCCCTAGGACTTAGGACTTAGGACCTCACCATCCATAGGCTTTTGACTAGGATTTTTTTTTTTTTTGGTTTTTGGAGGTAGGGTCTCACGCTAGCACGGGCTGACCTGGAATTCACTCTGTATTCTCTAGGTGGTCTCCAACTCACGGCGATCCTCCTACCTCTGCCTCCTGAGTGCTGGAATGAAAGGCATATGCCACCACACCTGGCTTTGACTAGGTTTTTAATACCAGACATGAATTCCTTGCCATGGAGTGGGCTCAAGTCCAATTGGAGATCAGTTGGTTTCCTCCATAACAGACATGCCACCATTGTACCAGTTGGTATATTTGGCCTGGCCATTCAACCATAAAGCTTGCAAGGTCCTGTGGTGCTTAAAACCTTTGATAGGGTGTCTTCCTCTTATATCTCCTCCATGCGTTTTCTTGAGATGGAGTCTCACTGACTCCAGTGCTGCTTGTTTTGGTCAGACTGGCTGACCTGTGAGCCTCAGCGATTCTCTGGCCTATGTGCTCCACAGGAGTGGAACAATCTAGTGGCAATACCCATGCACACATGTGCACCAGAGTCTCTTGACACTGCAAAGGAAAACCCATCTGGTTTTATGTGGGGGCTGGGGGATTGAACCTGGCCTGACAGGCTTTGCAAGCAAGTGCTTTTAACACCTAAACCATCTCCACTCCCTTCCATTTCTCCCTCTACCCCTCTCTGAAGCCCTTCAGCTACTTCCTGCTGGTACTGCTTCACCATGCTTACTTCTACTGCCTGTGTGGCCACCCCAGCCTCACTGCCACCCACTGTCACCACTTCCTGTTACCAGCTCAGCTTGCTCTATCAGAAAAAGAAGTATGAGTGGAGAAAGCTTTTTATTAGGGCTTGTGTTGGTTAATTTTGACTGTTAACTTCACTGGATTTAGAATCACCTATGAGACACACCTCTGGGTGTGTGGGTGAGAGTGTTTGCAGAGGTTTAATTGAGGAGGGAAGACCCACCCTGAGTGTAGGCAGCACCATCCCATAGACTAAATCAAAAGAGACAAAGGAGGAAGCCAGTAGAGCATCAATATTTATCTCTCTACTTCCTGCTGTCAATGCAATGTGACCCGCTGCCTCTTGCTCCTTCCTCTGTAGCTAGAGTCACTCTCACTGCCATGCCTTCCCCACCCTCAAACTATGAGCCCCCCAAAAACCTTCTCCCTTCATTCCCTCCCTCCCTTCCTTTCCCTCCTAAATTGCTTTTGTCACAGAAATGAGAAAAGTAGCTAATACAGGGCTTAATGTTGCAGCCCTGGGGGTAGGTAGCACAGGAGGACATCTCCTGGCTGACTCCAAAAGTGAGTGTGACAGCCTGGTTCTATAGTGAGGTGGAAGTGTGTTTTACACAAATGTAGTTCACACCAATCACAGAACAACTTCCAGTTTCATCAAGACCAACCCCAGAACAGCATCAGTACAATCCTCCCACCTGTCAATCACAAGCTTCTTGCTGACTTGCTAGGGAGAGGGTTCTCGAGACCCAGCTGAAGATACCCTCTCCAAAGTGCTGGGCAGCCAGACGGGGGATGTCTGGAGTCGCTGCTCCCTTCCCTCCTGTCATTTCTATCCCCCCATTCCCCATGGTAAAATATGATCATTTTTTTTTTTTCTTATAGTACAATGAATATAACATAGGACCTGCGGGTATGTTGTAGTGGCAGGGTGCTTACCTAGCACGAGCAAGGCCCTGAGTTCAATCCCAATACCAGAAATAATAATAAAAAGAATGTAGAGCTGGCCATGGTGGCTCGTGCCTGGAATCCCAGCATTCAGAAGGCTGAAACAGGGTGATTACCATAAATTTGAGGCTCTACTGGGCTACAGAGTATATTCTCTCTCCAGTAATGAAAAAGATGGAGGGAGGGAAGGGAAGGAGAGGGGGAGGAGAAAGGAGAGGGAAAAGGAGAAAATGAAGAAGCAGCTTTTACCCATTTTAAGTGCAATTCAGTGATATTTACAATGTTATACAAAGCTGTGTATGCATCTTCTAAACACTCGACCCCATGGACAAATAAGGCCTTTGAATAGATTTTTTTGGGGGTCAGGGTCTTGTGTAGCCCATGCTGACTCTCAATGTGTTATGTAGTCAGGATGACTGTGAACTTCTGATCCTCACACCTCTACTTTCCAAGTGTTGGGATTATAAGAGTATGCTATCACATTTGGTTTGGATGGTGCTGGATATCCAACCCAGTGCTTTGTGTATACTAGGCAAGCCCTCTAACAACCCAGGTACATCCTGGCCCCCTCCCATTTGAGGGGAATTTTGGCAATCGAAGTTTCACTTTAAGTGCTGACAGCCACCCCCACGAGACTCCATTCATCCATCAGACATCTCGCTCTGAGCCAAGTTCTGGAGCTCACCCTTCCTTTCTCATGCTGAGGAAGGAGTCCTGCAATGGAAGCTCCTTTATTCGTTTTGCCTACTGGACCCTGACCACCTAGGGCTTGTCCCTCCAGGGCTCTAATCACACTGCTACTGCAAAGCCAGCCAGCCACCCATGCAGGGGAAGTGAAGGCTTGACAGAGCACTTGCTTATAACCCTACTTGGCATCTTCCTGGCCTTGGAGTGAGGTCCAAGCAAAGCACAGGTCACAGCCATAGCTTGCAAACCTGCCAGCCCATTAAAACTGTGGGGGTAGGGCTCTAAGAAAGCACCGGTTCCTGGACCACTTCAGGTCTTCTAAAGAAAAGCCTCCAGGTCAAAAGAAAGGTCAAAAGGCCAAGGTAAATTGGTTTTGATGCACACACACACACACACACACACACACACACACACTAGGGATGTAGTTTGATTAGCCCAGAAAAGAGCAGAGCAAAACAAGTTTAGATTCAGGCAAAAGCTAGACCAGGACTGGAGAGATGGCTTAGCGGTTAAGGCACCTGCCTGATAAGCCTAAGAACCTGGTTCCAATCTCCAGGTCTCACGTTTAGCCAGATGCAAAGTGACGCAAGGGCGCAATGCTGCACTTGACCACAAGGGGGATTTCGCCAGCAGCTGAGAGACTGCTGGCGTGCCCATTCTCTATCTGTCTCCCTCTCCCTCTCTGTCTCTCTCTGTGTCTCTCTCCAAAAACTAAAATAATAAAAAAATAATAATAAAAATAAAAGCCAGCCGGGCGTGGTGGCTCACGCCTTTAATCCCAGCACTGTCAGAGGTAGGAGGATCACCTCTTCAAGGCCACCCTGAGACTGTGAATTCTCAGCCTGAGCTGTGAGACCCTACCTCAAAAAAACCAAAACATAAAATAAAATAAAATAAAATAAAATAAAATAAAATAAAATAAAATAAAATAAAAGCTAGACCATGCAGGGTCTTTTGTGTGTGTAAACTGAGGATTGTACCTAGGTCCTTCTTATTGATAGGTAACAACTTTATCACTGAGCTATAATCCAAGACCTTTTTTAAGTTTTGAAAAATCATCTTGCTACGCTATAGGTTGGCCTTAAACTCCTAAGTCTAAGCTGGCTTTGTACTTCTTGAAGGGTTTTAAGATCACATTGAAGAGTACTTTGTCCTAATTTCCTCTTTATAACTATGAAGCAGGGAGATACTCTACACCACCAGCCTGCAGACTTTTGGGCAAACTCACTACTATTTCCCACCATTATAATGATGGCAAAAGGACTAGGGATGAACTTCAGTTGATAGAATGGTTACCTAGCAAGCATAAAGTCCTGGGTTCACGCTCCAGGAGCACACAAACCAGGCAAGCCTATAACCCCAGCATTTGGATGGTCGAAGCAGGAAGATCAGAAGTTCAAGGCCTTCCTTGGTTACACAGGGAGTTCAAGGCCAGCCTGAGATACATGAGACTCTCCTCCAGAAATAAAATTAGACTGGGGAGATGACTCAATGGTAAGAGCACTTGCTGCTTAAGCATAAGAGCCTTGGGAGAGCCCAAAATCACTCATTTGAGTCACCATAGCCCACCTCAAATTAAAAAAAAAAAAAGCTGGCTGTGGCCACACACATCTGTAACCCCAGTAGGAGAAACAGGGAGGGGGTGTGAGACTGGCGAATCTATATGGCTCATGACCCACACCAAGGACTCTCAGCTGAGAGAGAAAACCCATCTCAAGGACGAACATGGATGAACAGTGGAGAAGTACACTCAGCATTCTCTCCTGGCCTCTTCATGCACCTGTGAACACACATGCACCACCACACATCACACCACACATGTTCTGTACACACACACACACACACACACACACAATTATAATCATGGCAAAGATACCAGTGATGACTTGTTTTGGGTGACATCTTACTTGGTTTAGGGATTTCAGATAGCTGGTAGTTCTGCTTCTGGGTATGCCTGTGAAAATGTTTCCAGAAAAGGCTGGCATTTGACCAGTGGACTAAGGACCAAACCACCCCCACCCAATGTGGGTAGCCACCATCTAACTAGCTGACAATCAGTCCGCACAAAAAGGCAAAGGAAAGCCAAATTTGCTCTCACATGCCCTCCCTCTGGAATCCCTCCCTCTCCCATTCTTAGACATCAGAACTCTCCGTTCTTGGCTTTTGAACGCTAGACCTGACACCAGCAGCTCCACGGGGCTCTCAGACTTGGCTTGAGAATTACACTATCATCTTCCTCGTCCTGAAACCTTCAGACTTGGACTGAGCCACACTCCCAGCTTCCTCACCAGCTTGGGCAGAAGTTATCACTTCTCAGGACTTCTCAGCTCCTATAATCACATTCGCCAACTCCCCCTCTCTTTTCATCTGTCTCCAACCATCCTATTTGTTCTATCTCTATGGAGAACTGACTAATCCAGTAACTAACAACTAACGTGTATTGTTTACATGGTTCCAGCTCTGAGACTTAGTGTGATGACATCACACTGTGGAGCAGGCACTCAGGAATGAAGCTTGTTTCCACCTTTATCAGGCATACCTTGGCCTTTAAGTATACAGTCAGAAAACAGTGATGGTGGAAGCCTTTGAATAATCTTCATGTATTCAAAACCTGCCATTTAGGGCCTAGAAGGATTGCTCAGTGGTTAAGGTGCTTACCTGCAAAGCCTAACCACTCAGATTCCATTCCCCAGTCCCACTTAAATCCAGATGCACATGCATCTGGAGTTTGTTTATAGCAGCTAGAGGCCCTAGTGTACCCATTCTCTCTCTCTCTCTCTCTCTCTCTCTCTCTCCCTCTCTTTCTCCTTGCAAATAAATAATTTTTAATATTTTATTTATTTATCTGAGAGGGAGAAAAAGAAGAAAAGAGAGAAAGAGAACGAGAGAGAGAGAATGGGTAGGTCAGGGCCTCCAGCCATTGCAAACGAATTCCAGACACATGTGCTACCTTGTGCATCTGCCTTTTCATGAGCACTGGGGAATCAAACTTGAGTCCCTTGGTTTTGCTGACAAGTACCTTAACCACTAAGCCATCTCTCCAGCCCTAAGTAATTTTTTTTTAAAGCCTGCCTTTTAGAGGCCCTTCCAACATGTCAAACTTGGTAGACAGCAAATAGTTTCAAGCAAGTTAATTCTGTATGTTTTAACCCTAATTGCAACCCTTTATTTTATTTACTATGAATTGATTACCAGCATGGTGTCACTTGTAATTTTAGCACTCTAGAGACCAAGGCATGAGTTCGATATAGGCAAGGCGACATAGCACAACTCTGCCTCCAGAAAAGAACAACAACAAATTTGGTATGCCTGAATCTACTTTCATGTGGATAGCTGAATGCTCTCCTGTTATTGAGAACGGAAAGGAACGTTCTAAGGCAAGATATATCTTTTCTATGCTGCTCAACAGATGTGTTAACATCTTTGCCAGGAGAGTTTCCTTTTTACCAGGAGAATTTTGATTTCTGTGTGTGTTTGTTTGTGGCTTGTGTTTTTTTTTTCCTTTTCCTTTTTTCTTTTTTTTTTTATAGTCTTATGTAGCCCAAGTAATTCAAGCTGGCATAAAAATTTCTATGTAACCAGGGCTGGAGAGATGGCTTAGCAGTTAAGGTGCCTGCCTTCAAAGCCTAGGGACCCAGGTTTGACTCACCAGTTCCCATGTAAAGCAAGATGCACAAGGTGGTGTGTGCATCTGGAGTTTGTTTGCAGTAGCTGGAAGCTCTGGTACACCCACTTTTTCTCTCTGCCTCTCTGACTCTTTCTCTCTCAAATAAATAATTTTTTAAAAATTCTATGTAACCCAAACTGGTCTTAAATTCTTATTCCTTCTGCCTCCACCTCCCAAGTACAGGGATTACAGCTATGTACCAGCATGCTCAGTGAGCAGGAGAGATTCTTAAAGGACTATCAATCCAATTCCTAACTGTCAGAAAGGATTCCCCCGGAGCCATCACTCCAGATCACCTTCATCTCTGGCTTTGGATCAGCAACATTTGTTGGCTGACACTCACCAATTATAATCCATAGCTTCTCTCACTCAGTTACTCAATAGTTCCGAACCTGGGGCAATTGTGTCCTCCAGGAGACATTTGGCAACTCTTGGAGATATGCTTGGTTGTCACAACAGAGGGGCAGAAGATGGTCCTGTTATCTACGTGTTGAGGCCCGACCAGCCCTCTACAACACAGATTTCCAAGGCTGAGAATCTCAGTTACCTTGAAAAACATTTCAAGAAGACTGTGTTTTGGAAAGGTTCAACTGGAGGCCTGTTGCTTAATATTATAAGGTCAGTAAGGGTTGTTTTTTTTTTTTTTCGGTGACTATTTATATAGCCATATTGGGCAACTGGACTCATTGAAGTTTTCCAGACAAAATATGATACAGTCATGCTCTGGGCTGAAGCTTCTACCACTGGCATGTTGGAGCTTGCGTCAGAGTACATCAGGTGTCGAGGAATATACAAGTGATATTCAGGGGCAGAGGAGATGGATGGCTCAGTGTGTCAAGTGCTTTCTGTACAAGCAAGAAGATCCCCAGCACCATGGAAAAGCTGGGTGTGGTGGTGTGAGCCTGTCACCCAGGGCTGGGGAGGAGAAGACAGTAGGATCCCTAGGGCTCACTGGGGATTGTGTATCTAAATTGGTGAATTCTGGGTTCAATGAAAGACCCTGCCCAATAAGACAAAGTGGACAGTGATTGAGGAAGACACCTGACATCAAACTTTGACCTCCACATGAACATGCACACACATGTGCTCACACACATACAAACATGCATGCGTGCAAACCACACACAGTTTTTAAAAGAGTGGTATACAGAAGGAAATCTTGGCCTTTGGTGTATTTCAGGTATGTGTTCTACTTAGAATCTTTAATTTCATGGAGCAATGTCTTCCCTCCACTAAGCTTGGTTCATAAACTCCTTAACCAGCATCATTACCTATAATATTATTGCTAAAGAATGTCACCCTGTCACCAGAGCTGGCAACCCACAAGAGGCTAACCAGCCAGATATGTGAGGCAGAGTCTCATATAATGTAGGCAGGCCTTGACCTCACTATGTAGCAGAACATGACCCTGAACGTCAGTCCTCGTGCATCTACTTCTTGAGTACAGGGATTACAGGTGATGCCCCCAACCTGGTTCAGGATTGAACCCGATGCCTGTGTATACTAGGCAAACACTGTGAGCCACGTGCCCAGTGCACCAGGTGATGTCTTTCTCCGCACATTCCCCATCTTCTCCTTTGCATCTGAATATGGCTCTGTCAGTAGTGGAGAAGTAGGCCTACCATCTCCTTGTCTTCCCTCATCTGCTAACTAGACAAGAAGCCACAAGCTCAGGACACCTTTCAGAGGAGAGCCACACACCTCTGAGGAATCCACCAATAAGCAGAATACGGTACGTCACAGAAAACTTTCATTTAGTCCATTATAGTGGCTAGTTGTTTCTCAAGCCTTGCTGCTATGGTGTGCATGTGTGTGTTCTCTCACTCTCAAATGCGTGTGTTGAAATCCTAACCCCCAGGCAAATAGTATTGAAAGCGGGGCCTTTGGGAATGGATTGGGTCACGAGGATTCTAACCATTCACTTATCCAATAGTTCTGACTATAGGGCAATTTTGCCCCTTGGGGAACATTTGGCAACATCTGGAGACACGCATCCTAATTAAGGCTCTGCCTCCATGAATGAACTCAGCGACCTCCTAAAAGAGACCCAAGGGAGTTCTGCTGCCCTTTTGCCATGTGAGAATGCAGCTAGAAGGCAGCATGAGATTAAATGGCTCAAACCCTCACCAGAAATCAAGTGTACCTTGATCTTGGATTTTCCAACCTTCAGAATTGTAAGAAGTCATTTCTTTTATTTGTAAGGTATCTAATGTAGAGTATTTTGTCATAGTACCCCAAACAGATTAAAACACTCTCACCTCGGGGTGGGGGAGATATCTCATTGAGTGAAATGCTTAGCATGAGGACCTGAGTTTGACTCCCTCCACCTATATAAAAATGCTAGGTGTGGTGGGGCATGCCTATAATCTCAGTGCTGGGGACGTGAAGACAGGGGCTCACTGACCAGCTCTGCTTTGGGCCAGTGAGAGACCCTGTTTCAAAGGTGATGGACAGCATTGTGGGAAGACATGGAGGCAGAAATGGAAGCCATGGAGCTTTACAAGTCATAAGGACTGGGGAGAAGTCTCAATGCTTAAAGCACTTGCCATGCATGCATAAACACGGGAGTCTGCACTCCTACTATCCTCATAGAAAATGCCAGGTGTGATGGTATTCATCTGTAATCCCAGTGCTGCAGAGTCAGACTCAGGAAAAACCCTGGGCTTTCTGGCTAGCCTGACTAGCCAGATCAGTGTGCTCTGGATTCAGCGAGAGAGCCTGTCTTAGATAACAAGATGGAGGGCTGTAGTCCAGGATATCCTTGATGTCAGTGCAGCACTCTGTCACAGCCTCTAGTGTGCTGGGATTATAAGAATGAGCCACCACACATGGCCAGAAGCTTGGAAGGCAAGGGCAGGAGAATAATGATTTCTAGGCCAGCCCAAATTAATTAGCAAGACGATGTCTCAAAAAAAAATAAGAAGAAAGGGGCTGGAGAAATAATTCATGATTAAGGTACTTGCTGCAAAGCCTATGGACCCAGGTTTGACTCTCTAGTACCCATGTAAGCCAATTGCACATGGTGGCACATGTGTCTTGAGTTCATTTGCAATGGGTAGAAGCCCTGGTGCATCCATTCTCTTTCTCTCTCTCTCTCTCCCTCTCTCTCTCTCTCTCTTCTCTTTCTCTAAAATAAATAAATAAAAATAAAATATAAAAAAACAAAATAAGATGGAGAGCAACGGAGGAAGACAATTGATGTCAACTCTGACCTACCTGCACACACGCACCACACTCACGTGCATATGCAAAAAGAAGTCATCGTGTGTTAGAAGAGGTGAGGGACATCTGAAGAGGGGTAGGTGGGTCCCTCCTCATGACCAATTATCAGCCCTATGGCCAGGAGTGAAGCCAAACCCATCAGCAACACCAGGCTTCCATCTACAGCAGCCACTGTGAACCCACCGCCTTCCTCACACTGCTGGCTTGGTGGACTGGCTCCCATCTGTCATCCAAGAAACGGAGAGGCAGAGGCAGGAGGATTGACTGGAATATAAGGTCAGCCTGGATTGAGTTTCATACCAGCCTGGGCTACAGAGAGTGCCCCTGTGTGTGAGTTACTGTTCTCATTGCTGTGACAAAATAACTTAAGGCCCGCAGTTTAAGAAAGGGTAGAATCCATGATGGTGTGGAAAGCATGGCTGCAAGACTGTCAGATCACATCCACAGTCAGGAAGCAGAAAGTTACGGGGAGAGGGACTGGCCTAGCAAACCTCAGTGTCCGTTCCCACTTCCTCCACCTCCTAAAGGTTCCACAACCTTCCAAAGCAGGACCAAGTGTCAAACCCATGAGTCTATCTATGGAAAACATGTTGCATTGAAGCCAACCCCTTCCCAGGGTAACTCCAGCTGTGGCGTGTGGCTGGCTTCCAGATTGCTCAGGAAGTTTCAGCTCATTAGCCAGTACCAGGGGCCATTAATAGATCCTCTGTGATCGGCCAACTTCTCCTTTCAGATCTGTGCTTCCCCAGGTTCTCCCACAATTGTGTAAGGTCTGATTCCTTTAATAAAGTCCTGAGTCCGCAGTTCTCGTGTAAGCTCGGCTTCCTTGATCAAGCTCAGACTGGTGCAAGTAATGGAACAAATTCTGTTATAAACAGGAAATGGTCAAGGACACTTCTCTACCCTAATCCTCACTTCTATTACTGGTCATGTCTTACCTCTCAGTAAATAAAAATGTCCTCCTGTCTAGATTTCAGCCTGCAGAGGAAGCCCTTCTAATTTTGCAACATTTTAATTCTGTGAAAATTTCTCAAGTCTTGGGCCTGAAAGAAGTTGTAGGATAGATTGGAAACAGGAGGAAGCATCACCATTTTGAGCCCCTGCCCTCCCACATGGCGTGCCTCCCCCAGACCCCAAGCTGGTGCTTGTATTTGGACTTTGTTTCCAGTAGCAAGAGGCCCTGGTGCAACCATTCTCTCTCACTCTCTCTTTTTTGAAATTGTATTTTAATTTTATTTATGTATTTATTTATTTGAGAGAGAGAATAGGCAGTCAGGGTCTCTAGCCACTGCAAATGAACTCCAGATGCATGTGCCACTTTGTGCATCTGCTTTACATGGGTACTGGGGACTCAAACCCGTGTCCTTAGGCTTTGCAGGCAAGCACCTTTACAGCTGAGCCATCTCTCTAGCCCCTCTCTCTTTCAAATAAATAAATAAAAACAGATTTTAAAAAATATTTTATTAATTATTTATTTATTTGAGAGAGAGAGAGAGAGATACAGAAATAGGCAGGTAGACAGAGAAAGAGAATGGGCGCACCAGGGCCTCCAGCCACCACAAACGAACTCCAGATGCATGCACCCCCTTTGCATCTGGCTTACGTGGGTCCTGGAAAATCAAGCCTTAAACCGGGGTCCTTAGGCTCCACAGACAAGCGTTTAACCGCTAAGCCATCTCTCCAGCCCAGATGTTTTTAAAAAGAAGAAGAGTTAGACACGGCAGAGATGTGCACACCACACACACACACACACACACACACACACACACATGCATGGGATGCCATTGCCAGAGATTAAACCTAGGATCTGATGCATAGTAGACAAGCACTTTACCAGTAAGCTATGCTGGACTACATCTATCTATGCAGCATTCACTCACTAGTCTACTGGGGTATTTGTCCCTCCCCAGCTGCTTTGGCCTTCACGATACAGACTGATATCCAGTCTGAACTTTTCATCTCCAACTGTGGAATTCTCCCTGCCAAGGCCACCTTCAGTTCAGCCAACCAGCTCATCATGACCAGCCTTGTACAGTTCCATCTGACTCCAGTAAATTCCACTTTACATCTACACAAACATTAGTTTAAGTAGATCTCTTACAAGCAAGAGAAGGGCAAGTAGATATTTTAGGCCAATCTGAGTTAACAATCTCTCCGAGCCTTCTCAACTATACCCATGGCATCATCATCACTGACTGTAATCCTGCCCTCCACGTAGCCGCAGTGTCCGGTTGTAGATGCATCCAATCAGAATTTGTTGAATAAATAAATGAAAATCTGAAGAGTCAGGAAGACTTAGAGGGAATGGTTTTACTAAAGCAAACTTTCAAAACAGCATTAGGAGGCTGGGGAGAGGGCTCACCAGGCAAACAAGAGGACCTGAGTTAAGGTCCCCAGCACCCACATAAAGAATACTGGGCATGGTGGTGCGCACCTATAATCCCAGTGCTGGGAAGGTGGAGACAAGAGGATCCCTGGGGCTTGCTGGAAAGCTAGTCTAACAGAATTAGTGAGTTCAAGTTCAGCAAAAGACCCTGTCTCATGAATAATGTGGAGAGTAACCAAAGAAGACATGCAAAGTCAACTTCTGGCCCATACCCCCACACACATGTGCCCACATACATACAACCACCCTGACACACAGGCACGCACACCACACACATACACATGTGTTGAGGTCCCCCCCAAGGCCAGCTCAGGAGGGACGATAGGGTCTCTGCCGAATTGGGGTGAGCAGCGCGGAGTCACGACACAGACTCCGAGAGTTGGGTGAAAGTGGAGCGAGAATCCACAAACTCGTTTATTCAGGAAGTGCACATGGGTTTTAAGGGGCTGTTAATCCTTGTATGGGGCGGTCCCCTTTTGGTGACCAATGACAGCTTGTCTCTGGACAGGACATCTCGTAGTAGGCTTCTCGCGAGCATGGGGCTGTAACTGTTGTCACATCGAGCCTGCGCAAAACGCCATTTTTACAGAAGCCACTTCCTATTGTCTTTTGCCATGCGGTCTGGCTAGGACCAGGCCTGTATTGTGCCATACATATCCTCCTTTTTGTTTTTATTATTGGCAACCCTGAGAGGTATGGTTTATTGCCAAGCCATTGTTGAACCCAGGCCCCAAGGGATCATCATACGTGACAGTGCCTGTCTTAGGTTGTTCCATCTCATGGAGACTTACCCGTCATGGGCCAAATGCCACCTAGGTGAGAAAACCCGAGGGGGATAGCCTGGTATGGCTTTTGGAAAGCCATTGTTGAACCCAGGCCCCAAGGGATCATCACATGTGACAGTGCCTGTCTTAGGTTGCCCCATCTCATGGAATCTTACCCGTCCTGGGCTGGCTGCCATCCTGGTGAGAAAACCCGAGGGGTATGGCCTGGTATGGCTTTTAGCATGAGGTCTGGCTAGGGGCTAGACCTGTATTGTACCATACATATGAGGCTGTTGCCTAGGAGGCATGGAAGGGCCAAGTGGGCGTGGCTCTGTGGCATGTGAACAGTCCCAGCAAGCGAGAATCAACTAGAGAGACCTGAAGAAGACTGGGGTAGGACAGGTTGCTGGGTGAGTTCACCCTAGCGTCATAGTCAGTAGCACACATGCACAAAAAGCATGCTGTGTTCTTAGCCTCTTGTCTTGCAGCATTGATGTGACAATTGGTATGTGACAGTCACTAGGACAGGCTAGCTGAGTGGCCATCCATTCCTGATGCTAAAAGACATTTTGAGGTCATGCCTGCCTCAGAGGGTTTCAGTGATGGTTCTTTTGTGAGAAAAGACACTACATAATGAGATATGTGGCACTGCTATCATAAAGGCCTGGGAGTAACCATATGACATGTGCTTGGTAGAGTCTGTTGACTTTTCCAAGCATGCTTGACATTTATCTCTAATACTATGATTTATACTTGGGGTATACTGCTCTCAAAGTGTCTAATAATGTCAAGTCCATCAAAAGATTCTCATGATGAAATGAATTTACATTTACCTTAATACAGATTCCCAGATCTAGCTCAGACATGTTTAACCGAAATCCCTGAAGCTGGCATGGAAGAGTTGAGGATATAGAATGCATGAAGCTCTGGGTCCGATGTCCAGCATGGCGGCACATGTCTACAATTCCAGCAGGAGAGTCAAAACCCAGGACCCATGATTTTAATCCTAATGCTTCCTGAACCTCACTGACCAGAGTCCCCAGACCCTCCAATCTGGCTTTTGCGAGTGAGGCTATTCACAGCAAATCCTGCTTTGCCTGACTTTGCCCCTCTACACTGGGCAGTCTTCGGCTGCACGGAGAGGAGAGGACAGCACTATAACATGATGGATTGGAAAAGAAAGCATTTCCCACCAGCGTTCCAGCCATGAACTGAGACATGAGCCACTGGCTTTCTCTCACCAGATCTCCAACAACTCCTCGGCAATTCCCAGGGATGAGAGAAAGGAGGAGAGACAGCTCTGCAAGTGTCCCCTTGAAAGGGATGATACAAACAAAGGAACCCAGAGGTTGTGAGTGGAAAGGCTATGTGGACAGTTTCCACGGCAACGCCTCTATCCCTGCCCTAGCAGCTACACTCTGCCTGACAAGTGCACTCTGCCAGGCCCTGGAGGACACTGGTGTCTCTCACTTGCTCAGGGTTCAGAAGTGAGAAGTTAATCCGGGGATTCAGACAATAATATCCAAAGAGAGTCATGGGACCTTGAACCAGCTGGGGCTGAAGACTCCTGTCTGTGGGTCCCCAGGGAAGGGCCTCTCCATTCCTTGCCAACATTAGGGTCTGGATACTGTTTCGAGAATGGCAGATTGCACGCATAAGAGTCTGCTCCAGGCTCCCGTAGGCGATTCTGCTAAGAGAGGTGCTACGAAAGCAGGACCTGGAGGGGAAGAAAGGCAAGGCCTCTCCAAATGTGTATGATAGTCGTTTATCTTCACATGGCTTCTCCCATACTCAGTGTCACTGGTCTGCTGGCCCTGAGCTGTAAAGTATCAGATTAAAGAGTCATTAACAAAATGTGACCTCCAAGGTCACATGTTTCCCTTCCTCTGCAGAACCATCCTTCCACACCCCTCCCCTAAGCACATGTACATGCGTGTGCGCGCACACACACACACACACACACACACACACACACCCTCACATATGGTAGGCATGCACATACAATTTGGGAGAGGAGCCTGCAGCACTGGCTTTCAGCAATGAAAGTGAGGGAAAAAAGGGCTTTAAAGGAGTCTGGCCATCATAGCCTTGGGCCTAGGGATTTAACTCAGTGGTCAAGCACCCACCTAGCATGCACAAGACCCTTGGTTTGAATCTAGGCAGCAAAAGTAAAACCATGTATCCTGTGAGGGCAGCCATCCTATCTGGTACTGGCAAATACGTCTTG
The DNA here is from genome assembly GCA_036365145.1 of Orientallactaga sibirica. Taxonomy (NCBI): domain Eukaryota; kingdom Metazoa; phylum Chordata; class Mammalia; order Rodentia; family Dipodidae; genus Orientallactaga; species Orientallactaga sibirica. The sequence goes on along the minus strand of JAEOAD010000029.1, from coordinate 16,001,853 downwards.
GGAATGAGTAGGTAAACAAAGTGAATAATGTCATGTGAGATAGGAGCCTCCTAACAGCCAGGATCGATAAAGGGGGAGACCTGGGTTTTGCTTACTTTTTGGTGTCTGTTTGTTTTTGTGTTGCAGACATAACTGAGTCATTTGAGAACTCTTCCTTGATAGTGTTCCGCTATCAGGAGATGATCAGGCAACCGCAGGACATAACTGCTTAGCTGCTCCCCACAGAACCGGAGACCTCATTCACATCGTGACATCCCCAGCTCCTCAGCCCTTCCCATGGTCACTCTCTTCCAGCCCTCTGTTCAGCGTTCCATTGCTTAAAACCAGTGGAGAAAACACTGCCAGACAGACAGCTATGCTGCAGACACTCATCTTCTGAGCCTCCTCAAGGCTTAGTGACATTCACACAGCAGCTGTTTCAGTGGCAACTACTGTCCTCAGGCCCTTGGCCCAGTGCTTCCTCCCTCGTTAGGCACAGATAATTTATCTAATAGTTTCCAGAGAAAATAGAGGTCTTGAGGCAGGTGTCTGGCAACCCACCCAGGTTTCCTCCTAGCTTCTCTCTAGGGACTCATCCTCTTGGTATTTCAGATTCTTGGGTATCTCATTGTCCATCTCAGAGGCGTCGTCTGCTTTGCCCAGAATCCAGAACCAGTGCCTTGCTTCCTCGTTCTATCTTTACTCCTCCCCCCCCCCCCGCTGAGAACTAGCTGCATCAGCCTTGTCCTCTCTGCAGATTTATCTCTGCATCATAGAAATGGACGTGCTGTCTACAAACAAGCCCACACAGCACCGCAGCAACAGGAAAGCCTTGACCCTCTCTCTGTCCCTTCTAGATGCCACTTCCACAACGAAGCTTTATTTAATGAAAAACAAGGAGGTAAGAAGATGGCTAACATGTAAGTAATGCTAACAGTCACAACACCCCCTCCTGCAATCCCAGGGTCTCGGGGCCACAAACAGGGGCTTCCCAGGACAAGCTGGCTAGCTAGACCAGCTGAATGCGCAAGTTCTGGGTTCAAGTGTGAGAACCCATTCAAGTGGATGTTATGAGTCAAGGAAAACACCCAAATCAACCTCTGGCATCTACATACATTTGCACGCATATGTATGTTCACCTACCTGTACACATGTGTGCTCACACACGTGAACATACATATACACACCATGGTCACCACAAACACATGCAAAACCAAAAGAAAAAGACAGGGAGCTGGAGATATGGTTCAGTGGTTAAAGGCACTTGCTTGCAGAGCTTGATGGCCTGGGTTTGATTGCCCAGTACCCACATAAAGCCAGCTGCACAAAGTGGTGCATGTGTCTGGAGTTTGTTTACAGTGGTAAGAGGCCCTAGTGTGCCCAATCCCTCTCTTTCTCTCATTTCCCTCTCTCTCTCTCTCTCTTTCTCTCCTTGAATATAAATAAATAATATTTTTACAAAGAAAAGAAACAGAATTCTCTTAGAAAAGCTAAACAGTCATAGGATTTAAAAATCATAATATGAGCCAGGCATGGTGGTGCACACCTTTAATTCCAGCTCAGGAGGAAGAGGTAGGAGGATTGCTGTGAATTCAAGGCCAGCCTGGGACTACAGAGTGAGTTCCAGATCAGCCTGGGCTAGAGTGAGACCCTACCTCAAAAAAAAAAAAAAAAAAAAAAAAAAAACAACCAACTAAAAATATATGAGAAAATCCACAAAAATGTCTTTTTCATATGCAGTCCTCGTCTCAGACTAGTAAGCAACTTGGTTTCACTCTTTTTCTCTCTCATTCACTCACTTATTCATGATTTGAGAAAGAGTTTCAGCCAGGCATGGTGGCCCAAGCATGTAATTCCAACACTCTAGAGGTCAAGTCAGGAGGATCAGGAGTTCAAGGTTATCGCTGGCTACACAGAAAGCACTGTAAGTTATGGTTGTATGTACTAGAAAAACAACAGCATTGCCCCTTCCCTTGGGATTCATGGGTCCCCCTTTAATTCCAGTATGCATAGTAGCTTGGGGTTCAGGCACTTTTCACGGCCACACTCAACCCCATTCAATCCTACCTCTCTGCTGTTCCTTGACTAGCATATCAAGCTGAAGTCAAAGTAAATTTAAGTTTTTTTTTAATTTTCTTTAAAAAATTTTATTTATTTATATTTGAGGGAGGTGGAAGAGAGAGAAAAAGAGAGCACGCTCAGGTCTCTAGCCCCTGCAAATGAACTCCAGACACATGCACCACCTTCTGCATCTGGTGTACGTGGGCACTGGGGAATCGAACCTCAGTCCTTGGGTTTCGCAGGCAAGCACTTTAACCACTAAGCCATCTCTGGCCCCGAAGTTAATTTTTCATGTAGTAATTTCCTTGAGTCATGTGGATGCTTGCACTTCATATCCGGTGACTACACCGAATGATGTTTTATTGCAGTGGAATCAGACCCAACATCATCTGCTATATGGTTGCCTCATCTTCCATACAGTCAAAAATCTGACTCATCTTCATAATTCCATAAGTGATAAGATGAAATTCCAGCTGAAATTTTGTTGTCTCCTGGGAGACTATCTTTCAGTGTAAAAGCTGTTGAATTTATACTACTGTTGTGGTTTAAATGTAAAATGTCCCCCATAGGCTCATCTATCTGAACATGTGGTCCCCAGCTGATGGCACTGTTTGGGAAGGTTGTGAATCTTCAGGGGGTCCTTGCTGGAGGAAGTGGGTCCCTGGGGGCTGGCCTTGAGGTTCTAAATGCTGGCACCACTTCCTATTCATCCTCTGCTTCCTGATCAGCTGGCCTCCTGCTGCCAGACTTCACTGCCATGATGGAAAGTGTCACCTCAAAACTATAAACCAGGGGCTGGAGAGATGGCTCAGGGGTTAAGGAGCTTGCCTGCAAAGCCTAATGAAACAGGTTCGAATCCCCAGTACTCATGTAAGGCCAGGTGCACAAAGTGGCACAAGTATCTGGAGTTTGTTTCCAGCAGCTAGAGGCCCTGGTGTGCCCATTCTCTCTTTTCTTTCTCACTCGCTCTCTCTTTCTTTTTTTAAATTTTTAAAAATTTATTTAATTTATTTATTTGGGGCGGGGGGAGAAATAGGCAGAGAGAGATATAGAGAGATTGAGACAGAGAGAATGTGCCAGGGCTTCCAGCCACAGCAAATGAACTCCAGATGCGTGCACCCCTTGTGCATCTGGTTTACATGGGTCCTGGGGAATCAAACCAGGGTCCTTTGGCTTTTGCAGGCAAGCACCTTAACTGTTAAGCCATCTCTCCAGCCCCTCTTTCCTTCTTTCTTTCTTTCTTTCTTTCTTTCTTTCTTTCTTTCTTTCTCTCCCTGTCTTTCTCTACTTGTAAATAAATATTTTAAAATATTTTAAAAACATAAACCAGAATAAACCATGTCCTTTCTTAAGCTGCTTCCTGGCAGATATTTTGTCATAGTCATAAGTAAAGGAACAAATGTAACTACCAATGTCCTTGATTAGCACCACAATTGAGACTTATTCACCGACAGTAATGGGCTCATGAGAAATGAGAATGAGAATGCTCAGACACATCACCCTGACTTAGCGTCTTACTGAACTTTCTTTTTAAATTTTTAAAAATATTTTATTTATTGCTTTGAGAGGGAGGGAAGTAGGCAGATAGAGAGAACAGACATACCAGGACCTCCAGCCACTGCAAATGAACTCCACATTCCTACACCACCTGTGTATATGGCTTACATGGGTACTGAGGAATTGAATCTGGGTCCTTGGGCTTTAACCATTAAGCCATCTCTCCAACCCTTTTTTTCTTCAAGGTATGGTTTCACTCTAGCCCAGGATGACCTGGAACTCACTCTGTAGTCTCAAGCTGGCCTTGAACTCACAGTGATCCTCCTACCTCTGCTTCCTGAGTGCTAGAATTAAACGTGTGCACCACCACATGTAGTTGGACTTTGCTTTTGTTGTTGATTTTTTTTTTTTTTTTTTTTTTTATGAAGTAGAGTCTCAGTCTAGCCCAGGCTGACCTGGAATTCACTATGTAGTCTCAGGCTGGCCTATAACTTAGAGCGATCCTCCCACCTCTGCCTCCCGAGTGCTGAGATTAAAGGTGTGTGCCACCACGCACAGTTGAACTTTCTTTTTGTTTTATTACTACTATACCATTATTCAATCCTTAGCCAATTCCAACAAAGTTTCTCTCCAGGGAGAAAGCCATCTACCCCCAATAACAAAGAATCTGAGGCTCCACGCTGACAGCATATGGGCAAGGCCTGTTAAGTCTTTTACCCATTTTTACTTTCTACTCCCCATTGGAAATCTTTTTTTATTATTATTTCATTTGTTTGTTTGTTAATTTTGAGGGGGTTTCAAAATACAGTCTCGCTCTAGCCTAGACTGACCTGGAATTCCTTGTGTAGTCTCAAGCTGATCTCAAACTCACAGCAATCCTCCTACCTTTGCCTCCAGAGTGCTGGGATTAAAGGCATGTGCCACTATGCCCAGCCTCTTTAAAAAAAAAAAGTTAATGGAGAACTTTAATACCTGAACACATAGGAATTTAACAGTGTTTCTTTCCCTTAATCATTTTTTTGTTCCCTCTCCCCCGTCCCCATCCACAGAGGACCCTTCTTTTTTTTAAGGTAGTCCTTCCTCTGCTCTGTTGTCACACTGCTTATGCCCTCCTTTGTCCTCCATGTCAAAATGTTGTGGAGGGTCTCAGTAACCACTGTGAGGCCATGAATGCATCGGTTCATGCTGGAAGAAATCTTTACTTTAGATAGGTCTCTTTTATTGATTTGTGGGGGCTCTTGATATATGAGCTTCTTTTATGATAACTTATATTTTCAAATTTATTTTTATATTGGGATTATATCTATGAGTTTTTATAATACAATTTTTATTTGGTTAACATATAAGTAACATTGCCAGGCATGGTATGCATACCTGTAATCCCAACATTCAGGAGGTGGGAGCCAGAGCATTGGCAGGCAAGACTATGATGGATTACATTGAATGCCAACTTGATAGAACCTAGAATCACCTGTGAGGGATTATCTGGATTAGGTTCATTGAACTGGAAAGATACCTTAAGGATGGGAGGCCTTTCCATGCACTGGGCCCTAGACCGTATAGGAAGGAGAAAGCAAGCTGAACATAGCATTCATCTCTCTCTGCTTCCTCACTGTGCTGAACATGACCAGCTGCCTCAGGCTCCTGCTGCCCTGCCTTCCCTGCATGACAAGAGTGTAACCTGGAACTCTAAGCTAAATTAAACCCTTCTTCCCTTAAATGGATTTTTGTCAAGTATTTTGCCCCAGCAACAAGACATTAACTAATAGAAAGGCCATCCTCAATTACATAGTGAGTTCAAGGCTAGCCTATACTGTCTCAAAAACTAAAATAATAATAATAATAAAATACACATCGAAATTTACCATTTTGAGTTTATAGTGCAATAGTATTAAGTGCACTCACAGTCACACAACCATCACCACCAATCATCTTCATAACTTCCCATGTTTTGCGGTGGGTGTGTGGGCAAGTTTGTGCCACTGTGCACATGTGGAGATCAGAGGACAACCTCCAGTGTCGGTCCTCGCCTTCCATCTTGTGTAAGACATGTTCTCTTTGTTGTTTGCTGTTGTGTACACCAGGCTAGCTAGCCCATGTGCTTCCAGAGATTTTCCTCTCTGTCTCCCATCTCACCGTAAGAGTGTTAGATTACAGACATCAGCTACAGCACCCAGCTTCTCACATGGGTTCTGGAGACCCAAACACAGATTCCTGTGCCAAGCTCTTTACCCACTGAAAAATCTCCTTAGCCCTATTTTTTTCATTAGCGTGAGTTTATTTTTATTTTATTTATTTATTTGAGAGAGACAGGGAGAGAGAAAGAGAGAATGATAGAATGGGTACACCAGGGCCTCTAGCCACTGCAAACAAATTCCAGATGCATGAGCCACCTTGTGCATCTGGCTTACTTGGGTACTGGGGAATTGAACCTGGGTCCTTGGGCTTTGCAAGCAAGTGCCTTAACTGCTAAACCATCTGTCCAGACCCTTAACCCCTTTTTCTACCTTTCAAAAAATGAAACTCTGAATGTATTAAATAACAATTCCCAATTACTAAATTTGAGTTTCGTCTTTAAAACTCTTGAGCTTTAGGACATATATAGCAAAACTTTTTCAGGGGCTTGGGAGATGGCTTAGCTGGATGGGCATTTGTTACAGCCATAAGAGGCCTTGGTATATACACACATGCATTCACACACACACACACACACACACACACACACACAAATAAACATTTTTTTTTTTGAAAAAGAAAGACAAGCTTTCTCATTTGCTAAATTGCTTTTCATCTAGCCATTTTTCTTGGTTGGTCAGTACCTCTGCTCTGCCTGTATTCCAGTCACCAGGGAAGCCTGGTGAAAATTCCAGCCCAGGGAAGACTTTTTGATGGGTGTATCCTTTCCTTTTAGCCAAAAAAACAGTAGAAGCTTCCCTCTAGAGTCTATGACCTTCCAAGCCATAGCTATGAATACCGAGCATGAGTTCCCTTTCATTTAACAGACCTCATGTCCAATCAGACTACCTTCAAATCCTGTGTGCCACTATGGCACCAGTGGACACATCTTGCCTGGCTGGTTGACTTTGTAGCTTGCAGGATCCCCTGCTTGTTCACGCCATTGGTGACCATTATCTCCCTGCAGCTTGCCTAGCTCTTTCTAGCACTATGACAGCGAGCCATCGGGAACTCAGTTCCTTTCAATTCCTACCTGATCTTTCAATGTCCTGCAACCACAGCCTATGGCATCTTCAGCATTAAGGTTTTACCACAGTGACTAACAGCTCACTATGGAGTGTAACCCATCTCTGGCACAAGGATATGCTAATGAAGCATTAAAAAACATACCAGTTGGGCTGGAGAGATGGCTTAGCGGCTAAGGCACCTGCCTGCTAAACCTAAGAATGCTGGTTCCAATGTCCAGCGGTTCCAATCTCCAGGTCCCACGTTTAGCCAGATGCAAAGTGAGGCAAGGGCGCAGTGCTGCACTTGCCCACAAGGGGGCGCATGCATCTGGATTTTGTTCACAGCAGCTGAGAGACTGCTGGCGTGCCCATCTCTATCTCCCTCTCCCTCTCCCTCTCTGTCTATCTCTCTCTGTCTCTCTCTCCAAAAATAAATAAAAAATAATAATTTTTTTTAAAAAAACATACCAGTCCCTGCCTGACCTCAAGGGATTCTGATTTTAGCTTGGGGGTGGGGGATGCCAATCATGGGTAATTCTAAAATAAATTCTTCAGATTACTCTAAAGCTTAGCCAGCACTGAGAACCAATGATTTAATATATTTAAGACTCATTCTGTCATATCCACGTATTAATGCTATTCTCACTTCTGGTTAGAGAAGTTTCTCTTTTTAGATGGCGATGACCACTGGGATGACCCAAAAGGCAACATAGTGCTGAGAAGAAGCGATGGAGGAGTGCCCAGCACTGAAACACCTCTGTCACACCCTCCAAGGCTCAGGGACCATTGCGGAAGAGGGGGCGGATGGAATGGAAGAGCCAAAGGAAGGGTATGACTTCTTACAATGCAACTGCCCAGACAGAAATTGGCCTCCATATCCATGACCTTGCAGTGCCTAGCAATACTTCCTCAATATCCTCAAAATAGAAGAAAAAGATGATGACATCAAATTAAAAGAGAGACTAATGGAGAAAGGGAGGGGATATGATGGAGATTGGAGTTCTAAAGTGGAATGGGGGAGGGGAGGGAAATATCAGGTGGGGTTTTTTTTGTATGTAAGTATAGAAGTTGTCAATAAAAAAATAATAATTTTTAAAAAAGACTCATTCTGTAAGCCAAATATGGGGTTTATCCTAGCATTTGGGGGGTTAGAAACAGGAGAATTAGGAGTTCATGTTCATTTTCCATTACTTAGCAAGTTTGAGGACATCCTAGACTATATAAGACTGTGTATTTTTTTTTTTTTTTTTTTTTGAGGTAGGGTCTCACTCTACCTCAAGCTGATCTGGAACTCTGTAACAGCAGGCTGGCCTTAAACCCCTGGTGAATCTATCTACCTCAGCCTCTCCAATGCTGGAACTAAAGGTGTGCCCCACCACACCTGGCTTGAGGCCATATCTTAATCCCTGCTCCACACAAAAAAGACTCTATCTTTGGGACTGGGGGTATAGCTCAATGGTAAATCATTTGTCTAGCATGTGCAAAGCCTTGGATTCATCCCCAGTACCCAAAAAATGTTTTATAGTTAAATCTTGCTTCATCTGGCATTTATATTAATGTGTAATGTGACATGAAAGCCAACCCAGTCTTTTTCCAGCTAGCCTTTCAGTCATCCCAGTTCCACTTAATTAATGTAGAGAAAGGTGTGGTAGTGCATACTTAGAATCTCAGCACTCTTGAGGCTGAGGCAGGAGGATTGATTTAAGTTCAAGGCTAGCCTTGGGTTCCAGAGTGAGTTCCAGGTCAGGCTGGGCTAGAATGAAACCCCCCCCTTAAAAAACAATGAAAAAAATAATAAGGGGACTGGGAAATGGCTCAGTGGATGACAGCACTTGCTATGCAAGCCTGAGGAAGGAGTTCATTCCCAGCACCTGTGTGTTAGCCTCAGGTATTCCATCCACCTCTTTTAGAGTCAGGGTCCTTCATTGGTCTGGAGCACACCAATTAGGCTAGACTGGCTGCCCAGTGAGCCCCAGAGATCCATGTGTCTCTGCCTTACCCGTGTTGGGATTACAAGTGTGTGCCACCATGCCCAGCATTTAAAGGGCACTAGAGATTCAATAGAGGTTCTCATGCTTGTGAGGCAAGTTCTTTACTGATTGAGCTATCTCCCCAACAGGAGGATCAAAGTTCAAAGTCATCCTTAGCTGTATAGAGCATTTGAGACCTGAACTATATGAGCTCCTACCGCAAAAAAAAATTTAAAAACTGTCCTCATGCATGCACACCCACATACATATATGCATGCAAAAAATCATAAAGAAAATTAATATATTTAGAGTACTTAAAATAGTGCCTGGGCCTTTCAGTAAATGCCCTACTAGTATTTGCTAATATTATTTATTTCAGTCACTGAATGTAAACATGCAAGCCAACAGAGACACAAGGGAGTACTACACAATCATAACAAATGATGACTTAACAGACTTCTGTGTCCTGGGGTGGAGTACACCTAGAATCTTAGCACTTGGAAGGTGGAAGCAGAAGGATCAAGACTTCAACGACATCTGCTACACTTCCACCCCCACCCAAAAAACTTTAGTTTAAATGAAAACAGAATGTGAAATCAGCACATCTAGGTAAATATATGGATGCATTAGATAAAGGACCACACTGAAATGTTAGTCCTGGTTTCATTCATTCTTTAAAAATCTTCATTTTTCAAGTTGCCTACAATGAATGTATATTGCTTCTATTCAAGGTGAAAGGGGAACGCTTTGAAAATGACTAGGCAGGGTATATTGACCTGGGTTCTGCCTTGCCCAGCATGATTTCACATGCCATTGGCAAAGCCTGTTGTCCACATTGCTTCTTTGTCCTGGAGAGTTATCTGGGAGGAGGGGCCAATAGCCTAGTATTAGGATTTTGCCTCCTACCTCCTAGGAATGACATTTTGCTTGCTTGTTTTCTTGCTTTTTGTTTTCTTCTTTCTTTCCTTCCTTCTTTCTTTCTTTCCTTCCTTCTTTCCTTTCTTTCTTCTTCCCCTTCTCCTCCTCTTCCTCCTCCTCCTTCTTCTTTTTTTTTTTGAAGCAAGGTCTCACTCTAGCCCACACTGGCCTTGAACTCAAAGCAATCCCCCTTACATCAGTCTCCTGAGTGCTTGGATTAACAGTGTGATCCACCACACCTGACTCTGGCCATTTCCGCAGGTCATCATTGCCCTTGTATCCAGCCTTCATTATGCTAGGGCTTTATCAAGCAGGTTATGAAAGTTCCTGTCAAAGCCTTGCAAAAACCTCCCTCATCAAGTCAACAACTATTGATTGAGTGTGTATTATGCTCCAGGCCTTGTGCATTGACTGTTTCCCTAGCAAGTGAGTCTAGATACAATATCAGGGCCAAAAGAAGGTCCAGCTGACATATTTTAAAATCTCAGGCTGAATGTCTGTAATTGCAACTATTCCCAAAGTCTCCCAAACTTTCTTAGTATTGTTGTTTTAAATAATCTCCTAGAATATTGTCTGAGACTGAAGCCAAACTTTGTGTTTTTGTTTTGAGCAAGTGTGTTCTCACTTTGAGCATCAAGTCTTAGTTCAATGTCTTCTTCCAGGACTCCTAGCAATTATGCAAAAATGTCTTAAAGATCACCAGTGGGTCATCCCTCTCTGGCAGGAACCCACCACTAACCTGTGGGCTAGAACTCAACACAAGCAGTATAATCCTGGACAGACTGTCCTTTTCCTGGTGCTCCTCTGGGCAAAGATCAAGGGGAATCCAGACCTAGAGAAAAGTGGAAAGAAACTTCCTCCATCATCCCTCAAACTGTCTTTAAGGATAAGCTTCCAAACACCTTTGAAGATGTGCACTTTTAAAAAGAGATTTATTTGAGAGAGAGAGACTGGGCGTGCCAGGGCTCTAGCCACTGCAAATGAACTCCAGATACATGCACCACCTTGTGCATGTGACTTATGTGGGTACAGAGGAATTAAACCTGGATCCTTAGATTTTTGAGGGCGAGCATCTAAACCACTAAGCGAAAGCCATGTCTCCAGACCAAGATGTGTGTGTGTGTGTGTGTGTGTGTGTGGTGTCTTTGGTCTAGTCTAGGCTAACCTGGAATTCATTATGTAGTTTCAGGGTGGCCTTGAACTCACAGCGATCCTCCTACCTTTGCCTCCCAAGTGCTAGGATTAAAGGTGTGCACCACCACAACCAGCCCAAGATGTCTATTTTTAATGAAATCTGAAAATAAAAGCAGATCTGTGCTTTGCTAATGTATAAAGGCTTGATAGGAACAGCTAGGTGGTGAATCCTCCAAAGAGCTAGCTGGTGACTATTTGGCTGAATGACTGAGGAAGGAGTAGGTGGGTGACTCTGGGGTGTCACAGAACAGGTCTGTCATGCTGTCAGACAAGAAAGTAGAGGAAATTATTTTCCATTTTAGAATTTAAGAAGAGAACTAGGACTATGCATCAAAGCTCTTTTCTCTTTCTTTCTTTCTTTCTGTTTTGTTTTCTGAGGTAGGGTCTCGCTCTAGCTCAGGCTGACCTGGAATTCACTATGTAGTCTCAGGCAGGCCTCGAACTCATAGCGATCTTCTGCCTCTGGCTCCCAAGTGCTGGGATTAAAAGCGTGAGCCACCACACTCGGTTTACCAGAGAAGGAATGAGTGGTTCTTGCCTATAATCCCAGTGCTTAGGGGCAAAGGAAGGAGGATAAGAAGTTGAAAGCCATCCTCAGTTATACAGAAAATTCAAGGTCAGCCTACTTTACGTAGCAGGACAACTGTCTCATAAAAGCTAAAGCCGGACAGGTAGGCTCTCACCTGTAATCCCAGCACTCAGGAAGTAGAGGCAGAAAGATAAGGAATATAAGGTCATTCTCAGCTGCATAGTAAATCTGAGTTCAGCATGGGCTACTTAAGAACCTCTTTCAAAAATGGGAAAAAAATGAGAAAAAGCTAGGTGTGGTGGCACACCCCTTTCATCCCAGCACATGGGAGGCAGAGGTAGAAGGATCTAAGTAAATTCAAGGCCACCCTGAGATTACATAGTGAATTCCAGTTCAGCCTGGGCTAGAATGAGACCCTCCTCAAAAAGCAAACAACAACAACAAAAAGAGAAAATAAACACCTATAAATAAATGTTTGAAAACATGGCATAGAAACAGTTAAAATAATGCTGCCTTTAACATAGTGTCTCAATACAGTAAATGGACAGCTTTTCTAGAGTTGCTTCTGTTTTGACAGTATCTGCATGGATCAGGAATATAGAGCAAGAGTTTCTTAAACTATTTCTCTTCTGAGAGAATTCTAGACATTTTATTTATTTATTTGCTTGTTTATTTAGACAAGGTCTTGTATGTGGCACTGGCTAGCCAGGAACTCTCTGCATAGAATTGGCCATGATCCTCCTGTCTCTGCCTCTCGAGGATTAGAACTACAGTGGGTACCACTATATGCACTTTGAATATACATCCAAAGTCTCATTTCTAATGGTTCTCAAAGTTGAGTGTGTCTCAAGGTTTCCTGGAGGCCTTATTAAAGTGTAAACTGCTGGGTCTCACCCCCAACTCTGACTCAGCAGATCTGTGATGCAGCCGGCAAGTCTGAACTTCTGCCTCGTGTCCAAGCAATGCTGTTGGTTCAGAGACCTCTATTCAGAAAGCCAGTGCACCATAGCACATTGCTGGGCTGCAGTGAGCACTCTCAGTGCCAGGGTGAAGGAGACAGACTCTGAGGAGACTCAACAGCTACCAAAGCAGAGATCCAGAGACTCCTAAGAGCTCATCACTGAAGTAGACTTAAAACACACCCACCATGTCTCAAGAAATTTTGTGGGAAAAGGGATGGAAAGATTGTCAGAGTCACAGGTTGAGATATCATGCCCAGAGGCATTCCCACCTCCCCCCAAAATAACTGACTGCTGCTCCCACAACACGTAACTCACAACCCCATGGGGAATATCAGCAACCCCACTGAGGAGCATCCCCAACGGTGGAGGGGGGAGGTTAAAGATGGTACCAACACACGATGCATCCATACAATGTATGTTCTTATACTAAAAATAAAAATTAAAAAAACAAGGACACACACTGAAGTTTTCAATGCCCTGAATTGTGACAATGAGCCTTGATAATCTTTGTCTCATGAAAAGCTTCTCATTAATGAATTAATAATTCAGGAGTATTTGTAATTCACAAAACATAACTACACAGCCTCAGTCATTGCAGAATCTGGTCAACCTGTAGTTCCATTGGACAGATAGATAATTTCTCATCTGTGAACTAAATGCCCTTGAAGAATCAAAGGTTAACACAATGCCACTTTAAATGGGATTTTTAACTCTTACCTTGCATAGCACTAAGCTAAGGCTGGCATCCCAAAAGCTTTCTGAAAGAGTTGCCACTCCAGTCTCCAAACCTGCCCCTTGGCTAACAGTCCAGCAGAAGAAAACAGACAGATGACCTCCTGAGAAGGGAAAGCAGGCCAAGTGCCAGACCAAAGAGCCTCATGTTGCTCAGGCAGTGAGAAGTTGACGCTTTATTTGGGTTCAGTCTCAAAATTGTGCCTGTGAACTAACCACTCTTTAACCTGGTGCCAGCAACATACACCATACACTCCGCTGTTGATTGCATTGTGTAGAAATGTGAGTTTCTGAAAAACAGCCCCTGTGTTTTATTGTACTTGTGAATAAAAACAAAGTCAAAAAGAAAGAAAGAGAGATGGCTTAGCCACTAAGGCACTTGCCTGCAAAGCCAAAGGACCCAGGTTCAATTCCCCAATACCCAAGTAAGCCAGATGCACAAGGGGGCACATGTATCTGGAATTCATTTGCAATGAGTAGGAGGCCCTGGTGCACCCATCTTACTTTCTCTCTCTCAAATAAATAAATAAAATAGAAATGTTTTTTAAAAGAAGAAAAAGAAGAAGGAGGAGGAGGAGGGAAGGAAGGAAGGGAGGAAGGAAGGAGGGAGAAAAGGAAGACAGAAAGTTTCTTCTGGCTCGTGGTTTTCAAGGGTTCAGTCCAGGGGTAGTTGGCATGCTGCTTTTGAACCTGGGGTGGGGAGCATATTGCAGAGGAAGCTGCTCATTTCGTGGTGTCTGTGAATCAGGAGAGGAAAACAGGGAGGGTCAAAAATCACCCTACCTTCTTGTTTTGTTTTTCGAGGTAGGGTCTTGCTCTAACCCAAGCTGACCTAGAATTCACTCTGTAGTCTCATGATGGCCTTGAACTCACAAGCAATCCTCCTACCTCAGCCTCCCAAGTGCTGGGATTAAAGGCATGTGCCACCACGCCCAGCAGAGAGAATGGGCACACCAGGTCCTCAAGCCTGTAAACAAACTGCAGATGAATGCGCCATTTTGTGCATCTGGCTTTGTGTGGGTACTGGGAAGTCAAATTCAGATCATTAGGCTTTATGGGCAAGTGCCTTAACTGCTGAGCCTTCTCTCTAGCCCTGAAATCCCTTTTGAGGGTTCACCCCAGTAATTTAACTTCCTCTCATTAGGACTTACTTTTATTTTAAGCAGGGTCTCACTCTAGCCCACACTGACTTAGAACTCACAGCACCCCTCCAACCTCCTCCCCAGTACTGGGATTACAGGTGTGAGTCACCACACCCAGACCACTGCCATATATTTAAAAAGCTGTACTTTTGGCATACTATATCACAAACTGATTTTTGGTTTGTGATAATCCCCCTGACTCAGGCTCTCAAGGTGTTGGGATCACAGTGTGTACCACCACGCCCAGCTCACATTTCATTTTGTTCTTTTTGCTTTTCTGCAGTTTAATTATTTACACTGAACATGTTCAAGCTATAACCAGAAAAAAACATTCTAAAGCTGAGAGAAGGATGGAGAGAGGGAGTGAAGCAGGGAAGAAGGTAGGTATGATAATGCACTTCTGTAATCTAAGCATTTCAAATTGGAATCCAGACTGGACTAGACAGAAAGTTCCAGGCTATACTGGTCTACATGGACAGACTCTACCTCAGAAAAAAAAGGGAGAGGAAAAAGGAAAGAAGGAACAAAGAAGGAAGGAAAGGAAGGAAGGAAGGAAGGAAGGAAGGAAGGAAGGAAGGAAGGAAGGAAGGAAGGGAGGAGGAAGGGAGGGGGGAAGGAGGGAAGGAAGGAGGAAGGAAGGAGGGAAGGGAGGGAGGGAGGGGAGGGAGGGAAGGGAAGGAAGGAAGGAAGGAAGGAAGTGAAGGAGCACCTGAGAGGAAGGAAGGAAGCCTGAGCTACATGGAAGGAAAAAGAAAAGAAAGGTGGGAAAAAAGGAAGGAAGGCAAAAAAAGAATAAAAAGAAGGGCCAGGATACTCTTGTTACAGGCTGAGGAGATGGCCAATCATGGTCGTTGCACATTGTTGCTGTCATCAATCTGCATTTAAAGAACCTGAGAGGTGGCAGGAAATACACTAAACTTGGACTCCAGCCTGCAGCCTTCCTGAGGAGACTCCTTCTCACTAGGAAGATCTTGAGTGAAGGAAATTCTGGAAAAGAATTCACTCAGACTGGAATGGATAGGCAAAAGAAAAGAATAAAAGGGAAAAAAGGCCAAGGATACTCTTGTTACAGGCTGAGGAGATGGGTGTTATCATGGTCGTTGCTGTTGCTGTCATCAACATCTGCATTTAAAGAAGAGAGAGAAATTGAAAATGGCAGGACTTACACCCAAAGACTTTGATTCCATGTTAGCATGAGCCTTCCTGAGGAATGTCTGGCCATCCTTCTCCACTAGGACAGATCTTGAGTGTCTTTCCCCACATTCTCTCATAAACATGCCTATGGGGAAGAATGAAGGTGAATTCACTCTCAGCTGTCTCCTGCCTTCAGGAAAGAGAAGTTCCTTTCATAGGCTGTGGACTGGAATCTGCAAGGAATGTTAGCTTGGGCTGAGGCCCCAGGGAGCTATCCGTAGGCTGGCAGGAACCAGGTCCTCAAAGCACAGGGACTTTTGTTGTTTTGGGTTTTGTGGAGATATATATTTTTACTGGACTGAAAAAGAGTTCAAGTATGGAGAGGGGTGGAAACAGACTTAAAGTATGGGAGGATAAGCAAAGCTTTGTTAGGTATTTTTTTGAACATTTCTCAGACAGTAATTTTGAAGAAAGAGCACCATTACTAAAATACAGAAGTGTTATAAACGCTGTTTTATCCTTATTGTGCATTACCCACTGAGTTTAAACATGTGTTGTGAAACATATTTTGGACCCCATTACCAAACTGGAGCTGCTGTCTAGAAGCTCCTCCCCCACCTCTACCCATGGCCTTTATCTGGTGTCAACTCTATGGTCTTTTTTTCCTCCAACATATTTGTTTCCCCTATCTCTTCAAAGTCTAATATTAACCTCAGAGTGTTTCAAAGCTGACTTTCCAGTGTCAGCTTCTTGCACATTTTCGAAGATTTTGCAACCAAAAACAAAGAGAGAGAGAGAGAGAAGAAAGAAAAGGCCAGGCATTGTGCTGCACACCTTTACTCTCAGCACGGGGAAGGCAGAGGTAGGAGGATCACCAAGAGTTCGAGGCCACCCTGAGACTACATAGTGAATTCCAGGTCAGCCTGAGCTAGAGAGAGACCCTACCTTGAAAAAAAAAGGTTTGCCTTTTGGCAGGCAATGCAGGATCTTGGGAATTTTCATTCAAAAGCATATGGCTATAATCCCAGCACTTGGAGGCTAAAGCAGAAGGAGGGCCATAGTTCAATGACAGCCGGGGCTACAGAGTGAGACCTTGTCTCAAACACACCACACACACACACAGACACACACACACACACACACCTCACAGGAATTTGCATAAATACTCAGGCATTGGAGATTTCATTCCCGGGTACCATGTACCACCAGCCACCTGCCACGCAGGGACACAGACTGACTAATGGACATCAGAAGTCCCTTGCCTCTCCCTCACTTCCCCTTACCCGTGTGTCCATGCCTCGATAAGGTGGTGTAAAAATGAGCAATGGAGCTGGTGGGCTAGGGAGATGGCTCGTTGGTAAAACACTTGCTACAAAAGTATGAGGTCCTGATTCCAGTCTCCAGACCCATGTAAATACTAGGTATGGTGGCACATGCCTATAATCTCAGCACTTGAGAGGCAGCAGCAAGATTCCCAGGGCAAACTGACTAGCTACGCTAACCAAATCAGTGATCCCTGGGTTCAGTGAGAAAGAAACCCTGTCTCAATAAATAAGGTATAGAGCAACTGAGGAAGCTATCTGATGTCAATCTCTGGCCTCCACATCCACCTCCATGCATACCTGTGCACACACATGCGCTCTACACACATACAAACATGCATTACACATGTACATGAAAAAAAAAAGAAGAAGAAAGAAAGGCACTCTGTTCCCACCAGCCACACTGCCCCACAGTATGGTTGGAAAGAAAGTGAGCTTTGATGTCAGGTAAGTCTGGGTTTGAATCTTCACTTAAGTCACTTGTGTGTCCTGTCCAGCCCAATTTCCTCATGTGCAGAACAGGGACTAAAATAACATCAAGGTCAGCCAGGTATGGTGACATGCCACCTTGGAGTCCCAGCACTTGGAGGAGACAAGAGTGTTCAGAGAGTTGGAGGCCAGCCTGGTCTACATAGTAAATTCTAGATCAGCCTGAGGTACAGCAAGACCCTGTCTCAAAAGCCTAAATAAGAGCCGAGCATGGTGGCAGGAGGATTGTCCAGAGACTGTCTGGAGTTTGAGGTGATCCTGGTCTACTTAGCAAGTTTCAGGCCAATCAGGGTTACTTAGCAACACCCTGTTTCAACAAACACCATAAACAATCTGTCTGCAATTCCATAGTTATGAGAAACCAAATAATGTTCTAAAATGAGCACCGGATAGGTGGGAATTCATTTCATTACTTCCCCTGGTTAAGAGCTCATTCCTTGCAAGAAGTGATTAGAGGCACTTCTGCTCCCATGAGCATTGACCATGGCCTGAGGCCTTTCTTTCTTTCTTTTCTTTTCTTTTTTTTTTTTTTTTTTTTTGGGGTGGGGGTTGCGAGGTAGGGTCTCACTCTGGTCCAGGCTGACCTGGAATTAACTATGTAGTCTCGGAGTGGCCTAGACCTCTCGGGAATCCTCCTACCTCTGCCTCCCGAGTGCTGGGATTAAAGGCGTGTGCCACCACGCCCAGCTGAGGCCTTTCTTTCAGGTGCCTTCTGGGCTTCTCAGGTTGTGCTGGGGCCCAGCCCTGAGCTATAGGTGTGGTTTAACATCCTTGCTTGTTTTACTGGCAGTACTGGGGACTGAACCCAGGGCCTCACACATACAAGGCAAATCCTCCACCACTGAGCTACAATCCCATAGGTGTGATCTTCAATCTGGTCCACTAGGAATCTCCTTGGAATCTACTGGGGGGTGTGGGGTGGAAAGTAGAGGGAAGGGATGTTGGAGGAAAAGGAAGAAATGAGTTAGCATGAATTTCATGATGGTTTTACTTTTCCTTTGGAAACCTCAGGTGTGCAGCACAGCTTTTTTTTTTTTTTTTCATTTTTCGGTTTTTTTTCAAGGTAGGGTTTCACTCTAGCCCAAGCTGACCTAGAATTCACTATGTAATCTCAGGGTGGCCTCGAACTCATGGTGATCCTCCTACCTTTGCCTCCCAAATGCTGAGATTAAAGGCGTGTGCCACCACGCCCGGCACAAGAAGACAGCTTTTATGAGAAAAAAAAAATGTATGTCCAGGTCCAGGCCACACACACACACTGAAACACGACCTACCCCTAGTGCAGGTTCTAGAATGACTGACCTAAGTCAGTGAGTCCATATCAATTGCTCTGAGATGCAGCAAAACAGAACCCAGCCATTAAATTCAGACATCAAAAGCATTCCCAGTTCAAGTGGGTGATGTCATGGCTTTCAACTAAACACATCTGTTCATGTTTTGTCAGTGATCCAGGGCCTGCTATGAGGGAAAAATAAACTCTGGGCCTTGTCTTCCAGGGGCCCTCGGCCTTGTCAGGAGATGGATAGAAAAGCCAGTGAGACCTCTTTAGTGGTGCTGGTGGGCAGAGATGGCTCACCGGGAGTGGGAACTCCTACTAATCCTGGCCAAAAAAAAAAAAAAAAAAAATGAAAGAAAGAAGGAAGGGAGGGAAGGAGCAGGGAAGGGAAGGCAAGAAAAAAAGAGGGAAGAAGAAGAAAGGAAGGAGGGGGAAGGTATGGGAAGGAAAGGAAGGAAATATCAGCACTTACAAAGTTTATATTTCCCATTGTTGCAGATTGTTATACTTTCAAACAGAGTTCTTTTTCTTTTGACCAGGAAAAATTAGGC
Source organism: Orientallactaga sibirica (assembly GCA_036365145.1). Classification (NCBI taxonomy): domain Eukaryota; kingdom Metazoa; phylum Chordata; class Mammalia; order Rodentia; family Dipodidae; genus Orientallactaga; species Orientallactaga sibirica. The sequence goes on along the minus strand of JAEOAD010000029.1, from coordinate 15,982,915 downwards.
ATACAGACAAAGACGACAGGTAAGGCAAGGGAGATATATTGAAGAAAAACAGGTGGAAAAGCCCCAAAATGTCAGGGAAAGTATGCTTATTAGAATTTCAGCCAACATCCAAAGAGAAAGAAAGAGTGAAAAGGAAGTGATGGTTTTGAGTTAGAACTCAGAAAAAGCTGGCAGGCTCAGCAGTCTGCAAGCAACTGCAAGAAGGGAGGGGCTTCCCAGGCATAAGGATTCTGGGATCAAACTCAGGTCTGCTGCCTGTGAGTCAAGTCTTTACTGACTGAGCTGTCTTTCCTAGGCCTGCTTGTGGTTTTTTAGTTTTTTTCCAGGTAAGGTCTCATTCTAGCCCAGGCTGACCTGGAACTCACTCTGTAGTCCCAAACTGGCCTCAAACTCATAGCAATCTGCCTCCCAAGGGCTGGGATTAAAAGCGTGAGCCCCCACACCCAGTCCTGCTTGTTTTTTGTTTTTTTTTTTCTGTTTATTTGTTTTTGTTTTGAGACAGAATCTCACTATGTTGCCTTGACTGGTCTGGAATTCTATGTAGACCAGGCTAGCCTTAAACTTGTAGCAGTTTCCCCAGGTTGGAACTATAAGCATGTGCCCCACCCAGCTGCTAGAAATGTTTACTTAGGGAGATGTCTCCGTCTTTACACCTGAAGGACAGGGAGATTAAATCAATGATGAACAAAGATTTAGGTCTGTAATCAGCCTCACCTTGACCTTCCTCCCAGCAGATTATGGTATTTAGGCCTGAAATCCGACTACCTCGTGCAGCCTGGCTAAGAATCATGCAAGTCAACCAAGAAAGGGCAAGTGTCCTTGACTCCCAACCCACTCACCTCCTGACAGGAGAGGAATGGTCTGGTCAGGGGTCACAAAAATATCTTCACAGCAAATGACCATTAGAGAAAGATGAATGGAAGTTGTAGTAAGAGTTAATCTACACGGGATTGATGACCCAGTATGAAGATGACCTCAGGAAGCCTTCCATTGAAAGAAATTGATACTCTAAAGCAGTGTATTTTCAAGTATTGTTTCCTGAACTCCTTCAATGGATAACTTTGTTTAATAAGCAATTAAAGCACACTTAAGGATGTGTGTGTGCACCAGCTATGGTGGTGCACACCTCTAATCCCAGCATTTAGGTGGTAAAAGCAGGACAAGCAGGAGACTAAGGTCAGTCAGCCTTGACTTAGTGAGACTATCGCAAAAAAAAAAAAAAAAAAAAGTAGGTGAATCAGGCAGTATAAAAATGGGGATGGAAATTTATAAATGTGAGGAAAGTCTTGTTCTGTTGAATTAAATGGAAGATATTTATGAAATTTCTGAAAATTATTTTTGTTTACTTACCTTTTTTGAATCAGAGTCTTAACAGGTAACCCAGGCTGAATTCATTATACATAGCCCAAGCTGGTCTCAAACTTGAAATCATCCTCCTGCCTCCATCTCCCAAGTACTGGGAGCTCAGCAGAGATGGTTTTATTAGGTCTTCTAACTGCTTAGGAAAACTGAATCCTTTCTACTAAAGAGCTTAGATTTTTTCTACCAGTATGTAGCTTCTGAACTATTTTATCTTTTTTTGTTTGTTTGTTTGTTTGTTTGTTTGTTTGTTTGTTTTTTTTCGAGGTAGGGTCTTACTCTGGCCCAGGCTGACCTGGAATTAACTATGTAGTCTCAGAGTGGCCTTGAACTCACGGCGATCCTCCTACCTCTGCCTCCCGAGTGCTGGGATTAAAGGCGTGCACCATCATGCCCGGCTATTTTATCATTTTTGTTAGGTAAATGACTGCAGTAACCTGTGATTTTATTTTGATTAAGAGTTTAACCTTTATTGCTGGCTATTTTTGCATTTGTACTGAAGTATGATTGCATGTATGCTTGTGTGTTTGGGTATTCAAGTGCATGTGGACACATATATGTGTGTATACCAGAAGTTGACATCAAACATCTTCCTTAATCACGCTCCACTAAAGCAGGGTCTCTCACTTGACCCCAGCACTTACCAATTCTGCTCATCTAGCCAGCCAGCTTACAAATCCCTCGTCTCTGCCTCCTTGAGCTCTGGGAATATCACCAGTCACCACTTTCATCTGTCATTTATGTGGGTGCTGGGGATCTGAACTCTGGTCCCCACCCTTGCAGAGCAAACACTTTATCCGCTGAGCCATCTGTCCAGGCATGCTTGTTTTTGAGACAGAGTCTTCCAATGTAGCCTAGGCTTACCTTGAATTTGTGGCAAACCTCCTGCCTCAGCCTCCTGATTGCTGCGATTATAGGTGTTTGCCATCACGACAGCTTATAATGCTATATGTCATTAGTATTTATATGAAAATGTTAATGTGTTTCTGGCAGGCCTGTTATCATACTGTCAATCACAAGTGAAGTCATTATCTTAAGATGCTGCATGCAACAGAAGCATGTATACTATCTTGTCAATTGCATCAACATTATCAATATTGCAACAGACTCATCAGATCTTTTATTTTTTTATTTTTATTTTTTTTATTTTTGGTTTTTGCAGCTCTTGCTGACCTGGAATTAACTATGTAGTCTCAGGCTGGCCTTGAACTTTCATCTTCCTGCTTCACCACGCCTCCTCTTTTATTTTGAGTCAGATCTTGCTAGTAGCCCAGGCTGGCCTTGAAGTTTTCATCTAACAGGTTTCCTAGGACTGAAACAGGTATGCTCTAAACCTGGCCTCATGCAATCATTAACTGTGACAAACCTGAGTCTTGTGTAGTATAGATTGTTACATGTTTACTGCCCTGAAGTGTTTTCTCTCCAAGGAAACTCAAGAAAAGGACTCTGACAAGTACAGGGTTTAGTTATTGTTTGTTCTTATTTTTGTTTCTTAACTCTTGAGATATTCTCCTTGGACTGAGTAAGAATTCTAGAACTTTAATAGACTGGTTAGTCAATAAAATTACTAAACCAACATCCAGCAGAACAGGAATTAATTGAATACCAAGGAAACGTTTTGACAGATTTTTATGCTGCACAATCAGTGCTGAGATTAGATATGCAGTTCAAAGAAACTCCTTAAGGTTGATTCATATCATGTGCTTTTACTATACATCCGAGTTTTTTTTTTTTTTTTTATTTGAGAGAGCTATATATAGAGAGAATGGGCACGCCAACAGCCTCTCAGCCACTGTGAATGAACTCCAGACACGTGTGCCCCCTTGTTGGCAAGTGCAGCATTGCGCCCTTGCATCACTTTTTGCATCTGGCTAAACGTGGGACCTGGAGATTGAACCAGCGTTCTTAGGCTTGGCAGGCAGGTGCCTTAACCGCCAAGCCATCTCTCCAGTCAGAGTTTGTTGTTTTTGAAACCGAGTTCCATGTAGCCCAGGCTGGCCTGAGTTCTTTATATAGCTGAGGCTGGCCTTAAATTTCTGATCCTTCTGCTTTTACCTCACGAGTGCTAAGATTACAGATTTAGGACACCACACTCAGTTTGTTGGTTTTTGTTGTCCTCTTAGTTTTTATGTTAAAATAAATTTTGGGGATGAGTAGAAGGCTCAGTGAATACAGCACTTGTCATACATGCTGGAGTGCCTGAGTGTGATCCCCAGACCCTATGTAAAAGGATTTCTATATTCACATTACACAGACACTGACAGCAAAATAGGAGGTGGAGGCAGGAGAATTTCCTAAAAGCTCATGGGGAGGGCATCAAAGGATAACAGGGAGAATCCAGAGAGAAAACCTGCCTCAAAGGAGGTGAAAAAGGGCATGCTGACTCAAAAGTTATCTTCTAACCTCCACATAAGGGGCACCCTGGCAATACAGGCCCACATTCACACACACACATGAATGAACATGCACCATGCACACTGCACACATACAAAAACCAATAAATTAATGTATTAGCCACTGTGATACAAATTATAAAAGCTTGTTTTACTGGCAGTACTGGGGACTGAACCCAGGGCCTCACACATACAAGGCAAATCCTCCACCACTGAGCTACAATCCCATAGGTGTGATCTTCAATCTGGTCCACTAGGAATCTCCTTGGAATCTACTGGGGGGTGTGGAGTGGAAAGTAGAGGGAAGGGATGTTGGAGGAAAAGGAAGAAATGAGTTAGCATGAATTTCATGATGGTTTTACTTTTCCTTTGGAAACCTCAGGTGTGCAGCACAGCTTTTTTTTTTTTTTTTTTTTTTTTTTCATTTTTCAGTTTTTTCAAGGTAGGGTTTCACTCTAGCCCAAGCTGACCTAGAATTCACTATGTAATCTCAGGGTGGCCTCGAACTCATGGCAATCCTACTACCTTTGCCTCCCAAATGCTGGGATTAAAGGCGTGTGCCACCACGCCCGGCACAACAAGACAGCTTTTATGAGAAAAAAAAATGTATGTCCAGGTCCAGGCCACACACACACACTGAAACACAACCTACCCCTAGTGCAGGTTCTAGAATGACTGACCTAAGTCAGTGAGTCCATATCAATTGCTCTGAGATGCAGCAAAACAGAACCCAGCCATTAAATTCAGACATCAAAAGCATTCCCAGTTCAAGTGGGTGATGTCATGGCTTTCAACTAAACACATCTGTTCATGTTTTGTCAGTGATCCAGGGCCTGCTATGAGGGAAAAATAAACTCTGGGCCTTGTCTTCCAGGGGCCCTCGGCCTTGTCAGGGAGATGGATAGAAAAGCCAGTGAGACTTCTTTAGTGGTGCTGGTGGGCAGAGATGGCTCACCGGGAGTGGGAACTCCTAGTAATCCTGGCCAAAAAAAAAAAAAAAAAAAAAAAAGAAAGAAGGAAGGGAGGGAAGGAGCAGGGAAGGGAAGGCAAGAAAAAAAGAGGGAAGAAAGAAAGGAAGGAGGGGGAAGGTATGGGGAAGGAAAAGGAAGGAAATATCAGCACTTACAAAGTTTATATTTCCCATTGTTGCAGATTGTTATACTTTCAAACAGAGTTCTTTTTCTTTTGACCAGGAAAAATTAGGCATACAGACAAAGACGACAGGTAAGGCAAGGGAGATATATTGAAGAAAAACAGGTGGAAAAGCCCCAAAATGTCAGGGAAAGTATGCTTATTAGAATTTCAGCCAACATCCAAAGAGAAAGAAAGAGTGAAAAGGAAGTGATGGTTTTTGAGTTAGAACTCAGAAAAGCTGGCAGGCTCAGCAGTCTGCAAGCAACTGCAAGAAGGGAGGGGCTTCCCAGGCATAAGGATTCTGGGATCAAACTCAGGTCTGCTGCCTGTGAGTCAAGTCTTTACTGACTGAGCTGTCTTTCCCAGGCCTGCTTGTGGTTTTTTAGTTTTTTTTCCAGGTAAGGTCTCATTCTAGCCCAGGCTGACCTGGAACTCACTCTGTAGTCCCAAACTGGCCTCAAACTCATAGCAATCTGCCTCCCAAGGGCTGGGATTAAAAGCGTGAGCCCCCACACCCAGTCCTGCTTGTTTTTTGTTTTTTTTTTTCTGTTTATTTGTTTTTGTTTTGAGACAGAATCTCACTATGTTGCCTTGACTGGTCTGGAATTCTATGTAGACCAGGCTAGCCTTAAACTTGTAGCAGTTTCCCAGGTTGGAACTATAAGCATGTGCCCCACCCAGCTGCTAGAAATGTTTACTTAGGGAGCTGTCTCCGTCTTTACACCTGAAGGACAGGGAGATTAAATCAATGATGAACAAAGATTTAGGTCTGTAATCAGCCTCACCTTGACCTTCCTCCCAGCAGATTATGGTATTTAGGCCTGAAATCCGACTACCTCATGCAGCCTGGCTAAGAATCATGCAAGTCAACCAAGAAAGGGCAAGTGTCCTGACTCCCAACCCACTCACCTCCTGACAGGAGAGGAATGGTCTGGTCAGGGGTCACAAAAATATCTTCACAGCAAATGACCATTAGAGAAAGATGAATGGAAGTTGTAGTAAGAGTTAATCTACACGGGATTGATGACCCAGTATGAAGATGACCTCAGGAAGCCTTCCATTGAAAGAAATTGATACTCTAAAGCAGTGTATTTTCAAGGATTGTTTCCTGAACTCCTTCAGTGGATAACTTTGTTTAATAAGCAATTAAAGCACACTTAAGGATGTGTGTGTGCACCAGCTATGGTGGTGCACACCTCTAATCCCAGCATTTAGGTGGTAAAAGCAGGACAAGCAGGAGACTAAGGTCAGTCAGCCTTGACTTAGTGAGACTATCGCAAAAAAAAAAAAAAAAGTAGGTGAATCAGGCAGTATAAATGGGGATGGAAATTTATAAATGTGAGGAAAGTCTTGTTCTGTTGAATTAAATGGAAGATATTTATGAAATTTCTGAAAATTATTTTTGTTTACTTACCTTTTTTGAATCAGAGTCTTAACAGGTAACCCAGGCTGAATTCATTATACATAGCCCAAGCTGGTCTCAAACTTGAAATCATCCTCCTGCCTCCATCTCCCAAGTACTGGGAGCTCAGCAGAGATGGTTTTATTAGGTCTTCTAACTGCTTAGGAAAACTGAATCCTCTCTACTAAAGAGCTTAGATTTTTTTCTACCAGTATGTAGCTTCTGAACTATTTTATCTTTTTTTTGTTTGTTTGTTTGTTTGTTTGTTTGTTTGTTTGTTTGTTTTTCGAGGTAGGGTCTTACTCTGGCCCAGGCTGACCTGGAATTAACTATGTAGTCTCAGGGTGGCCTTGAACTCACGGCGATCCTCCTACCTCTGCCTCCCGAGTGCTGGGATTAAAGGCGTGTGCCATCATGCCCGGCTATTTTATCATTTTTGTTAGGTAAATGACTGCAGTAACCTGTGATTTTATTTTGATTAAGAGTTTAACCTTTATTGCTGGCTATTTTTGCATTTGTACTGAAGTATGATTGCATGTATGCTTGTGTGTTTGGGTATTCAAGTGCATGTGGACACATATATGTGTGTGTATACCAGAAGTTGACATCAAACATCTTCCTTAATCACGCTCCACTAAAGCAGGGTCTCTCACTTGACCCCAGCACTTACCAATTCTGCTCATCTAGCCAGCCAGCTTACAAATCCCTCGTCTCTGCCTCCTTGAGTTCTGGGATTATCACCAGTCACCACTTTCATCTGTCATTTATGTGGGTGCTGGGGATCTGAACTCTGGTCCCCACCCTTGCAGAGCAAACACTTTATCCACTGAGCCATCTGTCCAGGCATGCTTGTTTTTGAGACAGTCTTCCAATGTAGCCTAGGCTTACCTTGAATTTGTGGCAAACCTCCTGCCTCAGCCTCCTGATTGCTGGGATTATAGGTGTTTGCCATCACGACAGCTTGTAATGCTATATGTCATTAGTATTTATATGAAAATGTTAATGTGTTTCTGGCAGGCCTGTTATCATACTGTCAATCACAAGTGAAGTCATTATCTTAAGATGCTGCATGCAACAGAAGCATGTATACTATCTTGTCAATTGCATCAACATTATCAATATTGCAACAGACTCATCAGATCTTTTATTTTGAGTCAGCTCTTGCTATGTAGCCCAGGCTGGCCTTGAAGTTTTCATCTTCCTGCTTCAGCCTCCTGTTTCCTAGGACTGATAACAGGTATGCAACTCTAAGCCTGGCCTCATGCAATCATTAACTGTGACAAACCTGAGTCTTGTGTAGTATAGATTGATACATGTTTACTGCCCTGAAGTGTTTTCTCTCCAAGGAAACTCAAGAAAAGGACTCTGACAAGTACAGGGTTTAGTTATTGTTTGTTCTTATTTTTGTTTCTTAACTCTTCGAGATATTCTCCTTGGACTGAGTAAGAATTCTAGAACTTTAATAGACTGGTTAGTCAATAAAATTACTAAACCAACATCCAGCAGAACAGGAATTAATTGAATACCAAGGAAACGTTTTGACAGATTTTTATGCTGCACAATCAGTGCTGAGATTAGATATGCAGTTCAAAGAAACTCCTTAAGGTTGATTCATATCATGTGCTTTTACTATACATCCGAGTTTTTTTTTTTTTTATTTGAGAGAGCTATATATAGAGAGAATGGGCACGCCAACAGCCTCTCAGCCACTGTGAATGAACTCCAGACACGTGTGCCCCCTTGTTGGCAAGTGCAGCATTGCGCCCTTGCATCACTTTTTGCATCTGGCTAAACGTGGGACCTGGAGATTGAACCAGCGTTCTTAGGCTTGGCAGGCAGGTGCCTTAACCGCCAAGCCATCTCTCCAGTCAGAGTTTGTTGTTTTTTGAAACCGAGTTCCATGTAGCCCAGGCTGGCCCTGAGTTCTTTATATAGCTGAGGCTGGCCTTAAATTTCTGATCCTTCTGCTTTTACCTCACGAGTGCTAAGATTACAGATTTAGGACACCACACTCAGTTTGTTGGTTTTTGTTGTCCTCTTAGTTTTTATGTTAAAATAAATTTTGGGGGGATGAGTAGAAGGCTCAGTGAATACAGCACTTGTCATACATGCTGGAGTGCCTGAGTGTGATCCCCAGACCCTATGTAAAAAGGATTTCTATATTCACATTACACAGACACTGACAGCAAAATAGGAGGTGGAGGCAGGAGAATTTCCTAAAAAGCTCATGGGGAGGGCATCAAAGGATAACAGGGAGAATCCAGAGAGAGAAACCTGCCTCAAAGGAGGTGAAAAAGGGCATGCTGACTCAAAAGTTATCTTCTAACCTCCACATAAGGGCACCCTGGCAATACAGGCCCACATTCACACACACACATGAATGAACATGCACCATGCACACTGCACACATACAAAAACCAATAAATTAATGTATTAGCCACTGTGATACACAATTATAAAATATGATTTCAGGGCTGGAGAAATGGCTCAAAGTTAAGGTGCTTGCCTGCAAAGCCTAACAACCCAAGTTTGATTCCCCAGTACCCAAATAAAGCCAGATGCACAAAGTGGTGCATGTGGCTGGAGTTTGTTTGCAGTGGCTAGAGACCCTAGTGAGCCCATTCTCCCCTGATGCCTCTCCCTCTCTGCCTTTGTCTCTCTGCTTGCAAATAAATTTTAAAAAATATATTTTTTAAAACATGATTTCTGTCCATATTTTGAGAGGAACAATCAAAAGAAGCACATGGACACTTGTAGATACACAGATAGTCAAAGATGAGTGTGAACTTGACTTGGCAAAGGATCCAGTAATTTAATTAAACCCCAATCTAGGTGTTGCCATGGAAGTGTTCTGTAGGTGTGGTTCAAATATCATGGTTTAATTAATGGGCATTCCCATGTACAATATGAGTGGGGTTCCTCATAGGTTTTTTGAGATAGGATCCTGCTATGTAGCTCAGTCTAGCCTCTAATTTGCCATCCTTCTGCCTTAGCCTTCTGAGAGCTGAGGTTATAGGTATGCACCACCATATCTAACTCAATTTCCTTTTCTTTCCTTTCTTCCTTCCTTCCTTCTTTCCTCTTTCTTTCTTTCTTTCTTTCTTTCTTTTTTTCCAGAGGTAGGGCCTCACTCTAGCCCAGGCTTACTTGGAATTCACTATGTAGTTTCAGGCTGGACTCAAATTCATGGTGATCCTCCTGCCTCTGCCTCCCAAGTGCTGGGATTAAATAAAGGTGTGCACCACTGTGTTGGATAAGTTTGTGTCAACTTGATTTGTTTAGGAATCCGCAGACATTCCTCATAAGTGTGTCTCTGAGGTTGCCTCTAGGAAGGATTAACTAAAGGAAGAATCCTTCCTCCAGGGTGAGCCTTTCCTCCAGAGTGGGCGGCCCCTCTTGGAGGAGGGGGTGGTTTTTCTAAAGAAGCTCTGGGAAGAAAGGCGTCCTCTCCTCCCACCTGGCTGCCATGCTCGCTGTTCTCTGCTTGGTGCTTGCTGCTTGGTGTTTGCTGCTTTCCAGTGTGGACTGAAGACCAGCGTGAACTGAAGAGCAGTGTCTCTCCAGGACACCTTCAAGCCTTCAGTGCCGGATTGGGACTGCTGAGGCATCCAGCCTCATGGACTGAGCAGCTACCGGGTTCCTTGACTCTCGGGCCTGCAACCTGCCATTGCTGGACTTTTGTAAACTAATCCAATAAATTCCCTTTTAATACAATTCATTCTGTCAGTTCTGTTCCTCTAGAGAACCCTGACTAATACAACCACCATGCCCAGCTAGTTTTTTTTTTTTATGTTTAGCATTATTTTTATTTGGTTATGATTATTTTTAGAAATAAGGACACTCTATTACAGTGATTCTGTGCATCTTTTTTTTGTTTTTGTTTTTGGAGAGAGACACAGAGAGAGACAGACAGAGAGAGAGGGAGACAGAGATGGATGCGCCAGCAGTCTCTCAGCTACTGTGAATGAAATCCAGATATGTGCACCCCCTTGTGGGCAAATGTGGCATTACACCCTTGTGTCACTTTGCATCTGGCTAACCGTGGGACCTGGAGATTGGTACCAGCATTCTTAGGCTTAGCAGGCACCTTAACCGCTAAGCCATCTCTCCAGCCGATTCTGTGCATCTTAATTACCATTGAGACCTACCTTCTAATCTATACACATTCAAACACTCTCATTGGAGATCCTACAGTACACCTGGAACCACTATCTTAATGGCAGGACACATTTGAGAGCTCCAGGTTGACTATGTCATGAGGTCATTGAAAACAAGGGGTAGCATGTCTGTTTTGTATCCAGTGTCTCTCACAACTGCTAAGATTTTCTCAGTAGTTTTCCAAGTCAAGGATCACAGAAGCTGGTTTTGAACTATATTTCCCTCTATCAGTCTATTCTTTCTTGCTTTGATGGAGTGGGTTCTGTGAGTTATTATGCCTCATGTCCTAGCATTAGCATAGAGAAAGACTATAGCGCCAGCTCGAAGATCCAGGTGTGTTGTTCAATTTCTTTTAAAAAATAAATGTATTTTAGCCGGGTGTGGTGGTGCACGCCTTTAATCCCAGTACTCGGGAGGCAGAGGTAGGAGGATCGCCATGAGTTCAAGGCCACCCTGAGACTACATAGTTAATTCCAGGTCAGCCTGGGCCAGAGTGAGACCATACCTCGAAAAACAAAAAAAAAAAAATGTATTTTATATTTGCACGCAGAGAGAGATAGAAGACAGAGAAACTGGGTGCATCAGGGCCTCCAGCCACTGCAAACAAACCAGATGTGCCACTTTGTGCGTCTGGCTTTTACATGAAAACTGGGGAACTGGGTAGTTAGGCTTTGTAGGCAAGTGCCTTAACTCCAGCCTTCAATTCCTTTTTTACAGAAGGTGTGTTTGGAGTCATCTCACTGGCTGAATTGGAATTGGTCAAGTTGTTCAGAGCAAATGGGTATTTTATAAAGTGACAACTCAGCACTGGGTGACTTCTCTGCAGGAAGTTACCTCAACTGCACTCTGTGAGCCATCATGTTGGCCTGAGGACCAGGCCAATTAGCCCACAGATGACTTTAGAAATGCCCAGTTTAAATGTAAATCACTGAGTGAGGTGTAATCCACCCTCACAGGAAGTGGCATATGACACTCCTCTTCAACCCTGTAAATCCTACCTTTCCTTCAAGGCCCAGACCCCGGGGTAGCTTCTTCTGAAAGCCTTCCCAGGCTAGACTTGTGTAGACAAGACAAGCCCCTAGGGCTGGATCTATGCCTGAATTTCCAAGCCCCTTGATTGCAACTGCTTCTTCCCTGTACCCCATGTCACATCTGACTTCCTTTTGGCCAGCGGCTTGCCTAGACCTTGCTGCATTATGGCTGTCTGTTTGGTCTTACTGAAGCCTTCAGCCCTACTGTAGCCTCCATCTATCTGGGCCACCGTGCACGGGCATTCCCCACTGGGTAGCTCTTGAATTCCCTACCTCTAGTGCCATCTTCTACAAATGCCAATTGTGACTATCAGAGTCAATGTACAATGAGAGGGTGAGATGAGAAAATGCAAAGACTAAGAATGGATTCTTGGGCGCCACGTAGAAATGGCCAGAGATCACTCGAGCCAGGTGCTGCCTGGCATGAACCCTGCTGTCTTTTTCACTCAGAACTTAAATGCACTGCTTACTGGAGACAGGAGGATCGCCAATTCAAGGCTCCAATGTGATAGCTTGATCCCACACTTAAGAAACATGTGACCTTTAAATTGCTTGGTAAAAATAAGTACATAATTTTAATTTGAACTATACTTAATTATACACTTTTGTTTAGACTTTAAACAAATAAGCTGTTGTTTATAGACACCTTTTGGTTTCTTTATTGTGAGATAAATTACAGCATTGCTCTCCTAATCCAAACAGTCCAACAGATCTCTCCTGAAGTTTTTATTAACATTTGATTTATTTCAAGGGTTTTTTTCGTTTTTGGTTTCAAAAGCTCAGATTTAACTAAAGCCTCCAGTGAGCTGAAATTTTATATAAATAAGGCCATAATTTGTTACATGATATCATAAATATATTACTGAGTTTATGTTCTAGGTCAACTTCAACTTACATAGAGGATTATTGAAAACAACAAAATCCTCCCTGAGGTGGTGTCTCTTAAGTTGCCAGGTATTTTAAGAGATGAGAATGGACCTGTTACTTGAAGAGCAACAGGCCAGCCTGCCTCAAGACAAAAAAAAAAAAAAAAAATTGCCTTAGTTACTCTTAAGAAAATGATTTCCAAGTGTGTTAAAAGCATGTGAGGAAATCAGTCATTATCTTTAGTCTCACTGGCATGTGTCATGGATAATAAAATTGTGACATGCACACTCAAAAACGAAGTATTGATAAAGATTATCCCTAAAACAGTTGTCATGTTTTATCATTCAGAGGATAATAACTTTTAAAAATGTATTTCATGGAGTTTATTAATAGGACATATCTCAAATCAATGGGCTATATAAAATGTATAGGTATATAGATTGCTATTATAAGACAAGTCTGATTGTCAGGTGACGTAAATACTAAGAAGATTGTAAGTTTTTCTGCTAAGGCTGTTTTTCTACAAATTTTCAATAATAAGATGGTTAATTAACTCTTTGAGGCTAGACTACTTGCTTCTTTGTCAGTGGGTTATAAGATTAATCAATTTGGTGTAGTTTCTCTTAATAGTCTTATTTAAAAGATGGTTAATTATGGGTTGAGATGAGATTGAAATAACTAGAAAAGAATTTTTTAATGTTGGACACAAAATGCTTGCTAAAAATGTGTTTTTGAGTGGAACTTAGATCAGAATGTTAAAATATGTGGATTAAGGTATGCATATGTAAAAAGGATATAGGAGATCTAAAAAGACCAAATTTTTCATAAAATTAATTTACTTTTAGAAGGAACAAAAGCTAATTTTCAGGATAAACATAAGTAAACACCATGCCTGAAATTATTGATTTTTCAACTGTTTACAGACTCTTAAGGATGCTCTAAAATTTTAATACAGGGACACTGTAGCAGACAGCTTCAGGTTCACTGAGATGAACTTCCAAACCAAGCACAGTTATGGAGGAAGGGATATTTATTGAAGCTTACAGATCCAGGGGAAGTTCCATAATGGCAGAAGTCGGCCCTGTTTTCACAGATCCAAGAAGAGAGAGAAAAGCCACAAGCCAAAAGGCACACAGCACACGTCAGGAATTCCAAGTGGAACCAGACACTTTGCATATCTTTAGACTGGAATTTCAAACCCACCACCACACAATAGGATGCACCCAGTGATACTTCCTCCAGCCAGGTGGCTACAGATTCAAACTACAAACTAATAAAAAACTGAATATATCAGGGGCCATCTATTCAAACTCCACAGACACAGACTTAATCTAAATTCAGTTTATATTAGATACAGATGAGGTCCTGTCCTGGGTGGGCCACAAAGTCATAAGCACAGATGTAATTCACATTTTTTGGAGATATAACCAGGTTAGACCTAGACAAGACCCTATCACCTTATGCATTACAAATGGGTAAACTAAATTTCCTAGGTAAAAACAAATAAACATTTTCAAAATAAGACAAAAATGTCAAGATGGTTAGCTCTCTGTTCTGTCATTTCCTTTTGCTATTATATGCTATTTAAAATCATGGCAAGCTGGACTCTGGAAACAATGATGGTGCCTCCTTTATCTCAGACCCCACGTGACTTTAAGCCATGTGTCCTCCAGACCCTGACCAGAGATAAAATGGGCAATTTTCTCTGACAAGAAAAAGGAAATAGCGAACAACATATAACTTTGGTTCTCTTTATAGTTCCTCTTTTTTGAACACCTAAAGTCACCTCTGTCAGATCAAATTTCTCACTAAACAAAAAGGTCAAATGGGGAAAATGATTCAAGGTATTTGATCAGATTACAAACTCCTTATGTAAGATAAGCATCAGAATTACCTAAAGTGTATATCAGGATAAAAACAGATATGAAAAAAGGCATCAAGTAAGTGATCTCTCATCAACCTCTCAAATATCAATAAAGGGCAGATCCCTATATTTAATGTAATAAAACCAGAGACTACTTCAAAACAATAACAACCTTTTAGTCCCAAACATTCACAGGCCAGGGGGGACCCATATCCCAGGCTCTCACAGAGGGGAGAAGGGAAAGGGGTCCCAAGAACACCCCCCCCCCAATAAGGCATCTAAACTACCAAGATGGAAGTAAGAATGGAATATTCACACTTGGGCTTAGAATGGCCAGTGACACTCCTTAAATGCCATGATGTAAGGCACGTACAAGGACCTGGGAGAAAAGTTCAGAGAAACCCAAGCTTGGAAGCTGGCCTTGTGGGATGAACACGGATATCCTATCATGGACCTGCCTTGCTCCAAGAGGCATATAGACTATGCTATGTTGTGTATATGTTCCTGAGAGCTCTGCTAATATCTCTTCTGTTTTCAAGCCATACAGAAACAGATTCAGACCATGTCAGACACTACTGTGCCATTCAATAAACAGTTCTAGAAAAAAATCTCAGGCTGGAGAAATGGCTTAGCAGTTAACGTATTTGCCTGCAAAACCAAAGGACCCAGGTTCTATTCCCCAGGACCCATGTAAGCCAGATGCACAAGGGGGCACATGCATTTGGAGTTCGTTTGCAGTGGCTAGAGGCCCTGGCATGCTCATTCTCCCTCTCTCTCTCGTTCTCTCTCTCTCTACCTGCCCATATCTGTATC
The DNA here is from genome assembly GCA_036365145.1 of Orientallactaga sibirica. NCBI lineage: Eukaryota > Metazoa > Chordata > Mammalia > Rodentia > Dipodidae > Orientallactaga > Orientallactaga sibirica. Next base: position 15,967,894 of record JAEOAD010000029.1, on the reverse strand, counting down.
TCTCTCTCTCAAATAAATAAATAAAAATAAAATATTTAAAATAAAAATCTCAGCCAGCTTATGCTCAGATGGTCCCAAGACAATCCAACTCCATCTATCTAGGTTTCCCCAAATGCTTCCCAAGGCCTATAAGTCCACAACAAGAAAAACCCTAAAGGCAACCAGTTTGTTGTGTACCCACTTCTCATTAACTCCTTACTTTTATTCTTTTTCCCCAACATTTTCTTCTAAGACTATCATCCTACAGTCCATCAATACACTCTCAGGGTAGTTTAAAATAGCTCCCCTCTCTGGGAGAGACTCTCTAACTGCCATATTTCTACACTTCCATTTAGCCAGTAGTTCAAGATCTGACGTCATCACCTCTTGTCCTCTAACAGCAGTTAGAGTGTCCTCTCATGAAAGGGGAGAATGGGGGGGGGGTACAGTTAAGGTAACTATATCCCTGAAGGTCAAAAAGACAGGAAAATTTGCACTTGCTAGAACTCAAAGATGACCTGACTTCTCTCTTGCCTAGTTCCCTAGACCTGTTTTTCCAAAGACTCCTCCTGGGAGGGAGGTCTTTCATAGAATTTAAGCATTGTGGTTGGTCAAGTTCAGCCTCTGGAATTTGGTGTCTTCCTGAGACAGCCCTGGCCTTAACCAACCAGCTGTCCCTCTGGTTCACCTGAGCTGAAAGACGGTCCACCACTATAAGGTATAGATACCTTTACAAGGGGAGGGCAGGCTCTCTGACCACAACTTCCAGTTGTGGATGAGATTTTCCTTAGGCTCAGGCCCAGCCAGATTAAGCTGATGGGAGGTTTCCCCTAGTTCTTACTCTCCAGATGGGTTTTTTATCCCCTCCACCTCCCCACATGACAGGAGCTCCTTGAACTTCCTTTTCTCTCTTTTCTTTCCATGGTTTTTCTACGCTCTCCATGTGGGATCTCTGGCCATGTGGGTGCCTTTTCTTGGCTCTGTACTTCCCTCAATAAATATGATAATTTAATAATTATCCTTTTCAGACTTGTTTTTTTTCAATTCTTTGATTAAATTTAAAAACAAACCTAGGGTTTAGGATCAAAGACTTTCTTAGACCCTGAACACCCCATTATAAATAGAGGGCTGGAGATATGGTTTAGCAGTTAAGGCACTTGCCTGTGAAGCCTAAGGACCCACATTCAACTCTCCAGATCCCATGTAAGTCAGATGCACAGGGTGACACAAGCACACAAGGTTGCACATGCACACAAGGTGGCACGGAATTTGATTGTAGTGGCTGGAGGCCCTGGTGCACTAATTTTCTCTCTCTCTCTTTCTCTCATCAAAAGAGAATAAATAGAGCTGGAGAGATGGCTTTGCTATTAAGATGTTTGCCTGAGAAGCTAGGACTCATTTCAACTCTCTAGATCCCATGTAAGCCAGACACATAAGGTGACACAAGTGCAAAGTCACACGTGCACACTAGGTGGTGCACGCATTTGGAGTTTGATTGCAGTGGCTAGAGGCCCTGGTGTGTCAATTCTCTCTTTCTCTGTCTCTCTCTCTCTGTCTCTCTCTCATAAAAAATAATTAAAAAAAAAAAAAAGAATGGTGCATGGTGGCACACACCTTTAATCCCAGCACTTGGGAGGCAGAGGTAGGAGGATTGTCATGAGTTCGGGGCCACCCTGAGACTACATAGTAAATTCCAGGTCAGCCTTGACTAGAGTGAAACCCTACTTCAAAAAAACAGAAAAAAAAAAAAATGAATGAATAGAGGGCTGAATATGGTGGCACATACCTTTAAATCCAGCACTTGGGAGGCAGAGATAGGTGGATTGCCATGAGTTTGAGGCCTGAAAGTATAGAGTGAGTTCCAGGTCAGCCTGGGCCTAGAGTGAGACCATGTCTTGAAAACAACAACAACAAAAAATGAATAGAGGGACTGAGGAGATGGTTCACCCATTAAAGGTGTTGCTTACAACGTCTTCCAGCATAGATTCAATTCCCCAGAACCCATATAAAAGCTGGATGCAAAGTGAAGTATGTGCCTGACACCCCAACATACCAATGACACTGGGAGGCAGAGCTGGGAGAATCTGAAGTCTGTGGACTAGCTAGTCTGATGGCCATTTGACTCAAAGGAGATGGAACCCAGACACCTCAGAGTTGTCCTCTGACTTCTGCACGTGTGCCATCAATCTCTCTCTCTCTCTCACACACACACACACAAATAAATTGCTTTCAAAAGTTTTTTAAAGCATGCCTAGAGCAAGAAGACAAAGGGCATGAAAGAGAATTAGAAGCAATGCAGGGAAAAGGTCTGTTGTTCTGTAGATTAGTAGTTGTTGATGGGCAGTATTGCACAACATGCCCTGACCTAAACATTTAACAATAAAACACTATGTGATTGAGCAGGTGTAGACTGGACCGCCCCAGCTGCCCATACTTGGATTCAAACAGTCTGACTTAATTGCTGCAAGAAATGTTCAATGTATAAAGAACATTGAACAATATCACAGACATGTAAAAAGAATACAGACAGGATACCTAATGAGGTCAGACTAGACAGCATCCAACGTGATGGTGAAATGCTAACCCTCTACCAGTTATCTTCCATCTGTGCGTGAGTGGCGTGTTGCCGTCTCCCACAGGCTTCCCATGAGCCAGAGCCTAGGGCTGCAGTGACGGGGAAGGAAGACGCAGGCCTGACTTCATGGTAATCACACTCTAGGGTTATCTTCAACTGGGGTCCATATCCGGGGAGACATTTAGACAGGAGGAAACTTTTAGTTATACCTTGACTAAGGTCACTGACATTTAGCAGGAAGGGACCAAGGATGCCTAACATTCTAGTGAACAGAATCTAACAAAAGGCCAATATCATCCCCACTGGGAAGGACTGCAATGCAAGGTATGACAGTATGTTGGGTGGCAGATAATTGTTTTCATCATAACAAGCCCAAGTTCTTCTGAAGTATAAAGTTTCCAAGTTCTCTTAGCATATTTCTTTTTTTTTAATTAATTTATTTATTTATTTATTTATTTATTTATTTATTTATTTAAGAGAGAGAGAATAAGAGAGGTGTGCTAGGGTCTCTAGCCACTGTAAACGACCTCCAGTCACATGCGCCACCATGTGCATCTGGCTTATGTGAGTTCTGGGGAATAGACCCTGGGTCCTTAGGCTTCACAGGCAAGTGCCTTTACCGCTAAGCAATCTCTCCGGCTCCCTATTTTTTAAAATCTTTCTTAGTATATTTCTACTTAAAGATCATTTAATTCAAAGGAACACACTTAAAAAAAAAAAAACACCAGAATAGAACTTAAGAACAGACACTACCAGGATGAATCTCACCTCTGTCACTTATGAGAGACGAAGCAGGAGGATCAGGAATTTCAAGGTCACTCTTGGCTACATAGTGAGTTGAAGGCCAGTCAGGGCTACATATAACCATGTCAAGAAAAAAAGAATAAAGAAAGAAAGAGAGAGGGGGAAAGAAAGAAAAAAAAAGAAAGAAGAAAGAAAGAAAGAAAGAAAGAAAGAAAGAAAGAAAGAAAGAAAGAAAGGAAGAAGAAGAAGAAGGTAGGAAGGAAGGAAACCAAATCAATAAAATCCATATTTATCAATTCTATCATTTTGTCTTTGTTTGACATAGAGTCTCGGTCTAGCCCACGCTGACCTGTAATTCACTCTGTATTCTCAGGATGGCCTTGAACTCACGGCAATCCTCCTACTTCTGCCTGCTGAGTGCTGGGACTAAAGGCATGCCCAACCACACTTGACTTTCACTTAAAACTTTTTGACCTTTAAAATCATCTTTGGGCATGACCTTTAAAACTCAGTTATCATCAAAAAAAAAAAAAAAAAAAAAAAAAGTTAACATCTTTAAGTTTCTGAAGGATACATGGTGTTTATATTGTTGAAGGGACTTAAAGGTAAATATGTGTATGATATATCTTGTATATGGTTGACAATCTGGATATTAAGAAGAGGTGGGATTTATAGACAATGTGGTTCAAGCAGTTAGGGGATAGAAAAAAGATGGTGTAAGGGGTAGAGAGGTAAATAAAGACAGGGTGACTTCTGCAGGCAGAGAGGAACAAAACAAGGAGGGAAATGAGAAAATGACCCAGGGAGGAAGACCCATACCTGGAAGGTGCTGTTCCTTTTCTTTTGCAATGTGAGAAGTGATTCATTTTCTACATGGACTTCCCCAAGCACCTGCAGGTCTCTTTGTATTGCACCTTGCTCTGCCCTATGTCTTCTTTGTGAATGTAGTACCACCCTCAGAACTGGCATCCAAACCCATTCTCTTGCTCTCATGTTTACATTCCCACCTCCAATGACCCCATCTTCTGGAAGGAAAGGGCAGTGTCAATCAACATCTAACCACTACCTTTGTCTAGCCTCCTTGGCAGGTCATCTCAGGGATGTGTTGTATTGCAAAAGTCAGGAGCAGGGACGGGAACAGAGCAGAGAGGAGAGGCAAACATGTCAAGAATTTATTTCTGGACTGGAGAGATGGCTTGTGAAGCCAAAGGACCCACGTTCAATTCCCAGGACCCACGTAAGCCAGATGCACAAGGTGATGCATGCGTCTGAAGTTTGTTTGCAGTGGCTGGATGCCCTGGCCTGCCCATCGTCTCTCTCTCCCCTCCCCCCTCCCTGCCTCTTTCTTTCTCTCTAATAAATAAATAATTATTTTTACTTTTTATTGACAACTTCAATACTTATAGACAATAAACCACTATATTTCCCTCCTCTCCCCTCTTTCCCCTTCAGAACTCCACTCTCTTCATATAGCCTCCCTCTGTCCATTAGTCTCTCTTTTAATTTGATGTTATCATCTTTTTCTTCTATTTGAGGGTCTTGTGAAGGTATTGCTAGGCACTGTGAGGTCATGGATATCGAGGCCAATTTCTATCTGGTCAGTTGCATTGTAAGGAGTGGTACCCTTCCTTTGGCTCTTCCATTCTTTCCTCCACCTCTTCCGCAATGGACCCTGAGCCTTGGAGGGTGTGATAGAATATATTAATAAATAAAATTTTTAAAAGTCCCTACATCACTGGGTGTGGTGACTTATGCCTTTAAAAAAATAATTTGTTTCTCCTCTATGGTTTTGTCTGCTAGCTTGGCTCCCCATGATAACTGTCTGGACAAAACCCTGCAGTTACTTCCGGCTCTTTATGTTGGATAGAAGTCTGCCTCCTTTTAAATATTATTTAATTATTGTGTGCATGTGCACATGTGCATGCATGTGCCACAGCATGCATGTGGACATCAGAGGACAACCTCCAGGTGTCTGTACTCAACCTTCTGAGATAGGGTCTCCTGGAGCTGCAACCATGAGCTTTGGATTGCATCTGGCTTCATGTGGATGTTGGAAAATTGAACCTGGGCCATCAGGCTTTGTATGTAAGAGCCTTTAACTGCTAGGCCTTTTCTCCAGCCCCATAAGTCTGTCTCTTGGCCAAAGTTCACACCCCCATTTACCATTAGCAGAGCTCTCGTTTCCTAGAAGCATTTTTATGCTGGTTATGCATAATATGAAACAGTGGTCTGGGTGTGTGTTCAGGGAGGAGGCAGAATCGTGAGAACTTTATGGCACTTATTTCTGTTCAGGCTGCTGTACGCTTTATAAATACTTGTTGTCTTTCCTGCCTTTTTTTGTGCTAGTTATGGGAAGTCTCAGCTTTATAAGTCAAATATTGGCTCCACCCACACCTCAATGAAAGGCAATACCCTAGCTGCTATTCCTATCTGCTCACTTCTATCCCCATAAAAAAGCATTCAGAAACTGGGCCTAAGTCACTCCTTCCTCATCTCACCTATGCTTGCCTGCCTTTTTCCTTCCCTTCCTTCCTCCTTTCCCTCTTTCTCCCTCCTTCTTTCTTCTGCTTTCCTTTCTATCCTTCTTTTTCTTTCTTTCTTTCTTTTCTTTTATCTTTCTTTCTTTCTTTCTTTCTTTCTTTCTTTCTTTCTTTCTTTCTTTCTTTCTCTCTTTCTTGTGGCCTCACTGCATAGTTCACACCAGCCTCAAACTTGTGGCAATCCTCTTGCCCTAGTATCCAAACTGTTGGGACTATACTGATGAATTAATACACCTAGTTTGGGTCTTTGCTTTATTTATTTATTTATTTTTATTTATTTATTTTTATTATTTTATTTTATTTTTTGAGGTAGGAACTCACTCTGTAGCTCCAAGCTGGTTTTGAACTCATGGCAACCCTCCTACCTCAGCCTCCCAAGTGCAGATTGACTGTAAACAACCTTCACCCAAGCTCCTGTACATACTTAACACCCTTGTTAATGGGTTCACCAAACTAGATGGGTTGAGTTGTTTCTTTGGCTTGTAGGTGCGCTATCTGGGGTATATAGACATCTGTTCACATCTCCTAGGAAAAGTCACACAACACCATGCAACTATTCTTTCCCATACTCACACTGTAGAGTTAATTATCAAGCAACGTTATAGAAGGACCTTGACCTTCCATAATGGTAAAGTTTCTAAAGCCTATCTTTTCATGAAGAATCTCATAGTTTCCTGTATGGTATGGATTCAGCCATCAAGGATGCAGTGCCCACTCTCTGTAGGACAAAGCTGTAATAGAACAGGAATGTTAGTCTAGAGAACAGAATAGAAATGGGGTCACATGTACTCCATATGTGTCATGTCTGGCCTGACCAACTGGATTATGGAATTATCATACTTATTACTTCTCATATCAGAATTCAGGACATTTTGCTTGTCCCTGAAATCTAGAATTACCTTAAGAAGACATGTCTGTTTGTTTGTTTTTTGTTTGTTTGTTTGTTTGTTTGTTTGTTTGTTTTGAGGAAAAGTCTTGCTCTAGTCCAGGCTGACCTGAAATTCATTATGTAATCTTAGTCTGGCCTGGAGCTCACAACGATCCTCCTTCCTCAGCCTTTCATGTGCTGGGATTAAAAGTGTGCACCACCATGCCCAGCAGAAAACATGTATTTTTACCTGATAATTATATCATACTTCTTTATGCCTCTCAACTTCATTCATTCAATTAACTATTTACTTAAAACCATGTTGGCAAACACTATTCTAGAACAAAATGGTAGTAAAGATAACAAGGCAAGATCTTGCCCTTGGGGAGCACATTTCCAAACACAGAGGCAAATAATAAACAAATGCATATATAAGAAAAGATGGGCTTTGAAGAAATACAATATCTGAGCTGGGCTTCATGGCACATGTCTGTATCCCCAGCACTCAGGAGCATCAAAAGTTTATGGCTAGCCAGGCTACATATTGACTTCAAGGCCAGCCTGGACTATGTATCAAGACTTTGTCTCAAAAAAAAAAAATAATAATCTTGGGGCTGCAGAGATGGCTCAGCAGTTAAAGGCACTTGCTTGCAATGCCTAATGCCCTGAGTTCAATGCCCTAGAACCCACATAAAGCCAAATGCGCAGAGTGGTGCACAGGCCTGGAGTTCATTTACCACAGCAGGAGGCCCTGGTGTGTCCCCTCCTCCCTCTCTCTCTCTCTCTCTCTCTCATGAATAAATAATTTTAATCCTGCTGTGGATAGGGAGATATGACTCCTCCCAACATATCCTCTGACCCCAACCACAACAGTCTCCCTTCTTGTGCTCCAGAAGAACTCACAGTGGGGCACAGGCAAACAAGCATGTCATCTAGGTTCATTTTAGCAGGTGAGGAAGCAAAAGAGAAAGTAAGCACAGCCTCTAGCAGGAAGACTGTGTGGCAGCCACAAAGGGCTGCCTTTCAGATACGGTTTACTAGTTCAGTCTACAATTTCCTCACCCTTGCCCATCCCTGGGTGGTTCTTGGAATAGGTGGAGGCTTTCTCGGAAGCCCCTTTTACCCACAATTCAGTCCGTTACCATTAGATGTGGGAATATGACTAAAGTGTAAGTGTCCATAAAGTTGAGAAGTTTACAAGAGGAAAGGGCAAGAATGCTTTATGCATCTCCTCAACGAGGACCTTCATAGGACCTGTCTACCCAGAGTCTACGAAAAGTGGCTTTGTTGTTTTCCCCAGAGCACTGGCCTTCCTCCTATCTGATCTAGCTAGCTCACACTCAGCTGCAAGCCCTCTTATCCTTCCTCAGTGTCCCCAAACGTGCCGTTTTAAACCTAATGTTCATTTTAATCCTGTTAGCTTTACCTTACTATGGAAAATAACTAAGATAATCAACTTCTAAGGAACAAAGGTTTATTTTGGCATGACAGTTTCCGAGGTGTCAGTCATGGTCAAATGTTTCCACTGCTTTTGAGCCTATGGCAGGACAGAACATCATAGCAGAGAGCATGGTAGAGCAAAGCTGCTCACCCCTTGACAGCTGGGAAGCAGGGAGAGAAAGTACCTCCTTCAAGGGCATGCCCCCAATTACCTAACCTTCTTACACTAGGTTCTGCTACCTTCCAATAACGCCATTGGCTGGGGACAAAGCTTTCAAAACCTGAGCCTTGGGAGGACATTTGTGGTGGTTTGAATCAGATGGGCCCCACAAACAGGCCCATGTGTTTTGTTTTGTTTTTCCTTTATGAGAGAGAGAGAGAGAGAGAGAGAGAGAGAATTGTGTGCTAGGGTCTTCAGCCACAGCAACTGAACTCCAGATGCATGGGCCACATTGTGCTTGTGTGTGACCTGTACATCTGAGTTATGTGGGTTCTGGGAGTCAAACCTGGGTATTTGGGCTTTGCAGGCAAGTGCTTTAACTGCTAAGCCATCTCTCCAGTCCAGCTCATGTGTTTTGAATGCTTGATTCCAAGCTGCTGACCTTGGGCAAGGTGGGCCTTGCTGCTGGAGGTGTCTTGTTGGGGACAGGTTTGTAGGTATTATAGCCAGCTACCCCTTGTTAGAGTTTGGCTCACTCTTTTTTTTTTTCTTGAGGTAAACCCAACAGACTTGCCTTTTTTTTTTGCAAGAAAGAGAGAGATAATTGGCGCACCAGGGCCTTCCAGCCACTGCAATTTAACTCCAGACATGTGTGCTCCCTTGTGCACATGTGTGACATTGCACTTGTGACACTGTGTGTCTGACTTATGTGGGACCTGGAGAGTCAAACATGAGTCCTTAGGCTTTGCAGGCAAGCACCTTAACTGCTAAGCCATCTCTCCAGTCCATTGGTTCACTCTTTTGCTGCTGTTTTCCACCTGCTGCAGAAGAGGTGATTCCAGCCTCTGCTCATGCCATGCTTTCCCCTGCCATCATGAAGCTTCCCCTAGAGACTCTAAGCCAAAATAAGAACTTTCCTCCCATCAGCTGCTTTTGGTCAGGTGTTTTATCTAAGCAATGAGAAGGTGACTGCAACAATGTTCAAGATCCAAATTAGAGTATAGGGATGTGGTTCAGTTGTAGAGTGCCTGTCTAGCATGTACAAAGCACTGCATAAACTGGGTGTGGTGGTACAAGCCTGTATCTCAGCACCCAGGAGATGGTGATGTGAGAGAGAGCTCTGAATAGGGTTTGAACGCACATACCTAGAGTTCTTGTCCACATTAGCAAAGAACTGAAAATGGGAATTCAGAGCAGGGTAGATTAAACGGTATATTTTAGGGAGAGTTAAGATAAGAGGAAAAGAAAGCAGGAAAGCACCCAAGCCTGGCTGGGAGGGGAGAGGAGACCAGGAAAGTCTCCCTCACACAGGGAAAAGGCTCTCTCTCTCTCTCTCTCTCTCTCTCTCTCTCTTTCGGGAAGGGAAAGGAAGGGAAGAGGGGCTCACAAATGTGTTCCAGGCCAATTTATATGACTCAGACATACAATTATAATGAGTCTCTTCCCCAAGCTCAGGTGTGCAGGGAGGAGCCAGACTAGCTCCAAAAGAACATTAACTTGGAAAACGCCCCCCGCCCCCACACACAGGGGCACAGCTCACAAAAAGCAGGGAAGAAATAGAATGTTATTGTTGTTGTTGTTGCTGCTGAGCAGTTTTTGCCTTCAGCCATCTCGGATGAAACTGAATCAGACACAAGTTCTGGTCCTGCCAGGGGGATGGTATTTGTGTTTCTGTGGGCCAGTCCCTAGCTAACTACCCCTGAGGAAAAAGCTATCTTGTTCCTAATCCATTTTGGTGGAGGCAGGAGGATCAGGAGATCAAGAGATGTAAGAATTGTTCTGCTGGCTCCTTCCTTCCTCTCCTGTTCTGCTTTGGGAAAAGATCTCACTCTGTAGCCCTGACTAGTCTGGAACTCACGATCTAGCTCAAGCCGGCCTCAAACTTGCAACATTCCTCCTGCCATGGGCAAGTGCTGGGATCCTTGGCTCCTGGAGTTTTCTTTATTTGTTTTGAGACAAGGTTTCATGTAGCCCAAACTGGTTTTGAACTTGCTATGTACCTGAGGCTGTCCTTCAAAACCTCATCCTCCTGCCTTCACTTCCCAAGTGCTAGAATTATAGGCATGAGCCATCAAATCTTACAATTTTTCTTCTATGGGCACTCATTTATATGTTTTTTTATGTTGTTTGTTTTCTTTGAGACAGGGCACCTATATGCAGCCACGCTAGCCACAATCTTTGGATTGTCTTGCCTCTGTCTCCTGATTGCTGTGATTACAGCCTCTAGTATATTCTTTCTTTTTCCTTTTTATTTTTTCTTTTTTTCTTTTTTCTCCTGGTGTTTCTAGGTAGGGACTTGTCCTATCCCAGGCTGACCTAGAATTCACTATGTAGTCTCAGAGTGGCCTCAAACTCAGCAATCCTCCTACCTCTGCCTCTCAAGTGCTGGGATAAAAAGCATGTGCCACCATGCCCAGCTTCTTGTATATTCTTTTATTTATTTTTATTTATTTTATTTTTTTTTTTTTTTTTTGAGGTAGGGTCTCACTCTAGCTCAGGCTGACCTGGAATTCACTCTGTAGTCTCAGGGTGGCCTCGAACTCATGGCGATCCTCCTACCTATGCCTCCCGAGTGCTGGGATTAAAGGTGTGCGCCACCTCGCCCAGCTTCTTGTATATTCTTAAAGTTGGTTATATCACATGCTATATCACTAAAGTGATGCTTTCTCTCACATTTCTTCAAACGGTTCAATCATTTTATCCATTCAAATAATCTTTTTTTTTTTTTTTTTTTTTGGTTTTTGTGAGGTAGGGTCTCACTCTGGTCCAGGCTGACCTGGAATTCACTATGTAGTCTCAGGGTGGCCTCGAACTCTCAGCAATCCTCCTACCTCTGCCTCCCGAGTGCTGGGATTAAAGGCGTGCGCCACCACGCCCGGCCCATTCAAATAATCTTATCTGGTTTGGGCAGCAATAGCAAAGATAAATTTTGACCAAATATAGTGACCATATGGTGATAATTTTTCTCAGTAGAAAGTAAGGGGGAGCTGGGAGTTGTGGCACTTGTAATCCTAACACTTGGGAGGTGAAGGAAAGAGGATCAGGAGTTCAAGGTCATCCACAGCTATATAACAAGTTCAAGGTAGCATAGACTACATGAGATTAAAAAAAAAAAAAAAAAAAGGAAGGAAAAGAACAAAAAGGCTGGGACATAGCTCCATTGGTAAAGGGTTCACTGTACAAGCATGAGGACCTGAGATAGATCCCCAGAATCCTCAAAGCTGGGTGGGTGGAACATGCTTGTAAACCCAGCAGCACTAGGAAGACAGAGGCAGGAAGACCCTGGGGCCTTCTGGCCAGCCAGTATAGCTTACTTGGTGACAGCTCCAGGCCAATGAGTGTCCATGTCTCGGAAAGGTGACAGCACCTGAGGAACAGCATCTAAGGTTGTCCTCTGGCCTCCACTCATGCACACACATGCACACGTACATGTGCACATACACAAACATGCACACAATTGTATACACACACACACACACCAGAAGAAAAGGAAAGAAAGTAACACCAAGGAACTCCTATAACATCAAATACCTACCCAAATGCTTAAAAAAAAAAAAAAAAAGCCCAAATGTATGGCTATCTGCTCATCTCCAAATTTCCTGAAAAACCAAGGGCAATGTAGTGTTGTCAGCAGAGGATTTTGGATTTGGGCCTGAATGTGCAAGTAGACTAAGAACACCACCGTGAGCCATGGTGAAGCTTTAGGACCCTCTATCTAAAACCCTCCACTATGTCTAGGTCCAAACTCAATCTTGGATCACGTGACAGTGTTTCCTTTTCATTCTAGAGCAGAGGCAGCAAGGCCTACCTCAGGCCAAAAATCCAAGTCTGAGTCCAGAGGGACAGAAACCAAGCCAGCTGCTCCAGAAGAAGTGGGCCAAGGACCACCAAATGTCAAAAGAAAGAATCTAAAGAAATACCAATAGGGGGATGGGAAGATTGTTTGGTGATTAAAGGTGCTTGCTTACAAAGCCTGCCAAGCCAGGTTCAATTGCCCAGTACCTACATAAAGCCAGATGCACAAACTTTTTGAAGTTTGCTTGCAGTAGCCCATAAATTAAATAAAAATATTTTTAAAATAAATACTAACAAAGAAAAAAAGAACTAATGCAGAAATGATTTTATTAGTGTGTATGTACTTGTTTGCTATATGCATGTGTATGCACATGTGTGTTCAGATGCTTGTGTACACACATGCAGAGGCCAAAGGATTGAGACAAGGTCTTTCATTGAATCTGAAACTCACCATTTTTTGGCTAGACTGGCTGCAAAGCAAGCCTTAGTGATCCTCCTGCCTCTGCCCCTCCTCCTCAGTACTGGGGTTACTGGCATACACAGCTACACACAGCTTTTGACCTAGGTGCCAGGGATTGAACACAGATCCTCATTGCTTGCCTAGCAAGTGCTTTTATCCCCAGGAAAGTTTTCAATCCTTTACTGATTCTACCTCTGTAGACCAATTGTTTCCTTGACTTTGACCTATGTCAAAGCTTTCTGTAGACCAATTGACCTGGAATTAACTATGACTCAGGGTTTGAACTCACGGTGATCCTCCTACCTCTGCCTCCCGAGTGCTGGGATTAAAGGCCCACCACACTTGCTTTCCCTTTTTTTAATTTAATTTTTTTTTGAGAGAGAGAATGGGCACACCAGGGCCTTCAGCCACTGCAAACAAACTCTAGTCACATGCACCACCTTGTGCATCTGGCTTACATGGATCCTGAGGAATCGAACATGGGTCCTTTGGCTTTGCAGGCTAGCACCTTAACTGCTAAGTCATTTCTCCAGCCCTCTTTAAAAAAAAAAAGAAAAAAGAAAGAAAGAAAGAAAGAAAGAAAGAAAGAAAGAAAGAAAGAAAGAAAGAAAGAAGGAAGATCTTACTTTAGTCCAGGCTGATCTGACACTCACTCTGTAGTCCCAGGCTGGCCTTGAACTCACAGTGTTCCTCCTACCTCTGCCTCCCGAGTGCTGAGATTAAGGGCGAGTGCCACAATGGCCAGCATATTTTTGCTTTGATTAGACTTGAGGCCCACTCCACAAGCTGTCAAAGCATGCTTTTTTTCTCTTACTCATTACTAATCATGCTTACAAAAACTGATAATTATTCAGTTTAATCTTCAACTAAATATATATCACTGGCATTAGAGAAAATGTGGGATAGTTTCCCTCAAGATGAGGCAGGCAAGAAAAAGAAAATGGATTATGTATGCCCTCATTTATAAATTAAGTGGTGACCTCATAGATTTGAGACTGCTATAATTTGGATCTGAAGTGACCCCCAAAGGCCCACATGTTTAAAGGCTTGACCCTGACTTTGGCCTTTAGGAGGCCTCGTGGAAGAAAACTGGGACACTGGATGGAGATATACCCTTGAAGGCTATATTGGGACTTCAGTCCCTGCCTACGTCTCTGTTTGCAGGCCTTTTCTGCCATAAGCTCCCTGCATAGTGCAGTATACTGCTATAGGATCCAGTGAATATGGGCTGCCACCTCTGACACAGCCAAGATAGACTTTCCTCCTCAAAAGCTGGTTAATGGGCTGGAGAGATTGCTTAATGGTTAAGGCGCTTGCCTACAAAACCTAAGGACCCAGGTTCAACTCACCAGAACTCACATAAGCCAGACACACAAGTACGTACATGCGCACCAGATGGCATGCATGTCTCGAGTTCAACTGCAGTGGCTAGAGGCCCTCACATGCCAATTCATTCTCTTTCTCTCTTTCTCTCACTCTCTCATAAAAAAACAAAAAGCTGATTAACAACTAGGCTATGCTTCCGTGAGTAAAAACATTTGCTGCACAAGTGTGACAATCTGAGTTGAGATTCCCAGACTCCATGCAAAAACAGATGCAATAGTGAGCCTCTGTCTTCCCAGTACTCCTTTAGCAAGAAGGGTAGTGGAAATGGGGATCCCTGGAAGCTCAAAGACTGCCAGCCTGGTGTATGCAGAGGTAAGCAGCAAGAGACCTTGCCTCAAACAAGGTGGAAGCTGAGCACCAACACTTGAGGTTATCTTCTGACCTTCCCAAGTGTGCCATGGCACATGTATTCCCACACTAACACACATACACAACCACAAATGTACATGCACATACACACAGAGACTTTTAAAATATTTTATTTTTTTAATTTCTTTATTTATTGAGACAGAGAGAGAAAGGCAGAGAGAGAGAGAGAGAGAATGGGCACACCAGGGCCTCAAGCTACTGCAGATGAACTACAGATATATGTGCCACCTCGTGCATCTGGCTTATGTGGGTACTAGGGAATTGAACCTGGGTCCTTAGGCTTTGCAGGCAAGTGCCTTAACTGCTAAGCGATCTCTCCAGCTCCACAAAGAGACTTTTTAAAAAATTTTTTTTATTTTTTTATTTTTTTTTTTTGGAGAGAGACACAGAGAGAGAGAGAAAGAAAGAGAGGGAGAGGAAGACAGAGATGGGTGCGCCAGCAGTGTCTCAGCTGCTGTGAACGAAATCCAGATGCTTGCGTCCCCTTGTGGTCAAGTGCAGCATTGCACCCTTGAGTCACTTTGCATCTGGCTAAACGTGGGACCTGGAGATTGGAACCAGTGTTCTTAGGCTTAGGAGGCAGGCGCCTTAACCCCTAAGCCATCTCTCCAGCCCCACAAAGAGACTTTTTTAATGTGTGTGACTTACCTATGTGTATGTGTGCCATGGCACATGTGTGGAGGTGTGAGGACAGGTATTTGTCCTCTCCCTCTACCCTGCTTGCGACAGGGTCTCTCTTGATGGTGTTTTGTTTCTGCGGCTTCATTTCTTTGTGCTAGTCTAGCAGGACCATGAGCCTCAGGATTCTCCTGGGTCCTCTTCCCATTGCCGTAGGCATGTGGAGATCACAGACATATTTGCCACTTTGCTTCTGGCTTTATGTGGTTGCTGAGGAGTTGAACTTAGGCCAGTAGGCTTGCAAGCAAGCACCTCTAACCACTGGGCAATCTCCTAAGCCCCACACAGATTATTTTTGTTGTTTGTTTAGTTATTTTTTATTTAAGAGTGACAGACAGAGAGTGAAAGAGGCAGGTAGAGAGAGAGAGAATGGTCACGTCAGGGCCTCCAGCCCCTGCAAACGAACTCCAGATGCATGCACCACCTTGTGCATCTGGCTTACGTGGGTCCTGAGGAATCAAGCCTCGAACCGGGGTCCTTAGGCTTCACAGGCAAGCGCTTAACCACTAAGCCATCTCTCCAGGCCCCAGATTATTTTTTTTATTATTTTATTTTATTTTATTTTTTTTGGTTTTTCGAGGTAGGGTCTCACTCTGGCCCAGGCTGACCTGGAATTAACTATGTAATCTCAGGGTGGCCTCGAACTCTCGGCGATCCTCCTACCTCTGCCTCCCGAGTGCTGGGATTAAAGGCGTGCGCCACCACGCCCGGCTCCCAGATTATTTTTTTACAGCTGATTATCTCAGATATTTTGCCACAGTCATTATGTTTTATAATGTGTCAATATTTTACATGTATTGTTTTCTACATTCTTTTTGTTTGCTTGCTTGTTTTTAAATATTTTATTTATTTGTTTGAGAGAAAAAGAGGCATATAGAGAGAAAGAATAAGCATACCATGTCCTCTAGCCACTGCAAATGAACTCCAGGTACATGCAAGCACTTTGTGCATCTGGCTTTACATGGCTACTGGGGAACAGAACACAGGTCCTTAAGCTTTGCAGGTAAGTGCCTTAACCTCTGATCCTTCTCCTCAGCCCTAATTTTTGAGACAGAGTCTTGCTACCTAGTCAAGGCTGCCCTGAAAACTTAAGACAATCCACCTGCTTCAGGCTCCCAGTGCTAAGATTACAGATGTATACCACTATACTCAGCTTCAAAACTTACAAAAAAAAAAAACAAAAAAATTCAAGTTTTATCATATTCCAAATGGATATTCGTTAACAAGACCTTCTCTTCTGCTCTTCAGTGCCACCTTTGACATTATCAAGGTTTCACATATCTATTTTACTATTTTATTCCATTGATAAATTTGTCTGTTCTTAAGATAACATCACAAGCTTTCATAATAAATCTTGATAATGCTATAGTGAGTCCTTTCTCCCATATTAATCTCATTTATATACAAATGTTTCCATTAATTTATAAGATATATGTATATTTTGACAAACAGACATTTTTAAATAGTTTTTTTTTTTTTTTCGAGGTAGGGTCTCACTCTGGTCCAGGCTGACCTGGAATTAACTATATAGTCTCAGGGTGTCCTCAAACTCCCGGCGATCCTCCTACCTCTGCCTCCCGAGTGCTGGGATTAAAGGCGTGCGCCACCACGCCCAGCTTCATTTTTAAATAGTTTTTATTATTTATTTGTACGTACAAAGAAGGAGAGAGAAAGATTTGACATGCCAGGGCCTTTTGCCACTGTACACTAACTCCAGATTCATGTGCCACTTTGTGCATCTGGTTTTATGTGGGTACTAAGGAATCAAACCCAGATCAGCAGGCTTTGCAAGCCAGCACCTTTAACCACTGATCCGTCTCCCTAGCCCCAACAACAGACAGTTATTTCTTAAAATTCTAGAAGCTTGGAAGGCCAAGAACAAAGTGTCTATAGATTCAAGTAGGAGTGGGGGTCATGCCTCTAATCCTAGCACCTGAGCGGATGAGGTAGGAGAACTGTTCTGAGTGCAAGGCCAGCTTGGGCTACAAAGTGAGTTTCAGACAATCTGGACTAGAGTGAAACCCTACCCCAAAAACAAACAGTTAAGGCACTTGCCTGTAAAACCAAAGGACCCAGGTTCAATCCCCCAGGACCCACATAAGCCAGATGCACAAGGTGGCACATGCGTCTAGAGTTCATTTGAAGTGACTGGAAGTCCTGGTGTACCCATTCTCATTCTCTTTCTCTGTCTGTCTCCTTCACTCTCAAATAAATAAATAAAATATAAAATATATTAAGCTGGGCGTGGTGGCACACACCTTTAATCCCAGCACTTGGGAGGCAAAGGTAGGAGGATTGCCATGAGTTTGAGGCCACCCTGAGACTATATAGTGAATTCTAGTTCAGCCTGAGCTAGAGTGAGACCCTATTAATATATAATATTAAACAAAAGTGTCTATAGATTCAATGACTAGTGGAGACCCACTTCCTTGCTTGTAGATGGCTATCTTCTTGTTGTGTGCTCATGTGGACTTTTCTTGGTGGGAGAGAGAGAGAAATTACATGGTATGTATTTAGTGTAATGCAATATGCTAATATATTACATATATACATACATAAAATTTTTTGTGGTACTACAGATTGAACCTAGGGCCTCACGTATTCTAGGCAAGCACTCTTGCACTGAACTATATCTTCAGTCATCCTCACTAAGTTTCCCAGGCTGGCCTTTAACTCACTCTATACAGTACAGGCTGACCCTGAACTTAGTCTTCAATTATTAGAATTATTTGCATCTATTGATAAGTCATTCTAAACTTTATTTCTTTTATTTTAAAATATCTTATGTATTTATTTATTTGAGAGATGATAGATGTAAGATAGCTAGATAGATAGAAGATAGATAGATAGATAGATAGATAGATAGATAGATAGATAGATAGATAGATAGAAAATGGGCATGTCAGGTATCTCTGAAACCAACTCCAAATGCATGTGCCACTTTGTGCATCTGGCTTTCCATGGGTACTGGGGAACTGAACTCAGACCAGTAGGTTTTGCAACTAAAAGCCTTTATCCGCTGAGCCATCTTCCTGGCCCCCTAATTTTTTTTAATTCTCTATAGTCTTCTACATGTTTTCCCTTTTTCCTCTTCATCCTGGAATTTTTTTCAAGCTTTCCCATCACATACTCCTACTTTCATCTTCTAGGTTATCAGTTCTGATCTTTACTGGTATTTTTAATTGTTGCTATCTCATGCTTTTATTTCTTTGTGGTTTTCTGTCTTGCTTCATAAGGAACACATCTTTTATTCCACTGAGGACATCAAACAGCTTCCTGAGCCTTTCATACTGAGGCTGAAGTACTTTATTTTTGAAGACTATTTGGCCTTTGAACCTTCAATCTGTTGCTTTCCCTTGTTTCTGTAATTTATTTACAGTTTCCTTATTAAACTGCCTTTCCCTTTAATCATAATTCTCCTCATCACAACATAGCTGGCATTTACTGACTGCTTACCACATACTGTCTGAGCATCTTTTGTGTGTTGACACACAGAACCCTCACAACTCTATGAAGTAAGGAGCATCAATAACCTGATTTTATAGGTGTGAGTGCTGAGCCACTACTGTTGGGTAACTTGCCTAAGGTCATATTGCTGTAAATGGTGGAGTCAGGATTTGAACCCAGACAGCCTGGCTCCAGAGTCCCAAAGATATCATGTCTCTCAGTCACTTTAAAATATATTTATTTGTTTATTTATTTGTTTGTTTGTTTGTTTATTGGTTTAAGAGAGAGAGAGAGGCAGATAGAGAAAGAGAATGAGCATGTCAGGGCCTCCAGCCACTGCAAACGAACTCCAGACGTATGTGCCACCTTGTGTATCTGGCTTACATGGGTACTGGGGAATCGAGCCTGGGTCTTTAGGCTTCACAGGCAAACACCTTTACTGCTAAGCCATCTCTCCAACCCTAAAGAATTATTCTTCAAGTACTGGTAGGGTCTTCTTTTGGGGGAAGGTTCTATATTGCAAGCCAAATTAGGAAAGTTTGTCTTGACCATCATTTATTTGTAAAAATGCCTCTGAACTTCCAAGTTTGTATTCTGCATTGAATATAGTTTTCAAGGAGATTATTAGCTGTCTCCTGGCTTCTTCTTAGCACTGGGAAGGCTGATATACAAGGACTTCAAGTTCAACCCAGTCTGGGCTACATAGTGAAGCCCTGTTTCTAGTTTTAAAAAAATGAGAATGTTGTTACAGGCTGTTGAATATATATGTGTATATATATATATATGTACATAGATATATCTATACACACACATGTATATGAGATAGCATGGACACACTCCTGCTGCTGCAAACAAACACCAGATGCATGTGCTACTTTGTGCATCTGGCTTTACATGAGTACTGAGAAACTGAACCCAGGCCATCAGGCTTTGTAAGCAAGCGCCTTTGACTGCTGAGACATCTCTCCAGGCCCTCAAATGCACTTTAAATCAGAAGTCCCTTCAGCCATTGTTTTTAAAGATTACAAAACAGATTAGAATGTCAGTAATCAAAGACATTCTTTCTTTAAAAAATACTTTTTTATTTGTTTGTTTAAGAGAGAGAAAGAAGCAGATAGAGAGCGAGAGAAAAAAAAGAAAAAAGGTATGCCAGGGCTTTTAGCCACTGCAAATGAACTCCAGATGCAAAGACATTCATAAGGGTGTTGAACATGAATTTCTAAGTTTCATTAGTTTCATCAATGGCCTTTTTGTATATAGATGCTTTTCAGCTCTGCACCCTCCAAATCTTCAGCATAAGAGTATCCAGTCTAGACTACCGAAACAGCCTTCTTTGTCAGTCATAACTAATACTGCCTACCTAAACACTACACCCATCTTTCTACCACCCCACTTTTATTAGAACTGACTACATTTTTTCCAATGCCCAACCCCCCACTTTTGTGACAACAGGTCTCATGTAGTCAAGGCTGGCCTTGGCCTCACTATGTAGCCAAGGGTGAACTTAAACTCCTGATCTTCTTGTCTCCTCCCAAGTACTGGGATTACAGACGTACACCACCACACACAGTTCCAGCCTCCTTCATAATTATGTGGCTATGTGATATTATTTTAGCTAAGGGAATGTGAACAGATGCTGTTGGGGTGAGTTAAGGGGACAGTTCATAGAAAGAAGAAGGAAAAATCTTCTTAAACAGACAACTAGAAGTTGTACCTCTTTTTCTTTTTCCTCACTTCCTCCTGCTTCCTACTTGGGCCACACACATACTATGTCTCCCTTCCCAGCAGCTCTCTTAGACCATGAGCAACTTAGAACAGAAGCTAAGCACCACCTCTTTTGGAACTTCTTAGGTGATAGGTGTGTCTTTCGTTATGAGCCAATTCTCCATGGGCTCCTGGATATCTTTTATTTTTTTTGAGAGAGAGAGAGAGAGAGACACAGAGAAAGTGGGCATGCCAGTGGCCCTCAGCCATTGGGAATGAACTCCAGACATGTGTGCCCCCTTGTGGGAAATTTTGGCATTGTGTGCTTGTGTCACTTTTTGCATCTGGCTAAACATGGGACCTGGAGAATCGAACTGCCTTTCTTAGGCTTCGCAGGCCTTAACCACTAAACCATCTCTCAAGCCCTGTTTTTTTATTATTATTATTATTGACAAGTTACTTAATTATAGACACTATCCCATGGTACATCTTGTTTTTTAATTTTTATTTTTTAATGACAACTTCTATACTTACAGATAATAAACCATGATATTTCCCTCCCCTCCCCCACTTTCCCCTTCACAACTCCACACTCCATCATACCCCCTCCCTCTCTCCATTAGTCTCTCTTTTAATTTGATGTCATCATCTTTTTCTCCTATTATGAGGGTCTTGTGAAGGCATTGCTGGGCACTCCGAGGTCATGGATATCGAGGCCAATTTCTGTCTGGACAGTTGCATTGTAAGGAGTGGCACCCTTCCTTTGGCTCTGACATTCTTCCCATCACCTCTTCTGCAATGGACCCTAAGCTTTGGAGGGTGATAGAGATGTTTCTCTTCTTCTCAGCACTATGTTGCCTTTTAGGTCAAGCCAGTGATCACAACCATCTGAAAAGAGAAACTTCTCTAACCAGAAGTGAGAGTAGCATTAATATATGAATATGGACATTAAGTGTAGTGCTTTTAGGGCAGTTTGGTGAGAATAATATATGCATTTAGTCAGACAAGAGTAGGCTTTATACCCCTAAGGCTCATAGCCTCCCCATCATAGGTTTTTGATTAGGTTTTTCATTACCAGGCATGCATTCCCTCCCGTAGACCGGGCTTTTGGTCCAACTAGAGAGCAGTTGGTTTTCCCCAGAGCAGACATGCCACTATTGCACCTATTCAGTCATTTAGCCTGTCTGGCCAAATTTGAGGCTTCCAGTGTCCACTGTTTTCACCGCTGATGACTTCTGTCTCCCATAGGGCTGCATGAAATGCAGCTTTTTCCAGCTTTCAGTTGGCTCATCTACAGGAAGAAGGTTTTCTGCTCAGCACCAGCTTGATTTCTCCGTGGCCTTACCATACAGGCAAGTGAAGCCTTCAGCAATAAGGTCTTACCATCTGTTTCTCAAGGGAAACTAAGGGTCTTGGCAATAGCCTGTAATGTTTTGGAGGCAACAGGGACCTCCCTGGCTAACAACTCACTGGAAGGTATCCCAACCCTGGAAGTCAAAATTTTCTAGTAACAATCTATGGCTTCTGGATGTGTCATTTTTTTCAAAAAATCTTGAATTTTGATTGACCCTCCCCCCTCCCTGCCCTTCTTTTACACAGTTTCTTCCCCTGGCCTTGCTTAGGCCTTTCCCCTCCCTGTAATCTGTTCTTCTACTTACATATATACAATACCATCCCCTTAAGTCTTTCCCTCTCCTCCCTCCCTTATAGCCTTTTTCTAGCTTACCAGCCTCTGCTACCGATTTTTGGTTCCAGCTCACACACAAGTCTATATGTTTGTAGCTAGGATCCACATATGAAAGAGCACATGCGACATTTGGCTTTCTGGGCCTGGGTCACCTCACTTAGTATAATCCTTTCCAGATCTATCCATTTCCCTGCAAATTTCATAATTTCATTTTTCTTTACTGCTGAATAGAACTCCATTATATAAATGTACCACATCTTTATTATCCATTCAACTGTGGAGGGACAGCTAGGCTGCTTCCAATTCCTAGCTATTATGAATAGAGCAGCAATAAACATGGTTGTGCAAGTATCTCTAAGGTAGTAAAAAGAGTCATTAAGATATATGCCTAGGAGTATGATAGCTGGGTCATATGGTAAATGTGTTTTTAGCTGTCTCAAGAACCTCCACACTGATTTCCACAATGGCTGTACCAGACTACATTCCCCCAACAGTGTAGGAGGGTTCATCTTTTTCCGCATCCTTGACAACATTTATTGTCATTTTTTTCTTGATGGTAGCCATTCTGACAGGAGTGAGATGGAATTTCAAAGTAGTTTTAATTTGCATTTCCCTGATGGCTAATGATGTAGAACACTTTTTTAGATGTTTATATGTCATCTGTATTTCTTCTGAGGAGAACTCTATTCAATTCTTATTATTCTGTTTTTTGAGTTCTTTGTATATTCTGGATATTAATCCTCTGTCAGATGTGTAGCTGGCAAAGATTTGTCTCCCATTCTGTAGGTTATCTCTTTGCTATATTGACAGTGTCCTTTGCCGTAAAAAAGCTTTGTAATTTCATGAGATCCCAGTGGTTGATTAGTGGTTTTATTTCCTGAGTAATTGGGGTTATATTCAGAAAGTCATTGCCTATGCCAGTATGTTGAAAGACTTCCCCTATCTTTTCCTCTAGCAATGTTAGAGTTTCAGGTCTGATATTGTAGCAGACAGCTTCAGGTTAACTGAGATGAACTTCTAGACCAGGCACAGTTATGGAGGAAGGGATATTTATTGACACTTATAGATCCAGGGAAGTTTCATAATGGCAGAAGAAGCAGGCCTGCTTTCACAGGTCCAAACACAGAAAGAAGCCAAAAGCCACACAGCACAGCACACTTCAAGAACACCATCTAGACACACTTTGCATATCTTTAGATTAAAATCTCAAACCCACCCAGTGACATTGCCACCAGCCAGGTGGCTGCAGATGCAAACTATAAACTAATAAAATACTAAATTTATTGGGAGCCATCTATTCAAACTACCACAGATATTAAGGTCCCTGATCCACTTGGACTTGATTCTTGTACATGGAGAAAGACAAGGATCTGTTTTCATCCTTCTACACATAGATATCCAGTTGTCCCAGCACCACTTGTTGAAGAGGCTATTTTTCTCCATTGAATATTTTTGGCATTTTTGTCAAAAATCAGATGGCTGTAGCTGCCTGGATTAACATCTGGGTCCTCTAGTCTATTTGATTTATCTATGTGTCTGTCTTTGTGCCAGTACCATGCTGTTTTTGTTACTATGGTTCTGTAATATAGGTTAAAATCAGGGATGGTAATACCACCAGCCTGATTTTTCTTACTAATCTTTTTTTCACTATTTGAGGTTTTTTGTGCTTCCAAATGAATTTTTGGATTTTTTTTTATATTTCTGTGAAGAATGCCATTGGAATTTTAATGGGGATTACATTAAATGTGTAGATTGCTTTTGTTAAAATTGACACTTTCACAATATTGATTCTTCCAATCCAAGAACATGGGATGTCTGTCCATTTCCTTGGGTCTTCTTCAATTTATTGCTTGAGTGTTTTAAAGTTTTCATTGTAGAGATCCTTCACTTCCTTGGTTAAGTTTATTCAAAGGTACTTTATTTTATTTTTTATTTTTTGAGGCAATTGTGAATGGGAGAGATTCCCTGATTTCATCCTCTGCATGTTTGTTTTAGTATATAGGAAAGCTACTGATTTGTGTGTGTTTATTTTGTATCCTGCTACATTGCTAAAAGTGTTAATCAGCTCTAACGGTTTGCTGGTAGAGTCTTTAGGGTCCTGAATGTATAGAATCATATCATCTGCAAATAATGATAATTTGATCTCTTCTTTCCAAGTTGTATCCCTTTTCTGAGTGTCTCTTGCCTTATTGCTATAGCTGAGACTTCCAGTACCATATTAAATAAAAGTATGGACAGGAAACACCCTTGTCTTATTCCTGAATTTAGTGGAAAAGCTTCCAGTTTTTCCCCATTTAGTATTATGTTGGCTGTAGGTTTGTCATTAATAGCCTTTATTAAGTTGAGATATGTTCCTTCTATTCCAGTTTCTGTAATACTTTTACCATGAAGGGGTGTTGGATTTTGTCAAATGCCTTTTCTGCATCTATTGAGACGATCATGTGATTTTTGTTCTTCAGACCATTTATCGATTTGCATATTTTGAACCATCCTTGCATCTCCCGGATAAAGCCTATTTGGTCGGGGTGAATGATCTTTCTGATATATTCTTGTATTCTGTTTGCCAATATTTTGTTCAGAATTTTTGCATCTATGTTGATGAGGGAGATTGATCTGTAATTTTCTTTTTTTTGGGCTGTCTTTGTCTGGTTTTGGTATCAGGGTGATGGTGACTTCATAGGAGTTTGGTAGAAGTCCTTCCTTTTCCTTCCTTTTCTATTTTATGGAAAAGTTTGAGAAGCAGTGGTGTTAGTTCTTCCCTGAAGGTTTGGTAAAATTCACCAGTAAATCCATCTGGGTCTGGACTTTTGTTAGTTGGGAGACCTTTTATAACTGCTTGGATCTCCATACTTGTTAAAGATGTATTTAAATGGTTTATCTCATCTTTATTTAATTTTAGTAGGTCATGTGAATCAAGTAAATCATCCATTTCTTTCAGACTTTCAAACTTAGAGGCGTATGTATTCTTAAAGTATGTCTGTATGATTTTCTGAATTTCTTTGGTATCTGTTGTAATGATGCCTTTTTCATCTCTAATTTTTGTCTCTTCTCTCTTTCTTCTGGTCAGATTTGCTAAGGGTTTATCAATCTTGTTTATCCTTTCAAAAAACCAACTCTTTGTTGCATTGATTCTTTGGATTTTTTTTTGTTTCTATTTCATTAATTTCTGCCCTAACCTTTATCATTTCTTCCTGTCTACTGATTTTTATATTGCCTTGTGCATCTTTTTCCAAGGCCTTAAGGTGAAGCATTAAATTGTTTACTTGTGGACTCTATAATTTCTTAATATAGGCACTGAGAGCTATAAATTTCTCTCTTAAGACTGCCTTGTGTCCCAAAGGTTTTGGTATGTTCTATTCTCATCACCATTTAATTCTATGAATTTATTGATTTCCTTTTTGATTTCTTCAATGACCCATTCATCATTTAATAGTGTACTGTGTAGTCTCCATGAATTTGTGTATGCTCTGTACTTTTTTTTCTTACTGATTTGCAGTTTAATCCCATTGTGGTCAGATAGAGTACAAGGGATTATTTCCATTTTCCTGTATTTGTTCAGATTTGCTTTGTGTCCTAATGTATGGTCTATTTTATAGAATGTCCCATGTGCTGCTGAGAAAAATGTATACTCTGTAGCATTTGGATGGAATATTCTGTAGATATCTGTTAGGTCCATTTCTTCCATGACATCATTTAATCCAGATGTCTCTCTGTTTATTTTTTGCTGCGATTACCTGACAATTGGTGAGTGGGGTATTGAAGTTACCCACTACAATTGTGTTTGGTGTTATCTGTGACCTTAAGTCTAATAGTGTTAGTTTGATGAAATTGGGAGCCCCCATGTTAGGTGCATATACATTTAGGATTGTAATGTCCTCCTGTTGGAGTGTTCCTTTAATCAGTATAAATTGACCTTCCTTATCTTTCCTCATTAATGTTGGTTTGAAGTCTATCCTGTCAGATATTAGGATAGCAACCCCTGCTTTTTTCCTAGGCCCATTTGCTTGAAATACCATTTTCCATCCTTTCCCCCTAAGACAGTATCTATCTGTTATTGGGAGATCAGTTTCCTAGAGGCAACAACTCTCAGGATCCTACCTTTTAATCCAATCTGCAAGCCTGTGTCTTTTGGTTGGAACATTGAGACCACTGATATTAAGACTTATTATTGAAAGGTATGTATTTATTCTTGCCATTTTTATTGTTTTGTAGTGCTTCCTGTTTTCCCTTTACTCACTTGTTTTAACTGTTATTTGAGTATGGTTTATTTTTTTCCTATTTCTTCCTGTGTATGTTTTGCTTTCTCTTCAGCATGAAGGATTCCTTCATGTATTTTCTGTAGAGCTGATTTAGTTGTCATAAATTCCTTTAGCCTGCTTTTGTTGTGGAATGTCCTTATTTCTCCATCAATTTGTATAGATAGCTTTCCAGGATAAAGTAATCTTGGTTGACAGTTTTTATCTTTCAGAACTTGGAATACATCATTCCAAGTCCTTCTGCCTTTTAAGGTTTGTGTTGAGTAATTTGCTGTGATTCTGATGGGCTTGCCTTTATAGGTAACTTGCTTTTTCTAACTGCTTTCAATAGATTTTCTTTGGTTTGCATGTTTAGTAGTTTAATTATAACATGGCATGGAGAGGTTCTTTTCAGGTTTTGTCTGTTTGGCGTTCTATAAGCTTTTTGTATCTCCATTGGCATTTCTTTCCCAATTTGGGGAAATTTTTCTTCTATGATTTTGTTGAAAACATTCAAATTCTTCTCCTTCTACTATACCCTGAATTCTTATGTTTGATCTTTTCATAATGTCCCAGATATCTTGAAATTCCCATTCATACCTTCCTATTAGCTTGTCCTTCTCTTTGTTTGCCTGTATTAGGTCTGCCACCTAGTCTTCTGGTTTAGAGATTCTGTTCTTTCCTTCATCTATTCTACTGGTGAGACTTTCCACAGAGTTTTTTATTTGACTGACTGTGTTCTTCAAAGCTAGGATTTCATCCTGGTTTTTCTTCAGTATTTCTATTTCCTTACTCATGTCTTGTAATGACCTTCCTTTCATTAAGCTGGTTTCCGGTGTTCTCTTTCAGGAGTTTGTTTTCTTCTTTAATTCCTTTGGTTTTGTCCTTGATTCTTTTGATTTCTTCTTTGATTTCTTTGAGTATAGATAAAATCATTTTTTTTATCTTTGTCATGAATTTCATCTAAAACAGTCTCATTGGTGATCATTTCTGATGGATTTATAATTTTTGGTGGAATTGTATTGTCTTGATTTTTTTGTGTTTCTTGTATTATAATGTAGCAACTTTTACATCCATGAATTAATTTGATGCTTGGGTTTTCTACTGATCTGCAGTGTTTTTTTATGTGGCAATCCACCTTTATATACTTTCAGGTTATGGGTTTAAGGTGCCAAGTGTAGCTCTTGTACCCCAGTCCAGCCACAGAAGTAATCCTAGGTGTTGAGTTTGCTTGCTAAGCAAGTATTCTAGTGGACTGGGTGGAAAAATTTACTGGCAAATTCTAAACTTCAACTGAGCAATATACACATTCAATGAAAACCACCACAGAGTATACAAGTGTAGGGATTAAAACAGATAGTCTTATGAAGCCAAAATCCCTAAGAGGGTATGTCGCTCTACATCCTTAATCCTGTCAGTTCAGAGGTAGAGAATTCTTTTCTGAATTGGGTTCCAGATCAGCCTGAATCAGACCTTGCCCCCAATAATGACAGAAGCAAAAGACAGAGGCCCTATAAATCTGAAAGCATCAAAGACAACAATATTTAGGCTGAAGAATGGCTTAGTGGTTAAAGGCGCCTGCCTGCTAAGCCTAAGAATGCCCATTCCAATCTCCAGGTCCCTCGTTTGGCCAGAGGCAAAGTGATGCAAGGGCGCAAGGGTGCAATGCCGCACTTGCTCATAAGGGGGCACACGCTTCTGGAGTTTGTTCACAGCAGCTGAGAGGCTGCTGGCATGCCCATTCTTTCTCTCTCTCTGCCTCTCCCTCCCTCTCTCTGTCTCTCTCTGTGTCTCTCTCCAAAAAAAAAAAAAAAAAAGACAACAATATTCAACCCCTAAATATAGCTTATTTGAAAATGGTAAATATGTAACCCGTAACCTGCCCTGACATGGAAAGAGATATTAGCATTTCCAATGCAGGCCTATGTACCTGTTTTTTGTTTTTGTTTTTGTTTTTTGTTTTTTGTCAGTTGGCCTCATTACCTTTTGGGGTGGCTTCCAATCTCACCAATGCTGAATGCCCACCTTGATCCCTCCATGTTATGCCATGTTATGATGTGGAGCTGGAGTTCTGTTCAGCTGTGCTGG
The DNA here is from genome assembly GCA_036365145.1 of Orientallactaga sibirica. Lineage (NCBI taxonomy): Eukaryota > Metazoa > Chordata > Mammalia > Rodentia > Dipodidae > Orientallactaga > Orientallactaga sibirica. The sequence goes on along the minus strand of JAEOAD010000029.1, from coordinate 15,939,739 downwards.
GTGTGCTGCTATGGGGGCTGAATGCTGGAGGTTCACGGTTCTGATGGTTGGGGGATGGGAGAGTGCAGGAAGCCTGGAGTTGCTCACCCAGTCCTGCCTGTATCCCTTTCAGTAGCTCCTTAGTTGATCTCAGCTGTCTTTCCTTCAGATTTCTTGACTTTGCAAGGAGGCTAATGACATTGGAAAATCCCTTTGTTTGGTCTCTGCTATTGCTGTTCTGCACGCCTGGCAGGCAGTGCCAGGCACACAGATTGCGCAGATTGAGGGCCCACAAGTGCTTGAGTGGTACTCTGGTCATTTTCCTCCTTTCTGGATCATGGTCTCTCCTACTTCTCTGCTGTGTCTAAGAAGAACCTATATTCCTTCACTTTTCAGAATAAGAGTGTATTTTGCTATGGTTTTGCTTAAATACCTCCCTAGGCTGGTTTGGCATGGCTCCTATGCCACCATCTTACCCGGAAGTCTGGATATCGCCAACATTGGGGGCTTGCCGTCAGAAAGACCAAGCTGTGATTAGAAGTTTGGAACTTTCTGTCCCACCCCTTCATACTCAGGAAATAGGAGAGGAATTGAAGAGTGAGCTCATCAATTATCCCTAGCTGATGAAGCTTTCATAAAATGGTTAAAGCAAGCCTGGCAGAATGGTGTCAATTTGAAATCCCAGCACTGGGGAGGTAGAGGCAAGAAAAGCAATAGTTCAAGGCCACCGTTGGCCACATAGTGAGTTGGAGGCCAACTGGAGCTACATGAGATTCTGTTAAAAAAAAAAAAATCTTAGCTAGGCATGGTAACGCACACCTTTAATCCCAGCACTCCGGAGGCAGAGGTAGGAGGATCGCTGAGAGTTCGAGGCCACCCTGAGACTACATAGTTAATTCCAGGTCAGCCTGGGCCAGAGTGAGCCCCTACCTCAAAAAAAAAATCTTGAGCCAGGCATGGTGGTGCACGCCTTTAATCCCAGCACTCGGGTGGCAGAGGTAGGATTGCCACCCTGAGACTACATAGCTAATTCCAGGTCAGCCTGGACCAGAGTGAAACCCCTACCTCAAAAAAACAAAACAAAACAAAACAAAAAATCTTGAGCTGAAAAGATAAGGCAATTGGCTGCAAAGCCAAAGACCCAGGTTCAGTTCTCCAGCTCATGTGTGAGCCAGATACACAAGGTGGTGCATGCATCTGGAGTTCATTTTCAGTGGCTGGAAGCCCTGACATACCCATATCCTCTCTCTTTCTCTCTCTCCCTCTCAAATAAATAAACATAAAATATTTTTTTAAAAAGTCTCTAAAACTCAGGGTTTGGAGAACTGCTATTTAGGAGAAATTGTCAGTGTGTCGTAGCAACAGATCTTCATCTGGGGAATCTTCTATTCCTTGTCCTGTGTCCCTATTCTCTTGGCATTTCTACTATATCCTTGGTCATAGCTTTTATAGTAAGCCAGCAGATGTCTCTCCACAAGCTCTGAGAGCTGTCACTACAAGTCACCAAACTTCTGACTGGAGCAAAGTTAAAAGTGTAAGCAGCCTGGGACATTCTTATGATTTACATATTGTTTTCATCCTTCATTTATTTTTAAATTTGGTATGTGTATATGTGTGTCTGTTATGCGTGTCCATGTATATGCTTGTGTGTGAGACCAGAGTCAACACTGAATGTCTGCCTCAATCACTCTCCACCTTATTTTTATTTTATTTATTTATTTATTTTATGTGTGTGTGTGTGTGTGGTCATACATGCCGCAGTACACATGTGGGAGTCTGAGGACAACCTCAGGATATTTGTCCTCTCCTTTCACCTCTTTTTTGTTTTGCTGAGGGATGTACCTGCAAGCTTCCACATTGCTGTAGGCATACTGGCATTACAGGTGTGTGCACACCACTTTGCATTTGGCTTTATATGGATACTAGAGAATCAAACTCATGCCAGCAGGCTTGCAAAGGAGTGCCTTTAACTACTGAGCCATCTCTCTCCAGCTCTTCACTTTATTGTTTGAGACAGGGTCTTTCATAAAACCCAGAGCTCACTTTGTCTAAACCAGCTATCAAGCAAGCCCCAGGGATCCCCCTGTTTCTGTCTCCTCAGTGTTGGGACTATACATACCACCATGCCTAGCATTTTATGTAGAGGTTAGGGATACATGTTCAAGTCCTCATGCTTGCTTGCTTGGGAAGCTTTTTACCTACTGAGTCATCTTCTCAGTCTCAATTCTGCAATTTGTATTGTAACTAATGCATATCGACAGCACATGTCAATGGGTATCATTGTGATGTACTATTGTCACTGGTGTCTGATGTGGAAGCATTTTTAGGTCGCACTAACTTGAGATAGTATCATAATTGGGCTACATTGTACGATTCCAATTGACATCTCACAGAGTTGGAGAATTAATCTGTGGGGGGGGAGGGATACACGCATCTGGTGTCACAAGTAAAGTATTGAGAATACATAGCAAAAATGTTTTCCCTATACCATACTAACATATTAACAGAACATCAAAAGTAGCCCAGAAGCAGGATGCTTTAGGGCACACCTGTAATCCCAGCACTTGGGAGGCAGAGGCAGGCAAATGACTGCAAGTTGGATACTGGCATGATGGCCATAACAAGTTTCAGGCCAGCCTGGGCTATGTAGTGAGACCCTGTCTCACAAAGAGAAATAGCCTAGGAAAACTCAACCACTGCAATGAGACAATTCTAGTCCCAGCAGTTTAAAAACTTTTAGGCTCCTGTGTATCTTTTATGGTATTCCATGAATTTCTGTGCATTGGGTCACAAATGTTGACAAAAACGCAAACTGACAGCCTACTGCACACACAGGCTGAGCTGGAATCCTGGCTGGGAGTCAAGGGTAATATTGTATGCAGGTGCTGGGCCTCCTTCTGCCTTCGGGCATCTCAGCTATACTTCCACATTGGCATCACAGTCAGGAATCTTGCAGTGTAAGTCATCCTCTGGCAAAATCCCAGCCCCCTTCCTCCCAAATAAAAGAGAAGCAGAAGAGTTGTAAAAAAAAAAAAAAATGACATATTTGTAAGCCTCTGACATCTCTACTGCAATATGGTTAGGTACACGTGTTCAGGTCATTAGCATATGTCAATCAACTACTCCAGAATTGCATTTCTACTTTCTCTGTGTGCAGTCATTCTGCATTCACGGGTCACCACAGAGTAATCAAATGCATTCATAAGAATGCCTCCAGTACTGGGGACATAATGCAGTGGTAATTTGCCTAGCTTTTTTTTTACTTTTTTGTCAAGTTCAAGTTAAGACATTAATGCTTGCAAAAAGTTGTTGTCTTTCTATTTTTCTTTCCCCAAAACACCTATTAAGGTTGTATTGAGAGCATCTGAGTGAAAAATCATAATCCTGTGGCTGGAGAGATGTCTCAGCGGTTAAGGCACTTGTCTGCCTAGTAACCCAGGTTTGATTCACTGGTACCCACGTAAAGCCAGATGCACAAGGTGGTACATGCATCTGGAGTTCGTTTGCAGTGACTGGAGACCCCAGAGTGCCCATTCTCTCTCTATCTTCCTCTTTCTCTCTCTCTCTCAAATGAATAAAATATTTTTTTAAAAATCAGAATCCAAGTTATATGGATTTTAGTAAATAAAGAAACACTAAAAAAATATTTCCAGACTCTACCCTATTAGCCAATGTTGTGAATGGACCTTTAGAGTGAGACCCTACCTCGAAAAACCAAAATAATAATCATAATAAAATAATAAAAATTATTACTTTGAGGTTTTTGAAATGGATTTATGTTCCCCAGGCTAGCCTCAAACTTTGTGTAACTGATAATGACCTTAAACTCCTCATCCTCCTGCCTCCAATTCCCAAGTGCCAACACATCTGGTTTACCCCATGCTGGAGATTCAACTCAGGGCTTTGTGCACGCTAGGCAAGCACTCGACCAACAGTACACCCCAGCCCAGGATCCCGCTTTAAAACACGATTCGCCAAGACCTAACTCCAACAGATGGGGTTCAAGGAAAAAGTCACTCAGGTAAGCTGTGCAATCTTCTCCCTTCAGAACATGATTTGCTTAGGGAACAGAAAGACACCTTTGCAAACTTTCTCCCTTTCCTATAGCTGATGTCTGGAATCCTATATTGTACATCTTTATCGTTTCTTCCTGCCCACGCTACTGGGCAAGAAAACAACAGATAACAATGATTTTATTCTCCACGGATAATGACCTAGTTCACCAACCTAACAGTGCCTTCCAACCTAACAGGGAAGGAGACGTCAATCAGGATTCAAAAAAGGCGGGGGGGAGGAGGGTATGAAGCGAAGATACAGTGAGAGGTGGAGCATGCAGAGAAGGTCCCAGCCGTACATGTCTGCTCATATCTGCAATTCCAGTGCAGCGGGGGCTGAGGCAGGAGGGTTTTCCCAAGTTCCGAGACCGCCTGGGTTCAATGAGACCCTGTCTCAAAAGAAAAAGAAATAAAGATGCCCGGAAAAGGAGTGGGATGTGAGTAGTGGGGGCTCCCAAAGGGTTCTCTGAGAAAGGTAGTAGGGACATGCAGAGGAATGAGCTCCAGTGTGGAGCTGAGGAGAGAGGGACTCACGGATGCTCTTCAGCACCGAGCTCCGCCGCCCCCCTCCTTGGGGGCACTCATATCTGGTCTGAGAGGCTGTGTGCTCCAGAGGGTGGGAGGGTTGGATAGCGAACAAAGAGGAAACAGTATGTCCAGTGCCTACTGTTTTGTGTGGACACAACTTCACCTGGGTCGGAGCGAATGCTGTGCTTGTGAACCTGGTCTCACAGCTCCACTTCCCAAGGTCAGTCTCCGAAGCTGGTTACCCAATCACGTGGGAATGAGTCAGGGCCCCACCAGGCTGCACGGGGCGTGGGTGTGGGCCGGAGCCCAGGAGTCTTGCACAAGCCTGGAGTTCTGAGGTCATCCCAGGGAGCGCAGCTGCCCTTAGAAGCCCTGCCCTGGCTCCTCTGGAGACACAGCAGGGACTCTGGGTGACAGAATTTCTGGTTCCCCTCTGGGTTGACCCTTGGATGTGCTCTGTCACTTCCTAGGCCCACACATTAGTAGGAATAGTCTGGTTCTTTTCTGCCTCTGTGGGCGAGAGCAGAGTGTGGGAGACATAAGAGCCAACACCCTTGACAGCCAGAAGCTTGACCTTCAGTGCCTGGCACCTGGCATCAGTGCATCCCTGGGGACCGGCGCTCTCTGGAGGAGGTCATCAGTCAGCATGGGTTTGAAGGGAAAGGAGGAATGCAGGATGATGGGTCTCGAACCTCAGAGCCAAGCCAGGCTCTTCTCAAGTGTGAGGTACAATCACTGTCACCCTGGAAAACTATGTGCATCAAGACAGGGAGCCACACTGGCAGGAATACAGGCACCTCACTGAGATGGGACAGAACAGCTGAGCTGAAGTCAAGGAAGAAACTCGCCTGCTGTGATTTAAAGAGCCACTCATCCATAGAAGATTCACAAGGGATTGCCAGCTCTGGTAGAAGCACAGAGTGAACCATTTTATCTTGCTTGTCTTGTTTGGATTTGATTCAATTGTTTTTGTTTTTGGCTTTGGTTTTGGATTTGGGTTTTTGGTGTTTGTTTGTTTGTTTGTTTGTTTGTTTGTTTGTTTTTTTTGAGGTAGGGTCTCCCTCTTGCCCAGGCTGACCTGGAATTCACTTTGTAGTCTCAGGCTGGCCTCAAATTCATGGGATCCTCCTACCTCTACCTCCTGAGTACTGGGATTAAAGGCGTGTGCCACCACACCAGGCTTGATTTCATTTTGTTTTTGTGTTTTCACACAGGATCTCTATGTAATCCAGGCTAGGCTCACCATCCTAATGCCTCAATCTCTTGAATGCCAGAATGACAAGATGTGTGCAGACACAACCGAGAGAGGGAGGATTTTTAAACTTTAATTATCACCATCCTCATCCATAGAAACTGGGAATCATCTTTGAGATCCAAATAGCTACAGTAATAATGGCCAAAAAGATGCAATGATTTTCAACCAAGCTCCTCTTGTATCCTAGCATTGTGTGTGTGTGTGTGTGTGTGTGTGTGTGTGTGTGTACACGCACGCACTCCACAGGTTTCTGGGGCAGACACAGGTAGAAAGCCATCCTCCATTGTTGTCACTCTGGACTTGCCTGAGCACGCCAGTGTTTAGTCATAAGACAGTCCCGTCACAACACAGGAGGATCAGAAGCAGTCCAACCTCATCCTTGGGAGGGATTTTGAGCAAATTGACCCACGGATGTAGCCTGATCCCAGACACTCAACCAGACCAGAAGGTTGTCTGTCCCAAGAGATTGCCAGCTCTGGTAGAAGCGTGGGGCCAAAACGAGGGCCAGAGCAGTGGAGAGCCATGAAGTCACATCATAGAGTGGTCACCTAGAATTCCAGCCTGGTGTGATTGATATTCACCACAGGCATCTGCGTCCTTGTTCCAGGAGTTAGAATTCTCCAGTCTTGGGGATATGGCTCAGTGAGTAAGTGCTTGCAAGCATGAGGACCTGAGATAATTCCATCCTAAGCACCCATGTAAAAATGTCAGGCATGGCACCACACACCTGATCCCAGCACTGGAGAGGTGGAGACAAGCAGATCTTTGGGGCTTGCTGGCTAATCTAGTCTGAATCCATGAGTTCCTGGTTCAGTGAGAGACCCAACTCAGAAAATAAGATGTGAGGAAGATACATGTGCATGTGTACTCCACACACATACAAATGTACACATGCATGCATGCTATAAATGCAGTCAATCAATCAACCAATAAATAAATAAATAATAGAACTCTTCAGTCTACAGCTGGCAAATACAGAGAGTGAGGCAGGGATCCCAGGAAGTTACCAGAAAAAAAAAAAAAGCTTAGGGAAACCACTGGGGTTCAGGACTTCATCTTATAAGGCAGCCCTATGTCATCTTGTTGGATGAGGTGAGGGAAGGAGAAAGAATGGCACCAAGTCACAGGGAATATGGACTGGACCACATGCAAAAGAGACATGCACTGGCCTCGCTGTGAAGAATCAGGAGCTGGAAGAAGGGATTGAGTTATGGGGCAGCAAGAGGTGTTTTCTGCCTCTTTGGGTGCACAACCAAGGTTAGACCAGATGGAGACTATGTGAACTGAAAATGGTATCCTGTGGGGTAGGCTAATAAGAGGAGACACGCCTGCACTCAGAGGGCAGCTCTGTATAAAGAGCGAGGCGTCACTTTCCCCTGTGGGAAACCACAGCACATGGTTTGTGGACAGAGCATGCAGGATGTCAGCACTCACTACCTCGGCATCCGTGTGCAGTCCACAAACCCCACGCCTGTACATGGATGTCCTGGGAATCGCTTAGGGAAAGGATGTGTGAATGCACCTTTCACCCTGGCAGTGGGCAGGCCTAGACCTCCCAGTGAGGAGCAATGACTATGGGTTGGCTCAACTCTGACAAAGGTAGTGGTGTTTGTGCCACTGAAACCCAACCCCAGCTGAAGAGAGCAGATACCTCTGCCTGCATCTCCTCTCGGCCACTCCCCCCGCCCCCACACACACATGCACATACACACACACATGCACCCATGAGCACTTCTTAGAACCCTGGTTGATTTCATCTCAGGCAGGCCATTCGCAAACATATGAATGTGAAAATACAGACATCAAAAGGCCTCTTGGGGCTAGGTGACCTAGCAAGACATATGGAACTATGGAGCCTGATTGCAGGGGTTCCTGTCCCAGTTCAACTATTTCCTGCCTGTTATCTCCCTTTTGGACCTCTTTTTCTCCATACATGAAGTGGGGATATTTGTAGCCACCACATGAATGAGGCAGGCTGTTAATCATATGAACAAAACAATGTTTAGTATGCACCAGGGCTCCCAGCCTAGAGCTTTGCTTTCGTAGCCTCATCTGAAACCAAATCAAACCGAAGGTTTCATACGTGCTAGACAAATACTTTGCCACTTAGCCATATTCCTTTTTTGTTGTTGTTTGAGATAGGGTCTCCATGTGTAGCCCACACTAGCCTGGAACTTACTATGTAGCCCAGGTTAGCCTCAAGCTCACAGTGATTCTCCTGCCTCAGCCTCCTCAGTGCTAGAATTACAGGTGGGCACTACCACATCCCACTAACATCTCACATCTTGCAGCAGCTTGTTTCTGAACAGCTACAGTGGGTCAAATTGTAGTACTCAAGCTGGAAAATTTAATCACTGATGAGTGCCTTAGCCCCATATGGCATTTGAAGCTGACTGAGTACTCAGAGAAGGTGGCCACAGATGCAGATGACCAGGATGAGTGAACAGCTCATTCAAACTAGATTGTGCACTGTGTTTCTCCTCCTGTGAAAGAGAAACTGGCCAAAGATGACCACATAGGGACTCGGATCCAAAGCAAACCCACCTTCCTATTTTTCAACAGAAGCACCCAAATACTTATGATTTAAAATAGGAAATATCCTGATTTTCAATTGTAGCAATTTGTTTGAAGTTCTCAAAAACACTTTATTGGCCAGACACAAGCAACCAGCCTACTTTACCTCTCTCAGCCAACTTCTCTGAAAAAGCCACTTCTGAGAGCCTGTGGTGCCTGCAGGCTGCACCCACCCCTCCAGGCTTGGCCATTTCTGATCCCACATGGACACCACCCTGCTTGTTACACTCCTTTCAGTCTGTACACAGTAAAAGTTAAGCCATGTAGGTGATGGATGTTCTACATGGCACATTTCACAGGCCAGATGCCATCTAAATTGCTCAACTTCCATGGAGTATGAAAAATACTGTTCCACATAAGAGAAAATAAAGTGTACGCCTTCATGTGCACATGTAAGTGAGAAGCATATTAACTAGATTGCATGTATATGTAACATAAGTTATGACATCAATTACTTTCTCCTTGTTGGGACAAAACACCCAACCAGAAGCAGCTTGTGAAAGGAATGGGTTTATTTCTGGCTTACAGTTTTGTAGGGGGAATTTCATTGTGATGGGGGAGCATGGCAGGAGCAGGCAGTGGGGCATCAGAGCTTCACTGCAACATGGAGAAAGAGAGAACTAAGTGTGTCACGTGGGACTGGGCTATAACACCCCATGATGTGGGAAGCCATGCTGCTGGCTTTGTCAGGTTTTGCCATGTCAGCTTGTTTGTTGCTTTTGTATCTTAATTGTCTGCGCATGAGCTTATGACGTTATCCTAAGATGGCTGCTCGCCAACCCTGATTGGGTGTGTTAGGATCCACTGAAAGGAATTGAGAATTGAGCCAATAGGAGCTGTGGTCATTCAGCCATCCTGACTGGGTGTTTTGAGCCAATCAGATTCGTCTGATGCGACTTGAGCCAATCAGACAACAACAGACACATGAGTCATCACCAGCATATAAGCTTGGTGCTCCATAGGGTCGGGGTCCTTCTCTCTCTCAATTTGGAGCTCCCAATAAAGTGTGCTTGAAAAAAATCCTGTTGTCGTCGTTCTTCCTGCGGGCGGGACGGGCGCGACACCATGACCTGGCCCCAGTGACACACTTCCTCCAGCAAGGCTCTACGTCCTAAAGATTCCACAAACCTTGAAAACAGGACCACCAACGTGAGTGTATAGGGGGCATTGCACACCCAAACCACCACAGGCAGTATGCGCTCTCTGTAGCTTTTGATGTTTGTCAGTTTTTACGTTTTTTTGTTTTGGTTTGGGTTTTTTGAGGCAGTGTCTCAGTACATAACTGATGCTGGTCTTAAACTCCTGATCCTCCTGCCTCTACCTCCTGAGTGCTGGGATTATAAGTATGTGCTACTCATTCAGAGGAGAGATGTAATACCATATGACAACTTCTCTACTCCTGAGATAGTTTCTCATCCATGTTTATTGCCACTCTATTTACAAGAACTAAGAATTGGAATCAGACTAGATGCTCATCAACAGATGAATGGATAAGGAAGATGTGGTACATAGACACAATAGGATTCTACTTAGCCATGCATAAAACTGAAATTATGAAATTTGCAGGGAAATGGATTGATTTACAGAGAATCATAATAAGTGAAGTGACTCAAACTCAGAAAGAGGGACTGGAGAGATGGCTCAGCAATCAAAGGCACTTACTTGCCAAGCCTTATGACTTGGGTCCAATTCCAAGGTTCCTATGTAAAGCCAGAAGCATGAAGTGGCACTGTGACTGGAGTTCCTTTGCAGTGGCAAAAGGCCCAGTTGCTCCATGTTTATTCTTTCGTTCTTTCTGTCTGTCTCTCTCTCTCTCAAATAAATAAATAAAATTTTAACTCTGAAAGCCCAGAGCCACATGTTCTTTCTGATATGCATGTCTTAGCTGGTAATATCTTTAAGTATGTGTATATGCGGGGGGGGGGAATGTGGATAAAACCTATAAACAGAACTGTAACCAAAAATGAACATAAAGAGTTGAGCTGGGGGGGGTGCAAAAGGATACATGTGACACATAAGCAGAAGCAGGGAAAATACAGGGAGAAGGTAAGTGAGAGAAAGGGGGAAGGGTTTTGTTTTTGAAACTGCCATTTAAAAAAAAATTTTAAGGGAGGGTCTTGCTCTAGCCCAGACTGACCTGGAATTCACTATGTAGTCTCAGGGTGGTCTCGAATTCACCATGATCCTACCTCTGCGTCCCAGGTGTTGAAATTAAAGCCATGTACTATCACACCAGACTCTTGATTTTTTTTTTTTATGTAAAAAAAGATGTTAGAGGGGGGTGGAGAACTGCCAAGCCTGGTTGGGCAGATTTGTAATCCAAGCTAGTCAGGAAGCTGAGGCAGGAGATCACAAGTTCAATGCCTGGTCAGGCTACAAAGAAAGTTCAAGGCCAGTCTGGGCAATTTAGTGAGTCCCTGTTTCAGTTGGCAGAGTGCTTGCCTCAGATACACATGACCCTGAGTTTAATCCCAAGTACCACATAAAAGTGGGGAGAATGGGGAGGTGAAGTTTTTAAGGTCACCTCTTCTGTGATGGTTAATCTCTGGTTGCTAAGATTTATAATTACCATGCACACAAATCTCTGGAAATGTCTGTGAGGGATTTTGTAGATTATATTAATTGAGTGGCTAGACTCACCTCGTGAGCAGCACTATTCTATGGGTTAAGATCTGGGAATAAGGGCTGGGGAGATGGATTAGCAGTTAAGGCACTTGTCTGCAAAGCCAAAGGACTCAGGTTCAATTCCCCAGGACCCACATAAGCCAGATGCACAAGGTAGCACATGCATCTGGAATTTGTTTGCAGTGGCTAGAGGCCCTGGCATACCCATTCTGTCTCTCTCTCTCTCTCTCTCTCTCTCTCTCTCTCTCACACACACACACACACACACACACACACACTCAAATACAAAGATAAAATATTTTTTTTTAAAAAAGGATCTGGGAATGAATAAAGAAGAAAAAGCTAGCTGAGCAGCAACATTCATCACTCGGCTTCCTTACTGAAGACTCAATGTGACCAGCTGCCTCAGGCTGCTGCTACCATGCCTTCTTCACAAGGGTGGACAATAACCATGAACTATAAGGCAAAATCAACCTTTCCTTCCTTGAGTTACTTTTTTTAAAAAAATATTTATTTATTTATTTATTTATTTATTTATTTATTTATTTGAGAGAGAGAAGGAAGCAGATGGAGAGAGAATGGGTGCACCTGGGCCTCTAGCCACTGCAAATGAACTCCAGATGCTTGCAACACCTTGTGCATCTGGTTTACGTGGGTACTAGGGAATCGAACCTGGGGGCTTTGAAGACAAGTACCTTAACCTCTAAGCCATTTCTCCAGCCCTTGAGTTGCTTTTTATGAGATCATAGCAACAAGAAAGTAACTAATACATCCTTAGCCTGTTCTATTATAGATAGAGAAGTGGAGAGACCTGTTCAAGCTCCAACAGTTGGAACCCAGCACAGTGATCTGCACATGCCTGCAAGCCCATTCTTCCAACTTCAGAGTGTAATTCCTGCTGTGCAGGGCCTGTGATTTCCTCCATACGGTACATCCATACCTGTGTCATTCTGACCATGTCCTTAAGGGTACTTCTGCACAATGCAGGGTGGCAATCAGAGCTTCAACAAAGTAGCTTACGTGTATAGGACACCATATATGGTTATTAAAGGGCCAATGTGAGTTACTGTTCTTGTCTGAAAGTGACACAAGGCATGGAAGAAAGAGCCATGGTTGTCATATAAAAGCCACTTGAGAGCGTGTTTGGAAGTTTTAGCAGAGAAGCTCAGCTACTCAGATACCCTTGACCAAAGATTGGTCCTCCTCTGTTTGGGGAAGGTCATGCATGCAGCTTCAGGAGGGCCACATATGGAGAAGTGAGGAAGGAAGGGGATACACACCTAGCCAGCCAGATCAATGGGGTGATAGATGCCACAGCCAGATCACCCTCATTCCCTATAAATGCCACTCTCAGCCCGGTGTGATGTCTGTAATGCCAGTATTCAGGAGGCAGAGGCAGAAAAACTGAAAACTTAAGGCCAGCCTGGACTGGCTAAATAAATAAATACATAAATATTGGGGTTGGGGAGATGATTCAGTAGACAAATGCTTGCCACTCAAGCATGAGTACCAGAAGGTGGATACCCAGTGTTGTAGTCAGCCTCACATTGCTGGTATGAACTTCCTCACTACCACAGTTATGGAAGAAAGGATTTATTGAAGCTTATAGGTAGAGGGGGAAGTTCCATAATGACAGAAGAAGCTGGCCTGCCTTCACAAGTCCATGCAGAGAGAGAAAAGCAACTGCCGCCACCATAAACAAGCACACACAGGAACTCCAAGCAGAACTCAAGCACTTTGCATATCTTGGCTAGATTTCAGATCTGCCCCCAGTAACGCCTCCTCCAGCCAAGCTACGCGCCTGAATAAAACTCCTGAATCTATTGGGGAATCCATTCAAACTACCACACCAGCACTCATGGAAAGACCAGGTGGGCATGGCAGCCTGTGTGTAGTGCCAACACTCAGGAGGCAGAGGCAGAGTCAGGAAATTCCTGGGGTCAAGCTGGCTAGCTAGACTAGTCTAATCAGCAAGCTCTGAGTTCAGCTGAGAGAGCCATTCTCCATAAATAAAGTGGAGAGTGATCAAGGAAGACTCCTATATTAACTTCTAGCCACCATGTGTACATACATGTGCCCATATACATACACCACACATTCATATACATGTTAAACATAAACACGAATTGTGAGACACTGTGAGAGGTACATTTGGTGTTCTCAAGCCTTCTCTTTTCTTGCTATGGATATACAAACTGTGCTTTTGTGTTGTATAAGTACAGCTAGAGTTCGCCAGCCTCCAATTAATTAAAGACATGTTTCTAAATAATATGATACTGGGCCACTGGATCTGGTCCAAGGATATTTCTTAATTTGGCAAGTTTTTCTTTCTTTCCTTTTTTGTTTTTGCTTTGGATTTTTGAGACAGTCTCATAGAGCCTAGGCTAAGCTCAAACTCCTGATCCTCCCACCTCTACCTCTCAAGTGCTGGGATCTTTGTTTTAAATACTAGAGATTGAACCCTGGGCTTACACACTCTATCGCTGAACTGTCTCTCCAAGCCAACAAGTGACATCTTAGGAAACAGTACAACAAAGTCAAGTAAGGGGAGATGCACATGGGCACATGCGCACCTACAGAAAGCTGCTGCGAATGCCCTGAAGATGCTACACTTTCCTGCAGAGCTGCCTGCTCAGCTGTGCTTGTCTCTGCTCTAGTCACAAAACCTAGGAAATGGAATCAGCGTAGATGCCCGTCAGCTGATGAGTGGATAATGAAAATGTGGTACATGTACACAATGGAATTCTACTCAGTGATTAAAAAAATATGAAAATTTCAGGAAAATGGATGAACCTGGAAAAGCTATACTAAGTGAGGTTATCCATGCTCAGAAAGACAAATGCCACATGTTCTTTCTCATATGTGGATCCTAACATGGAATAGTTTAAGTCATTTATGAGTTGCAGTAAGCATCAGTAGTGCTGGCAAGGAAGCTAGAATGAGGCTTGGAGACAGGAGAAGCAGAGAAGGATCAGAGGAGGGGATAGCAGACAGGCAAGTAGATGGATAGAATGCAGGGGCTAGAAGGATCTGGGGGGGCCAGAGATAAGCGAAGGGGGAGATACACAAAACTAATTAAACGATATAACTCTCTTAAAAAGATGACCATTGTCAAAGCTCTTGGTTACCCACCATGTCTTAATGGTAATATCCTATTGCTGAAGACACTACAGGCTGCAGTAGTGGGACATTCAGAGATCATGCTGGCTAGCTGTCACAGTGCTGGAAAGTACTATGCAAACTGCTAGGGAATAAAGGTCTGCAACAGTGTGACCAAGCAGTGGATCCTGCAAACTACAAAATCAACCTACCAGGCAAGATATACACACCTGTTCAGTAGTGGCACACTAGTCTCTGATTGGATATGAGGCCCACTCAGTAGGAGGAAATTCATGCCTGGTACTGAGAACCAAGTCAGAGGCCCATGGCTTGGAAGATCATAAGCCCTAGAGGTAAACATCCCTTGTTCTTTGACTAAAAGGAGAAGATATGCTCATCAAAAAGTCTTCTAGGAGCCGGGTTTGGTGGCACATGCCTTTAATCCCAGCACTCGGGAGGCAGACGTAGGAGGATCACCATGAGTTCGAGGCCACCCTGAGACTACATAGTGAATTCCAGGTCAGCCTGAGACAGAGTGACACCCTACCTCAAAAAATAAATAAATAAATAAATAAATAAATAAAAGTCTTCTAGGGCTAGAGAGATGGCTTAAAGGTTAAAGCATTTGCCTGTGAAGCCAAAGGACCCAGGTTTGATTCCCCAGGACCCACATAAGCTAGATGCACAAGGTTGCATATGCGTCTGGGGTTCATTTACCATGGCTGAAGGCCCTGGCATGCCCATTCTCTCCCTTTCTCTATCTGTGTCTCTCAAATAAATAAAATAAAAAATTTTTAAGTCTTCTAAATGTCTATGCTTAACCATTTTGATATACACTGCTCTTAACCATGGTTCTTTTTATAGATGGCAGTGAACACTTGGGATACCCAAGACCCATAAGTATGACAAGATGAGAAAGCTGACAGTCCAGCACTAGAAGCATCATCTCTATCACATCTGCCAGAGCCCAGGAAACATTACAGAAGACATAGACTATATGTGAGGGCTGCTCTCAGAGCCAACCCAAGAACCTCCTCCAGGGAGAGGTCAGTAGACACTGAGAAGACTCAAAATTCATCAAAGCAGAAAATTTAGAGAGTACCGAGTGTTCAACACTAAAGGAGACTTACTTTTAAAAATGCATTCATTTATTTATTGATTTGGTAGTGAGACAGTAAGAGAGCACATGAAAGTATGGGAACACCAGGGCCTCTTGCCACTGTGAACCAACTCCAGATGCATGTGGCCACTGTGATTCTGCCTTTACCTGGGTACTGGGGAATTGAACCCAGGTCATTAGGCTTTGCAGGCAAGCGCCTTAACCATTGAACCATCTCTCCAGCCCAATAAAAAAAAAATTTAAAGGAAAAAAAGCAAAAGCTGCTGAAAAGGAACCATCCCTGCCACAGCCACAATGTGTCACCCCTACAAAGCAGACTTCAGTTCAACCAGTGAGCAAACATCTTGACTGGGCCTGGTGGACCCTGTACCTGGCTGGCTACTGGCACTGGGATCGCCTGCTCCTTGATTTCTGAATCCACTTCACAATCCCGGTACACGCTGAGACCAGACTGTTAAAGCAGTAAATACAAAGACAATGATCTCAGCAAGACTGAGGCAACAGGATTAGAGTGGAGGGCTGCTGAGAGAAGTGCCTGTGCTCACATGCACGCTGAGAAAGTTACACAACCTTCTGAGTGCTTCGACTTAAGGGGATCAGCAGTAGGGGTAGGTCATATGTTTGAGAGAGGAAGAACTGAAGAGAAGCAACATTTGAGAAATTGTGTGGACAGGACAGAGTAGCCTGTGGCCTCAGCTAGAGGGGTCCAAGGTTCATTCTAAACGTCATCATTAGGATCCTAATTAACTTGGGAAAACACCTTAGCTTTCTTAGCTTTTGGTTTGTTTGTCTATTTCTTAGCTAGACAGGGATGTATTTGTTACTTTTCTCATTGCCATGAAAAATGCCTGACAAGATTAACTTAAGGGACTGAAGGCAACAAGGGTTTCACTGGGTCACAGTTCAGGAAGAGTTACACTCCATCATGTCAAGGAAAGGCTGTAGCAAGACTGTGAGGTGTCTGGTCACACTGGAGCCCCAGTCAGGAAACACAATGAACAGGAAGATGGGTAGGTTTGTAAAATCTCAGGCCCTGTCTCCAGGGACCTAGCTCCTCCAGCAATGTTTCACCCGCTAGAGGTTCCACAACCTGCCAAAACAGCAGCACTAAGCTAGAGAGCAAGTGCTCGAACACATAGCCTGTGAGGGCCATTTTACATAGAAACTGCAGCAGGAGGTAAAACAGAAGTCTGCATCTAGCAAATACAGAAAGCCTGCGTATCGCTTCTCTGTGTGAAGCACGCTTTGGATATGTGTCTCAGTCCTCATAAAGAAGTGACTGTGCGCCTTGCCATTGTCCAGATAAAGAAGCTGAAGCTTGCAGAAGAGAAAGAGAGCTGGGGAGATGACTCAGCAGGTAAAGTGCTTGCTGCTCAAGTGGGAAGACCTGAGTTTGGATGGTGAGACCCCACATAAAGCCAGGCGTGGTAGCATGAGGTCTGGAATGCCAGCACCACTGTGGCAAGATGGGAGGCAGAGACAGGAGAATTCCTTAAGCTCATAGCCTGGCAAACATAGCAGCACACAAGAGACCCTGCTAAACAAGGTGAGGCCAGGACTGACACCTAAGATTGTCCTCTAAACTGCATTCAGGCCATGGCACACACATGTCCACACACACATTACACACACGAGAGAGAGAGAGAGAGAGAAAGAGAGAGAGAGAGAGAGATTGACATAGGAAAAACTAGGAAAGAACTCAAGGTAATGCTAGAAATATCATTAAAACCACAAGTAACTAGCAAGTGGTATCTGAGGGGAAGAGGAGCGGGAACAGGAGTAGGCTATGAGCAGGGATCAGTTTATACCAAGGCCCAGAAGCTGAATAGGAGCTGAGAAAGCTAAATGGGATTAGACTGGGAGTGTCTAAGTGAAGGAGTTGAGCAATGATGTGTCATCCAGAACTTCTGAGTAAGAGTCACGTGACCAGATTTGTTAGGTGAGCTAATGATTTTATTGTGCCTTTTAAAATGAAGTTTTGCATTCTTCATTAATTATGGCTACAGTCCTCTCCATTCTCCATCACTCATGTTCTGTCCATCATTTGATTACTCTAGGGAAGAGTGTGCTTCTGCTGGTATTTAAATCCTTCTTAGAAGACAGGGAACTTTCGTTTACAGGGCACCTGCCTTCTTACATGTGCACACATAGGTGTAGGTACAGGGGAGGTGCAGGTCAGAGGACAAAATGTAACAAGAGAGAACTGGGGGAGGAAGCAGGGATCGCAGAAGCAGACAGGGTAAACAGATGGGTCACAGCAGTCAAGAGGAAAGTTAGAAGAGGGAACAGCTGGTCAGCATGTCACATGTTGCCAAGAGGATAAATTGGATGAGGACTAAAAAAAGGCTGTGGGATTGAGTGATAAGAAGGTCGCCGGGGATCGCAAGGACGGCTCCTCATCCTGTTGAATCAATCATGAGTGGGAGATAAAGGAAGTGCAGGCAGAAAAGACAGAGCCACACATTCCAGAAGTCTGCACAGGGAACAAGGAAGAACGAGGGTGAAGTGAAAGGAGGAGGCTGTGGCTTTGGAAAATTGCTGCTTTATGTTCCAGCCTTTTGTTTTTGATTTTCTGAGGGGGTTTATTTTGTTTTGATTTTTGTTTTTGTTTTTGTTTTGAGATAGGGTGTCCTGTAGCCATGTAGCCCAGATTGAGCTCAAACTCCCTGAGGCTGGCATTGAACTCCTGGTCCTCCTGCCTCCACCTCAAGTGTTGCTATGGGTTGCAGTCTTTAGTAGATTTTGAACGTGGATGGGAAGATGAACTTCCAGCCATGAAGGGACACTGAGAGAAAGAGCATGCAGGGACTGACAAAACCAACACTAGAGAGAGATTTGGGGTGTGAAGATGGGGAAAGAATGAAAATCTAAGCTCCAGGGTTCTCCTTGGAATGACTGAGAGACAAAAGTACGCAAGCGGATCAGACTCTGAGAATTGGTTTCCATCCTCCACCCCACCCCCAAAGCGAGAAATACCACAGAGGTCATTGACCCAGCCATAGGACGCTGACACTTCACTTCACTCTGCACATCCCTGGGACAGTCCTTTCCTAGGGCCTCACTTTTCCTGCCCAAGGTGCCTGGCAGAGGTGAGGCTCCATGGAGAATAGGGAGGGAAGAAAGGGGACACAAGCGGGAGGAGTGTGGGAGACAGGCAGAGACAAGCCAGGGCCTGGTGATACAGGCTCAAAGTCTGGGCCTTCCACGTTCTGCTTCCAGCTTCTCTTAAAGAATTGAGCTCTCTGATTGATGAATAATTCCTGTTCCACCTGTTCTCCAATAATGCTTTCATGGCCAGTCCAAAGATGAACTCAAACTCGTATCCCAAACAAGTTTAGAAAGAAAGAAAGAAAGAGAGAGAGAGAAAGAGAAAGAAAGAAAGAAAGAAAGAAAGAAAGAAAGAAAGAAAGAAAGAGAGAGAGAGAGAAAGAAAGAAAGAAAGAAAGAAAGAAAGAAAGAAAGAAAGAAAGAAAGAGAGAAAGAAAGAAACTGTGACACACCTGGGATACGAGAAGCCTGTGGCTGCAGCACGTATGTATGTCACACTGCCCGTCCTTGCCTCTTACATAACCACAAGTGCAAGAGAGTCATGCAGCCAGCAGAGCTGTGTAATTAAGTCCTTATAACCCCTCTGCCTTCAGCAGGGCAAAGAGTGTGATTTAACCCCTGTGCTGCTGCCACAGCCTGGCACCAGAGGTCTGCTCTTTACTAAACTCAAAACTGTGAGTTCAGGGAACTGGAACAAGACCCTTGACCTGCAGAGATACGTCTCTGAAACACCAGCAGATCAGTCCACAGGTGCAGGTGGCCCTGGGAAAGGTGACCCATGCAATCTCAGCATTTCATAGCTCACACAACCCTAGCAGAGAAAGCATGAAAGGACCAGTGAGCCTAGAGGTGGAGGAGACCTTGGCCTTGGAGAAAGCCAAGTAAGAGAGTTAAAACCTGAGCTGTGTGCCGGGCATGGTGGCGCACACCTTTAATCCCAGCACTCGGGAGGCAGAGGTAGGAGGATCGCCGAGAGTTCGAGGCCACCCTGAGACTACATAGTTAATTCCAGGTCAGCCTGGACCAGAGTGAGACCCTACCTTGCAAAAAAAAAAAAAAAAAAAAAAAAAAAAAAAACCTGAGCTGTGGGTTCTCGGTAACGACAGAGACTAAGATGGAACTGTGTCCCTGATCAAAGAGTCTGAGAGACAGGTTTCTATCCTCCACCAGCCCTTGAAGGTCACAGAGGTCATTGATCCAGGAGCAGAATTCTGGCATCTCGTTCCCCACTGGGCATCCCTCAGTCAGGCCTTCTTAGGGCCTCACTTGGACTGCTTGAATAACCCCAGAAGTTTTCTCCTAGTCTCCAAGTTCCACTTACAATTCTCATAGCTCCAGTTCTTAGGAGGAGGGTGTATGGCTCCGGGTCAGGCCTCTGGAGTCTGTCTACCTCAGTGTGACTATGCCGTGGACATTTCACAGCTCGGTCAGTCACTTGGGGCATGTTATCTAAGTTGTCTGAATTGCAGTCACCCGGTCTATTAAACAAGATAAAAAACATTTGTTGTAGTGAAACCTCATTTATGAAAGGTGCTCAGCGCAGTGCCATGCAGAGTGAGCACTCACTGAGCAGAAGCTGCTGTTTTCCTGGCAAGAACATGGCTGCCTTCCACATAGCATGAGAGCCGGCCAGAAACACTCCAGGCATGCCATCTCCACACCAACCCACACATACTCTCCATTCTTGCAATCATTTCAGTCCAGAGCCTTTCCATAAAGACCTCAAAGCTCCACCAGCCAGCCAGGCACTGCTTGGCCTGAATCCTTTCCATCCCCCTGCCCTATGGGCATTGACATGCAGGTGTGGGAACATCAGAATTTCCACAGCATGGTGTTGTGTCTGGCGGTGGCCAGAGGTAGTGAACTGCTGAAGGAGACAGGTTGTCTTATTGGCACCCTCCACAAAAGACTGAACTGCTGTCACTCTACCCCAAGTGTTTGCTTGTATTTTATTTTATTTGAGGTATGTGTGTATGTTTGTGTGGGGAGGGACAGGCGTGTGCATACATGTGTGAGGAGAGCCAGAGGACAACCTCAGGTGCCATCCTCAGGAATGCCATCTACTTCCTTTGAGACAGTGTCTCACTGGCCTGGAGCTTGTCAATTAGACTTGACTGGCTAGCCAGCGAACCCCGGGGATTAACCTGACTCTACCTCCCCATGGCTGTTATTACAAGCACATGCCACTATGCCCAGCTTTTTACATGGATTGTGGGGATTGAACTCATGGCAAGAACTTTACTGACTGAGCTATTTATCCACTCCTGTTTTAGGTATTTTTTTTCTTTTTTATATAATTTTATTGATTTATTTGCAAGCAGAGAAAGAGAGAGAGAGAAAAGAAACAGAGAGAATGGGTACTCCAGGACCTCCAGCCACTGCAAATGACCTGCAGGTGCACGTACCACTTTGGGCATCTGGCTTTGTGGGGGTTCTGGGGAATCAAACCTGGGTCATTAAGCTTTGCAGGCAGGCACATTGGCCACTGAGCAATCTCTCCAGGCCCATATTTAGGTATTTTTAATTATTTTTATTTTTTTAATTTTATTATTTTATTAGCAACAGACAGAGAGAGAAAGAGTCAGAGAGAGAAAGAGAGAGAGAATGGGCACATCAGGGCCTCCAGCCCCTGCAAACAAACTCCAGATGCATGTGCCACCTTGTGCATCTGGCTTACATAGGTCCTGGGGAATTGAACCTTGGTCCTTTGGCTTTGCAGGCAAGTGTCTTAACTGCAAAGCCATCTCTCCAGCCCTGTTTTAAGTATTTTTGAGATAAGATCTCTGTAGCGAAGGCTGGCTTCTGCATCCCAAGTCCTGGGATTATAGGCATGTGCCATTATGCCCAGATTCTTCCAAGTGTTTATTCAAATAACTGATCATAAGAAAAATATTTTATTTTTATAATTGCTGCATTTGAAAATACTCTTTTTTTGAGACAAGGTCTCACTCTGTAGCCCAGGCTGGCCCAAAACTCACTAGATAATTCAGTCTTGTTTTGAACTCAAGGCAACTCCGCAGCCTCAGCCTCCTGAGTGCTGGAATAAAAGGCACGCGCCACCATGCCAGACTTCTATTTGAATATGTTTAAATGTATATTCTAGGAGACGGGGGCTGTAAATAGTGACAATAATTGATTCATTGACTGAGGAAAGCAAGCAAGGAGAAGTTGGGGTGGGGAGATGGGGATTAAATCTCTATATTGACCAGTGAGACTACCATATCTTTCCCCTACCTAGTTCCAAAGACACTGGCAATTGGTTCAAATCTCCCTAGAGGAAAATTAGAACATTGCAGCCTAGAGAACTGGCCATACCAGAGGAAACACCTACAAGTCCTACAAACACTGACATCTGGACACATCTCAACACAAAATTGCCATCAGCTTTCAATTGTCTGATAGCAGTTGGCCTCAGCTCTATAAGTTCCCCAAGCTCCCTTCTCCCTTCTTCTCTCCCCCTCTTATTTTCTAACAACTTTATTCAGGAACAACTGGCATACAGCATCCTTCTCCTAATTCAGGTATACAATTTGGAAGCATGGCATATTCATGTGCTCATTGTTGTCTGAATATGAACTGTCCTCCATAGGCCCATGTGTTTGAACACTGGGTCCCCAGCTGGTGGTGCTGTTTTCGAAGGCTCTAGATCCTTTAGGAGTTGGAACTTTGTTGGAGGAAGTCGATCTCTAGGGCTGTCCCTTGAGGGTCTATGGCCTGGTTACACTTACTGCCCACTCCTTTCTTCCTATTCTGTCAAGATATGAGGAGACAGGAGTCCCAGCTACACAGTCTTGGCACTGTGCAAACTCCTACTGCCATGCATTCCCCACAATAGGCCATAGCCTCTCAAACTGTGAGACAAAATCAACCTTTCCCCCTGTAGCAGACAGCTTCAGGTTGCTGAGATGAACTTCCAACCAGGCATAGTTATGGGAGAAGGGATATGATTGAAGCTTACAGATCCAGGGGCCGTTCCATAATGGCAGAAGAAACTGACCTGCTTTCTCGGGTGCAAACAGAGAGAGAGAGAGAGAGAGAGAGAGGAGAGACCACAAGGCAAAAAACCCAAAAGCCACACCACAAGCAAACACGCTTCAGGAACTCCAGGCACTTTGCATATCTTGAAACTGGAGTTGCAAACCCACCACCACATCTTAGGGCTGGACCCTAAGATCCATTCGGGGACAGCTCCTGCAGCCAGGTGGTGCAGCTCCAAATTAAAAACTAATAAAACACTGACTATATTGGGGCCATCTAGTCAAACTACCACACCCCCCATTAAGTTGCTTCTTGTCAGGCATTTTATCAGAGCAATAAGAAAAGTAACTAGCATGCTCATGAACCATCACCACAATCAAATCAGAAAACAGTCCCAAAGTCCCCTTGTACCTCTGTATCCTTCTCCCTGGTCCTTCTGTCACTCTACATTAGCTTGCATTTTCAATTATTTTATAAAAACACAACTATACCATATGTATTTTGGATTCTTTCACTCAGCATGATCACTATGAGATTTGACCATTTTGTAGGCACCTTTAACAAAAGGTACAAACAAAAAAAAAAAAAAAACAAAAAAAAAAAAAGCTGTGGGCCAGAGCTGGAGAGATGTCTTAGTGGTTAAAGGCACTTGCTTACAAAGTCTAATTGCCTGGATTTGATTCCCCAGTACCTACATATAGCCAGATGCACAAAGTGGCACATGTGTCTAGAGTTCATGTGCAGGGATAGACAGCTGCAGTGCACCCATAATCTCTCTCTCTCTCTCTCTCTCTCTCTCTCTCTCATAAATCTCTCTTATAAACTTTTTAACATTTAATTTTATATATTATAACATGTTATGCTCTTTTATCTCCTTGCCCTTGCTCCCATTTCCCTGCGGCCATACTCAGTGGTGTTATTGAATTCATTGTGGGGTCATGAAGGCTTCAGTCAGTCCATATGACATAGCAGGGGGGCCATGCCTCAGGGTATTCCTACCACCTCTTCCTCAATGTTCCCTGATCCATGGCAGGCCTGTTGGCAGTCTGATTTAGTGTTAGGTTCTTTGTAGCCTCTGGATTTATGCTTTGATAGGTTTTTATTACTCATCATGTCTGTCACCATCAACCTGTGCTGGTTGTCAGGCTAGCACTAAGAGCAGTATTCATGATGTTGCTTCCTCTGCATTTTCTCCTGTACCTTGGCCAATGTGGTAGAGGTGGCAAGTTTCATGTGGGCAGTTGGCTTGTCTTATCATTGGATCTAGGCTCTCCTCCATTTTCTCTGCCATCTGTAAGATAAAACAGATTTTTCCAACCAAGCATGATAGCAGCTTGGGTTAAAATGCAAAGTTGTTTGAGAATTTTTTTGTGTGCAAGCCTACTCTTCTTCTCCAGAGAGCAGAGGGGACTTCTCTCTGAAGTCTAGATTTTCTGACTTGGTTTCTAGAACCAGATGAGTTCTCTCCCACTGAGTGCCCCTCATGTCCAATTAGAGAATAGTCGGTTGTGTGCTACTACTGCACAAGTGTATACTTCTTGTCCAGCTGGGTGATTTCATAGTCTGCAGGGTCCCCTGCTTATTAATACTATTGGTGACCATTGTCCTCCAGCAGCTCCCATCGGGATTTCCAGAATTATGAGGGCTATCCAGGAGGGAGATAGTTTCCATTTTGGTTCCAGCATGGTCTTCTGATGTCCTGTGACTGGCCTGTGGTGTCTTCAGCAATAGGTCTTACTTTTTAGCTCTGGAAGGTAACCAAGTGTTTTGGCAATGACCTTCATTGTTTTGGGACCTCATCAGTCTCCCTGGCCAACAGCTCACTGTAGGGGGTAACCCAATTCTGGGTCTGGGATTTACCAGCCAGAGTCCATGGCTTATGGTTAAGCTTGTTCCACCTTCTGTCTAGACTGACCTTCCTCCCCCTTCATTGGTGGTTATATCTTGTAGACTGCTAGTCAGAATGAGGGGTTGTTGTTGTTGTTGTTGTTTGTTTGGTTTCTCAAGGTAGGGTTTCACTGTAGCTCAGGATGACCTGGAATTCACTATGTAGTCTCAGGGTGGCCTTGAACTCATGGTGATCCTCCTACCTCTGCCTCTAGAGTGCTGGGATTAAAGGCATGTGCCACCATGCCCAGCTTAGAATGAGGGTTTTAATATGATTGATTCACACTGTCTTAAATTTTCTGTAATTCCCTCCCCACTCTCCCTGTATACCCCTCCAGTCCCATCAGGTAACTCTTCTTCTACTTCCACCCCATTCCTTCTATCTCCTGATCTCACTCTATTTTAATGCCCATATTCCTGGTGCTATCTATCACTTGCACTCATCTCCAATTGATCCCATTTAGAACCTCATATGAGAGAGAGCACATGCAGTGTTTATATTTCTGTGCCTGGGTAATCTCACTTAGAATGATTTTTTTCCCACCTCCATCCATTTTCCTGCAAATTTCATTATTTCACTTTTCCTTAGCACTGAGTATAATTCCATTATGTATATGTATCATATCTTCATTATCCCTTCATCAGTTGATGGGCATTCCCATCAACTGGGCTGATTGCAGCTCCTAGCTATTGTGGATAGAGCTACAACAAACATGGTTGACCAAGTATCTCTGTAGTAAAGAGTGGAGTCTTAAGAGTATATGCCTAGGTATGGTATTGCTGGGTCAAATGGTATATCTATTTTCATATTTTTCAGTAGTCACCATACTGATTTCCATAATGGTTGTGCCAGTTTACACTCCCACCAGCAGTAGGTAAAGGTTCCTCTTTCCCCACAGCCTCACTGGCATTTATTGTCATTTGATATTTTGATGAATTCCATCCTGAGTAGAGAAAGATGAAATCTCAGAGTCATTTTTATTTGTATTTCTCTGATGACTAAAGATGTTGAATATCTCCTTAACCATTGAGAATTCTCTGTTTGAATATCTACCCCATTTTTTGTTTGGGTTGTTTGATTATTTTATTGTTTAGGTTTTTGAGTTCTTTGTAGATTCTAGATATTAGTCTTTTGTCAGAGGTACAGCTGGTGAAAATTTTGTCCCATTCTGTGGAATGTCTATTGACTCTGTTAATGATTTGCTAGTGTGTACAGTAACTTTTTAGTTTCATAAGGTCCCAGTAGTTGACTGTTGATATAATTTCCTGAGCTTATTCTGGAAGACTTTCCTACACCTATATCATAGTGTTCCCCCAGTTTTTTCTTCTAGATTTTTTAGAGTCTTGTGTTTTATATTGAGGTCCTTAATCCATTTAAAGTGGACTTTTGAGCAGAGTGAGAGAAGTGGGTCTAATTTCATCCTTCTATATGTGGTTGTCCAATTTCTCCAGCACCATTTCTTAAAGATGCTGTCCTTTCTCCAGTGTGTATTTTTGGTCCCTTTGTCAATGATCAGGTAGTTGTAGTTGCTTGGAATTAGAGATGGGTCTTCTATTCTATTTCCTTGTTCTGTGTGTTTATGTTTGTGCCAGTACAATGCCATTTTAGTTATTGTGGCTTTGTAATATATCTTAAAATCAGATATGGTGATACCTTCAGCCATATTTCTTTTGCTGAAGATATTTTTGGCTATCCGAGTTCTTCTGCTTTTTCATATGAATTTTGAGACTATTTTTTCTATCTCTGTGAAGAACATTGCTTTAATTTTTGTTAGACTTATATTGGGTCTGTATAATGCTTTTCTTAGGATGGCCATTTTCATAATATTGATTTTTGCAATCCATGAGCAGGGAGATCTTTTCATCTTCTCATGTTCTCCTCAGTTTCTTTCTTCAGCATTGTTATGTTTTCTTTGTATGGGTCTTTCACTCCCTTGTTTAGTGACATCCCAGGGTATTTAAATTTTGTGGCTATTGAAAACGGGATCGTATCACTTATCTCTTTCTACATGTTTATCTTTGGCATATAGGAAGGCTACTGATTTTTGTGTATTGATTTTGTATTCTGCCACTTTACTGAAAGAATTTATCATCTTTAGGAGTTTTTTGGTGGAGTCTTTTGGGTCACTTTATATAAAACCATGTCATCTGCAAATAGGGGTAGTTTGAGATCTTCCTTGCCAGTTTGTATCCCTTTTATTTGTTTCTCTTATTGCTTGAGCTAAAACTTCAAGTACTATGTTGAAAAGCAATGGTGAGAGTGGGCACCCTGTCTTGTTCCAGACCTTCATGGGAACACTTCAAGATTTTTTCCCATTTAGTATGATCTGGGCCTTAGGTGCTTTACATATAGCCTTTTTATGCTGAGATATGGGCTTTCCATCCCTAGCCTGTCCAGTGTTTTAATCATGACAGGGAATATATTTTGTCAAAGGTATTTTCTGCATTTATTGAAATAATCATGTGATGCTTTTTAAAAATTTCTATGTTATTAATTTGAGAGAGAAAGAGGCAGATAGAGAGGGAGAATGGGCACACCAGGGCCTCCTAATCACTGCAAATGAACTCCAGACACATGCGCTACTTTGTGCATCTGGCTTACATGGGTCCTGGGGAATTGAACCTGGGTCCTTTGGCTTTGCAGGCAAGAGCCTTGACTGCTACACCATCTCTTCAGCCCTAATCATGTGATTCTTGTGAGGTCTTGAATATCAAGGCCATTTTGTGTCTGGAAGATTGCATCGTAAGTAGTCCTGTCTTTCCTTTGGCTCTTCCCTTCTTTCCAACATCTCTTCCACAGTGGACCCTGAGTCTTGGAGGGTATGATAGAGATGTTTTAGTGCTAAACACTCCACTGTCACTTCTTCTCAGCACTGTGGTGAGTTTTGAGACACCCCAGTGGTCACTGCCATCTGAACAGAAAAGCTTCTCTAACCAAAGGTGACAGTAGCATGAATATATGTTCAAAAACATAAGTATTTAGAGGGCAGTTTGGTAGGCAAAACATATGTATTTAGTCAGACAACAGCAGTTGTTACTCACATGCACAGAGTCAGGTCCATCAGTGGTGTAGCCACTGGAAAATTGCCCATTCCAAATAACCTTCCACTCATGATCATGCAAGAAACCACCCCCTCCTTTTTTTTTTAAGTAGGGTCTCGCTGTAGCGAGGCTGATCTGTAATCCACTATGTAGTCTCAGGCTGACCTCAAACTCACAGCAATCCTCCTACCTTTGCCTCCCAAGTGTTGGAAATAAAGATGTCTGCCTCACACCTGATGGTATATTAATTTAGTCTTATGTGTTTGGGGGTTTTGTGTTTGTTTGTTTGTTTGTTTTTGGATTTTATTTTCCAGCCAGGGTCTTGCTCTAACCCAGGCTGACCTGAAATTCATTATGTAGTTTCTGGTTGGCCTTGAACTCATGTGATACTCCTATCTTGGCCTCTTGAGTACTAAAATTAAAGGAATGTGCCACCATGCCCTACAAGAAGTCCCAATTTAACTCAATGGGTTAAAAAAAAAAAAACATAAAAGGAAGATGGGGATAACTGGGGAAGAAGAATATGCTAGTGGGATAGGAGGGAACAAGAGTAGGTAATTGGGGAATAGAATCAAAATTCATTATATACATTTTTGAAAATGTCAAAAATAAAAACAAACATTAATTAAACATGTTGAAGTATCTTTTACTTTTTATGAAATGAAATTCATAAAAATCTAATTATTTTTAATATGTGTATACAAAAAAGAAATCAAAGAAAAGCAGTTTATTTTTTAAATATTTTATTTACTTATTTGAAAGCAGATTCAGAGGGAGAAGAGAAAGAGAGAGAAAGTATAGGGATGCCAAGGCCTCTAGCCATTGCAAACGAACTCCAGATGCATATGCCACTCTCTGCATCTTGCTTTACATGGGTACTGGGGACTCAAACCCAGATCCTCGGGCTTTGTAGGCAAGCACCTTACCTGCTGAGCCATCTCTCCAACAGGTATTTCTCTCTGTGAGCATGTGGGAAACACAGTCTAGAAAACATAATAAAGTAGTTACATCATTTTATCATATTGGAATGAGTAAGTTCAAATTTAAAACAAATTTAAACCTATTCAATTGAATATACTGACATTTTTATTATATTTTGTCACATTTGTTATAATTATGCTGTGGTGGTATGACTGCAAATGTCTCCCATAGACTTAGGTGTTTTTGATTAAGGTTAAGCTTTACCAGATAAGTGTGTCACTGGGGGCAGATCTTCAGTCCATCCCTACTATGTGTGTAGAGAGCCAGTTTGAGCTCTGATTGCTTGTGTTTGCTAGTTGTTGGCAATCTCTCTGCTGTGGATGCTGGAGTGAGCCAGCTTCTTCCATCATGATGAAGCTTCCCCTACACTCTGTAAGCCTGAAATAAACCCTTTCCTCCCATAAGCTGCTTCTGGTCAGTTGTTTGTCCCAGCAATAAGAAAATAACTGTAACACAAAACTGATCCCAAAAGTGGAGTTGTTGTTGTGATGAATCTGACCACGTGGGCTTTGGTCTTTTGGAATGTATTTGTGAGAGAAAAATGGAAGGACTTGGTACTTTGTGCTGGAGAAGCCTTGCAGTGCTGTAAACCGAGATTTAGGGGCTATTCTGGTGAGAGTCTGAAAGTGCTAAATGCAAAGAGAATTGCGAACTGTGAAGTCCTGGCTTAGAGCTTTTAAAGAGGAAGGAGAGGACTCTGTTGGAAGTGGGCTACTGGCAGAAAGGCTGGCTGCATTCTTCCACCCATTCCCAGAGAGTCTGAACAAGGCTGAATATTAAAATAATGAATTGGTGTGTTTGGTAGAAGCTATAAAACAGAAAGATATATGATTTATCACAGGAGAAATTCAAGCAAGTTTGAAGTTACTGGCACAGAGACAGATTTTAGGTTACTTAAGCTGCATTGTTGATTGCCACCATTAAGGGTGGGCTAACTACTCTGCATTGGGACCATGGAAATGATGCCTGAGGGTGACACCCACACAAATGAGTAGGAATGCAAATTCTTTTACAAGGAGGAGGCTTGAAAGAAGACTTCTAAAGGAGTATGCTGATCTTCAAAGTCAACACATATTCCCCCCTGGATTAACAAATTTGGCAGCCCACCTGGTACTACGGACTATAACAAATGCTAGAAAGAGAGGGTCATTGAATGTGAAACACAGATTTGTTTGTTGGAAATGGCCCTGGGCAAAGTGAACCAGGGTTGAAATCCCTGAGGAGACCTAGTAAGGCCATTGTAAGAAGGTGAAGCAGTGCCAGAAGCCATTGCTGAGATGTGGCATGTGAAGTAGGGTTGATACTAATACATTTTTCCAAATGATGACAGTCCTTTGTTAAGTTATAAATAAAAGCTCAGTCTGCTCTCATTTTATACAGTAGTTATATTCTTTTTCTATTGAAAACTTTATTGTATGAACATGCTGCATCTTGGTCATATTCCCATCAAGTTATGTTCCCTCTCCTCTGCCCCCATTCCCCTGAGGAACACAAATGCACAAGTCAGTCTCTGTGTTTGAGAGGAAAAGGAAACAATCCCTCAAAATACAGCTTCCCACTCTGTGGCTCTTACAATCTTTCCACCTCCTCTTCCACAATGCTTCCTCAGCCTGGGAGGGCATGTAATGAGTCTACTTTCGTGCTGAGCTCTCAGCAGTCTCTGATTTTCTGCTTTGATGAGTTTTGAAGCTCCTCATTGTCTACTGCCATCTCCCTGGAGGACATTCTCAGGCCAACAGTGAGAACAGCAAGTTTTCTTAAATCATTCTTAAAACTCACAGAATACATTAAATCCATGTGAACAAAATTATCTGTATTTATACATAAAGCAAAGTTGATATCATATATCAAAAATCACAAAAATATTTGAACTTATAAAACTATGGACATTGGAAGAAGAGAAGGGCACAGATTGATTAGCCTATAAGCCAATAATATTTGAGACATACTAATATAAAAAATTGCCCTCTATCTGAAAGAAAGTTTTGCCGGGCATGGTGGTGCATGCCTTTAATCCCAGTACTTGGGAGGCAGAGGTAGGAGGATCGCCGAGAGTTTGAGGCCACCCTGAGACTATATAGTTAATTCCAGGTCAGCCTGGACCAGAGTGAGACCCTACCTTGAAAAAGCCAAAAAAAAAAAAAAAAAAAAAAAGAAAGTTTTAACTGGGTTCCAGTATTGTATCTGGCTGCCCTCAACACAAGGATGTCTTTGTTGTATGAAATAATTTACAAGTGATCTATCCTTTTTAGTCCCCATATATGAAGTGCTAGTAGGTGCCCCAATCACTGTGAAAGTCTAAAACTGCTTGTGGTGGTTTGATTCAGGTGTCCCCCATAAACGTAGGTGTTTTGAATGCTAGATTCCCAGCTGATGGAGATTTGGGAATTAATGCCTCCCAGCAGCAGTGTATTGTTGGAGGCGGGCTTATGGGTGTTATAGCCAGTTTCCCCTTGCCAGTGTTTGGCACACTCTCCTGTTCCTGTTGTCCACCTTATGTTGGCCAGGGGGTGATGTCCACCCTCTGCTCATGCCATCATTTTCCCCTGCCATCATGGAGCTTCCCCTTGAGCCTGTAAGCCAAAATAAACCCTTTTTTCCCCCAAAAGCTGCTCTTGATTGGGTGATTTCTGCCAGCAATGCGAACCTGACTGCAACACAGCTCCTCACAATTGTCCAGAATGCCTTCAGAACCGCCTCAACTGAGAAGCACTGTCCTACAGTGAAAGTCACCAGAAGCAAGTCCTACCTCCCACCCAGAGCTTCTATCAGTTTCTTGGTGATTAACTCAGTTATTAATGAGTAGCTAAGGCTACACAGACATTTGAAAAAGACCTAAAGGTGGTCATGGAGAAGGCTGACCAGGAAGGCAAGCCAAGGGAAGTATACTTTTTTCTCTACCAGGTTCACAATCCCACTGTGCTCAGTCCCTGATGTAGACAGATGCACCCAGTCATCCTGTGGCCTGTTCAAGGCTCCCCAGCAGATACTTCCCATGCCCGCTACATCCCAGGGTCTCCATCCTATCACCTTTGTTTGAGGTAAAAGTGGTCCTTCTATTCAATCAAAAAAAAATGGGATAGATAATTGAAGAGAGGATTCTCAAAGAAATACAAACTGCCAATACACACATAAAGAGATGTTCAACATCTTTAGTCATCAGAAAAATGTAAATCAAAACAACTTTGAGATTCCATCTTACTCCAATCAGGATAACATTCATCAAAAAAGTGAAAGATGGGTTGGAGAGATGGCCTAGTAATTAAGGCATTTGCCTGCTAAGCCTAAGGACTCAGATTCGATTCCCCAGGACCCATGTAAGCCAGATGGACAAGGTTGTGCATGCATCTGGAGTTCCTTTCCAGTGGCTGGAGGCCCTGGCATACCATTCCCCACCTTTCTCTGCCTCTTTGCCTCTCTCTCAAATAAATAAAACAAAACAAGTGAAAGACAATAAACCCTGGCAAGGCTGCAGGGGAAGAGGAACGCTCGCTCATCCACTGCTGGTGGGAGTACAACCTTGTACAACTGCTGTGGAAAGCAGTATGGAGATTTCGGAAAAAGATGAAAATAGACCTACCATTTGATCCAGCTATACCACTCTTGGGGCATATACCCTAAAGACTCCACTCTTTACTACAGAAATATGTGCTCAGCTATGTTTGTTGCAGCTCTATTCATAAGAGCTAAGGTTGGAATCATCCAGATGCCCATCAACTGATGAATGGATAATGAAAATGTGGTACATAGAATTCTACTCAGTAGTAAGGAAAAATGGAATGATGAAATTTGCAGGAAATGGATCGAGTTGGAAAAAAATCATTCTAAGCAATATCATGCAGGCACAGAAAGACAACCACTGCATATTCTCTCTCATATGTGGTTCTGAACAGGAATCAACTAAAGGTGAGTGTAAATACCAGTAATCATCAAGAATATGGACATAAAAATAGAATGAGACCAGGAGAAAAAAGAAATAGGGAGAGAGAAGAGAAGGTAAATAGTCAACAGGCTATGTGAAGGATAGACTATAGGGTTCGGTGAGTATTGGAGGAGTAGGGAGTAGGAGGCTATGACAACATGAATTAGTTCCATAAAAACCCTCTTCTGGATACCATTATACAAGATATAATACAAAAGAGGAGGGAGGATGGTCCAGACAGAAGTACCTTGTAGAAGGTAGAACTCAGCACCAAACCAGACTGATAACTAAGCCATCTCTCCATGTCCTCTAACTTTTTGGTTTTTTTTTTATTTTTTTTATTTTCGAGGTAGGGTCTTACTCTAGCTCAGGCTGACCTGGAATTCACTATGTAGTCTTAGGGTGGCCTCAAACTCTTGACAACCCTCCTACCTCTGCCCAGCTCCCTCCAACATTTGTAAAAACAAAATAATAATAAAAGAATTTCTGTTCATATGGGAAGCACTAGAAAGTCTTAGTCTTTTTCTAAGCACAAATAACCATGTTAAAAGTTGTTCTAGCTGGATGTGGTGGCACACACCTCTAATCCTAGCACTCAGGAGGCAGAGGTAGGAGGATCTCTGTGAGTTCAATGCCAGCCTGAGACTCCATAGTGAATTCCAGGTCAGCATTGAGTAGAGCAAGACCCTGCCTCAAAAATCCCCTCCAAAAAAAAAAAAAAAAAGGTTCTAAAAGAAGATTTTGTTTCAGAAACTGCTGTAAATGTATGAAGCAAAATATACAAAGGCAGTCTGAGAGACAAGTGTGACTGTATGTCCTGACACAGGTAAACCTTGGATGCAAGAGGGGTGGGGGCACCAAGAGGGAGAGACTGCCAGTTCACACAGGGGACCATGTTTTTTTTTTGTTTGTTTGTTTGTTTTGTTTTGTTTTGGTTTGGTTTTGCAAGGTAGGGTCTCACTCTGGTCCAGGCTGACCTGGAATTAACTATGTAGTCTCAGGGTGGCCTCAAACTCTTGGCGATCCTCCTACCTCTGCCTCCCAAGTGCTGGGATTAAAGGCGTGCGCCACCACGCCCGGCCCATGTGTGTTTTTTAAAACCACATGGCATTTTCTGTTTTTTTTTTTTTTTGTCATCAAAAAACTACTTTTCATAATAAGACAGAAGAGAAAGAAAGAAAGAAAGAAAGAAAGAAAGAAAGAAAGAAAGAAAGAAAGAAAGAGAAAGAAGAAGAAAGAGAAGAAAAGGAAGGAAGGAAGGAAGGAAGGAAGGAAGGAAGGGGAGGGAGGAGGGGAAGGGAGGGAGGGAGGGAGGGAGGGAGGAGAGGGAAGAGGAGGAGAGGAGGAAGGAGGGAAAGAAGGAGAGAGAGAGAAAGAAAGAAAGAAAGAAAAAAGAAAGAAAGAAAGAAAGAAGGAAGAAAAGAAAGAGACAGAGGAGGGAGGGAAGAAGGAGGAGGAAGGAAGAAAGAAAGGGAGAAAGAAAGAAAGAAAGAAAGAAAGAAAGAAAGAAAGAAAGAAAGAAAGAAAGAAAGAAAGAAAAGAAGGAAGAAAGGAAGAGAGGGAAGGAGGGAGGGAAGGAAGGAAGGGAAGGAAGGGAGGGAGGGAGGGAGGGAGGAAGGAAGGGAGGGAAGGAAATACAGGCTTGAAAGATGAAAAGACTTTTTTCCCGTGCAGTCTTTCTCAGGAAGGTTTTGAGACTGTTTAATGGGGATGAGGGAAGGTGATAAGTAAGACAAGGTTTGGGAATCCCAGAAATGGGAGAAAACATGGGCGAGGCGGTCAGAGAGGTTTTGTAGGATACTAAACAAAAGTCCCAGATCTGTGCAACACAGCTGAGCTTCAAGTTAGCTTCAGTAGCAGGATGGGGGCAAGAAAGCTGACTGAAAGAGGCTTTAAAAATTATTTTATTATTTATTTGCAAGCAGAGAGAGGGTGCACCAGGGCCTCTTGCCACTACAAACAAATTCCAGACACATGAGCCATTTTGTACATCTGGATTTACATGAGTACTAGGGACTTGAACCCAGGCCATTAGGCTTTGCAAGCAAGTGCTTTTAGCTGCCAAGCCATATATTCAGTCTGAAAGAGGCTTTTGAATGCTCTAAACAAATAAATGATAAATACACTAACTGTGCTAATGATTGTATAATCATTATAGAATGTATCCATGCATCTAAACATCACATTATACCCCACAAATATACAGTTGTTAAATGTCCATTAAAATATATATAATGAGCTGGGCATGGTGGTGCACACCTTCACTCCCAGCACTTGGGAGGCAGAGGTAGGAGGATCGCCATGAGTTCGAGGCCACCCTGAGACTACAAAGTTAATTCCAGGTCAGCCTGGGCCAGAGTGAGACCCTACCTCAAAAAAACAAAATAAATAAATAAAATAAAATAAAATAAATATAATGATAGGTTAGGAGTCAACTGGTTTTCTTTATGAGCTCTTTGGTATCAACTCTGTGTGTGTGTGTGTGTGTGTGTGTGTGTGTGTGTGTGTGTGTGTGTGTTTGAGAACACCTGAGTGCTTGTGCATGTGGAGGCCAGAGGTCAATGTTGAGGGTCTTCCTCAATCACTCTCCACCTTATTTGGGATAGAGTCACTCACTGAACCCAGACCTCACCAATTTGGCGACTGCAGCTAGCCAGTGAGTCCCAGGGATCCACTTATGTCTGTCTGCCAAGGGATTATAGTCATGTTCCACCACACCCAGAATTTACATGTGTGCTAGGGATCTGAACTCGGATACTCATGCTTGTACAGCAATCACACTGACAGCTGAGCAATCTCCCTAGCCTCTTGTTTAGCTATTTAAGCTAAGAAATTAATTTCTGTGGTAGAATAGGTATAGAAACTTCCAAGAGTAGGGAGAGCTGCTTCATTCTGATGTGATTTCGTCACTGTCTCTGAACTGGGTGATGAGGCACCAAACCAAGAACACCATCTGATGGAAAGAGGATCTCAGAGGACGGAGATGGAGGAGACTCTGGACACATCTTCTGTGTCCATACAGCCATTCTTTTTTTTTTCTTTCTTTCTTCCTTCCTTTCTTTCTTTCTTTCTTTGTTTTTTTTTTTTGGGGGGTTCGAGGTAGGGTCTCACTTTAACCCAGGCTGATCTGGAATTCACTCTGTAGTCTCAGGGTGGCCTTGAACTCATGGCAATCCTCCTACCTCTGCCTCCAGAGTGCTGGGATCAAAAATATGTGCCACCATGGCCAGCTTTTTGTTTTTTGAGGTAGGGTCTCACTCTAGCCCAGGCTGACCAGGAATTCACTACGTAGTCTCAGGGTGGTCTTGAATCAGCAATCCTTAAAGGTGTGCACCACCACACCCAGTGTCGCCATTCTTCCATTCTCTCTCTCTCCATCTCTCTCTTTCTCCCTCCACCTCTCTCTTTCTCCCTCCCTCATTGCCTTCTTTCCTCACTCTTTCTCTCTCTCTCCCTTCTTCCCTCCCCCCACTCTCTCCCTTCCTCTCTCTCCTTATTTATGTCTTGCCAAGTCACCAGGAGCAGGAAGCACTTTCTCTATTCCACAAAGCAACAAAAGGATGAGTGGTTTTGATGAGGAGGACTGATAACTGTCTAAAGGCAGAGAAAGCCAGGGCCTCCCAAAGCTTTAAATTACAACTTTGATGACCCTGATCAGACTTCCTGAAGTTGCAACTGGGACACTGAGAAGCCAGCCACAGAAGTAGGCTATGTTTTTCTCAAACACAAAGAAGGACCTGGAATCAGATTAAACAAAGATTCCTGACCACTGAAACAGATTGGGGGGTGGGGCAGGAAGGAGGAGGGATATGACTGAGATATGTTATACCTTTAAATTTGCTCTAAATTGCAGGTTGCCTTATATGTAGGGTGATGACTAGAAATTATTTAATTTTTGCTTGATTCTAATGAAGAGTTTTATTTTTGTAGGAAAATTACACAGAGAGAGAGAAAGAGAGAAAGGAGCCAGAGTGGTGGTGATACTTGCATATAATCCCAGCAATTGGGAGATGGAGGCAGGAAGATGAGGAGTTCAAGGCCATCTTCAGCTATATAGTGAGCCTGAGGACAGCCCCACTACAGAAGACCCTGTCTCAAAAAACAAAAACAGGGCTGGAGAGATGGCTCATTAGTTACGGCACTTGCCTGCAAAGCCTAATGACTGGGGTTCATTTCCCCAGTACCCATTTAAAGCTAGATGTTCAAAGTGGTGGATACATGCATCTGAAGTTTGTCTGCAGTGGCTAGAGGCCCTGGTGCACCCATTCTCTCCTCTCTCTCTCTCTCTCTCTCTCTCTCTCTCTTTCTGTCTCTGTCTGCTTGTAAATAAGTAAATAATATTTTAAGGACTGGGGAGATTGCTTAGGGGTTAAGGTGCTTGCCTGCAAAACCAAAGGGCCCAGGTTGATTCCCCAGGACCCATGTAAGCCAGATGCACATGGTGACACATGTCTGGAGTTCGTTTGCAGTGGCTAGAAGCCCTGGTGTGCCCATTCTCTCTCTCTCCCTCTCACTATCTGCCTCTTTCTTTGTCTCTCTCTCTCTCTCTCTCTCTCTCTCTCAAATAAGTAAATAAATAAAACAAAGTATTTTAAGAAAAACAAAAACAGAAAAATCCACAAAACTGCAAGATGGTTGTGTGTAAGGATCTGTGAGCTGGATGCTCCAAGATAGATTCTATAGTGCCTGCCCGGTTGGCCTTTTCCTCCCACCTGGGGTCAGCCCATGTCCACATGAAATCACATCCTCCTACCACTGCTAAAACCCGAGAAAGTGCAAGGCTGGAAATCAGGGGCAGGGAGAAGGCAGCATCTTCCCACTTGATTCAGTTTTATTTGTTGCATACATTTACTTTTTTACTTTGGAGTTATTTCAGATTCATAGAAAAGTTGCAATGATCATACAGAAAACAGTTTCCTCTGACTAAGAAAACAATATTGGTATATTATGATTAACTAGACTTTATTCAGAGTTCACCAGTTTTTCCAGTAATGTCATTTTCCTGTTCCATGATCCAATCCAGAATACTGCACTCCATTTTGTGATTCATGATTTTTAATTTTTAAATTAAATTTTTAAATTTCTAAAAGCTACAGCTGAAAAAGGGAAATGATACTACTTATGGAAAAGCAGTCTTCTGCCCAAACCCCTCAACCCCCTTCCCTGCCCTGTCACAGACAATGCCAGCTTTCCTACTTCCTTCACCCTCTCCTCCCCCTTCCAGCCTCCTTGGTCTCTGAACTGTCCCACACACATGCAGACCTATTCCCATTTTAAGGCCAGCTCTTCCTTTGCTCAGACCTTGATCTTGTCACATCTTCTCCCCTATAAAATCTCTCCTGACCACCCTACTTAAAATTATC
Source organism: Orientallactaga sibirica (assembly GCA_036365145.1). Taxonomy (NCBI): domain Eukaryota; kingdom Metazoa; phylum Chordata; class Mammalia; order Rodentia; family Dipodidae; genus Orientallactaga; species Orientallactaga sibirica. The sequence goes on along the minus strand of JAEOAD010000029.1, from coordinate 15,902,283 downwards.
CCAGCCCTCCCCTATACACTACCCATCTCTCTTGCTTCATTCCTTTTTCACCTACAATATGATTTTATTTACTTATTCACTTTGTATATTATTATCGCTTTCCTATTGGAAAGTAAAAACAAGAGCAGAGCCTGGAACACAGTAGTCACTAAACAAATACTTGTTGACTAAATGAATGTTAAAAGAAATGTTAAAGGAAAAGGGAAGCTGGTGTGGTGACACTTACCAGCTCTCAGGAGACTGAGGAAAAGGATTGCTGTGGAGTTAAAATCAGTCTGGGCTACATAGTGAGTTCAGGGCCAGCCTGAGATAAATAACCTCAAAAAAAAATGGAGAGAGGGATGGCTCAGTTGGGAAAGTGCTTGCCATGCAAGCATGAGGATTTGAGTTTAATTCACAGTATCCATGTAAAAGCTGGACACCACTGTAAGCACCTGTCATCCCAGTGTTGGGGAGTCAGAGACAGGAGGATCCTTGGGGCTTGCTGGTCAGCTGGACTAGCCAAATCAGTGAATTCCTGATTCAGTGAGAGTTCCTATTTCAAAAAAATAAGTCTGGGCTGGAAAGATAGCTCAATGGCTAAAGGTGTTTGCATGCAAAGCCTGACAGCCTGGGTTTGCCTCCCCAGTAACCATGTTAAACCAGACTTGGCACATGCACCTGGAGTTCTTTTGCAGAGGTAGTGGCAGAAAGCTGTGATGTGCCTATTATCCTTCTCCTCCCCCTCTCTCTGCACTCTCTGTCTTCCTTTCCCTCCCCTTCTGTCTCTCTCATATATATGATTGAGTGACATTGAGGAAGATACCCAGGGTTGATCTCTAGCCTCCACATGCATACACGTATACATACATATGCAAAAAGAGAGAGGGAGGGAAAGAGAGGAGGGAGGAACAAAGAAAGGAAGGAGGAAAGGAGAAAGAGAGGCAGAAAGGAGTAAGTTTCTTCCTCCTCCAGGTCTATAGTCTCTCTAGCTCCCCCACAGACAGAGCAGAACATGGATCCAGCATCATATTATCATGACATTTCCTTTCTTGTATAACTTTCTGGAGTTCCTGGATCTATAATTGCCTATGTTTTTGTCTCAATTTTGTCTCAGTTTCAGCCTCAAAACTCACACATGAAACTCTTCTCCATATATCCAAAACACATCAGAAAACTCTTAGCTCATTTGTTCTCTGGCTACATCTGTCCATTCAGTCCCCTATCCTTTTACCTTGTATTTTCATCTGTTTGGCCTCTTTGTTCCTAAGGTTAAGTCTCTCATAGTCTATAGCAGCTCCTCAACCCAAATTTCCACAGTTACATGTCAAATGACCCATCAGTTACTCGTTACTCCTAGCCTTTCTCTTGGAGCCCTGTACCTCCCACTCCAAGTCGGATTGTTTCTTCTGGAAGCCTGCTGCATAGTTGTACTGGAACTTCCCTCTCATTGGGGATGTCCTTCACTCCCTACTGAACCCCATATCTTCCAGATCCCAATCTTACTTTTTCTTTCTTTATTTTTTAAAATTTATTTATTTATTTATTTATTTATTTGAGAGAAAGAAAGAGGCAGGGGAGATAATGGGTGCATCAGGACCCCCAGCCACTACAAACAAACTCCAGGTGCATGCACCCTCTTGTGCATCTGGCTTACGTGGGTCCTGGAGAATCGAAATGGGATCCTTTGGCTTTGCAGGCAAATGCCTTAACTGCTAAGCCATCTCTCCAGGACTTTCTCTCTTTCTTTCTTTCTTTCTTTCTTTCTTTCTTTCTTTCTTTCTTTCTATCTACCTATCTATCTGTGTGTGTGTGTGTGTGTGTGTGTGTGTGTGTGTGTGTGTGTGTGTGTGGGTGGGAATTAAACAAGATTCACTCAGTAGCCCAGGCTGGCCTGGAACTTACTATGTAGACTAGGCTGGTTTTGAATGCTCTTATTTCAGCCTCCTCAATGATGGAATTAGAGATGTGCATGCCACCACACCCAACTCTAATCTTCTTTTCTTGATTTAACTTTTTTTTGTTTTGTTTTGTTTTTCGAGGTAGGGTTTCACTCTAGTCCAGGCTGACCTGGAACTCACTATGTAGTTGCAGGATGGCCTCGAACTCACGGTGATCCTCCTACCTCTGCCTCCCGAGTTGATTTAACCTTTTTAAAAATTATATATTTTGCTTACAAGACAGAGACAGACAGACAGAGACAGGACAGAGAACAGGTGTGCAAGGGCCTCTTGCTGCTGTAAGTGAGCTCCAGAAACATGTACCACATTGTGCATCTGGTTTTACGTGGGTACTGGGTAACTGAACCCTGGCCAACAGGCTTTGCAAGCAAGCGCTTTGAACAGTTGAGTCAAACCCCTCCCCCACCCCAATCAATTTAATTGTTTTTGAGGCTCACATTCTTTACTATCTTCCTGAGAGAAAATATTCTGAAGATAATTCCATATTTGAATTGGTCTGTTCTCACACTTAGGCTGCTTGTCTGGGGGAAGGAAATTTAAGTTAAAACTGCTTGCCACAGTGTGTTGTTGAAAGTGTTTTTTTTTTTTTTCTTCTAACTTCCTTATTGTAACTGAGAAGTGCCATCTACTTGGCCTCCCAGTCTTTTATGTGCAACCAACCTGCTTTTCTTTTATACATTCCTTTCTGGATTTTAAGACTTTCCTTGTTTCCTGGGATGTTTGTTAGTATCTTTGTTTGTTTTTGTTTGTTTGTTTGTTTGTTTGTTTGTTTGTTTTGGTCTCTGGTAACCTATGCATGTTTAGTTGCATGGGAAAGATGAGAGGCTGGAAGGCTGTGGACCATTCAGGGCTCCTTAGTAGGGCTTGTTAACAGACAGACCTTGCCTCTCCTTGCTTTAGAATGATTAAGCAACATCCCAGAATTCTGCTTGACTTCCTGTCAGCATTTTCTTTTGGACAGTCAGTGTCTCCAGAGAGAAGTGATTTGTTCCAGATATTTCTGATGAGGAGGTGGGGGGTGACTTTACGGAATACCATTCTTTTCAATATGGTACCTCTGATCTGTCCTCTGTGGTTCCCAACTCCAAAGATTCTTCAGTTAATCTTTGTAGGGATTGCATGTGCTCTTGTGCACTGCCAAAGTGGGTGATCACCTGGCTATGTGGGACAGGAAAGAGAAATGGAAGTCCAAGGTCCTATTCAGGCCTCTTGTTTGAAGTCATATCTCACATTTCCTGGGTCAGCCTCTATGTGACTGAGAACATCACAGAGGACTTCAGCTCCCCCCTATGAACTCTGAGTCCCTTTAAGGGACACAGGATCTTGAGACCTTTGACTACAATTGTTTGGAGGACTATGAAAAAAAATCACACTGAGTACAGCCCAGGAGGGCCTCCATTTCCTCAAATTCCAACATAGGGGATGAGAGATGGCTCAGTGGTTAAGGCACTTGCTTGCAAAGCCTGTCAATCTGGGTTCAAGATTCCTGAGTACTTACATAAAGCCAGATGCACAAAGTGGTGCACTCATCTGGAGTTTGTCTGCAGTGGCAGGTGCACCCGTGCACCCACTTCTCTCACTTGCCACACAAGCACGAGGACCTAAGTTTGGATCCCCAGCACCCACTTAAAACCAGGTGAGGCCCTTATGTCTGTAACCCCAGCATTGGGAAGGTGGAGACAGGGTGTCTCTGAAGCTCACTGGCCAGCTAGTCTAGCCCAACTGGTGAACTCCAGGGTCAGTGAGAGACCTTGTCTCAAAAAATAAGGTGAAGAGAGATCGAAGAAGATCCTGACATCAACCTCCAGTCTCCACATGCACATGTGCATGTCCACTTGCATGCACATGTGTGCCCACACACTTACAAACATATATGCACACACTCACCACACACACACGTACATTTTTTTAAAAGTCAATAACGTCATCTGTGTGTGTGTGTGTAATAAAGGCTTTGCTTGCTTTCTTGTTTGCTTTAAATAACCAACAACATGAATATTGAAATGAAGAACAGGATCCAGAGCAGAAAGGGATTTGCCTGGGCAAGGAAATGAAAACATCACGCATCCCCTTGACTTGGCAGGAGCCCAGAAGGGATGACTGTGGACGAGAAAGCCTAAGGTGGTGCATGTTGGACACTCTTCCCTTCATAAGAAAATCTTTCAAAAGAATGTTTCAAAAACATGGAAATAGAGACTCAAGGAGCCTAAAATTCTTCGCAAGGGCTGGAAAGAAAACTACAGGAAGCCAATTCCAGCCTTATAGCCATGAAAGCAAAAAGAGCCCAGATATGGTTGGGGAGCAGGAATACATAGCAGGCCCTGTCGTCTCACTGTTGTGATACTTTTCACTTATGAACTCTAGCATTAGCAGGACTGAGGCTTGGCACTGGGAGCACTGGAAGGTAAAAAGGGATCCAGAATGTCGTCAAGGACAGCTGGTCTTGAATCCAAGAAAGTAAGGTAGGCTAAGAATGACTCTAGGATAGGTTCTCTGGTCCATGAGTTATAGCAGTCACCATGACATTAACTTTGATATATTGAGTTCTTGGAAATTCTTTCTTTAGCCAAGGAGGATATTCTCTACTTCAGTGAGGAGGCCAAGCTACTAAATGGCAGTGGGGGTTGCTGTGTTGTATAGCCTGTTCTTTGCTTGCCGCCCCGCCCTTTCTGGACGAGCTCCAAAGAGATGAGTCTCCGGTGAGGTTTGTATGTGAAATGTCCCCCACAGGCTCATGTGTTTGAACACTTGGTCCTCATTTGAAAAACTTATTCGTGGCTGGAGAGATGGATTAGCAGTTAAAACACTTGCATACAAAGCCCAAGGACCCAGGTTCGATGCCCCAGTACCCATGTAAGCCAGATTCACAAGATGGCACGTGCGTCTGGTGTTCGTTTGCAGTTGCTACAGGCTCTGGTATGCTCATATTCATTCTCTCTCTCTCTCTAATAAAAAGTAAACAAATAAAATTTTTAAAAATCATTCGTGGGTCTGAAGAGCTGGCTCAGAGGTTAAAGGTGCTTCCTTTCAAAGCCTTACAGCCAGGTTTGATGAGTTCTGACTAACCATAAGGAATGACAAATGGAAAACTTAGAAATTACAGATATATATATATATATGGAGAGAGAGAAGAAAAAATAGCCATAATCTGATCAGCAATAAATGTACTTATTTGGGTGCTGGGGCTGAGGTGGTAGAGTGCTTGCCTAGTATGCAAAAAGCCCTGGGTTCAATCTGCAGCACTACATAAACCAGGCATAGTGGCACATGTCTACAATTCCAGCACTGAGGAGGTAAAGGCAGGAGGATCAGAAATTCAAGGACATCTTCAGCTACATAATGAGTTTGAGTCCGGCCTGAGCTACTGGAGATCCTGTCTCAAAAGGGGAAAATTTTTCAGGTCATGAAAAGGACAGGAGAACATAATGGGTAACACAACCATGAGATGTCATCACCCAAATCCAGCCTGGGCTTGAAAGGAAAGAAGGAAGAAAGGAAGAAAGAGAGGGAGGAAGGAAAGAGGGAGAGAAAAAGAGAGAGAGAGGGAGGAAGGAAGGAGGGAGGGAAAGAAGAAGGAAGGAAGGAAGGAAGGAAGGAAGGAAGGAAGGAAGGAAGGAAGGAAGGAAGGAAGGAAGGAAGGAAGGAAGGAAGGAAGGAAGGAAGGAAGGAAGGAAGGAAGGAAGGAAGGAAAGAAGGAAAGAAGAAGGAAAGAAGGAAAGGAGGGAAGAAAGAAACCAAAAGAAAATCCAAAGAACAGTAAAAGAGATAACAGGGAACCTATATTTTAAGAGATTCATGAGACAAAGTAACCAGCTGTAATGTTGTAAGCTGTTTGGATCTCAATTTAAATATATTTAAAGTTAAGACAATGTATAACGTGTGAACCATAAATATTTATTTGGTAGTACTAAAGAATTTTGTGAGTTTAAAATTATGATATGATATCATGTTTATTTTAGAGCTACCTGTGGAAATTTTTACAGATGCAATGACTGCTTCAAAGTAATGGGGGCAGGTCAATTGAGGATATAGGTGAACCAGATTGACCATGCACTAATAATTGATGAGTGATGTGTGAATCAAGTTCATATGCTTTGGTGTACATTTAAAAGTTTTCCATGAAGAAATATCTTAAGTACTCATCATTTCCTGTTTCTCATCAATAAAGTCCATTTTGACACTCATCTAGTAAACAAATTTTTTTAAGCATGTTCTTAATAGATCATATTAAGCCTGGGACTAGCAAATAGCATTCTTGTCCTCTCAAAGCCTGTAGCCTAGTTCAGAAGATTACACTTTCAGAAAGAAAACTGAGAACAAGTCAGGGCAACATGTAACAAAATGTTTAATCAAATTCCATAACATATAATTTAAACAGACGGTTTCCTGGGTGGTCAGGTGGGTAGCAATGGGTAGGAGGGAGTAGGTGAGGTGAGGAAGGGTGGAGACAGAAATGGTCACATGAAGGTTGAGCTGGCTAAAGGAAGTCAAAAGCAGGTAAGGAAAGTAGAGGGAGGAATAATTTCACAGATGAATAATTATACCTGCTTACATGGAGGGAAGGCTGGGAAAGAGGATAAACGGAGACGAGCCTACCACCTACTAAGTTAATCACTCTTTGTGTTGGATTGCCAGTAGATGACAATGGATGCCAGATACATCGTTCACATGTGGTAATTATCATTAATTATAAACACCAAGGAGTAATAGTTACCGGTCAGAAAAGTGGGTGAGTAACAGGTGTCTGCCAAACGTGTAGCCGAATAAAAGCCACTGTGATTCCTGGAGAATTGGTTGTGATTAATGAAGCTTTGGAGTTCTCCCCCCCCCCTTCGGGCTTTTGTTTTTTCCTTGTGTGCGTGTGCATGTGTGTGTTATGTGTGGTGTATACAGGTGTAGTGCTCATGTGGTGTCCAATGTGCTCACCTCTGCTGATGTGTGCTAGCCTGTGGTCGCACTTCTGCCCTCCTTATTTGAGCAAGTCTCTTATTGATACCCGCGCTTTGATACCCGCGCTTGCTACTTTTTCATTCTCTGGCCTCTGCCGCCCTACAGGACTAGGGTTACAGACACGCTTGGCCATGCCCAGTTGTATTTCCTCATGATAGTCTTGGAGGCTGAACTTACAAGTCTCAGCCCCTCAGGTTCTCACACCTGCTCAGGAAGTGCACTTACTTCATAACTGAGCCAGCTCTCCAGCCCAGTTTTTGTGGTTGTGTTGTTTTTTTGTTTTGTTTTGTTTTGTTTTGTTTTGTGGCAGACTAACTTGGAACTCATTCTGAAGCCCAGGCTGGCCTCAAACTCATGGTGATCCTCTTATCTCAGCCTCCTAAATGCTCAGATTATAGCCATGAGCTACCATGCCCCTATTTATTTATTTATTTATTTATTTATTTATTTATTTATTTATTTGAGGGGGGCATGCCAGGGCCTCTAGCCAGTGCTCATGAACTACAGAGGCATGCACCACCATGTGCATCTGGCTTACGTGGGGTTCTGGGGAATGGAACCTGGATATTTAGGCTTCGAAGGCAAGTGCCTTAACCACTAAGCCATCTCTCCAGCCCACCACGCCCATATTTTATTTTGAGTCTCCATGTTGCTGTTTACATTTGAAAGGTCATGTCTTCATGCTTCCTCTAAGAGAGGAAGATTTGCCTGCAAGTCCACTGGGTCTCTGGGCCACAAGCTTGATTGTGAGCTATCAAATGTCATTTAAACAATTCTAGAATGAAATCTGTTCCAAATGACCTCCCCCCACCACCACCACCACCAAGAACCTTGTCCATGTGTCTGCAAGTGTTCTGTCGTGCGTTTTGCTGTTGTCTCCCCTTCTCTTCTTAATGTAAGCATTCCTTTCCAGAGAACATTACAGTCTGTTATCTTTTGGGTCGGATGTGGTTAGCCCGCCTTTAAGGGGTGGAGTTCAGGTCCCTGAGCAGGAAAGCCAAACCCTGATGAATGTAAAGGAGAAAATCCTCTGTCACAAGACTGCGGACCCAAAACTTGGCATCCTGGGCCCAGCCATCCTGGGAAGCCTACAGACAGCCCACCCATGGGCGTGCCTAGCAGTGTGCTTCGCCATCCAGGAGGGACAGCGCATGAGAGGGTACAGCTGGCCGAGATAGGGTCTCCGTGGCAGTGAACGCTGTTGTGTAAGAACTGATGACACACGCAGGAGCAGCCCTGGAGCGGGCAGTAGGGCCGCGAGGGGACTCACCCACACCGGATATGGCTCAGCCCCTGCGCCCTGGGCCGCTTGCAAGACTTCCCGCAGGCTGAGCAAAGGATGCTGCCGCGCCCTGCCCCGGGGCCGCAGGGCTCCAAGGCCTACGAAGCCGGCTCGGGCGGAGTTTCAAGTTGAGCTAGACTGGGGGGGCGGGGAGAGGGGGGTTACGAAAGTGACGCGTTCTATCCGAAGTCGGAGTTCAAGTGATCACATTTCAGCGTCTAACCGGGTTCCGTCGTCCATGTGGAAGTTACTCACCCGCTGACAGCCCGGAGCGCCCTCCCGCGGCAGTGATGCGCAATCGCGCCTCCACCTTCAGGTTGAATTGTCATCAGCGCTGGGCGACCCGGGACTCCAGCCAGAATAGGGTTTTCCAGGTTATTGGAAATACTGACTGCTGTCAATGGGATACATTCATTGCAGAGCACAATAGCTGTCAAAGACTCGATCTAGCCTCTGGAAGTTTGCTGTCGGTTTGTTCTTTCTTTTCCCTCTTTTTTCTTTTCTTTCGTCTGTCCTTTTCGTTGGCCTTCCGCCTTTGCTTTTTAGTGTGTTTTTAATTATTTAATTATTTATTTATTCGCATGCAGAGAGGGTGAATGAAAGAGAGGGGGTATTGAGTGCACCAGGGCATCTTGCCACTGCAAATGAACTCCAGGCACATGTGTCACTTTCTACTTCTGGCTTTACATGGGTACTGAGGAATCAAACTCTGGGCCAGCAGGCTTTGCAAGCAAGTGCCTTTAGCCACTGAGCCATTTCTCCAAACCTTAATGTTTTTTTTCTTTTAAATTTTTACTTATCCTTACAATGCAACTGCCCAGTCAGAAATTGGCCTCGATATCCATGACCTTGCAGTGCCTAGCAATACCTTCGCAAGACCCTCATAACAGAAGAAAAAGATGATGACATCAAATTGAAAGAGAGACTAATGGAGAGAGGGAGGGAATATGATGGAGATTGGAGTTTTAAAGGGGAATGGGGGGAGGGGAGGGAAATATCATGGTTTTTTTGTATGTAAGTATAGAAGTTGTCAATAAAAATAATTTTAAAAGGGCTGGAGAGAATGGCTTAGCGGTTAAGCGCTTGCCTGTGAAGCCTAAGGACCCCAGTTCCAGGCTCGATTCCCCAGGACCCACGTAAGCCAGATGCACAAAGTGGCGCATGCATCTGGAGTTCGTTTGCAGTGGCTGAAGGCCCTGGTGCTCCCATTCTCTATATATCTGCCTCTTTCTCCCTGTCACTCTCAAATAAATAAACAAACAAAATTTAAAAAAATTTTAAAAATGAGATACGCTGATGAAGTAAAAAAATTTTTTTTACTTATGTGTGTGTATGCACACACACATAATGTTCCAGACATGCATCTCTTTGCATCTGGCTTTTACAGGGGTGCTAGAGACTCAAACTAGAGCCAGTAGGCTTTGCAAGCAACTGCCTTTAACCATTTAGCAATCTCCCTAGCCCTCTTCCTTCCTTTCTTGTCTTTTTCACCCCCCCCACTTTCTTTGTATTTTGAGACTCTCACTATGTAGCCCAGGCTGGCCTCAAACTTCCAGCAGTCCTCCTGCCTCAGTCCCTTGAGTGCTGGGATTACAGGCATGCCCCACCATGCCCAGCTGACGTTGACGACTGATGACAGACATGTGCACGGATTCTATCCAGTGCTGTAAAATGGAAGTTCATCACCAAAGCATGGACTTGGTGCACCTCAGTCAGCACTGGTTTTCTTCCCACATTGCTGTGATATTACTGTGATTCCTGTCACAGTGTACTTCACCCTGACTGTATTGATGTAGGTGACATCACTGACGCCCATCATCGGCGTCACTCAGGACAACTAGTCCATCACCTTTACTGTGTGCCAGAGCAACTTTCTTCAGACATTCCAGTATGATGATAACGAAAATGATGAATATTGTAAAAATAATTTAGAATGATTTCATTTGTGGGATGGTTTAAGGCATAGCCCTGAATTTGAATTCTGACGCTGGTTACTAACTGTGACCTTCAGGAGGTTATTTATTCTCTGTGCACCTTCATTCCTCTCCTACTACAGGGGACTGAAGTCCTCATGGGCCTGTTCCACAGTTTAACTGAGATGATATGTAAGAGCCTGTGCTTGCCCTGGAGAAACTAAGAAACAGGGTTGCTTTGATACTCACTGCTTTGGGGGTTGGGGGTGAGTTACTTCTCTCAGCTTGGGTAGCTCATCTATGAAAGGAGATTAGAAGCCAAGAATGGTGACTCATTCTCATTATGATCCTAGGGCTTAGGAGGCTGAGGCAGGAGAATTGCCTCCTGCCTGTGAGCACAAGAGAATCTCACCAGATAGGTATAAAAATTAAATGAGATTATATGTGTACCATGCTTAGACACAGAAAAGACTCAATAAACGTTAGTTTTCTGTGTTTTTTTTTTCAAAGAAAGTCCCATGTAGCCCAGGTTAGCCATGCACTATGTAGCTGAGGCTGGCCTTGAGTTCTTGATGATCTGCCTCTACCTCACACATGCTAGGATTATAGTTTGTGCCACAAACCTGGCAATGTTTTAAACCTTAACCTGTATTTACTCTTCTACCATTCTGTGGTTTAGAAAACTCTGATGTGATATTTTTTTCTGATTTTTTAATTAATTTATTTATATATTGCATGTGTATGTAAGTGTGTGGTATATGGGTGTATGTAAATGTGTTCATATATGTGTAGGCACATGTGTGTAGAGGCCAGAGGTTGAAGTAAGGGGTCTTCCTTAATTGATGTCTGTCTTGTTTTTTGAGATAAGGTCTGTCACTGAATCTGGAGCTCACCAACTTGACTAGCCTAGCTATCCAAGTTCTGGGGATCCTCTCTTCATCTCCCCAGTGCTGGGGTCAAAGGCACACACCACCATGTTCAGCTTTTATGTTGGTGTGGGGATCACACTCCGAACCCCCGGCTCTCAGGTCCAGTGCTTTACTGACTCGCCAGTCTCCTTATTGTGATTAGTAAGCTCCCAGCTGATTAATCACCTTCTCTTTGTTCATAATTTGACATTTGTCTCTTGCACAATCATACATGACCCTGCCACCACCTTAGGAGGTAGGTTTCCTCTTTGCCACTTTATAGATGAAGATATGCAGACACGAGGTAGTTTGTTGACCCTCCTGATGTCTGCAGCAAGTGGAACAAGGAAACGAGTAACTTCTTTCTCTGAGGCCAGGGCTCTGTTTCCCACAGCACATCTTCCTTTATAAGCTCTCTAAATGGGATGAGCACACATTTTATCATATCATCCTTTGTCAGATGTCTATGCGGTTTTTTTTTAGAGGTAGGGTCTCACTCTAGCCCAGGCTGACCTGGAATTCACTATGTAGCTTCAGGGTGCCCCCAAACTCACTGCATTCTTCCTACTCCTACTTCCTGAATGCTGGGATTAAAGGCGTGCACCATCACTTCTGGCTTCTATTCAGTTTTGATATTTTCTAAATTATAGTAACTTCCTAACCAGACCTCAAAGTTGCAAGGAAACTACCAGAACTACACTTAGAAGCCTTTGCTTTGTAACAAGCCATTCGCATGATTTACTAACAACCCATTGGGTGGTGTGAGGAAGGAGTAGAGAGGTGGCACTAGGTGAGCTGCTGGGGTGCGTGTGCCTCAAGAGCCATGAGTGTATTAAGCACTGCTGCTCCCTATCCCCAACATTTGACACTCCCCTTTTGGAATGCCCCTCCACTGTCATGATATTGTGGGTCATCTTCGTTTTCTTTTCTGGCAGACTGTGAGCTAGCTCTAAGAAGCTTAAGACACTGTCTAGGTCACAGTGCCTGACACTACCTACATAAGACCATCATAATAGGAGGAAAAAATCGTGACATCAAACTGAAAAGAGAGACTGATTGAGAGGGGGAGGGGATATGATGGAGAGTGAAGTTTCAAAGGGGAAAGTGGGGGGGGGGGAAGTACCATGGGATATTGTCTACAATTAAAGAAGTTTTCAATAAAAATTAAAATTTAAAAAAAGACACTGGAGCCGGGCGTGGTATTGCACACCTTTAATCCCAGCACTCAGGAGGCAGAGGTAGGAGGATCGCCGAGAGTTCGAGGCCACCCTGAGACTACATAGTTAATTCCAGGTCAGCCTGGACCAGAGTGAGACCCTACCTTGCAAAACCAAAAAAAAAAAAAAAAAAAAAAAAAAAAGACACTGTCTAGGGCAGGGAAGGGAAGTGGCTCAGTTGTAAATTCCTTACCATACAAGTATGAGGACTTGAGTTTCTCCAGAACCCACCAAAGGCTGGGTGTAGTGACGCCTGTAATGCCGGAACTAAAGAGACAGAGACAGGAGGACACCCAGGGCCTCCTGGCTGACAACTGGATCAGTGAGCTCCAGTGAGCCCTGGGTTGAATGACAGACCCTGCCTCGAAAAATAAAGTGGGGAAAGATGGAGGAAGACACCTAATATCGACCTCTGGCTTCCACATACATGCACATACATGTGCACATGCATATGAACACATACCCACATGCATGCACACCCCTCCAAAAAAGATATTTCATATATCAGTCTCTAAAAGCACTATTGATTTGCCCGTTTTCTCCTTGGGCCAAGTGTAATGTCAAATGTTTGTAATCTTCAGCACTTGGAAGCCTAAGGCAAAGGGATCACCATAAATTTGAGAACAACCTGGTCTATGCAGCAAGTCTCTGCCTCAAAAAAAAAAAAAAAAAAAAAAAAAAAAACAGCAAAAATTTTCTTATGCTGGGGCAGCAGTTCAATTTGTAGAGTGCTTGCCTAGCATGCACAAAGCCCTGGGTTCAATTCCTGGTGCCAGTAAAACTGGGTGTTGATGGTGCATACCTGTAACTTTAACACTCAGTGGGTAGAGGCAAGAAGATCAGGAATTCAAGCTCATCCTTGGCTCAAGGCCACTTTAGGCTACATTAAACCCTCTACAAATAATAATAATAATAATAATAATAATAATAATAATGTATACAAGAGGGTGTGCATAGGTGATACACAAACACCATCTTCTACACTGGGCTTGAGCTTCCATGCATTTTGATAGAACAGGGCATCTTGAACCAATCCCCTACAACTCTGAGGGATAGCTACACTGCATACTCTAAGAGCCTGTGTTAGTCAGCATCACACAGCCAGCAAGTAAAGAAGAACTGGGGCTGCAGATATGGCTTAGTGGTTAAGGCGCATGTTCAAATCTCCAGGTCCGCATAGCCAGATTCAAAGTGATGCAAGTGTGCAGTATTGCACATGTGCACAAAGGGGTACATGTGTCTGGAGTTTGTTCACAGTGGCTGAAAGGCCCTGGTGTACCCATTCTCTCTCTCTCCCTCTCTCTCTCTGCCTGTCTCTCTCTTTCTCTCTCAAAAATAAAATAAGAAAAGAAGAAGAACTACAACTTGAACTTGGGTCTAACACAGAGACAGAATTCTTTAACCTGGACTGGAGAGATGATGGTTAAGGCACTTGCAGCAGTTAAGGCCCACTTGCAGTTAGGAGGATTCAATTCTCCAGGTCTTCCAGGTCAGCCTGGGCCAGATGAGACCCTTGTGCAAGATTCAATTCTCCAGGTCTCATGTTAGCCAGATGCACATTGTGGCACATGAGTCTAGAGTTCATTTGCAGTGGCTAGAGGCCCTGGCATGCCCATTTTCTCTCTCTCTCTCTTTCTCTCTCTCTCTCTTTCTCCCTCGGTCTCTAATAAATAAATTAAAAAACAATAAAATAAAATAAACAATAAGAATTCTTTAACTTTTTCCTGTCCTGCCTCCCAAGGGTGGCAGCAGGCTCAGGGGAGGCACCTAATGAGGGTGAGTGTGCCATTCTTCCTACATGAACTATCTTGATTCCTTCTCTTTATGGTTTTTAAACTTTTTGTTGGCAATTTTTATAAATCTAAACAATATTCCATGATTATAATCCCCTCCCCCACCCTCCCTTTTATCCCTCCTGAATCCCCTCCACTGAATCCCTTCTTCTTTCTAACTAGTCTCTCTTCTATTTTGATGTCATCATTGACTTCTCAGTGACCTGCAACTCAAGCATGTGGAGTCTTCAACAACAGCCTCTCACCATCTAGCTATGGTAGGCAACCAAGAGCCTTGGCAATGTTTTGGGGGCATCAGGGGCCTCCCTGGTCAACAACTCACTGGAAGGAATCCCACTGGCACTGAAATGCTTCCAATTACAATCCATGGTTTCTAGGCACAACATTATCCACTGCCATAAGACACTTCTGCCCAAACTCTTTTATTATATTATATTTAATTTATTTATTTATTTATTTATTTATTTATTTATTTATTTATATAAAAGACAGAGAGAGAGAGGGAGGGAGGCAGAGAGAGAATGTACACACCAGGGCCTCTAGCCAAAGCAAACAAACTCCAAATGCATGTGCCACCTTGTGCATCTGACTTTACATGGGTCCTGGTGAATCAAATCTGGGTTCTTTGGCTTTTCTGGCAAGCACCTTAACAACTAAGCCATCTCTCCAGCCCAAACTCTTCTTAATATATATTATTAGCTTGTGAAGAAGTAGGTTTCCATATGGCTTATTCATAAATCTCTTTTTAATTTTTTTTTGAGAGAGACACACAGAGAGAGACAGAGAGAGTCAGAGGGAGAGGAAGATAGAGAATGGGCACACCAGCAGCCTCTCAGCTGCTGTGAACGAAATCCAGATGCATGCGCCCCCTTGTGGGCAAGTGTGGCATTGCGCCCTTGCGTCACTTTGCATCTGGCTAAATGTGGGACCTGGAGATGGGAACCGGGGTTCTTAGGCTTAGCAGACAGGCGCCTTAACCACTAAGCCATCTCTCCAGCCCTTATTCATAAATCTTAAAAAAATTTTTGAGGTAGGGTCTCACTCTAGCCCAGGCTGACCTGGAACTCACTATTATAGTCTTACGCTGGCCTCGAACTCACGGTGAACCTTCTACCTCTGCCTGCCAAGTGCTGGAATTAAAGGTGTGCACCACCACACCTGGCTTTAAACCCTCATAGGCCCCTTTTAGCTTTCTGGCCTCTACTACTGGCTTTCTTTCTTCTTATTTTCTATCTCAATCACTAGAACTCTTCATTGTGACCTTCCTCTTCTGTGCCTGTTCTTCCTGGCCCTGACTCAAGCCCAGAGTGCTCTATCTTCCAGTCCCTGGCAGCAGAACAAGGGGAAATATCCAGTGTCAGAGACATCCAAGTCCACCATGTGAGCACCCCATGGGCTGACACTTGTCTTCCCAGCATGATGTGTCCATGCCTCCAGTGAGTGTTTCAATGGCAGTCAGCCAAGCCAGTCTCAGCCCCCATCTCCCCAACCAGTCACAGATGTCCAAGTCACACAGAGCAGCTGCTTCTTGCATGTGTCTGGCCTCAAAGGCCAAATGTTTCCACTCAGTTCATGCACTCCAAAACGTCTTCATTCCTTTACCTATGTCCCCATTTGTCCCTTCCCATTAAGCCAGAGCCAATTTGCTTCAGGAGGTTGATTTCCAAATACTCAACAGTCCCAGTAATTTCAGCAGTTACAATCCAGGCAGCCCCAGAACATCCAGTGGCTTCTGTTGTAAGCTTTTTTTTCAAAAGCTTTCTAAGGGTTGTTTAGGAATCCAAGCTCAATCTCCTCTCATACTCAATGCTAAATAATCCTTAGGCCCCGTGGCAGGACCTAGAAGCCACATACTGGATGCCTGCAAGAAAGACAGTGGCTTGCCAATACAAGAGATTCGGCGATAATATTCAGAGAAAGGCTTCTCAAGGGGTCAAGAACGCCTGGTAGGTGAGCCCAGAGCATGAGGAAGAGAGAGGGTATCCAGAGGCAAAGAAAAGCAGGAAGGGTAGAGGGGCATCATGGGTGACTATGAAATGACCCCCAACGGACTCTTGTGTTGAGAGCTTGGTTTTTCAGGAGGTTCTGGAAACTTTAAGAAGTGAGATAACAGCTGGAGGAAGTAGGTCTCTGGGGGCAGGTCTTTGAGGGTGTCTTGTTCCTGGCTCTTTTCTGTGCTTCGTATCCATGGTGAGATGAAGATGCTCCTCCTCACTATGTGTTCCCATTGCCATGATGTTCTGCCCAACTGTTTGGGGTCAAGTAAGCAGGGATGGAGCCCTCTGAAACAGTGAGCCAAAATAAATATTTCCTCCTTTAGTTGCTTTTCTCAGGTGTTGAATCATGGCAATGTAAAACTAAATAGGATCCCATATCCTGAAGGAATTTACCACTAAATTCTCTCTACTACTTCTCTACTGCTCCAAAAACCCACATTTTAGGGAGCAGTTAGCACCCTCTCTTCAATATTTTCAGGATGGACAACACAACAGCAGTTTTCTCAGGCCCCTCTTTGTGTGTGTGTGTGTGTGTGTGTGTGTGTGTGTGTGTGTGTGTGTGTTATTTTTTATTGTTTTATTGTTTGAGTTTTTCAATGTAGGATTTCACTCCAGCCCAGGTTGACCTGGAATTCACTATGTAGTCTCAGGGTGGCCTCAAACTCACAGCAATCCTCCTACGTTGGCCTCACAAGTGCTGGGATTAAAGGTTTGGCTGCTATGCCCAGTCAATGTGTGTTTATTTATTTTTTTTTTCTTTTTGGTTTTTCGAGGTAGGGTCTCACTTTAGCTCAGGCTGACCTGGAATTCACTATGTAATTTCAGGGTGGCCTCGAACTCACAGCGATCCTCCTACCTCTGCCTCCCGAGTGCTGGGATTAAAGGCGTGCGCCACCACGCCCGGCCAATGTGTGTTTATTTTTGAAGCACAGTGTCACTGTAGCTCAGGCTGACCTGGAACTCGCTCTGTAGATCAGGCTGGTCTTGAACTCACAGTGATACTCCTACCTCAGATGCTGAAATTAAAGGCATGCACCAACACATCCAGCTTAGCCCCTCCTACTTATCCTCCTTGTTAGAATTATATTTATCATACTGAACCCAAACATACCTCTCATTATTATTTATCTCACTTCCACAGGTAAGCATTTTGAAAACTCATTAATGCTAGCTAATATGACTTGTAATCTTCCTAAGGAATAATGTTTATTAAACTCTACTGAGGTGTAACTGATATGTAATAAACTCCCCACATTTAAAGTGCCCGATTTGATAAGATTTTACATAAGGAAATATAAAAAATAAGCCCAAATAATCAGGATAATAAGCATCACTCTCAAAAGTGTCCTCATGCCCTTCTTATCTCATCCCTAATGATCTGCCAGTCTGTCCGTTCATTTATTTTGAGACAGGGTCTTATATAGCTCAAGCTGGCCTAGAACTCACTATGACCTTGAACTTCTGATCCTTCTACCTCCACCTCCTGAATGCTGAGATTATAAGTGTGTACCGCTCTTGCAGTCAGCTCCCCACTGCTGGACAAACATCCAGCCAGAAGCAGCTTATGGGAGGAAAGGGTTTATTTCAGGCTTACAACTCCAAGCGAAGCACCGTCAATGATGGAAGAAGGGCTGGAGAGATGGCTCAGCATTTGAGGCACACAGGACACAGGTTTGATTCCCCAGTACCCACATAAGCCAGATGCACAAGGTGGCACATGTGTCTAAAGTTTGTTTGCAATGGCTAGAGGCCCTGGCATGCCATTCTTTCTCTCTATCTCTATCTGCCTCTTTTTTTTTCTCTCTCTCTCTCAAATAAATAAATAAATAAATAAAATATTTATAAAATTAAAAATTTATTTTAAAAACTGGTGGAGGAAACTGGCTCCCTTTCATAGATCTAAGCAGAGAGACACCACCAACAGCCAGCAAACAGCAAAACCAACAGAGCTCTAACTACTCCCCATACATCTTATGGCTGGACTTAAAATCTGCCCCAAACATACCTTAGGGCTGAACTTCAAGATCCACCACCACTGACATTCCTCTTCTCCACTAGGGCTCTGCCAACTGGAGATTCAACTTACAAGCCAGATTGTGTAGGACCACACATTCAAACCACTGAAGTTCATGCAGTGCTGGAACCCAGGGCTTTATGTATGCTAGGCAAGCACTCTACCAACTAAGCTACATCACCAGCCCCTCTCATGCCACTTTTTAATTCCTTCCCCCTGCACTTTGTCCTCCACCAATTTCTAGGCAGCCACAGATCCCATTACAAATGATTACTTTGGATGTTTGTAGCAGTTTATGTAAAAAAAAAAAAAACTATATACTCTTTTTAAATATTTTATTTATTTACTTGCAAGGAGAGAGGGGGGGAATGGGTGCACCAGGGCCTCTAGCCACTGCAGACAGACTCCAGATGCATGCACCTGTGCATCTGGCTTTAAGTGGGTACTGGACAATCAAACCCAGGTTGTTAGGCATTGCAGGCTAGCACCTTAGCCATGGAGCCATCTCTCCTGCCCTGTACTCTTTTTTTTTTTGTCTAGCTTCCTTAATCACTATATTCATTTTGAGATTCATCCACATATTAATGCTTTTAATTGCAGTATTTCCCCACAGTTTATTTATTCATTTGCTTATTGATGGATATTGGGATTGCTTCCAGTTGGGTTTGGGGATTTTTAATATTTTAATTATTTATATTTATTTAAGAGAGAGAGAGAGAAAGGCAGATAGAAAATGGGCACACCAGGTCCTCTAGTCACTGAAAACAAACTCTAGACTCATGCATCACCTTGTGGATCTAGCTTACATGGGTACTGGAGAATTGAACCTGGGTCCTTGGGCTTCACAGGCAACCACCTTAACCACTAAGCCATCTCTCCAGCCCTCTTTTTTTTTTTTTTTGAGACAGCTTCTTACTCTAACCTGGAATTCACTCTGTAGTCCCAGGCTGTCCTTGAACTCACAGTGGTCCTCCTATCTCTGCCTCCCAGGTGGTGGGATTAAAGGTGTGCACTACCATGATTGGCTTTTTTTCAAAACTGTTACAATTAAAGCTTCTATGCACATTCATGTACACTTTTGTATGGGACTGGAGAGATGGCTCAACAGTTAAAGGTGCTTCCTTTACAAAGCCTGACAGCCTGGATTCAATTCCCTAGTATCCATGTAAAGCCAGATGCACAAAGTAGCACATGCATCTGGAGTTCATTTAGGGTGAGAGGAGACACTGGCATGCCCAGAAAATCTCTTTCTCTCTTGCTCTCCCACTTGCCTTTCTCTATCTCTCAAATAAATAATTTTTTTATTTTTCAAATATTTATTTATTTATTTATTTATTTGAGAGAGAGAGATAATGGAGGGGGAAATGGGCACACCAAGGCCCCTAGTTACTGCAAATGAATTCCAGATGCATGCGCCACCTTGTGCATCTGGCTTACGTGAGTCCTGGGGAATAGAACTTGGGTCCTTTGGCTTTACAGGTAAGTACCTTGACCACTAAGCCATCTCTCCAGTCTATTAAATAAATAAATAAAAATATTTTTTAAAATAAACTTTTTGTATGGATTTATAGTTTCATTCCTCTTGGTAAATATTCAGGACTGTAATGACTAGATCACATGCTTGGTATACTTTTTTAATGTTTTGTTTTCTTTGGTTTTTTTTTTTTTTTTTTTTTTTTTTTTTTTTTTTTTTTGTTGTTTTTGTTTTTTTGTTTTTTTACTCGGTGCTCCTCCTACCTTAGCTTCCTGAGTGCTGGGATTAAAGGCTTGCACCACCACACCAGACACATTTAATTTTTTAAGAAACTGGTTGATACAGTGTCTGTACCATTTTACTCCAGTAATGCATGAGGTTTCCAGTTGCCTGCTCGTACTGCTATGGTTGGGGATTTAATGTTCATAATTCTAATGAACAACCAGCATTGTTTTATTAGAGTTTTTCCTTGTTTTCCCTACCCTGAGCACTTTCTTACATTTCCAACTGGTAAAGTGTGTATTCAAATATCTGACCCACATGGAGGAGGTAAGATTCATCTAATTATAAAGAATTCTTAGCAGGGCATGGTGATGCATGCCTTTAATCCCAGCACTTGGGAGGCAGAGGTAGGAGGATTGCTGTGAGTTCAAGGCCATCCTGAGACTACATAGTGAATTCCAGGTCAGCCTGAGCTAAAGTGAGACCCTACCTCAAAACACCAAAAAAAAAAAAAAAAAATCTTCCCCACCCCATGGTTACATCAAGAGCAATGTGTTTAATTTATTATTTTATAAGAACATTTTACATTTTGTGTTGTTTGCCACAAAACACAAGGAACATGCAAAGGAAAAGCTCAGAAGAGTTTCCTGCAGAATATATTAAATAGCTCAGAGAGAGCAAATTTCAATTCCAAATAATGAAATTAATAAAATCTCTAGAAAAAAAATTTAGCTAGGTATGGCGGTATATGCCTTTAATCCCAGCACTTAGGAGAAGAGGTAGGAGA
This sequence comes from Orientallactaga sibirica, assembly GCA_036365145.1. Taxonomy (NCBI): domain Eukaryota; kingdom Metazoa; phylum Chordata; class Mammalia; order Rodentia; family Dipodidae; genus Orientallactaga; species Orientallactaga sibirica. Next base: position 15,881,786 of record JAEOAD010000029.1, on the reverse strand, counting down.
ATTGCTGTGAGTTCGAGGCCAACCTGGGACTACAGAGTGAGTTCTACTGGGACTACAGAGTGAGTTCTAGGTCAGCCTAGTAGACTACAGTGAGACCAGACCTCAAAAGAAAAAGAAAAAAAGAAAAAATTCTAAATAAAAATAACAAAAAGACTTGCTTCAGAGCTAAATACTGAGCAAAACAATTCAAAAACTTGGATTATACAGTGTGCTTGATTATTACACTGGAAAGTTTATGTCATAATGTATATGTATATTATATTTTGGGCTTAAAAATTAATCTCTCCATTACTGGTAATTAGCCTGTAAAATAATTTCTTATATCTTGAACATCAAAAGCAACAACAACAAAAAAGAATGCCTAGAAAATTCCATGAGGCTACGCTCGACAGCTTTCATATAGCTAGAATCTAGAGACAATAAGGAAATTATCAAAGAGTCAAGCAGGCCCCAAGGCCCCAGAAAGCTATAGACAACTTAGCATTTGCATGTCATGGTGAAATGTTCACTCTGCTTACCACAGATAGGTCCGGAAATGGTATTTATGACTAAGACACATGCTTATAAAACATGCAAAATCTGTACCATCATAAAAATGGTTTGTACAAAAGGCTAACATCCTCTCTGGGTTCAGGCTGCCACTCAGAATTCCCCAGGGGCAATGATATTATAAAAGGCAATAGGTCCTTCATTTTTTTTTTTCTTTTCCTGCCAACTGCTGGGATTACCGGCATAAGCCACCACACCCTGTGCAGGTCATTTTGAGTCGCTTTCTGGCTCACCTCCTGGGCACTGTCACTTTTTCATACCGTGAACAGCTGTCCCATATTTTCACTTTTTCCATCTCCTTTCTTCCTTTTTGATATCCCAGGTTGGCTTTTTTTATCCTTTATCTCAAGAACTTCCTTTCACCATTCTTTCGGGCATGACAGGTGTGCTGCTGAAAATTCCCCTTAGGTTTCTCTCATCTAAGCGTGTCATTTCCTCATCACTGCTAAATGACTCTTCAAATCTAGGATTCTAAGCTAACATGGCTTCCTCCGGCCTTCCTGGCTTCTGATGAGAAACTTCTGCCATTCAAATCACTTTCTAGCTGTGGGCAAGGGGCCATTTCTCTCTTTTTGCTTTGTTTTAATTTTCCTAAGTGAATAGTATGCTTTGGGATGGATTTCTTTGAGTTTATCCTATTTGGGGTTCACTAGCCTCTTGAATCTAGGTTTATACCTCTGGTCAAATATCATTACTTCCTCAGATTTCAGTTATATGTTTTTTTATTTCTAAATTTTCCATTTAGTTCCTCTTTTTAATATTTTATTTATTTGTGAGAGAGAGAGAAAGAAAATGAGCACTCCAGGGCCTCTAACTACTGCAAATGAACTCTAGATGCATGCTCCACCATGTGCATCTGGCTTATGTGGGCACTGAGGAATTGAACCTGGGTCTCCGGGCTTCATAGGCAAGTGCTTAAAGCTAAGCCATCTCTCCAGGCCCCTAGTTCCTCTTTTTAAAGTTTATTTTTTATTGTTTTTGTTTTGTTTTTCGAGGTAGGGTCTCACTCTAGCCCAGTCTTAGGGTGGCCTCGAACTAATGTCAATCCTCCTACCTCTGCCTCCTGAGTTCTGGGATAAAAGGCATGTGCCACCATGCCTGGCTTAAAGTTTATTTTTTTGAGATGTATATAGTACATGTATGTAATAAAGTTTGATTGTATTAATCCCTCATTACCTTCATTTGCCCCTTCCACTGAAATCCATTTTCCCAACTAGTCCCCCTCTCACTCTCATGACCTTTTTCCTTTTGTGATCCACTGGGTTGATTGAGGTTGCTTGACTAAACATGGATTGAGGGTAATTTACTGGAGCACATGTAACTAGTGGCTACACCACTGAAGAAAGCGTTCCCCCAGCATGTTTCATTCCTCTTTATAATGTTTCTTTACTGAGACTTCCTTCCTTCCTTCCTTCCTTCCTTCCTTCCTTCCTTCCTTCCTTTCTGAGGCAAGCCCAATAGACCGGCCTTTTTTTTTTTAATGAGAGAGCAAGAGGAAGAGACACCAGGGCCTCCAGACACGGTAACTGAATTCTAGATGCATGTGCAATCTTGTGCACATGTAGGACCTTGTGCTTGCCTCACCTTTGTGCATTTGGCTTAGTGGGATCTGGCAAGTCAAACATGGGTCCTTAGACTTCGCAGGCAAGCACCTTAACCACTAAGCCATCTCTCTAGCCCGAGACTTTCTTTTATTTGTTCTAGATGGGTTTTTAACTGCTTGGTGAAGTATTTTTCTAATAGTTTTTTAAATTTTTGTCACCGTCTATGGCATTTCAATATTAGCATTTAGTGATGTCTTTTTTCACTCAAGTTGAAATTTTCCTGCCTCCTGACATGATGAATATTTTTCTATTATATCCTTGACATTTGAGTGATTATAAGACTCCACAACTTACTTAAAATATTTGTGTGTGTGTGTGTATGTAGTGTGTATGATTGTATGTGTGTTCATATATGTCCTTTGCTACTCTGCCTTCCTCCCCAGTGTCCCTGGTGTTCTAGAGACTCCCGTGAGGTATGGAAAAGAAATGGCATACCAGCAGTCCTGAGGTCACTGCCTTTGGGACCCTTGATCCTGCAGACAAATACCTCTTATCTTCATCTATCTCTTCAATGAGAATGCAGTGGAAATGCTCAGAGGTGCTCAATGAAGCCCAGAAGCTAATGGAAAGAAAACAAAAAGATTTCAAACAAATAGACTAACTCAGAGGAAAGAATCAATAAGATAAAAGCTATCCTGCTAGAAAAATAAATGAGGTGGAAAGGGATCTACTGTGAGATATGAACAGCAACACTCATCAGGTATTAACTCCCATCTCCTCCAGACTCCCATCTGTCCAAGCCCCCACTCCTATCACACTGCTCCATGTTTTGTCCTTCTGGAAAAGCCCTGGGCCCAATTACTGATTCCTGAAATCTAGCATCAAATTCATTTCAACTCACCCTCTCAGATTACTACAGTGAAGAGCTCCTCTTTCTGCATATCCACAGCCCTCTGGCTGTGCCACTGATCTATCTAAACCCAGTGTCTCTGTGTCTATATGTTTTGAGTAGCTTCCAGACTGCAAGGTCTTGTAGGATCACAGGAAAATTTAAAATTCCTTGAAAGTTAGACTTGGTTTCAAACCACAATGAGTGCATGACATTGGGCTAGTTTCTCATCTCTTATAGACCTATTTCTTTATTAAACTGAAGAACTACTATCCCATGGAATTATGATGAAAATTAAACAAAATAAATTATGTAAAAGATCCAATCTAATATTAGAAACTTTGAATCAATGTTAGTACTTCACCTAATCATTTTTGAACACTCAGATCCTAAAATGTACTGCCTGTCTTTTCATGCATATTGTAATGACTTATAATTACACAACTAATTCATATTCATCACAGAGCAATTGGAAAAGATAGAGGCACAAAAATAAAAAAGGAAATAATCTGTAATTTTTTTTCTTTTAAAACAGGAGCACTGGCTACATCCATGGGCCAATTAGGCAGGGCTATGATATAACAATAACCATCAAGTTCTTCAGAAGGCAGAAGCCAGCTTATTAGCTTTGGCCAGGCTGCCTACAATTTTTTTTTTTGAGACAGTGTCTCATGTAGCCCAGGCTGGCCTTGAACTCACTGTGTCACCACCAAGGATGACCTTGAACTCTTATTCTGCCTGCCTCTACCTTTGAAATGCTAAGATTACAGGCTGGTACCACCATGCCCAGAATTCATCAGTAATTTATAAACCCAAAGATGTCAATGTATAAACTAGCATGTCTTTCAAACCTTTACTTATGTAGATGTTCATCATCTTACAGAAGACTTAAGTCCCCATAAAGCTATCCTAAGTTGGAAGTGTTAAGTCCACAATGCATTTAATGTAACTGGTCCATTGAACATTATAGCCTGACAACCGTAAACATTCAGGACATTCACTTTAGCCTGCGGTTGGACAAAATTATCTACCAGAGAGCCTACCTTTTATTGAGTATCTCATAATTTATTGGATGCTGTGTTGAAAGGGAAAACAGAATCGTTTGTTTTTCATCTTAAAGTGAAAAAAATCATAAGTCAAACCATTGCAAATCAAAGACTATACATCAATACTCATTATCATATATTGTACAGTATATAGCTATATCTATATATTTTCTTTTTGTTTGTATGTTTGTCTTGCTATGTAGTCCAGGTTGGCCTGGAACTCTCTATGGTGACCAGACTAGCCTTAGACTCACAATAATCCTCCTGCTTCAAACTTCTGAGTGCTGAGACTTAGGAGTGCACCACCATGCCTAACTTTTGCTCTTCTTTATATGTGATCATGTATGACAAACGTCTTTCATTCCACACACAGTTCTACCAACATCAACCGTTATAGCCACGCCATAATCTGGTACAAATATGTGTCACAACACATCATCAGCCAACCTCTGCTCTTGAACATGGAGGTCATTTGCAATTTTTCCACTGCTCCTAAGCAATTCCTGGGATGACCAAGATTGTAAATATTTGTTCTCATTCTCATGTAAATTATTTTCCTTTATTTTATGTATATGTACATGTATATGGATGGGGGTTGTGTATATGGAGAGGAGTTGTATGGAGATCAGAGGAAAACCTGAAGGTGTCAGTCCTCCCTTCCCATCTTCTTTGAGATGGTTTCTCCTGTTGTTTTGCTCCTGGGACCACCAGACTAGTTGGCTTACAAGCTTTCCAATTCAGCTGACTCCAACACCCATTGCTGGGATCACAGTGGCTGGAATCAGTTTGCTTCTGACTTTACATGGGTACGGAGGAAGATCAAACTTGGGTCAACTGGCTTCCAAGCAAGTCCTTTTAGCTGCTGGGCTTTCTCCTAAGCCTTCAACCAAATTCTTAATAGTGAAATTGCTAAAATAAAGACAATGTGAAAATGTTGATACTTTGAACACATATTGCTGAGGTTGCTCTCCAAAATGACCAATTATGTTCCTATGCAAATTATATAGTGATTCATTTCTTGTCTTCGCCATAAACAAAATAGTATCTAATTGTTATTTTAATTACCTTTTAAAAAATATAACTTGTAGGGTTGGAGAGATGGCTTAGTGGTAAGGCGCATGCTTGTGAAGCCTAAGGACCCCTGTTCGATTCTCCAGGTCCCACTTAAACCAGATGTATGGGCTGAAGAGATGGCTTAGCGGTTAAGCGCTTGCCTGTGAAGCCTAAGGACCCCGGTTCGAGGCTCGATTCTCCAGGACCCATGTAAGCCAGATGCTCAAGGTGGCGCACGCATCTGGAATTTGTTTGCAGTGGCTGGAGGCCCTGGCGTGCCCATCTCTCTCTCTCCCTCTCTCTCGCTCTTTCTCTCTACCTACCTATTTCTGTATCTCTCTCTCTCTCTCTCTCAAATAAATAAATAATAAAATATTTTTTTAAAAAACCAGATGTACAAGGGGGCACACAAGTCTGGAGTTCATTTACAATGGCTAGAGGCCCTGGCGCACCCATTCTCACTCTCCCTCTCTCTCTCTTTCCCTCTCTGTCTCTAATAAATAAATAAATAAAAATAAAATCTTTTTTAAAAATATCACTTATGGGACTGGGGAGATGGCTCAGTGACAAAGTGCTTGCCACACACATGTGAGTACTGGAGTTTAGATCCCCAGCACCCACATCAATGCTGGGTGAGCATGGCAGCCTGACCATAATCCCAGGTAGAAACACAGGATCCTCAAAGCTGGCTAGACTAGCTGAGTTCGCAAGTTTTCAGCTCAAGCAAGAGACTGCCTCAGAAAGGCAGAGTGATCAGTGGAGACACCTAAAGTCAAGTTCTAGGCTCCACGTGCTCACACACACGTGTACATGCATCTGCACACACATGTACCTACATGCATACACATATGCATGCACACCATACACAACACATCAAAAATTTAGCTATATATCACTTATATTTAGCAAACGTTAACTAAATGACTGCACTTTTCTGTCCATTTTGAGTCCCACACCAAATTCACCAATACATTTTTCCACTTGTATCTATCTAAGATGACTGGTCTTGAGGATGGATGTCAGGAATTCAAACTTCTCAAGAACCACTTTCTTTCTTTTCTTCTCTTCTTTCCTTCCTTTCTTTCCAGGGTCTCGGGTAGCCCAAGATCCTTGAACGGGCTATGTAGCTGAAGATGACCTTGAACTTCTGATTCTATTGCCTCCACCTCCTGAGTGCTGGGATTCCAGGCATGTGTCGCCACACCTTGTTTTATGTGGTGCTGGGGATGGAACACAGGGCCTCATACATCCTAGGCCAGCACTCCACCAACTGAGCTCCATCCTCAGCCCCCTAAAAGAACCATCCCAAGACTGGGTGTGTTTGTGAGGACTCCTGAATCAAAGACCGCAGTGCCTTTGGCCACATCATTAAAGAGCAGGTGCAAACTCATAGTTTGGAGGAAGCAGACTAAACCTGGTTAGGAGAGAGAAAAATCCAATGGATATCGCAGCAAAGACATCTACAGTGGGTTGAGCATGCAGCTCAATGCTAAAGTCCTCACCAAACATGCATAAGACCCTGGGTTCTATTTCCAACACTGCAAGACACCTGCAGTATTGAACTGAACTAAAGACGGATTAGAGGGCTGGAGAGATGGCTTAGTGGTTAAGGTGCTTGCCTGAAAAGCCTAAGGACCCATGTCCGACTCTCCAGGTCCTGCATAAGCCAGATTCACAAGGTGACGCAAACGTGTGCTTGTGCACAATTTGGCACACACATTTGGGGTTCGATTGCAGTGGAGGCCCTGGCATGCCAATTCCCTCTCTCCCTCCCTCTCTCTCTCTCTCTCTCTCATAAGAAAAGAAGGATTAGAGCAAACTATGTGGTCCAAGGCCGAAAAGAACCAACGTCAGAATTGTGAAGCTAGATGTGAAAAAGGAAAGAGGATGGGAGGGGATAAATGTAGTGACCACTCTGAAGTAATCAAGGCTTTGCTAAGGGAATAGTATTGATGATGTCTGACTACATTTGAATGCAGCTCATATCTGTGGGCAAATTGCAAGTTGTATTCATTCTTATGTCAGGTGTTTATGCAATATTTGTCCCCTAATGCCTAATTGTCTCTTTACTCCCAATGGGCTACATAATAACAACAATAATAATAAACATTTGTTATGTACTTTACACATGTCATGTGCTATACTCTACGTGCATTCTCTAATTTGACCCTTCCAATGATCTCATGACATTTGCGCTCTCATTATCCCTGTTTTACAGAAAGGAAACTGAGACTCAGAGATTTAAAGCAGCTTGCTCAAGGCTACATGGCTAATAAGCAGAAGAGGCAAGAACTCATGCCTGTCCATCTTCAAAGTAACCACAATATTTTGTAAGGACTGTGACTTTTCCCAGTACATGAATCATACTAGATACTATTTCAAGTTAAAGGTCAAGCAGCCACGAGAAAATAAGAGTTGCTGGAGAATGGAGAAAAGGAGGTCCAGAATGCTGCCGCTACTTTGTCATACTTGTCAGCCCCTGCCTCACCAAGCAAGGGTGACTTTAATGAACTTGACTCCTGGAGATGTGGCATTCACTGAGGCCTGAAGAATGAATGCATGTTAAGCCAGGCATGTTGGTACACACCTATACTCCCAGCACTTGGGAGGCTAATGTAGGTGGATCGCTGTGAGTTCAAGGTCAGCCTAGTGGTACAGAGTGAGTTCCAGGTCAGAGTCTGGGCTAGAGTGAGACCCTGCCTCAAAAAGAAAAGAAAAAGCAAACAAACAACATCTCCTCTTTCTCCTCTGTGCAGTGTGATCTAAAGTGGATACTAGGGGGCTGGAGAGATGGTTTAGGGGTTAAGGCGCCTGCCTCCTAGGCCTGAGAACGCTGGTTCCAATCTCCAGCGGTTCCAATCTCCAGGTCCCACGTTTAGCCAGATGCAAAGTGATGCAAGGGCGCAATGCTGCACTTGCCCACGAGGGGGCGCACACATCTAGATTTCGTTCACAGCAGCTGAGAGACTGCTGGTGCGCCCATCTCTATCTCCCTCTCTATCTGTCTCTCTCTGTGTCTCTCTCCAAAAAAAAATAAAATAAATAAATAAAGTGGATACTAGGAGTCAAGGTCCTGGGTTCAACTCCAGCATGTCAAAAAAAGGGACTGACGCAAACAAATAAATACGTACTAGGAACCCACACTGCTCAAGAATTATTTTCTTTGTATGTGTATGCATATTGTGTATGTATTCGTGTGTGTGAAGGTGCATGTGTATGTGAATGCATGTATGTACATGTGCAGGCTGTAGAACAACCTCAGGTGTCATTCTTTTATTTATTTATTTACTTACTTCTTACTTACTTACTTATTTATTTATTTTTTTGATTTTTCAAGGTATGGTCTCACTCTAGCCCAGGCTGACCTGGAATTTACTCTGTAGTCTCAGGGTGGCCTCTAACTCATGGTGATCCTCCTACCTCTGCCTCCCGAGTGCTGGGATTAAAGGCGTGCACCACCACACCCGGCTCAGATGTCATTCTTATTGACACAGAGCTTAATAGGTTAGTCTAACTGGCCAAGTGCTCTAGGGATCTGAGTGTTTCTGCTTCCCCAGTGCTGGGATTGCAAGCACATACCCATCATGCCCTGCTTGTTGCTTTTGTACATAGGTTCTGGGGATCAAACTCATGTCCTCATGCTTGCAGAACAAGCAATTTAATAATTAAGCTATCTTCCCAGCCCACCCAAGTACCATTTTCATCTGGCTACCATGCCCCAGGCTTGTGGATGTGTTCATGAGAACTCTTCGACCACAAATCACAGTGAGACTTGGCCACATCTCTAAAGAAAAAGTGCAAACTACCCTCCAAGGCCCAGGGACCACTGTGGAAGAGGGAGCAGAAAGAATGTAAGAGCCAAAAGAAGGAGAGGGGCACTTTGCAATACTGTCTTGCAGACACAAAGTGACCATGGTATTCATGACCTCACAGTAGTTGATGCTACCCACATAAGACATACAAAATAGGAGGAAAAATGATAACATCAAAATAGAAGAGAGACTAGTTGGAAATGAGAAGGGATTCTGTGGAGGGGGATTCAGGAGGGGAAAAAGAGACTGAGGGGAGCAGATTATGTTTATGGTATATAGGTATGAAAGTTGTCAATAAAATGCTTTGTAAAAAGGGCTGGCTCATCAATTAAGGCGCTTGCCTGCAAAGCCTATGGACCCTGGTTCAATTCCCCAGTGCCCACGTAGAGTCAGATACACAATGTTGTGCATGCATCTGGACTTCGTTTTCAGTGGCTAGAGTCCCTGGCATGCCCATTCTCTCTCTCTTTCTCTCCTCTCTGTCTCCTTGCAAATAAATAAATATATTTTTAAAAATAAGCTGGGCGTGGTGGCGCACGCCTTTAATCCCAGCACTTGGGAGGCAGAGGTAGGAGGATCACCGTGAGTTCAAGGCCACCCTGAGACTACAGAGTGAATTCCAGGTCAGCCTGAGATAGAATGAAACCCTACCTCGAAACACCAAAAAATAAAAAAAATAAAAAATAGATGCAGACTCAAAGCCTTTAACAACAAGCCACAGGTGCTCGACCCCGGACAGCCCAGAATCTCCTTGATTCTGATGCCATAAACATCTGGAGACAGAGGTTGTTCTTGAGTTTCTGGGATGTTGGTTCTTAATAGGTTCAAAGACTGGTTTGACCTGAAAGACCAGTCTCCTCTTTGGCCAATTCTGACCAGGCCATGCAGAGAGCCACTGAAGCCCTGTGACGGTTTGCTGTTCTTGGTAGTGTCTCGTCATGACAGTATCTTTCTGGAAAAGGCTGGAGTTAGTGTCTCATTCTGGGCATTGCAACACAAGCTGTTTTCCAGCACTTGGCAAACCAGAAGGGAGGACAGAGGAAACTTGTTTCACTTTCCCAAGTGAGGTCCATACTGCTGCTGCCAACAAATGCTGGGGCTACACTCCTCCCGCGCTCTGCAGCCTTTCTAGCCTTCTAGAACAGTCTCCATCAGAGACACACATGATGACTTGTTTGTTCCATGACCACTTGACATGTGAATGCTGCCTGGTTGCTTTAACAAGATTGTGGATTTCTAGAAGGAGGGGATTATATTTGAAGATCTTTTACAAAGCTGAGGACATAGTTCAGTTGGTGGAGTACTTGCCTAGCATGAACTAAATCCTAGGTTTAATCCCCAGAATGACATAAACCAGGTATGGTGGTACGTGCCTGTCATCCAGACACTGAGGAGGCAAGAGGACCCAAAGCTACATAATAAAGGTCAAGGCCAACTTGGGCAGCATTAATTATAAAGCAAGGAACTTCCAATGCCCTTTCTTTTCTTAAAAAAAAAATTATTTTATTTTATTTATTTATTTATTTGATAGAGAGAAAGAGGCAGAGAGAGAGAAGGATAGAATGGGCACGTTAGGGCCTCCAGCCACTGCAAATGAACTTCAGATGCATGCACCACCCTGTGCATCTGGCTTACGTGGGTCCTGGAGAATCAAACCGGGATCCTTTGGCTTTGCAGGCAAACACCTTAACCACTAAGCCATCTCTCCAACCCCCAATGACCTTTCTTTTCCTATTCTGGGCACAGAATGTACTACCCTCACTATGGTTCAGCCCATCCCTGTCTGCAGCTGTGAATGAATCTGGAGATTACAGAGAATGAGGGCACTTAGGAGAGGGGAGGGGAGGTCTCAAAGAGCAGGGCCAGAGCCCAGAGCAGTTGATGTGGGGTATTCAAGACGTGCTGACTGAGGAAAGAAGAAAAAAAAATTGTTTAGAAGCATTGAGACCCAGCTAAGCATAGAAGCCAAACATTTGTCCTTGAATCAAACAGCCCAATTGTAGAATTTTCTTTAGCTGAACAGACAAAACCAATGGCAAGAATGACTTTGGGTGAGGAAGTGACTTGGAGAGGGAGTTATGGGTCAATGACAAGAATATAGCTAACAAGGGGCTAGAGAGATGGCTTAGTGATTAAGGCACTTGCCTGAGAAACCTAAGGACCCAGGTTCAATTCCCCAGTATTCACATAAGCCAGATGCACAAGGTCGCACATGTGTCTGGATTCGTTTGCAGTGGCTAGAGGCCCTTGTGCACTGATTCTCTCTCTCTCTCTCTCTCTCTCTCTCTCTCTGTGTGTGTGTGTGTGTGTGTGTGTGTGTCTCATAAATTAATCAATTAATTCTTTTTAAAAAATGAATGTAGCTAATAATTGCCAGTGGGCCCAGGGCTGGATAAAGAATGAAGGGAAGGAACAGACAGACATAGCACCGCACCACAGGCTGTGGGAGTGCCAGCCAGCTACTTGAAAGGAAGAAGCAATGGTGCCAGTGGGCATCCAGGATGGAGACGAACACAACTGACACTCAGTTGGGTTCAGTGTCCTCAAGAACTTCAATGCCTAACTTTTTTTTTTTTTTTTTTGATTTTTCTAGGTAGGTTCTCATTCACTCTGTAGTTTCAGGATGACCTTGAGCTCACAATGATCCTCCTACCTCTGCCTCCAAGTGCTGAGATTAAAGGCGTGCACCACTATGCCTGGCTCAATGCCTATTCTTTATTGCTGTTGTTCTGCTTTGTTGTTTATTTTGTTTGGGTACAGCAACTCACTGTGTAACTCTGATTGATTTGGAACTCATTAGGTAGCCCAGATTGACCTTCATTTTGGGACACTTTCTCCTGAGTGATAGGATTTCAAATATGCATCACGGTGCTTGGAGGCCACCTTTTCTGCTTCTTTGTTTCTATTCTCTTTTTTCTTTCTTTCTTTTTTCTTTTTTTTTGGATTTTTCAAAGTAGGGTCTCACTCTGGTCGAGGCTGACCTGGAATTCACTATGTAGTCTCAGGGTGACTCACGGAGATCCTCCTACCTCTGCCTCCCGAGTGCTGAGAAAGGTGTGCACCACCACGCCTGGCTTTTTTCTTTTTTTTTAAATCAGATCCGTGGAGCCTCAGTGCATGTCTGGAGGGTACAACAACTGTCACTGTCTGTCCTAGGAAAGAATAAGACAGTCATTCGAACAGGACTTAAGACATGAGAAACACAAAATCTGAGATTCATGGATTGAGATTGTAGGCAAATATGAATTTCAAAATTGAAAGTAAGCCACCTTGCAGTTCCTTGAATGATGCTGATGCTGCCAACTTTTACTGTTTCTTTGGAGTTTTATCATTCTTTTTTTTTTTTTTTTTTTCGAGGTAGGGTCTCACTGTAGCTCAGGCTGACCTGGAATTCACTATGTAGTCTCAGGGTGGCCTCGAACTCACAGCAATCCTCATACCTCTGCCTCCGGAGTGCTGGGATTAAAGGCGTGCGCCACCACGCCCGGCTGTCCTTTGTTTTTTTTCTAGGCAAGGCCCAGGACGGCCTCAAACTCCCTAGCCAAGGGTGACCTTGAACTTGTGATTCTCCTATCTCCACCTCCAGAGTCCTGGGATTCCATGCATGTTCCACCACACCTGGATTTATTAGGCGCTAGTTAATGATCCCAAGGTTTCATGCATACTAAGCCAGCACTTTATCAGTTAAGCTGCATTCCCAGGTTTGGTTTTATTTATTTATTTATTTATTTTATTTATTTATTTGGTTTTGAGATAGGGTCTCACTCTAACCCAGGCTGACCTAGAACTCACTCTGTAGTCCAAGGCTGGTCTCCAACTCATGGTAACCCTCCTGCCTCCAAAGTGCTGGGATTAAAGGTATAGGCAACCATGCCTGGCCTTTATTTTTGATTTTATAAATATATATTATGTATTTATTTGTTTGTTTAAGAGAGAGACAGACAGACAGACAAAAGGGCAGGCAAAGAGTATGGGTGTGCCAGGGCCTCCTGACATTGCAAAACTCTAGATATAAGTACCACTTTATGCATCTGTGTCTATATGTACAGAAGTTGCCAATAAAAAGTTTTTTGGGGGCCTGGAGAGATGGCTTAGTGGTTAAGCGCTTGCCTGTGAAGCCTAAGGACCCCGGTTCGAGGCTCGATTCCCCAGGACCCATGTAAGCCACGTGCAGAAGGTGGCGCATGCATATGGAGTTCATCTGCAGTGGCTGGAGGCCTTGGCACGCCCATTCTCTCTCTATCTGCCCCTTTCTCTCTCTGTCTGTTGCTCTCAAATAAATAAATAAATAAATAAATAAATAAATAAACAAAAAAAAGTTTTTTGGGGGAGCTGGAGAGATGGTTTAGCAGTTAAGGCACCTGCCTGAGAAGCCGATGAACGCCCATTAAATTCTCCAGGTCCCACGTTTAGCCAGACGCAAAAGTGACCCAAGCACACAATGTAGCACTTATTCACAGGGGGGCGCACGCATCTGGAGTTCATTCACAGTGGCTGAGAGGCTGCTAGTGCACCCATTCTCTATCTCTCTCTCCCTCTCTGTCTCTCTTAAATTTTAAAAAAAATGTCTTTTTAATTAATATATTTATTTATTAGAGACAGAGGGAGAGAGAGAGAAAAATGGGTGCATCAGGGCCTCTAGCCACTGAAAACGAACTCCAGACACATGTGCCACCATGTGCATATGGCTTACATGGGAACTGGAGAATCAAACCGGGGTCCTTAGGCTTCACAGGCATGCACCTTCACCGCTAAATCATCTCTCCAGCCCAATAAAAATTTTTTTAAAAATCAAATATAAGGCTGGAGAGATGGCTTAGCAGCTAAAGGTGCTTGCTTCCAAAGCCTAAAGGTACCCCCATAACAGACATGCCACCATTGCACTAGTTTGTGCATTGGCCTTTTAACACCTGCAAAACAAAAAAAAAGATGGCTTTTCTCCCCCAACAGGCTGCATAGCATCTTGGAAGCTTGTCAACAGGGAGGAGGCTTCCAGCTCAGCTCCAACTTTCTCCGTGACCTGCAGCCCAAGCATGTAAAGTTTTCAGCAATAGGGTCTAACCATCTAGTTCTGGTTGGCAACCAAAAGCCTTGGTAATAACCTGTAATGTTTTGGAGGTATCAGGGACCTTCCTGGACAATAATTCCCTGGAAGATATCCCACCCCTGGCACTGAAATGTTTCTAATAGTAATCTATGGCTTCTGAGTACAACATTATCCACCTCCACAGTATACTGCTGCCTAAATTCTCCCTTTTTTAAACATATATATTATTAGCAAGTGAAGATCTTTTGCTTTTTAACATGGTCTTTCTATGTCACCCAGGCTGACTTCAAACTTATGAATATCCCATCCAGGCTCTTGAGTAATGGGATTACAGGCACACCCCACTCCACCTGGCCAGTTTCACCTTTTGCTGGGAAAACTCTAAGTATCTCACAGCTCCAAGGACCTCAAGGTTTAGAGCAAAAACTGGATCACCATTAGAGTCATCAGTCTTCACTCCTTCTCCCCTTTACTCTACAAGTTTCCTTCGTACTTTACTAACGAAAGTCAAGAACTGAGATTCTGGAACAAGCCAACTAAGATTCTGGAACAAGCCATCTGAGGTTCTAATCCTACCTCTGTTCTTCCACTTACCAGGAGATAACCTTGAATAAGTCTCTTAGCCTCTCTGCATTTCAGTTTCCTTCTGGTGACAACAATAGTGCCCTCACCATGGAGTTGCTTGAAGAATAATTGACTTAACTCTTCAAGACACTTAGAATAAGCCTTCCCCACCCCAGATCTGTCTTATTTGAGTTTTGACATCAAGAACAATTAAAAAAGCTCACTAAATCAGGTGTGATGGTATATTCCTATAGTTCTAGAACTTGAGAGGTGGAGTAGTTTGAATGTATGGCCCCATAGACTCAAGTATTTGTGTTTTTTTTTTATTTGAGAGCGACAGAGAGAAAGAGACAGAGAGAGGAAGAGGCAGAGAATGGGCACACTCAGTCTCTGTGAATGAATTCCAGACCCGTACGCCCCTTTGTGCGCATGTGAGACATTGCACGCTAGCGTCACCTTTGCATCTGGCTAAACGTGGACCTGAAGATTTGAACAAGCGTTCTTAGGCTTCGCAGGCAGGCACCTTTACTGCTTAGCCATCTCTCCAGCCCAACTCAAGTGTTTTATTAAAATTGAGTTTGCAGCTTTAATCCCTAGCAGGCAGATTCTTGCAACAGGAGGCATGTCACAGGGGCAGATCTGAAATTCAAAAAAAGGTATGCAGAGAAGTTTGAGTTCTGGTGAGGTCCCTGCTTGTCACTTTTTAGTGTTTGCTGATTGGTGGTGGTTTCTCTCTTTGATTGCCTCTATGGATGGGAGCCAGCATCTTCCACCATTGATGGAACTTCCCCTGAATCCGTAAGGCTGAAATAAACCCTGTTACTCCCATAAACTGTGTCTGGTTGGCTATTCGTCCCAGCATTGTGGAGCTGCCTACTACAAATTTTGGTACCAGAAGAGTGGGGTCTTGCTGAGATGAATCTGACGATGTGGATTTTGGTCTTTTGAAACTTGTGTATTAGAGGAATATGCATGGACTTGGTACTTTGGACTACAGAAACCATAGAGAGTGGTAAGCCAAATTTTATGGGCTATTTTGGTCAGAGTTTGAACATGGGGAATGCAGAAAAAATTGTTTTTTGAGGCTTGACTTTGGAACTTTCATAGGGAAAGGAAAGACAGTAGAAAACTTTGTTGGAACTGGACTACCGGAATAAAGGCTGGCTATGTTCTTCTGTCCAAGCCCTGAGAATTTGAGTAAGGTTTGAAAAAAACTGATGTGCTTGGTGAAAGATATAGAACTGAAAGATGTATTTTCAAGCAAGTTTAAAATTACTGGTACAAAGACTGGTTTAGGTTACTGGAACCGCTATTGTCAGATTACCACCAGTAAGTAGGCCAACTGCTTCACACTGAAACAATGGAAAATGCCTGAGGTGATAGCCACCCAGGAAAGACTTCATGAATAGCAATGCAAACACTTTTGAAAAGAAATGACTGGAAGGAAGAATTCTAAAGACTCAAGGTCTAGATTTCTTTCCTTCTTGGATTAACAAATGCATACCTGGTATTGGTTTTAGAAGCATGAAAATGCACAGAAGTGGATCATAAAGTGCACACTGTTCCAGGAGCCACTGCTGAAATGTAGCATGTGACACAAGGTGATTTCCCTGTGTGGCCAGTGAAGTCATTGTCTAAAGTCAAATAGGAGCTGAGATGCAGCATGAAAAACAGGATATTCCTGCTTTAAAGGCCAAAATGGCCAGTTTAGAGAGCTGAAGATGGATCATGGTTTGCAGTGGAGACCCAAAGATGTTTGGTATGTACCAGGACTGTGCAAAGGCTACCATGGAGCATTGTTGGCTTGGGATGAAGGTTTTCCCCAGATATTCAGCCCAGCTGGAGGGGAAGAACTGGAAATCCAGAGACTGTTGTCACTGGCTATGAATGTCAGACTTGAACTGCAGATATTTGATATTTACCTGATCGTTATTGATTTTGCACTGGTCCAGTCTCTCTTTGTTGTAACTTATATGTGATTGAAATGTTTAACTCCATGGCATTATATATTGGAAATATGTAACTTGTTTTGATTTTACAGGATTCACAGTTAAGGGACAGTCTTTTTTTTAATGTGATAATTTTTTTTAATTGACAACTTCTTTAATTATAGACAATATCCCATAGTCCTTCCCTCCTCCCCACTTTCTCCTTTGAAACTTCACTCTCCATCATATCTCCTCTCCCTCTCAATCAGTCTCTCTTTTCAGTTTGATGTCATGATCTTTTCCTCCTATTATGATGGTCTTGTGTAGGTAGTGTCAGGCATTGTGAAGTCATGGATATCCAGGCCATTTTGTGTCTGAAGGAGCATGTTGTAAGGAGTCCTACTCTTCATTTGACTCTTACATTCTTTCCACCTCCTCTTCCACAATGGACCCTAAGCCTTGGAAGGTGTGTTTGAGGTGTTTCAGTGCTTAGCACTCCTCTGAAGGGACAGTCTTAAAATTGGTAAAGACTATGGGGACCTTGGAAGTTGGACTAAATACAATTTGCAATGTGAGATGCCCATGGAGGCAAGGGGCAGAATATGGTAGTTTGAATATATAGCCCCATAGACTCAAGTAGTTTTTATTTAATTTTTATTTACTGTATAGGCATAGGGAAAGACCTCATGAAACTAAAAAGCTACTGTACAGACAAGCAAATGATCAGTAGAGTCAATAGACATCCCACAGACTTGGAGAAATTTTCACTAGCTACACCTCTGACAAAGGTCTAATACTTAGAATGCACAAATAACTCAAAACCTAAACAATAAAAAAAAAAACAACCCAATCAGAAATGGGGTAGAGATTTAAACAGAAAATTCTCAAAGAAAGAAATACAAATGGCCATTTTATACTTAAGGAGAGGTTCAACATCTTTAGTTATCAGAGAAATTCAAATCAAAACAACTTTGAGATTTCATCTCACTCCAGTCAGGATAGAATTCATAAAAAAAAAAAAAAATGAGGGCTGGAGAGGTGGCTTAGCAGTTAAGGTGCTTGCCTGCAAAGCCTAAGGACCTATTTTCAATTTCTCTCCAGATCCCATGCAAGCCAGACACACATAAGTGACACAAGCACAAGGTTTTATATTCACACTAGGTGGCACAAGCATCTAAAGTTTGATTGCAGTGGTTGAGGCCCTGGCATGACAATTCTCTCTCTCTCTCTCTCTAAAAAAAAATTAATGAGGGCTGGAGAGATGGCTTAACAGTTAAGGTGCTTACCTGTGAAGCCTGAGAATCTGTGTTCAACTCTCAAGGTCCCACATAAGCCAGATGCACAAGGTGATGCAAGCGCAGCAAGCTTGCACATGTGCTCAAGGTAGCACATGCCTGGAGTTAGATTACACTAGCTAGAGGCCCTAGCATGCCAGTTCTCTCTCTCTTTCTCTCCCTCTCATAAAAAGGGGGCAGTCTGTCGGGCTTGCCTCAAGAAAAGTTTTTTTTTAAATGACAACAAATGCTGGTGAGGCTGTAGGGAAAGAGGAACTTGTACAACCACTTTTGGAAATCAGTATGTAGACACCTTAAAGAGATGAAAATAGGTCTGGAGAGATGGCTTAGTGGTTAAGGTGCTTGCCTGCAGAGCCTAAGGACTCATGTTCGACTCTCCAGGTCCCACATAAGCCAGATGCACAGTGAAGCAAGCACACAAGGTTGCACATGCCCACTAGGTGGCACACACATCTGGAGTTCGATTGCAGTGGCTGGAGGCCCTGGGGATCCAATTCTCTCCCTCTTTCTCTCTCTCACACATACATTTAAAAAAAAGTCCAAACTCGGGAGGCAGAGTAGGAGGAGCACCATGAGTTTCAAGCCCACCCTGAGATTACATAGTGAATTCCAGGTCAGCCTGGACTAGAGTGAAACCCTACCTAAAAAAAAAACAAAAAATTAGGCTGGAGAGATGGCTTAGTGGTTAAACACTTGCCTATGAAGCCTAAGGACCCTGGTTTGAGGCTTGATTCTCCAGGACCCACGTAAGCCAGATGCACAAGGGGGCGACGATCTGGAGTTCATTTGCAGTGGCTGGAGGCCCTGGTGCACCCTCTCTCTCTCTCTAACTGACTAGCTGAGTTACCAGTATTTTCAGCTCAAGCAGAGACTGCCTCAGAAAGGCAGAGTGATCAGTGGAGACACCTAAAAGTCAAGTTCTAGGCTCCGCGTGCTCACACAACGTGTACATGCATCTGCACACACATGTACCTACATGCATACACATATGCATGCACACCATACAAACACATCAAAAATTTGGCTATATATCACTTATATTTAGCAAGCGTTAACTAAATAAGCCAGCTTTTCTGTCCATTTTGAGTCCCACACCAAATTCACCAATACATTTTCCACTTGTATCTATCTAAGATGACTGGTCTTGAGGATGGATGTCAGGAATTCAAACTTCTCAAGAACCACTTTCTTTCTTTTCTTCTCTTCTTTCCTTCCTTTCTTTCCAGGGTCTTGTCTAGCCCAAGATATTCTGAACAGGCTATGTAGCTGAAGATGACCTTGAACTTCTGATTCTATGGCCTCCACCTCTGAGTGCTGGGATTCCAGGCATGTGTGTCGCCACACCTGGTTTATGTGGTGCTGGGGATGGAACACAGGGCCTCATACATCCCTAGGCCAGCACTCCACCAACTAGCTCCATCCTCAGCCCCTAAAAGAACCATCCCAAGACTGGATGTGTTTGTGAGGACTCCTGAATCAAAGACCTGGGAATTGCCTTTGGCCATCATTAAATCCAGTGCAAACTCATTAGTTTGGAGAAACAGACTAAACCTGGACTTAGGAGAAAAATCCAATGGATATCATGCAAAGACATCTACAGTGGGTTGAGCATGCAGCTCAATGCTAAAGTCCTCACCAAACATGCATAAGACCCTGGGTTCTATTTCCAACACTGCAAGACACCTGCAGTATTGAACTGAACTAAAGAAACAAATAAGGGCTGGAAGATCCATCATGGCTGGAGTGGTTAAGTTAGTGGTTAAGGTGCTTGCCTGAAAAGCCCTAAGGACCCATGTCCGACTCTCCAGTCCTGCATAAGCCAGATTCACAAGGTGATATAAACGTGTGCTTGTGCACAATTTGCACACACACATTTGGGGTTCGATTGCAGTGGAGGCCCTGGCATGCCAATTCCTCTCTCCCTCCTCTCTCTCTCTCTCTCTCTCTCATAGAAAAGAAGGATTAGAGCAAACTATGTGGTCCAAGGCCGAAAAGAACCAACGTCAGAATTGTGAAGCTAGATGTGAAAAGGAAAGAGGATGGGAGGGGATAAATGTAGTGACCACTCTGAAGTAATCAAGGCTTTGCTAAGGAATAGTATTGATGATGTCTGACTACATTTGAATGCAGCTCATATCTGTGGGCAAATTGCAAGTTGTATTCATTCTTATGTCAGGTGTTTATGCAATATTTGTCCCCTAATGCCTAATTGTCTCTTTACTCCCAATGGGCTCATAATAACAACAATAATAATAAACATTTGTTATGTACTTTACACATGTCATGTGCTATACTCTACGTGCATTCTCTAATTTGACCCTTCAATGATCTCATGACATTTAAACTCTCATTATCCTGTTTACAGAAAGAAACTGAGACTCAGAGATTTAAAGCAGCTTGCTCAAGGCTACACATGGCTAATAAGCAGAAGAGGCAGAACTCATGCCTGTCCATCTTCAAAGTAACCACAATATTTTGTAAAAAGGACTGTGACTTTTCCCAGTACATGAATCATACTAGATACTATTTCAAGTTAAAGGTCAAGCAGCCACGAGAAAATAAGAGTTGCTGGAGAATGGAGAAAGGAGGTCAGAATGCTGCCGCTACTTTGTCATACTTGTTAGCCCCTGCCTCACCAAGCAAGGGTGACTTTAATGAACTTGACTCCTGGAGATGTGGCATTCACTGAGGCCTGAAGAATGAATGCATGTTAAATGGCCAGGCATGTTGGTACACACCTATACTCCCAGCACTTGGGAGGCTAATGTAGGTGGATCGCTGTGAGTTCAAATCAGCCTAGTGGTACAGAGTGAGTTCAGGTCAGAGTCTGGGCTAGAGTGAGACCCTGCCTCAAAAAGAAAAGAAAAAGCAAACAAACAACATCTCCTCTTTCTCCCCTCTGTGCAGTGTGATCTAAAGTGGATACTAGGGGCTGGAGAGATGGTTTTAGGGGTTAAGGCGCCTGCCTCCTAGGCCTGAGAACGCTGGTTCCAATCTCCAGTGGTTTCCAATCTCCAGGTCCACGTTTAGCCAGATGCAAAGTGATGCAAGGCGCAATGCTGCACTTGCCCACGAGCGCACACATCTAGTTTCGTTCACAGCAGCTGAGAGACTGCTGGTGCGCCCATCTCTATCTCCCTCTCTATCTGTCTCTCTCTGAGTCTCTCTCAAAATAAAATAAAATAAATAAATAAAGTGGATACTAGAGTCAAGGTCCTGGGTTCAACTCCAGCATGTCAAAAAAAAAAAGGACTGGCGCAAACAAATAAATACGTACTAGGAACCCACACTGCTCAAAAATTATTTTCTTTGTATGTGTATGCATATTGTGTATGTATTCATGTGTGTGAAGGTGCATGTGTATGTGAATGCATGTATGTACATGTGCAGGCTGTAGAACAACCCTAGGTGTCATTCTTTTATTTATTTACTTACTTACTTCTTACTTACTTACTTATTTATTTATTTTTTTGATTTTTCAAGGTATGGTCTCACTCTAGCCCAGGCTGACCTGGAATTTACTCTGTAGTCTCAGGGTGGCCTCTAACTCATGGTGATCCTCCTACCTCTGCCTCCCGAGTGCTGGGATTAAAGGCGTGCCACCACCGCGCCGGCTCAGATGTCATTCTTATTGACACAGAGCTTAATAGGTTAGTCTAACTGGCCAAGTACTCTAGGGATCTGAGTGTTTCTGCTTCCCCAGTGCTGGGATTGCAAGCACATACCCATCATGCCCTGCTTGTTGCTTTTGTACATAGGTTCTGGGTATCAAACTCATGTCCTCATGCTTGCAGAACAAGCAATTTAATAATAAGCTATCTTCCCAGCCCACCCAAGTACCATTTTCATCTGGCTACCATGCCCCAGGCTTGTGGATGTGTTCATGAGAACTCTTCGACCACAAATCACAGTGAGACTTGCCACATCTCTAAAGAAAAAGTGCAAACTACCCTCCAAGGCCCAGGGACCACTGTGGAAGAGGGAGTGCAGAAAGAATGTAAGAGCCAAAGAAGGAGAGGGGCACTTTGCAATACTGTCTTGCAGACACAAAGTGACCATGGTATTCATGACCTCACAGTAGTTGATGCTACCCACATAAGACATACAAAATAGGAGGAAAAATGATAACATCAAAATAGAAGAGAGACTAGTTGGAAATGAGAAGGGATTCAGGAGGGGAAAAAGAGACTGAGGGGAGCAGATTATGTTTATGGTATATAGGTATGAAAGTTGTCAATAAAATGCTTTGTAAAAAGGGCTGGCTCATCAATTAAGGCGCTTGCCTGCAAAGCCTACAGACCCTGGTTCAATTCCCCAGTGCCCACGTAGAGTCAGATACACAATGCTGTGCATGCATCTGGACTTCGTTTTCAGTGGCTAGAGTCCCTGGCATGCCCATTCTCTCTCTCTTTCTCTCCTCTCTTTCTCCTTGCAAATAAATAAATATATTTTAAAAAATAAGCTGGGCGTGGTGGGCACGCTAATCCCAACACTTGGGAGGCAGAGGTAGGAGGATCACCGTGAGTTCAAGGCCACCCTGAGACTACAGAGTGAATTCCAGGTCAGCCTGAGCTAGAATGAAACCCTACCTCGAAACACCAAAAAATAAAAAAAATAAAAAATAGATGCAGACTCAAAGCCTTTAACAACAAGCCACAGGTGCTCGACCCCGGACAGCCCAGAATCTCCTTGATTCTGATGCCATAAACATCTGGAGACAGAGGTTGTTCTTGAGTTTCTGGGATGTTGGTTCTTAATAGGTTCAAAGACTGGTTTGACCTGAAAGACCAGTCTCCTCTTTGGCCAATTCTGACCAGGCCA
Organism: Orientallactaga sibirica; assembly: GCA_036365145.1. NCBI lineage: Eukaryota > Metazoa > Chordata > Mammalia > Rodentia > Dipodidae > Orientallactaga > Orientallactaga sibirica. Next base: position 15,859,238 of record JAEOAD010000029.1, on the reverse strand, counting down.
TGCAGAGAGCCACTGAAGCCCTGTGACGGTTTGCTGTTCTTGGTAGTGTCTCGTCATGACAGTATCTTTCTGGAAAAGGCTGGAGTTAGTGTCTCATTCTGGGCATTGCAACACAAGCTGTTTTCCAGCACTTGGCAAACCAGAAGGGAGAACAGAGGAAACTTGTTTCACTTTCCCAAGTGAGGTCCATACTGCTGCTGCCAACAAATGCTGGGGCTACACTCCTCCCGCGCTCTGCAGCCTTTCTAGCCTTCTAGAACAGTCTCCATCAGAGACACACATGATGACTTGTTTGTTCCATGACCACTTGACATGTGAATGCTGCCTGGTTGCTTTAACAAGATTGTGGATTTCTAGAAGGAGGGATTATATTTGAAGATCTTTTACAAAGCTGAGGACATAGTTCAGTTGGTGGAGTACTTGCCTAGCATGAACTAAATCCTAGGTTTAATCCCCAGAATGACATAAACCAGGTATGGTGGTACGTGCCTGTCATCCAGACACTGAGGAGGCAAGAGGACCCAAAGCTACATAATAAAGGTCAAGGCCAACTTGGGCAGCATTAATTACAAAGCAAGGAACTTCCAATGCCCTTTCTTTTCTTAAAAAAAAAATTATTTTATTTTATTTATTTATTTATTTGATAGAGAGAAAGAGGCAGAGAGAGAGAAGGGTAGAATGGGCACGTTAGGGCCTCCAGCCACTGCAAATGAACTTCAGATGCATGCGCCACCCTGTGCATCTGGCTTACATGGGTCCTGGAGAATCAAACCGGGATCCTTTGGCTTTGCAGGCAAACACCTTAACCACTAAGCCATCTCTCCAACCCCCAATGACCTTTCTTTTCCTATTCTGAGCACAGAATGTACTACCCTCACTATGGTTCAGCCCATCCCTGTCTGCAGCTGTGAATGAATCTGGAGATTACAGAGAATGAGGGCACTTAGGAGAGGGGGGGAGGTCTCAAAAGAGCAGGGCCAGAGCCCAGAGCAGTTGATGTGGGGTATTCAAGACGTGCTGACTGAGGAAAGAAGAAAAAAAAATTGTTTAGAAGCATTGAGACCCAGCTAAGCATAGAAGCCAAACATTTGTCCTTGAATCAGACAGCCCAATTGTAGAATTTTCTTTAGCTGAACAGACAAAACCAATGGCAAGAATGACTTTGGGTGAGGAAGTGACTTGGAGAGGGAGTTATGGGTCAATGACAAGAATATAGCTAACAAGGGGCTAGAGAGATGGCTTAGTGATTAAGGCACTTGCCTGAGAAACCTAAGGACCCAGGTTCAATTCCCCAGTATTCACATAAGCCAGATGCACAAGGTCACACATGTGTCTGGATTCATTTGCAGTGGCTAGAGGCCCTTGTGCACTGATTCTCTCTCTCTCTCTGTGTGTGTGTGTGTGTGTGTGTGTGTGTGTGTGTGTGTGTGTGTCTCATAAATTAATCAATTAATTCTTTTAAAAAAAAGAATGTAGCTAATAATTGCCAGTGGGCCCAGGGCTGGATAAAGAATGAAGGGAAGGAACAGACAGACATAGCACCGCACCACAGGCTGTGGGAGTGCCAGCCAGCTACTTGAAAGGAAGAAGCAATGGTGCCAGTGGGCATCCAGGATGGAGACGAACACAACTGACACCCAGTTGGGTTCAGTGTCCTCAAGAACTTCAATGCCTAACTATTCCTTTTTTTTTTTTTTTTTTTTTTTTTTTTTGATTTTCTAGGTAGGTTCTCATTCACTCTGTAGTTTCAGGATGACCTTGAGCTCACAACGATCCTCCTACCTCTGCCTCCAAGTGCTGAGATTAAAGGCGTGCACCACTATGCCTGGCTCAATGCCTATTCTTTATTGCTGTTGTTCTGTTTTGTTGTTTATTTTGTTGGGTACAGCGACTCACTGTGTAACTCTGATTGATTTGGAACTGATTAGGTAGCCCAGATTGACCTTCATTTTGGGACACTTTCTCCTGAGTGATAGGATTTCAAATATGCATCACGGTGCTTGGAGGCCACCTTTTCTGCTTCTTTGTTTCTATTCTCTTTTTTCTTTCTTTCTTTTTTCTTTTTTTTTTTTTTTGGATTTTTCAAAGTAGGGTCTCACTCTGGTCGAGGCTGACCTGGAATTCACTATGTAGTCTCAAGGTGACTCACGGAGATCCTCCTACCTCTGCCTCCCGAGTGCTGAGAAAGGTGTGCACCACCACGCCTGGCTTTTTTTTTTTTTAAAATCAGATCCGTGGAGCCTCAGTGCATGTCTGGAGGGTACAACAACTGTCACTGTCTGTCCTAGGAAAGAATAAGACAGTCATTCGAACAGGACTTAAGACATGAGAAACACAAAATCTGAGATTCATGGATTGAGATTGTAGGCAAATATGAATTTCAAAATTGAAAGTAAGCCTCCTTGCAGTTCCTTGAATGATGCTGATGCTGCCAACTTTTACTGTTTCTTTGGAGTTTTATCATTCTTTTTTTTTTTTTTTTTTTTTTTTTTTGGTAGGGTCTCACTGTAGCTCAGGCTGACCTGGAATTCACTATGTAGTCTCAGGGTGGCCTCGAACTCACAGCAATCCTCATACCTCTGCCTCCGAGTGCTGGGATTAAAGGCGTGCGCCACCACGCCCGGCTGTCCTTGTTTTTTTTTTTTTTTCTAGGCAAGGCCCAGGACGGCCTCAAACTCCCTAGCCAAGGGTGACCTTGAACTTGTGATTCTCCTGTCTCCACCTCCAGAGTCCTGGGATTCCACACATGTTCCACCACACCTGGATTTATTAGGCGCTAGTTATTGATCCCAAGGTTTCATGCATACTAAGCCAGCACTTTATCAGTTAAGTTGCATTCCCAGGTTTGGTTTTATTTATTTATTTTTTATTTATTTATTTATTTGGTTTTGAGATAGGGTCTCACTCTAACCCAGGCTGACCTAGAACTCACTCTGTAGTCCAAGGCTGGTCTCCAACTCATGGTAATCCTCCTGCCTCCAAAGTGCTGGGATTAAAGGTATAGGCAACCATGCCTGGCCTTTATTTTTTATTTTAAAAATATATATTATGTATTTATTTGTTTGTTTAAGAGAGAGACAGACAGACAAAGGGGCAGGCAAAGAGTATGGGTGTGCCAGGGCCTCCTGACATTGCAAAACTCTAGATATAAGCACCACTTTATGCATCTGTGTCTATATGTACAGAAGTTGCCAATAAAAAGTTTTCTGGAGGCCTGGAGAGATGGCTTAGTGGTTAAGCGCTTGCCTGTGAAGCCTAAGGACACCGGTTCGAGGCTCGATTCCCCAGGACCCACATAAGCCACGTGCAGAAGGTGGCGCATGCATCTGGAGTTCATCTGCAGTGGCTGGAGGCCCTGGCACGCCCATTCTCTCTCTATCTGCCCCTTTCTCTCTCTGTCTGTTGCTCTCAAATAAATAAATAAATAAATAAATAAATAAATAAAAAGTTTTGGGGGGGAGCTGGAGAGATGGTTTAGCAGTTAAGGCACCTGCCTGAGAAGCCGATGAACGCCCATTAAATTCCCCAGGTCCCACGTTTAGCCAGACGCAAAAGTGACGCAAGCACACAATGTAACACATACTCACAGGGGGGTGCACGCATCTGGAGTTCATTCACAGTGGCTGAGAGGCTTGTAGTGCACCCATTCTCTATCTCTCTCTCCCTCTCTGTCTCTCTTAAATTTAAAAAAAAAAGTCTTTTTAATTAATATATTTATTTATTAGAGACAGAGGGAGAGAGAGAAAAAATGGGTGCATCAGGGCCTCTAGCCACTGAAAACGAACTCCAGACACATGTGCCACCATGTGCATATGGCTTACATGGGAACTGGAGAATCAAACCGGGGTCCTTAGGCTTCACAGGCATGTACCTTCACCGCTAAAGCATCTCTCCAGCCCAATAAAAATTTTTTAAAAATCAAATATAAGGCTGGAGAGATGGCTTAGCAGCTAAAGGTGCTTGCTTCCAAAGCCTAAAGGTCCCCCCATAACAGACATGCCACCATTGCGCTAGTTTGTGCATTGGCCTTTTAACACCTGCAAAAAAAAAAAAAAAAAAAAAAGATGGCTTTTCTCCCCCAACAGGCTGCATAGCATCTTGGAAGCTTGTCAACAGGGAGGAGGCTTCCAGCTCAGCTCCAACTTTCTCAGTGACCTGCAGCCCAAGCATGTAAAGTTTTCAGCAATAGGGTCTAACCATCTAGTTCTGGTTGGCAACCAAAAGCCTTGGTAATAACCTGTAATGTTTTGGAGGTATCAGGGACCTTCCTGGCCAATAATTCCCTGGAAGATATCCTACCCCTGGCGCTGAAATTTTTCTAATAGTAATCTATGGCTTCTGAGTACAACATTATCCACCTCCACAGTATACTGCTGCCTAAATTCTCCCTTTTTTAAACATATATATTATTAGCAAGTGAAGATCTTTTGCTTTTTAACATGGTCTTTCTATGTCACCCAGGCTGACTTCAAACTTATGAATATCCCATCCAGGCTCTTGAGTAATGGGATTACAGGCACACCCCACTCCACCTGGCCAGTTTCACCTTTTGCTGGGAAAACTCTAAGTATCTCACAGCTCCAAGGACCTCAAGGTTTAGAGCAAAAACTGGATCACCATTAGAGTCATCAGTCTTCACTCCTTCTCCCCTTTACTCTACAAGTTTCCTTCATACTTTACTAACGAAAGTCAAGAACTGAGATTCTGGAACAAGCCATCTGAGGTTCTAATCCTACCTCTGTTCTTCCACTTACCAGGAGATAACCTTGAATAAGTCTCTTAGCCTCTCTGCATTTCAGTTTCCTTCTGGTGACAACAATAGTGCCCTCACCATGGAGTTGCTTGAAGAATAATTGACTTAACTCTTCAAGACACTTAGAATAAGCCTTCCCCACCCCAGATCTGTCTTATTTGAGTTTTGACATCAAGAACAATTTTAAAAGCTCACTAAATCAGGTGTGATGGCCTATTCCTATAGTTGTAGAACTTGAGAGGTGGGGTAGTTTGAATGTATGGCCCCATAGACTCAAGTATTTTTTTTTTTTTTTTATTTGAGAGCGACAGAGAGAAAGAGACAGAGAGAGGAAGAGGCAGAGAATGGGCACACTCAGTCTCTGTGAATGAATTCCAGACCCGTACGCCCCTTTGTGTGCATGTGAGACATTGCACGCTAGCGTCACCTTTGCATCTGGCTAAACGTGGACCTGAAGATTTGAACAAGCGTTCTTAGGCTTCGCAGGCAGGCACCTTTACTGCTTAGCCATCTCTCCAGCCCAACTCAAGTGTTTTATTAAAATTGAGTTTGCAGCTTTAATCCCTAGCAGGCAGATTCTTGCTACAGGAGGCATGTCACAGGGGCAGATCTGAAATTCAGACAAAAGGTATGCAGAGAAGTTTGAGTTCTGGTGAGGTCCCTGCTTGTCACTTTTTAGTGTTTGCTGATTGGTGGTGGTTTCTCTCTTTGATTGCCTCTATGGATGGGAGCCAGCATCTTCCACCATTGATGGAACTTCCCCTGAATCCGTAAGGCTGAAATAAACCCTGTTACTCCCATAAACTGTGTCTGGTTGGATATTCGTCCCAGCATTGTGGAGCTGCCTACTACAAATTTTGGTACCAGAAGAGTGGGGTCTTGCTGAGATGAATCTGACCATGTGGATTTTGGTCTTTTGAAACTTGTGTATTAGAGGAATATGCATGGACTTGGTACTTTGGACTACAGAAACCATGGAGAGTGGTAAGCCAAATTTTATGGGCTATTTTGGTCAGAGTTTGAACATGGGGAATGCAGAAAAATTGTTTTTGAGGCTTGACTTTGGAACTTTCATAGGGAAAGGAAAGACAGTAGAAAACTTTGTTGGAACTGGACTACCGGAATAAAGGCTGGCTATGTTCTTCTGTCCAAGCCCTGAGAATTTGAGTAAGGTTTGAAAAAAACTGATGTGCTTGGTGAAAGATGTAGAACTGAAAGATGTATTTTCAAGCAAGTTTAAAATTACTGGTACAAAGACTGGTTTAGGTTACTGGAACCGCTATTGTCAGATTACCACCAGTAAGTAGGCCAACTGCTTCACACTGAAACAATGGAAAATGCCTGAGGTGATAGCCACCCAGGAAAGACTTCATGAATAGCAGTGCAAACACTTTTGAAAAGAAATGACTGGAAGGAAGAATTCTAAAGACTCAAGGTCTAGATTTCTTTCCTTCTTGGATTAACAAATGCATACCTGGTATTGGTTTTAGAAGCATGAAAATGCACAGAAGTGGATCATAAAGTGCACACTGTTCCAGGAGCCACTGCTGAAATGTAGCATGTGACACAAGGTGATTTCCCTGTGTGGCCAGTGAAGTCATTGTCTAAAGTCAAATAGGAGCTGAGATGCAGCATGAAAAACAGGATATTCCTGCTTTAAAGGCCAAAATGGCCAGTTTAGAGAGCTGAAGATGGATCATGGTTTGCAGTGGAGACCCAAAGATGTTTGGTATGTACCAGGACTGTGCAAAGGCTACCATGGAGCATTGTTGGCTTGGGATGAAGGTTTTCCCAGATATTTAGCCCAGCTGGAGGGGAAGAACTGGAAATCCAGAGACTGTTGTCACTGGCTATGAATGTCAGACTTGAACTGCAGATATTTGATATTTACCTGATCGTTATTGATTTTGCACTGGTCCAGTCTCTCTTTGTTGTAACTTATATGTGATTGAAATGTTTAACTCCATGGCATTATATATTGGAAATATGTAACTTGTTTTGATTTTACAGGATTCACAGTTAAGGGACAGTCTTTTTTTTAATGTGATAATTTTTTTTAATTGACAACTTCTTTAATTATAGACAATATCCCATAGTCCTTCCCTCCCTCCCCCCACTTTCTCCTTTGAAACTTCACTCTCCATCATATCTCCTCTCCCTCTCAATCAGTCTCTCTTTTCAGTTTGATGTCATGATCTTTTCCTCCTATTATGATGGTCTTGTGTAGGTAGTGTCAGGCACTGTGAAGTCATGGATATCCAGGCCATTTTGTGTCTGAAGGAGCATGTTGTAAGGAGTCCTACTCTTCATTTGACTCTTACATTCTTTCCACCTCCTCTTCCACAATGGACCCTAAGCCTTGGAAGGTGTGTTTGAGGTGTTTCAGTGCTTAGCACTCCTCTGAAGGGACAGTCTTAAAATTGGTAAAGACTATGGGGACCTTGGAAGTTGGACTAAATACAATTTGCAATGTGAGATGCCCATGGAGGCAAGGGGCAGAATATGGTAGTTTGAATATATAGCCCCATAGACTCAAGTAGTTTTTATTTAATTTTTATTTACAGTATAGGCATAGGGAAAGACCTCATGAAACTAAAAAGCTACTGTACAGACAAGCAAATGATCAGTAGAGTCAATAGACATCCCACAGACTTGGAGAAATTTTCACTAGCTACACCTCTGACAAAGGTCTAATACTTAGAATGCACAAATAACTCAAAAACCTAAACAATAAAAAAAATCAAACAACCCAATCAGAAATGGGGTAGAGATTTAAACAGAAAATTCTCAAAGAAAGAAATACAAATGGCCATTTTATACTTAAGGAGAGGTTCAACATCTTTAGTTATCAGAGAAATTCAAATCAAAACAACTTTGAGATTTCATCTCACTCCAGTCAGGATAGAATTCATCAAAAAAAAAAAAAAAAATGAGGGCTGGAGAGGTGGCTTAGCAGTTAAGGTGCTTGCCTGCAAAGCCTAAGGACCTATTTTCAATTTCTCTCCAGATCCCATGCAAGCCAGACACACATAAGTGACACAAGCACAAGGTTTTATATTCACACTAGGTGGCACAAGCATCTAAAGTTTGATTGCAGTGGTTGAGGCCCTGGCATGACAATTCTCTCTCTCTCTCTCTCTAAAAAAAAATTAATGAGGGCTGGAGAGATGGCTTAACAGTTAAGGTGCTTACCTGTGAAGCCTGAGAATCTGTGTTCAACTCTCAAGGTCCCACATAAGCCAGATGCACAAGGTGATGCAAGCGTGCAAGCTTGCACATGTGCTCAAGGTAGCACATGCGTCTGGAGTTAGATTACACTAGCTAGAGGCCCTAGCATGCCAGTTCTCTCTCTCTTTCTCTCCCTCTCATAAAAAGGGGGCAGTCTGTCGGGCTTGCCTCAAGAAAAGTTTTTTTTTAAATGACAACAAATGCTGGTGAGGCTATAGGGAAAGAGGAACTTGTACAACCACTTTTGGAAATCAGTATGTAGACACCTTAAAGAGATGAAAATAGGTCTGGAGAGATGGCTTAGTGGTTAAGGTGCTTGCCTGCAGAGCCTAAGGACTCATGTTCGACTCTCCAGGTCCCGCATAAGCCAGATGCACAGTGAAGCAAGTACACAAGGTTGCACATGCCCACTAGGTGGCACACACATCTGGAGTTCGATTGCAGTGGCTGGAGGCCCTGGGGATCCAATTCTCTCCCTCTTTCTCTCTCTCACACATACATTAAAAAAAAAGTCCAAACTCGGGAGGCAGAGTAGGAGGAGCACCATGAGTTTCAAGCCCACCCTGAGATTACATAGTGAATTCCAGGTCAGCCTGGACTAGAGTGAAACCCTACCTAAAAAAAAAAAAAAAATTAGGCTGGAGAGATGGCTTAGCGGTTAAACACTTGCCTGTGAAGCCTAAGGACCCTGGTTCAAGGCTTGATTCTCCAGGACCCACGTAAGCCAGATGCACAAGGGGGCGCACACATCTGGAGTTCATTTGCAGTGGCTGGAGGCCCTGGCGCACCCACTCTCTCTCTCTCTAACTGCCTATTTCTGTATCTATCTCTCTCTCAGATAAATAAATAAAAAATAAAATATTTTAAAAAAAACAAAAAAAAAAATTTTTAAGTCCAGTCTGTTGGGCTTGCCTCAAAAAAAAAAAAAAAGATGAAAATAGGTCTACTATTTGATCCAGCTATACCACTCCTGGGCATATTCCCTAAAGACTCTTCTCTACTTGCTCAACCATGTTTGTGGCTGCTCTATTCACAACAGCTAGGAACTGGAATCAGCCTAGGTACCTATCAAGTGATGAATGAATAACAAAGATGTGGTATATCTACACAATGGAATTCTACTCAGGGATAAGGAAAAATGAAATAATAAAATTTGCAGAAAAATGAGTGGCGTTGAAAAAAAATCACTGTAAGTGAAGTCACACAGGCACAGAAAGACAAATGCCACACATTCTCTCTCTCTCTCTCTCTCTCTCATCTGCAGTTCCTAACCAGGTTCAATTGGAAATGAGTGCAAACAGTAGTAAGAACCAGGAATATGGGTATAAAACTAGAATAAGACAAGGAAAAAGAAGAAATAAGGAGAGAGGAGAGGAGAGGAGGAGTTACCTGACAGGTTAGGGGTAGGAGAGAATACTGGGAGTGGGAGGGACCTGGAGGGGTAGGGAGGGCAGGGAGGGAATTACACAAAAGTTAAGACAACATAGCCGGGCGTGGTGGCACACGCCTTTAATCCCAGCACTCGGGAGGCAGAGGTAGGAGGATCGCCGGGAGTTCGAGGCCACCGTGAGACTACATAGTGAATTCCAGGTCAGCCTGGACCAGAGTGAGACCCTACCTCGAAAAACCAAAAAAAAAAAAAAAAGAAATCCTCATTCTGGCCAGCATTCTATACACTATAACCACTAATAAATGGGGGAGGGGAACAGTCCAAACAGAAAGAGGGAAAAGTTTAACCTTAAAACCATGGACTTGAGCTGGTAAATCCCAGACCCAGAATTGGATTGCTGCCCAAAGAAAGCTGTTGGCCAGGGAGATGCATGAGGTCCCCAAAACAATGTAGGCCATGGCCAAAACACTTGATTACCTGCCAGAGCTAAAA